>CM074718.1:665095101-665810101 GCA_037306005.1 Rhinophrynus dorsalis
GGTCATAGTACGTCACAAGTTGTTAAGGGGTTAAAGGAACACAGGCTAAAATGCTGTTTTGTTTTACTGTAGCAATGTGTTTGTTCTTGTGTTAGATCAGAGGTAAGCAAACTATGCCTCTCCAGATGGTTGGGAATGATGGGAGTTATAATCCTCAATAGCTGGAGAACCAAAGGTTGCTAGCTTATCCCAGCTCTACTGCATTCTATTGAAAGTGATGCTAGAATGTGACAGTAACAGCTCCACCACTTAGTAATAGTTTGACCTCTAATAATTTTTGAATAACCAAGCCTTCCAAGAGTGGGAACAGTGTTCCCTTTAAGGCAAGTACAGATGAGTAACCCAGCACTGAAAGAGTTAAAGGGATAGTAATGTTTCACAATAAAAGCAACTTCTATTAATCTTCCTAGTATTTGGTCCATGGAGAGTGTTATTTCAATACTGTCAGAATTGTAGTTCAAGAGTAATTGAATGATAAAGTTTCCCCTTCCCGTCCCTTTTACCTAGATTGAGCCTCCTCCCCTCAGATGTGGAATCTGGTCAGGTCACATCAAGGGTCAATCTTCTTACTGTGAACATAAGGAAACCCTGCCCCCCTTGACATGTTTTTCAGGTTTTCCCTTATGATCACGAAGATTGTCCCACTCTGTGATCCATCCGGATAGTCTTGCTGCTCTGAGTTGAGCAGTGTTACATCAGTAAAAGGGGCGGGAGGGGGACACTTTATCATTCAATTACTCCTGAACTATGACTCTGACAGTATTGAAATAAAACTCTCTATGGACCAAATACTATGGTGATTAATTCGGAGTTCCTGTTTTTGTGAAACATTACTATCCCTTTAAAGAAGGGTGTTTATGCGAAGCTGCACTGCAATAACAGATGCACCATGCAGCCCTGCCCAGTTTTCATTATTTATTTAACTCTTTAAGTGCTGGATCACTCACAGGCATTTATTTTAGTAGAACAATAAATGAGAGCCACATTGTTTACTAAACAAGAAAAGCCCCAAATCATCTGCTTGATTTTTTGTTTCTGTCTTCATTACAATTTTTTTATGCATCAAATAAAGAAGCTGGCATTGGGAATAGGCTCTGCAGTAACAAAAGTATTCATAGGCATCTATTTGTAAAGCATGAACCCCGGATAAGAAGAAAAAGCAATATGGTGCATGATAAGGAATATTATAATCTTTTGGTTCCTGATGTGCAAAAGATGACTTTTGAAATCTTGAGAATCTGGGTGGCAGGTGTCACACTGCCTCAGCACCAGCTGTTTGCTGATCCATGAAGTAGCACTGGCGTAACATTGAGACTGCCAACTCCTTGCAGCCAAATGCAAGGTTATACAATGGCAATGTTTAATTAAAAACTGCACAGATTTACGGAAAGTGAAAGTGAGAAAATCTGTGCGCTCAGGTATCTGAGGACGTTCATGGCACTGAACCACAGAACTGCAAGAAAGAAACTTTGGTCTACTAAATCAGGACAGCTTGCAAGCCCTCAGCTAATGCATAACTTCTTTGGAAATACCATTCAGCCAAGTACAGCTTGAATATGTGAAAGACCTAGTTATGTGATGCATGGCCTCTGGGAAAATACAACTGATTTAAAAGGATAGTAATGTTTCACAAAAAAAAGCCTCTTCGATTAATCTTCATAGTATTTGGACCGTGGATAGTGTTATTTCAATACTGTCAGAGTTGTAGTTCAAGAGTAGTTGAATGATAAAGTATCCCCCTCCCACCCCTTTTACTGATGTAATACTGTTGACCTCAGAGCAGCAAGACTGTCCGGATGGATTGCAGAGAGGGACAATCTTCAGTGAGTATAAGGAAAACCTGAAAAACCTATGATGTCATCTCCCAGCGCTCTGCATTACTAGAGTGCCGGAGACAGAAAGGGAGCTCAGCTGCTAATTGAGGTCTGTGCCGAAGAAGGCACAGACCTCAGCTTTTTTGCAACACTGGGTGGGGAGGTCGCAGGTGGAGTTACGGGCCCTAGTCTTACGCCACTGGTCTCCATGGTCCACTTTCCTCTGATCCATGTTTAATGCTATTTAATAAATAAGCAGTAGAAGAAATGGAGATAATTAATGCCATTTCCTTGTGCATGCTATGCTTAGTCCTGGCATTAAACTTCTAATAATGGTTGAGATTACTACCCCTGTGACCCCTATTGTTATGCCACTGTAAAAATGCCAAACGTAACTTCTAGCATAGATTACAGCCATCATTCTCTTAACTCTGTTTTATAAACCCCTCACCTACCAATTATATTTGAGACCCTATGTACAAGCAAAGTGATACATATCTAGAGGAAACCAATTATGATACCAATAGCAACGTCCAATAATCCTATTGGGTTAACCCTTTGATTGCCAGATTGGTATCCAATGCATTGCAATGTGTTGGATACCTCTCTGGCACTCAGCGGTTTAACCCCTTACCGCCTGAGGACCCAGGTGGACAGAGGACGTCATGTGCGTCCCGGAAATCGTTTTAAGGAATGAAAAAAAAAGTTCGGCGGGCGTTAAGTGCCAGCCGCGTGAGGGTGGCTGGATACTAAGGTGTTAAATGGAATTATTCACCTATCACATGCTATTCTTTGGATAAGTATTTAAAGGGATAGCAATAATTAAAATGTAAAAAGAAATATGTTGTAGGGTGTATCCCCTTGAGTAAAACAAGGGTACTCCCACTGCTGAAAGGTGTTTTATTACAACTCAAACTTGAATTTTTTAGGTGCAATATCACAGCGGCCTGAAATTGTACAGTAGTGCTGTTGCTATGCCATCAATTGACCATAAATCTCCCTTGGAATGGTGTAGCAACAGCGCCACTGTACAACTTCAGGCCACTGAGATATTGCACCTCAAAAAAAATTCAAGTTTGAGCTATAATAACTTTTGAATAAAGCACCTTTCAGCAGTTTTATCCCCCTTTGTTTTACTCAGGGGGATAAACACTAAAATATATACATTTTTTTAAGATATTACGTTTTACTATCCCTTTAAGGTATCCATTGTATCGGATACCTCTCTGTCGCTCAAAGGGTTAAGAATTAAATAGCACCAGATAGCTGACATACAGAGGAAGATTATGTCAATCCTGAACCACATCTCATTTTGATATACAATATTCCGCCTTATCTCACTGTGACCTACAAGTCAAAAGGATTCCCATCTTACCATTTTCCGAACGTCTAAATTCATTGTAGAATAAAATGCAACTTTATAAGTTCTTATCTGCTGCCTTGATTTTCTGCCAGCTGCTGTTAAGCTGGAGCCTTGGATGACTTTCAGAAGAATCTCATTTTAGTGTTGAAAATAGCATGTGAGTTTGGTATAATGGTTTCCTACAGAGCTGTTCCCACAGACATTTTTTTTTTCTTCAGGTCACATGATACATAAGAATGCAGTATACTACAACTCCGATAACAGATGAGAGTTGGTACCGTGTTAGCCGTAGAATTACACGAGGCAAATATAGTAAATTTGATACCTTTATTGGCTAACTAAGCAGATTTAGGATGCAAGCTTTCAAGACCTCTTAGGTCTCTTCCTCAGTCATGTTATACAGATAAATATTAAAACATCTCTCTTATGTACAAGCACACATTGCATTATTTAGAGTGGATGCAATGCATACTTGTATTTAAAGGGATAGTAATACTTTGTTTTATCTTTATTTTATTTTGTAGGCATTAAAAAAACATGAAGAATGATATAAGTCTTATCTCTCAAACCTTTATGGTTTGAGAGATATTCACAAGCAAAGTTTTCCCCTCCCGCCCCTTTTATCTAGTGTAAGCCATCTCTTCTCAGATGTGGAATCCAGTCCATAGACCAGACAGATAACAGCAGGGGACAATCTTCTTCCTATGAGAACAATGAAATCCCTGCCCCCTTGACAAGTTTTTCAGGTTTTTCCCATATCTTAATTGAAGATTGTCCCTCTCTGCAGTCTACCTGGGCACCTCCCTTCTGATGTGGCTGAGCAGTGTTACATCAGTAAAAGGGGTGGGAGGGGGATACTTTATCATTCAATTACTCTTGAACTATAATTCTGACAGAATTGAAATAACACTCTCCAAAGTCCAAATACTATGATGATTAATTAGAGCTGCTTTTATTATGAAACATTATTATCCCTTTAAGAGAGATGTTTTCATATTTATCTGTATAACTTGCCTGAGGAAGAGACCTAAGAAGTCTTGAAAGCTTGCATCCTAAATCTGCTTAGTTAGATAATAAAGAAATCAGTTGGACTATATTTGCCTCCTGCACTGCAGCTTTGGTCAATGGAAATTTATCACACCAATAATAAAATAGCCATTGATGTCAGTGTAACAGCATGAATATGTTATGTATCTGCATTTATATGCAATAAATACTAGCAGTTGTACGTCGTTTCCTTCCTGCTAATTGTGATTAACCCTTTGAGCGCCAATAGGTAATGCAACATTGCTTCATTAAGGGCCTTATCCACAAATGAAAAAGATTAACCCTTTGAGTGCCCGAGTGCATTGTGTACCCTTCTGGCCTTTAAAGGGTTAAAATAATAGTAAAGGTGATGTATATTTATTGGCAAACCTTTTATACCATACATATGTAACTTACTTTCTCTGCTGTGCTGAGGATCTCCTTGTACAGATCACTGCTACAATCACTACGACCAGTATCGTGATGGCTCCTACAGTAACCACAATTATCACCAAGAGGTTGCTGTTTTTCTGGGGGGTCACACTGCCATGGGGAGGGTGCATCTGTCCTATGGGAGGTTCTGAAATAAATCATAGCAGAGTGGGAAAGGAATCAATCAATCAAAATACATTCAATCATTTAGAATTTCTGTGTTAATATATTCTCAGTTGTAAGACAATAATATATTTCTACTATAATTGAATTTGCTTATGTTGCAATCTTTAATTAACCCCTTGTTTTTATACAATGTGTTGGATATCTCTCTAGCACCCATCTGGTTAAAAGGGTAGCTGAAAAAAATGGTTTTCTTAACAATAGCATTGTATTACATCACATAGAGTATTCAGTGCCGCAGTGAGTCTGTAACATTGTATTATATCACACAGCGTATTCAGTGTTGCAGTGAGACTGTAACATTGTATTACATCACATAGAGTATTCAGTGTTGCAGTGAGACTGTAACATTGTATTACATCACATAGAGTATTCAGTGTTGCAGTGAGACTGTAACATTGTATTACATCACATAGAGTATTCAGTGTTGCAGTGAGACTGTAACATTGTATTACATCACATAGAGTATTCAGTGCCGCAGTGAGTCTGTAACATTGTATTACATCACACAGAGTATTCAGTGCTGCAGTGAGTCTGTAACATTGTATTACATCACACAGAGTATTCAGTGCTGTAGTGAGACTGTAACATTGTATTACTTCATACAGAACATCCAGTGCTGCAGTAAGACTGTAACATTGTATTACATCACACAGAGTATTCAGTACTGCAGGGAGAGTGTAATATTGTATTACATGGCACAGAGCATTCAGTGCTGCAGTGAAACTGTAACATTGTATTACTTCATACAGAGTATTCAGTGCTGCAGTGAGACTGTAACATTGTATTACATTACATAGAGTATTCAGTGCTGCAGTAAGACTGTAACATTGTGTTACATCACACAGCATATTCAGTGCTGCAGGGAGAGTGTAACATTGTATTATATCACACAGAGTATTCAGTGCTGCAGTGAGACTGTAACATTGTACTATATCACACAGAGTATTCAGTGCCGCAGTGAGACTGTAACATTGTATTACATCACACAGAGCATTCAGTGCTGTAGTGAGACTGTAACATTGTATTACATCACACAGAGCATTCAGTGCTGCAGGGAGAGTGTAACATTGTATTACATCACACAGGGCATTTAGTGCTGTAGTGAGACTGTAACATTGTATTACATCACACAGAGTATTCAGTGCTGTAGTGAGACTGTAACATTGTATTACATCACACAGAGAATTCAGTGCTGCAGTAAGACTGTAACATTGCATTACACTGCACAGCGTATTCAGTGCTGTAGTGAGACTGTAACATTGTATTACATCACACAGAACATTCAGTGCTGCAGTAAGACTGTAACATTGTGTTACATCACACAGAACATTCAGTGCTGCAGTGAGACTGTAACATTGTATTACATCACACAGAGCATTCAGTGCTGCAGTGAGTCTGTAACATTGTATTACATCACACAGCGTATTCAGTGCTGCAGTAAGACTGTAACATTGTGTTACATCACACAGCGTATTCAGTGCTACAGTAAGACTGTAACATTGTGTTACATCACACAGCGTATTCAGTGCTGCAGTGAGACTGTAACATTGTATTATCCCCTATGCTGCATTTGGTTTCTTCCAGAATTTCCCTATTTGTACTTTAGCACATCAACCTCATTGTCTGTTATTACTTTTCGATGCTAAACTGAGAATTAACCCTTTGTAAGCCAGAGGGGTACAGAATGCATTGCAAAGCAATGCAGTCCATACCTCTCTGGCACTCAAAGGGTTAATAGATATCTATAGCAGACTATTTTCCTTAAGTGCTCTCACTCTTTGATAGCTTCTTTATCTAAGTAATTTATTTGAAAGACTCTGAAAATACAACGACATCCAACACATATTTTAATACCGAAGAAAACACAATAGTCTGAGCTGGTTTTGCTGGCATGAATTGTGGATAATATGTTTAAATATTAGCAGGAGCCACTGAAATGCACAGTGGTGCTTATTGGTATTGTCATCTTAATTGAGAGTTCTGGATCACTGTACAATGAGTCAACTCTCAGCCCTCATCATTGTAAAGAAATTTATAGTGTTCGACAAGGATTTCCTTTGTCTGGAAAATCTAGGAATTGAAAACACATAGTAAAGCCATACAAAACCAGTTGAATGATTTATGTTGCACAATACTTGGATAGGAGAGTCAGAACACAAATGAGCCCTAATTTTCATTTGTGATGGCAAAATTATAGCATGTATTAACCGCTTAGATTCTAGGGAGGTGTGTCGGAGACCTCTCTTGCATTTAACACTTTGAGTGGCAGAGAGGTATGCCAATGCGTTGCGTACCCCTCTGGCACTCAAAGGTTTCAGGGGTTAAAAACAAGTATTATTTAAAGGAGCATTTTTTCATGAAAAATATGTATTTAAGTTTTTTCCCCTACTAAATAAATCAAGCACTGTTGGGAGATTTTTCACTCAAAAGTTATTTCAGCTCAAACGTTTTTCTTTCTTTTTTTTTCTTTACATTAAAAAGCCTTCTTTTTCAACAGGTGTTGGTATCACTGCAACTTATAATGGTGAACTGTAGTCAAGAACTTAAAGGGACAGTAATACTTCATTTTATCTTTATTTTATTTTGTAGGCATTACAAAAACATGAAGAATGATATAAGTCTTATCTCTTAAACCTTTATGGTTTAAGAGATATTCACAAGCAAAGTATCCCCCCCTGTTCAACCATATCAGAAGGGAGGTGCCCAGGTAGACTGCAGAGAGGGACAATAGTAACATAGTAACATAGTAAATAAGGCTGAAAAAAGACATGCATCCATCAAGTCCAGCCCATGCCAATAACACCCCTGTTGATCCAGAGGAAGGCAACAAAAAAGTCCTCTGGAGCAATTTCCAATGTAGTTGTGTAGGTGTGTGTGTGTGTGTGTGTGACAAATAGTTCCCCGGATCAATATCCTATTTGCTTTGAAGCCATCTGTCATAACTGTCAATATTGTTCTGTGCTAGATAGGCATCCATTGCTTTTTTGAATGCAGTTACATTATCTGCAAGCACAACATCCCGAGGCAAAGAATTCCATAGCCTTACCACCCTTACTGTAAAGAATCCCTGCCTGTGTTTTAGTCGAAAGCGCCTTTCCTCAAGTCTTAATGGATGACCTCTTGTTATTAGCTCAGCTCTTTGCATAAATAATTCATTGGATAGTTCTTTGTATTGACCTTGTATTTGTAAATGGTAATCATATCACCCCTTAGACATCTCTTTTCTAATGTAAACAAACCCAGTTTGGCTAGTCTCTCTTTGTAACTCAGATCCTCCAATCCCTTTATCAGTTTTGTTGCACGTCTCTACACCTTTTCCAGTTCAGTAATGTGTTTTTTTAGAAAAGGCGCCCAAAATTGTACTCCATTAAGATAAGGGAAAAAGCTGAAAAACTTGTTAAGGGGGCAGGGCTTTCATTGTTTTCATATAAAGAAGATTGTCCCCTGCTGTTATCTGTCTGGTCTATGGACTGCATTCCACATCTGAGAAGAGATGGCTTACACTAGGAAAAAGGGGCAGGAGGGGGAAACTTTGCTTGTGAATATCTCTTAAACCATAAAGGTTTGAGAGATAAGACTTATATTGTTCTTCATGTTTTTTAATGCCTACAAAATAGAATCAAGTTAAAACGAAGTATTACAATCCCTTTAAGTTATCCCATTGAATACATTATAAAAATAGGACACCAGTTGCTGCTGTTGCTAACAGGCTGAGCTGTAACAATGTTTGAATGAAACCTATCCTAGTAAATCCCAGGAAAACACCTACAAAATATTTTCTTTTGATAAAACAATGTTGAATGATCCTTCAGTACATGCTGCTTTTTATGAAAGAAATGTTTCACAATAAAAGCAGCTCCAATTAATCTTCATAGTATTTGGGCCATGGAGAGTGTTATTTCAATACTGTCAGAGTTGTAGTTCAAGAGTAATTGAATAATAAAGTATCTCCCTCCCATCCCTTTTACTGATGAAGAGAAGGAAAAACCTGAAAAACCTGTCAAGGGGACAGGGTTTCCCTTATGCTCACAGTAAGAAGATTGTCCCTTGCTGTGACCTGTCCAGTCAAAAGACCAGATTCCACATCTGAGGGGAGGTGGCTTACACTAGGTAAAAGGGGCGGGAGGGGGATACTTTATCATTCAATTACTCTTGAACTACAACTCTGACAGTATTGAAATAATACTCACCATGACCCATATACTATGTACATTAATCGGAGCTGTGTTTTTTGTGAAACATTCCTAACCCTTTTAAGAGGGTACAACAATGACTGTACAATGCTCTTTGTTATTGCATTTAACCTTTCACTAACAAGTCTCGATTTCTACAAAAACGAACCTAATCTGTTGTAAAAATGAGTTGTGGTCACTTGCATTCATACAGCCTGATGATATCGAGAAATATAAATAATTCTAGAGAGCAAATGCACTGTAAATTAGAAAATTAACAGTTCTTTGAAGATGAAGGATGTTTTGCATATACAAAGTGTCACTCAGACTGTTTAGTTATTCCATAATTACTGTTATGTAACATACAATTAACTTTTAAAGGCCTATGGCAGTAGGCTAAAAATATAGCTGTGTGTTAATAAACTTAGAAAATATAAGACTGATTATAATTAACTCTTAAAGGGCCAGGGGGGTGAGCAACTCCTTGCTGCTCATCCTTCTGGCACTGAAAGGATTAAATGCTAGTTGTTAAAAAAAATAATAAAATAATATATTTATATATATATATATATATATATATATATATATATATATAAACCACAATATCACAAATACATCAAAACAGATGTATGAAATCAGTTGCAATATTAAATCAGATCATTAGTATGCATTTATTTGTTAAAAATCTTATATGAATTTATTAATCCTTGGAGTGACAGAGAGGTATCCAACGCATTGCATTGCAATGTTTTGGATACCTCTCTGGCACTCCAAGGGTTAAGGGCTGGAGGGCATGCAACAGAATTGCTTCTCAGTGAACTGTGCTCCCCCTTTAAGGGTCGGCTTTCTGTCCTATTGAAATGTTCATCTCAGAAAGTTCCATCTGCATTTCCCCACATGAGAAACAATAAGCTGGATTTAAAGAAACAGATGAAGAATAAAAAAAAGAGCTGATTTCAAACGAAACGATTCTCTTATCAAGAAGAATAGGTTTCCTTCAAACACGGAAAAATCCACAATTTTCCCGGTGGTTGAAAAGGATGTTGAAGACATCCAGGGACTTAAAGCAAAATCTAGGTCATAGTATTTACATTTTAAAAAACGGCCTCAGAGATAACATTAACACTGAGCACAAAAGATAGTTTCCAAAATCCCCAGCATGATCTTGCAATGTGTGTAGGGTCTGATTTTTATCATAGGTGTATCATAGATATAGCACTCTAGAGCCACCCCATGGTAACACACATAGTCTCCCACACTTCACATGACCCATCTTCCTCCTGACTAGTGTTCTGGTTATAAGCTAATTCTTCAAGGAGTGGGGGAAATAACATGTCCCCTACGCTATGTAACAACTCATAGACACACCCTTTGCTTCATTGGTGCTTCATACAGTATAAAAACATGCAGCAGTGCACAGCTATTGGCCAATCTAAAACCCACCTCCTTTCAGTATTGGTTCACTTAAAGGAATAGTAATGTTTCAAAATGTAAGCAGCTCCAATTAATCTTCATAGTATTTGGGCCATGGAGAGTGTTATTTCAATACTGTCAGAGTTGTAGTTCAAGAGTAATTGAATGATAAAGTATCACCCTCCCATCCCTTTTATCTAGTGTAAGCCACCTCCCCTCAGATGTGGACAGCTCACAGCGAGGGACAATTTTCTTACTATGAGAACAATGAAAATCCTGCCCCCCCCCTGACAGGTTTTTCCTTTATCCTAATTGAAGATTGTCCCTCTCTGTTATCCATTTGGACAGTCTTGCTGCTCTGAGGTGAGTAGTGTTACATCAGTAAAAGGGGCGGGAGGGGGATACTTTATCATTCAAATACTCTTGAACTACAACTCTGATAGTATTGAAATAACACGCTCCTTGGCCCATATACTATGAAGATTAATTGGAGCTGCTTACATTTTGAAACATTACTATCCCTTTAAACACACCTCCTCTTAAATAGGAACTTGACCCTGGTAATAAATGGCTTTAGATAGGTGTATCATAGGGCGGCAGTTAGTTACATCTATGTATACATTTTTGCATTGTATGTGCAGTTTCCTTTGTATGGCGTTCATAGTAGATCACACCTCCTTATAGGGTCAGTTATCTTTACATACTGGAAAATTAAACAACTAGCAGTAGACTACAACAGAGATCAAATGTAAATTATAAAATATATATAAACACACTGAAATACACATTTTCCTATGAGATAGTTCCACTTGCAAGAAACACTTCCTAGTAATAAACCCGGCTTATCAAGGCACAAAATCCTAATGGTCTTTATGAATCAGTTCCTCATGGATTGGTTTTTCAAAATCAATGTTTAATAAGCACTGAAAATAATGTCTGTGGGGACAGACATGATTTCTTTGATGGTCTCCAGAACCCCAAACTCCTCCTACTGAACAGTTCATTAGGAGGAGTTTGGGATCCTGAAATCCAGCAATAATAACTTGTGTCTGACCCCAAGGATATGATATTCAGCAGTAATTAACCCTTTGACTGCCAAAGGAGTGTGCAACGCATTGCTTGCACATCCCTCTGGCACTCAAAGGGTTAAAGATGCATTTTGGGGAACCAGACCAAGCGTTGCGTACCACTCTGGCACTCAAAGGGTTACAGGGACAGTAACACTTCTTTTACGTAAGATTTAATATTGTAGTATATGACATAAATAAAGCAAAGTATCAGTCTTTTGTTTTTACTTTCATACTCTTAGTGTAATATCGATCTAAAGTTTACCTCTCCCCCCTTTTACTTACACCAGTGTTCTAGCTGACAAACTTGGATTCTGGTCTGCGGACTGGACGGCTCGTCTGGAGAGCCGAAATAGCAGTGGATACAAAGGAAATCTTCCCGAAACGGTCTACTACCTCAAACCAGGCACACTTTGTAGACCGTTCTCATGAAGATTTTTTTTGTAGCCACTGATATTTTGGCTTTCCAGATGAGCCATCCGGCCCGCAGACCCGAATCCAAGTTTGTCGGCTAAAGACCCGGTGTAGCTAACAGGGGTATGAGGGGTAAACTTTAGATCAACATTACACTAAAAGTATGAAAGTTATAGCAAAACGACTTTGATACTTTATTTAATAACTACAATATTAAATCTTACATAAAAGAAGTATTACTATCCCTTTAATGCTGGCAAAAATAATGCAATCATCAGGACAAGAAATCTTCGTGGAATATAGGTACTTTAAATGCTGATCTTTCTTGTAAAAATCATAACACTGCAGCTGTGAACATGGAAATTAATGTCGGCATGAGACACGTCACATTTTTTAAAGTTAATTAGGTCCAATATATTTTTGGGTCTGATTTTGCTTTAACTAGAGTGGAACATCAACAAAACTGATTTGATACATGCAAAGTAATAGGGAGAGTACCAGTAGGTTGATGACTTCCTGCCGTTTCTCAGCTGGGAATAAATAATGAATCAGTCTTAATTAGTTGCTGTGGATTGTTTTTTAATCATCTTTATATTTTCCAGCTGAGCTGTATGCTATACGTTGAGAACTTGGCTGAATTCACTCCATAATAGGAACAATAAAATCCTCTTCTATCATCACAAAAAATATGTTATTAATATTCCTACAATGTAGTCCATGTGTGATAAAACCTGTTATTGTACTCCGAGTCTCATCATCAGAGCATGATGGGAAATAAAATCCAATAACAGCCGCTGGATAATTATTATGGGTGTTGCTGACTAAGTAATGACAGAAATATTCCACTTCAAAGCCTTGGTGTCATAAAATCATCCATTTATTAGTCAAATTAAATGCAAAAGGTCAAAGACACATTAGCAGGGGGAAAACCTTCAGTCAGGCTGGAAAAGACCTAACGCATTTCACTCATGAGCTCTTAGTGACAGGCTTCAGCGTGGCTTAAGGTTTTCTCTCTCTGCTGATAATAATTTTTGCTTTTTCTAACAAATTCATGTTTTTATGATGCCTGGGATACAAAGTGGAATATATTCATCATTTCATGGAACATTCTTGGAAGTTATAATTGGCCTCTTATGAAGAACATACATCATCTCCAGCCATCCACAGGTTTGGGAGAATACACTATACATATTTTAAGCTGCTTTGTTAGGTTGTGCCCGTTGCTACTTTCTTAAAGGTGCAGTAAACTGTTTTTTATTAATCCATTTATGATAGAACTTTTCCTGCTGATTAAAACAATGACACCCCCACCACTGTAATTTGTTTTATTCACATTTTATTACAGTTCAAATAATCAGGAAGTGAATTACAGTGTGATTACTTCCTGAAAGTTCAAGCTGACAGTATGACTCAGCAGTTTCTAGCCCATTGTATAGATAACTGTTTGTCAGTGATTCATCTCTCCTAGAGACTGCAACAGAATAACTAATTGGAATCTGACTACTAGAGGGTACTGTAAATGTATGAAAAAAAAGAGTTTAAACTGTAATAAGTCTTAAAATATACATCTCTCCTTGTTTCACTCAACAGGAATATTTTTTCATTACAAAAGGTTACTGCTCCTTTAAGTCTTTTACTGATATAACACTGCTCACCTCAGAGCAGCAAAACTGTCCGGATGGATTGCGGAGAGGGACAATCTTCAATGAGCATAAGTTAAAACCTGATAAACCTGACAAGGGGGACAGGGCTTTCATCGTTCTCACAGTAAGAAGATTGTCCCTTGCTGAGATCTGTCTGGTCTATGGACCAGATTCCACATCTGAGGGGAGGTGGATTAGTAAAAGGGGCGGGAGGGGGAAACTTTATCATTCAATTACTCTTGAACTACAACTCTGACAGTATTAAAATAATACTCTTTATGGCTCAAATATTATGAAGATTAATTAGAGCTGCTGTTTTTCGGAAACATTACCATCCCTTTAAGTCAGTAAGTATAAGGAAAATTCTGCCCTACTTAGTCAAAGATTTTCCTTTGCTTATTGAAGTTTGTCCCTTTCCGCTCTCCATCCGGACCACAATTGGTGGGAGTGTAACGCGGCCAGAAGCGGCGGGAGGGGGATATTTCTCCATTTAATATCTTTTGAACTACATCAAAGTAAATTATTAACCCCTTCGCGTCCTTTGACGTACCCGGACCGTCACGCTGGTCCGGCACTTAAGGACCAGTGACGGTCCTGGTACGTCACGTACTTTTATTCACCGTGCTCCTGCAGGAGCGCGGTGAGTAATACCGTGGACTGAAATTGATCGCTCCAAGACCGGAGCGATCTCTTCCAGTCCTCCTTTCGATGTGCCGCCCCACGTGATGAGTCACGTGGGACGGCACGTCGAACACGTCTATCTGGTCCTTAAAGGACCAGACACCGCGGGATTGTCGGACCCTAAGGGGTTAAACACAGCACAAAGTGTTAGGCTTATAATAGAGAAGACTCAGAGATCTACTTTATTGTACATATTACTATCCCTTTAAAGGGTTAAAGGAGTCGAAAACTTTTATTAACCCTTTAAAGACCCCCTACTGATGCTTGCTCCAGTCCGTCTCAGTATATCATCCTCAGTCTCCCTTTTCTTTAGGCAAATAACTAAGCTTCCTAAACTAGAACAGCTCTGCTTTCTGCATTTTGTATTATTCATGCAGGGAAAATAAACAGAAAAAAGGTATTCATAAAGTATTAAAAATCCAAAATCCCTTAAGAGTTTAATGCTGTAATCACCGAATAAATATAGTGTACAATAAAAGGCCCTATTTTTGCTTGCAACACAAAACAAACCCAGGGGGATAATTTAAAATATGGCAAAAAAGTTAATCGTACTATTATCCTATATAACAGAAGGCCAGAAAGTTTGTCACGATGCAGTCATGCGCAGTAGAGAATGACCGCGTTCAGCCAATCTCTACTGCTCATGATTGCATTGCGTGAGTGAGGCGGCACAATCGCGTGGAGCAGTGAGGTAACGGCAGTATGCAGAGCAGGTCCGGGTAATGTTAACCCTTTGAGTGCGTACTCCTCTGGCACTCAAAGGGTTAAGAGGGCGGTCCTGATCTGCGTACTTCCGTTACCTCACTGCTCCACGGCCCGTGCACACGGGCTTTTACACTAGTTAATACATGACCTGCAAAAAGTAATATGACTTGCGCAGCTCTTTAAAGGAGCAGTACATTTTTTTATGAAAACACATATTTTATAGAGCATTCCCTGCTGAATAAAACAAGGTCACTCCCACCGCTATCAGATGTTTTATTCAAAAATTATAGCAGTTTAAATAATCAGGAAGTGAATTTACTGTGTTTACTTCCTGATAGTTCTAACTGACAGGAAGTGACAGGCAGTTTCTCTCACATTCTATGGAGAACTGTATGTCTCTGACTTTCCTCACCATTAGAATCTACCAAAAAAATCTAATTAGAATTTGACCACTAGAGGACACTGCTAATGTAAAAAAAACATTGGTTTAAACTGTAATAGCTCTGGAAATATAAATCTATCCACAGTGAGAGTGCACTTATTTTACTCAATTGGAAAATCCCTACAATATATATTTTTTCATAAAAAAAGTTTACTTCTCATTTAAACCAGGTTTTCACACTTTGTTTCACTGGTGTTTAGAAGTGCCATTTTATCCTATTCCAGAGTTTTTACATTGACCCTGAGACACATTTATTGGTCACTTGACATATTACAAGCAAAAATACGTATCTACATTAGCAATATAGAACTACTGTCTGAAAGCATAACCTGGCACATTCTGTGCTATCTGTTAATGGAAAACGAGTGACTAAACCGGACTTATTAACCCTTTGAGTCTCAGAGGGGTATCCAATGCATTGCGACTCAGTATGTTAGATATCGCTCTGTCCTTCAAAATAATAACCATCCACTTATCTTTGGCAAGAAAATTCTAATGCTTTCTGGGAATTCTGGCTTTGCTCATTGGTTTAAGAGAAGACTTAGTCAAACTTCGATGTCATGTCCATTGAGATGGAAATGTCAGTCGCTGGCAGGACCATCATGGGCATCTGAGGGAGGGGAGCGGAGCACTTGCACTTACATGGGGGGTCATATCATGACTTTGACCCCCAGAATATTTTTAATGTCCATGGAGATGGTCTTTAAAGGGTTTTCCTTATACTGACATAACATAACATAGTAACATAGTTAACCCCTTAAGGACCAGCAGTCCTGGGGTGTGTGGTCCTTTAAGGACCAGATAGGAAAGTTTGACGTGCCGTCCCACGTGACTGATCACGTGGTGCGGTACCGCCGAACGGGGGACTGAAAGAGATTGCTCCGGTCTTGGAGCAATCAACTTCAGTCCCCGGTATTACTCACCGCGCTCCTGCAGGAGCGTGGTAAGTAAAAGTACGTGATGTACCAGGACCGTCACTGGTCCTTAAGTGCCGGACCAGCCTGCCACTTCAGTGGTCCTTAAGGGGTTAATGAGGCTGAAAAAAGACATGTGTCCATCAAGTCCAGCCCATGAAAGAAACATCTCTTTTGATCCAGAGGAAGGCAATAAAGCCCTCTGAAGCCATTTCCAATTTAGCTCCAAGTGGGTAAAAAAATTCCTTCCTGACTCAGGACCTTCCGTCTCCAGGCAATGGTACACAGGGCATTACTATTGGTTGGAGGCGGAAGGTCCTGAAAGCCATGGAAGGAAGCGGGCGGATGGCCGGCAAAGGCAAGCATGCCGCCCGCAGAGATTTACCCAGATGCACATGAAGTTTGCCTACAGACCTCAGTAAGCTTTATAACTTTATTATGAAAGCAGATAGTGCCGGGGGAGGGAAGGGAAGGGACTGCCAGCATTAAAAAAATCTTAAAAAAGAATCTCTGGTGTATAATACGTGCCCCCCACTTCACATAAGGTGAAGTGGGGTAAAATTGTACGTATTATACCCAAGATTTTATGGTAAGAACCATGTTATTCAGAAATCCTACTTCTTCTGAAATGGACGGCCAGGAATCAGAACAGACATCTTGGTATACAGACATCTGCGCACCTGAGCCGGCCATCCTGTTCTCCTCTAGGAGTCACTGCAGTGTACCTTAAAGGGATAGTAATACTTCGTTTTATCTTTATTTTATTTGGTAGGCATTAAAAAAACATGAAGAATGATATGTCTTATCTCTGAAACCTTTATGGTTTGAGAGATATTCACAAGCAAAGTTTCCCCTCCTGCCCCTTTTACCTAGTGTAAGCAATCTCTTCTCAGATGTGGAATCCAGTCCATAGACCAGACAGATAACAGAAGGGGACAATCTTCTTCCTATGAGACCAATGAAATCCCTGCCCCCCTTGACATGTTTTTCAGCTTTTTCCCTTATCTTAATGGAAGATTGTCCCTCTCTGCAGTCTACCTGGGCACCTCCCTTCTGATCTGGTTGAATGGGGGGATACTTTGTCTGTGAATATCTCTTAAACCATAAAGGTTTGAGAAATAAGACTTATATCGTTCTTCATGTTTTTTTAATGCCTACAAAATAAAATAAAGATAAAACAAAGTATTACTATCCCTTTAAGGTAACAGAAAGGGACTGACGGTGCAGCTATGCAGATGCCTCTAAAGCAAGGAGCCTGGACGTCAGTCTCAGAAGTAGGATTTCTGAATAATGCAGAACTATTTCTAAGCTTATCACTATATGACTAATTATTGGGGGGGGGGGCTGTATTTGAGGTGATAGTACCCCTTTAAATAAAATTCCTTCCACCGTCCTCAAGATACAACAATTGAAGATATAATTTGAAGGTGAATAAAACAATAACAGAAAAAAAGGGATAGGAGAGAAGGTGTTTTATGGATTCGTTCCCCATGCATCACTAGTAATATACAACTCTGTAACTTTACTCCAGTGTTACAGGCAGACCTTTCGAAAGAATGCTCTCCTTGTGGTTTACAATTGCAGAATGTACATTATATTTAATAACTACTTAGTCAGGGTAAGAAGCTGCCAGAGGATAATTAATTATTCTCAATTATCTTTTTCATTTTCATTTTTTTAATCTCCCTGGCATCCTCGTTTTTCTCAAAGAGGCTATTTGACCACATCGCTTGCATAGATAGCTACAATATCCGTGGTAATGCACTACAAAGCAAAGTCTTATCAATGTCATGCTGGCAAAACTCTCAGAATGGTGCCCACCTACAGGCTGCAGGGATGTTATCAAATCTGTTAAAGGGATAGTAATGTTTCGCAACATTTAATCTCCAATTAATCTTCATAGTATTTGGGCCATGGAGGGTATTATTTCAATACTGTCAGATTTGTAGTTCAAGAGTAATTGAATGATAAAGTATCCCCCTCCCACCCCTCTTACTGATATAACACTGCTCACCTCAGAACAGCAAGACTGTCCGGACGGATTGCAGAGAGGGACAAACTTCAGTGAGCGTAAGGGAAAACCTGAAAAACCTGTCAAGGGGGGGCAGGGTTTTCATTGTTCTCACAGTAAGATTGTCCCTTGCTGTGTGCTGTCTGGTCTGTGGACCAGATTCCATATCTGAGGTGAACAGTGTTACACTAGGTAAAAGGGATGGGAGGGGGATACTTTATTATTCAATTACTCTTGAAATACAACTCTGACAGTAATGAAATAACACTCTCCATTGCCCAAAAACTATGAAGATTAATTGGAGCTGCTGTTTTTGTGAAACATTACTATCCCTTTAACTATATAACTGTTGAGACAGGTCAGTGCTCTCGTCTATTTATCCAATCTTCCCCTAGCGCTGCAGCCTCTCCCAGGTGAGATAATTCTAGTGTATTAGAAAAGAGGGGTTCACACATGATGGAGGGTAAAAAACACATTTTGGGGTATGCACCTCCCAAAATGTTCTGTTTTTCACCCTGCACTGTATTAAAAAGGTTAAAGGAATAGTAACACTTAAAGTGTAAAAAACAAGGGTGCATTCACTGCCAAAAGCTGTTTTATTCAGAAATTATTGCAGCTCAAACTTGATTGTTTTAGGTGGAGTATCACAGTGGCCTGAAATTGTACAGTTGACCTGTTGCTACACCATCCTATGGACAGCTCTGGTCAGCTGACCATAAATCACCATAGGATGGTGTAGCAACAGCGCCACTGTGCAATTTCAGGCCACTGCGATACTGCACCTGAAAAAATTCAAGTTTGAACTGTAATAACTTTTTATTAAAATACTTTTCAGCAGTGGGAGTATACTTGTTTTATCTCAGGGGGATAAACACTACAATATATATTTTTTTACATATTAAAGGGACAATAATGTCCCAAAAAATTATTTTATATTTTGTAGATCTGAAAATAATAAACTAAGTGCAACAAACCCTATGTCTCAAACCACTCTGGTTTGAGAGATATAGGGATTCAAAGTTCCCCCCTCCCTCCCCTTCTCCTGATGTCAGCTGTAAAGATTCGAGTCGTACAACTCGAGGAGGCTCTGCGGCAGAGCCGAAATCACGTTATTACTAAAGAATTAATTCATTGGAAAGGTCTAAAAAGTGTGCCTGGTTTGCAAGCACAATTTGTAGACTTTTCCAGTGAAGTAATTATTTTTAAGTAACGCGATTTCGGCTCTGCTGCAGAGCTGCCTGCTGGTCCCCGGCCAGGGATCTCCTGCTGTCAACTAGACTCTGACATCAGGAGAAGGGGAGGGGAGGGGGGATTTTGAATCCCTATATCTCTCAAACCATAGTGGTTTCAGAGATAGGGTTCATTGCACTTAATTTATTATTTTCAGCTCTACAAAACTAGAAATCATTTTCTGGGACATTACTGTCCCTTTAAGTATTACTATCCCTTTAATCCTTTGAGTGCCAGAGCGGTATGCAACCCTCTGGCACTCAAAGGGTTAATCCCTTCATCACATCCCGTGTGCACCCTTCTTTTCTACTACACTCAAAGGGCTAGATTCTATTACAGGTACTAATTTTATCTCTGCGTTTATCACCAGGTTTCCCCATACACTTCAATAGGAAAACGTTTGATAAAACGGGTGTTAAAGGGATAGTAATACTTAAAATGTACAAAAAAATATGTTGTAGGGTTTATCCCCCTGAGTAAATCAAGAGTACTCCCACTGCTGAGAGGTCTTTCATTCAAAAGTTTCAAAGTTGAATTTTTTAGGTGCAATATCACAGTGGCCTGAAATCGTACAGTGGCGCTGTTGCTACACCATCCTATGGAGATTTATGGTCAACTGACCAGAGTTGTCCATAGGATCGTGTAGCAACAGCGCCACTGTACGATTTCAGGCCACTGTGATATTGCACCTAAAAAATTCAACTTTGAAAATTAATAACTTTTGAATGAAACACCTTTCAGCAGTGGGAGTACTCTTGTTTTACTCAGGGGGATAAACCCTACAACATATTTTTTTACATTTTAAGTATTACTATCCCTTTAACATTTACACCTGCGTTTGATATCTCTCTACCTTGCAAAGGATTAAAATCAAAATGCGCAATCGAAATTGCTAGCAGTAATCACATCTTTACTGCACCTGTGTGTGGTTGCTTGTGTAAATCAAAGAACCATTGGGGACAAATTAAAAAAAAAATCTTTTGATTTAATCTTAAACTTCCTCTATTAATGGTAAATAAAGGGACCCGCAAAAAAATCTGTCAGCAGATGATGCTTACCATTAAGACTGCTCCTGTCAATCAAATTAGTGTCTAATGGCCAGTACCCGCCATCTCCATGACGACCTGTTGGAAGAAAAGGATGACTTTAAAGAAAGAAATGGATGATTATTACAGTCTTTACTTGTGCCCTTAATGTTACTTTAATATACATTTTTAGATACAAAGAGAATTAGAAACTGCCTATATGTTGTGCTAGCAATTTACTTGTAATGTAAGTACTTTTTTAGAAGGTAAAAACCTTTTTTGTCAGTGGCATAGTGTGACACTTTATGCTAATTAGCTTCTATGTTGGGCCAATACTACCACACACACTGTGCTGCGCATTCATCTAGATAGAGTCCAGGATTACTGAAGGGAAGCAATTCTGGGGCAAACTAATTGCCCCATAGGGAGATATAAAAACGTTTTCATTGATTTAAAGGAGCAGTAAACTTTTTTTTATGAAAACCTATGTTATAGAGCTTTTCATGTTGAGTAAAACAAGGGCACTCTTACCATTGTGAGTGTTTTTTTTTCTAAAGTTATAAAAGTTCAAATAATCAGGAAGTGAATTTACTGTGCGTTTACTTCCTGACAGGAAGTGACTCAGCAGTTTTTACCACATGCTGTGGAGAACTGTATGTCAGTGACTTTCTTGTCTATTAGAATGTAACAGGAACTTGACCACTAGAGGGCACTGCTAATGTACAAAAAACACAAGTTTAAACTGTAATAACTCTGGACAAATGCATCTCTCAGCAGTGGCAGTGCCCATATTTTACTCAACAGGAAACACTCTACAATATATATTTTTTTTTTCATAAAAAATGTACTGCTTCTTTAAATTAGGGTTTTAACCCCATGAATTCTAGAGAGGTCTCCAATGCATTGATTTGTAATGCATTGAAGAGCTCAAAAGGTTAAAAGCTTCATTTAAATCAATGGAATTTATGGCATTTTTATATATAATCCCAGGACTCATGACCAACAATTGCCACCTCTGTTTTAACACTTTAAGAACCAGAGAGGTATGCCGTGCATTGCTCTGAGATGCATTGCACATTTTTCTAGTCTTTAGATGGTTAACTCCTTAACGACCACCCGATCCAGAGCATGGAACGACAGACTATTTTTTTCCCTGCTAGATGAATTCTGGGATGGCAGAACAGCGTGCAGAATTCCATGATGTGCCGGGAAAGGCATGACGGTCCTGGCACGTCATTGGTTCTTAAGGGGTTAAAGACAAAGTGAGGGGGTGTGCAACACATTGTTTTATACTGTTTTTGTAACTTGCGATAGACATAAATAATGCCCTTTTCATAATTTATATGTGCATTTTAATTGTAGCTTGCCATGTGACATTTTCTTGGCTACATGAAATTGTTTTTATTCTCTGACTATGTGACAGCAAATCTCATCTGCGCTGTTTGCTTGGCTCTAGATGTACTTGTCAGAAGGAATAAGGGCAATGACACATTTCATTACAGATATATGAGAACATATGCATTGACTTGTGAAGAGTTACACTTAAGTACGGCTTTGCCCAAAACCTTTTAAAATATCTCCTTGCATTTGTATCAAATCCGAGCATATTTTGGCTTAATCCCCACGTTTTGCATAATGGTTGACTGGGTTTGAGCAACACTTTGAAAGAATATAAAATGTAGATTAGTGCTAAAATATAACTTGCTGAGGCGTAACTAGAAGCCACGGGGCCCTGGTGCAAGAATTGCCATGGGCCCCCCGATCACATTGGCCACCTTCACATTGCCCCCCCATCTCCAGATTGCCCCCCACCATCTCCACATTGCCCCTCAATCTCCACTTTGCCCTTTCCACAATGCCCCTTCCACATTGCCCCTAAATCTCCTACCTCCCTGGTGGTCCAGTGGCAGTGGACAGGTCTGTGCCTTTTTCTGCACAGACCTCTTCTCCCACACAGTCCTCTTCAGTAATGCAGTAATGAGATGATGTCATCTCCCAGTGCTCTGCATTACGAGAGTGCTGGTCAGCCGGAGGGAATACTGATCTCTCTGGCAGACCGGTACTCTTGTAATGCAGAGCCCAAGCGCTCTGCATTACTTAATTGCGGGTGTCAGGCGAGGGGGTCACTGGGGGAGGCCTGGCCCCAGGAGTGACGGGCCCGGTAGCAGGTGCGACCCCTATAGTTACGCCACTGATAACTTGTTTTGCTTTAACCCTTTGAGTGCAGGAGGGGTACGCAATGCATTGCTCTATAGGGGTCACAGGGGTCGCACCCGCGACCAGGCCCATCACTCCAAGGGCCCGACTAACCCCTGCAACCCCTCCGCCTGGCGCCAGCAATCTCCCTCCAGTGCTCTAGTAATGCAGAGCGCTGGGAGATGACATCATCTCCCAGCGCTCTGCACTACAGAAGAGGACAGCACGGGAGCTCAATGAGCCAACCCGTCTCTCCTGCCACTCCACTGGACCACCAGGGATTGGGAGGTAGGAGATGGGGGCATTGTGGAGATTGGGGGGGGGCATTGTGGAGGACCCGGGGGCCAATGTGGTTGGGGGGTGGGGGGCCATTGTACTTCTTGCACCAGGGCCCCAAGGGTTCAAGTTATGCTCTGAATAGAGTTTCAAGGAGAAGTAACAAATCCTAATAATAACCTCTTAGTATGGTCGGGAAATCCTAATGTCCCCTATGAATTTTGCTCTAATACCTTTGGTCAAGCGATACGATCTTCAATCCTAGATGCCAGGACAATGGAGGCAGACGTTGTTGGCAGCTTTTTCAGAGTGAAGCCGGCATAGCATATGAGGAAGCTTAAAGGGATAGTAACGTTTTACAAAACAAGCATAGTATCGGGGCATTGGAGACTATTTTAATACTGTCAGAGTTGTAGTTCAATTGAATGATAAATTATTCCCCTCCTGCTCACCTCAGAGCAGAAAGACTGTCTGGATGGATCACAGAGAGGGACAATCTTCAGTGAGCATAAGGACAAACCTGAAAAACCTAACAAGAGGGGCAGGGTTTTCCTTATGATCACAGTAAGAAGATTGTCCCTTGCTGGAAGCTGTCTGGTCTTAAGACCAGATTCCACATCTGAGGGGAGGTGGCTTACACTAGGTAAAAGGGGCGGGAGGGGGACACTTTATCATTCAATTACTCTTGTACTACAACTCTGACAGTATTGAAATAACACTCTCCATGGCCCAAATACTATGAAGATTAATTAGTGCTGCTTTTATTGTGAAAAATTACTATCCATTTAACCAGAGGGGTGTAAAACTCATTGAGAAGCAATACGTTGCACACCTGTAGAGTTTGTATCCTGTCATGTACGCCTCCATGGGCACGACATCCAGGACTGAAAATGTTATCTCTTAACCTTAAAGGGTTACACAAAGGCACAATTCATAGGGTGTATTAGATATGCTTGGGTCATAATGAGTGAGGAGCTATTATTATGATGTGCTACTTCTCATTTAAAGGGATAGTAATAATTATGTTTTAAAATGTCTAATGTTGTAGAGATTAACAACAGAGGTAGAATAACCTACCTTCCATCTCTCAAAACGTTATAGTTTGCAAGTTCGTAGCATTTAAAGTTCCCCCCTCCCCTTTCCCTGACGTCAGCACTCTAGCTGACTGCAGGAGAATCTGGTCCTGGAACCGGCAGTGGCTCTTCAGCAGAGCCGATATAGCGCTATTTAGAATGCATACCTCCCAACATTTCAAATGGCGAAAGAGAGACACTTGTGTTTTGGGTGGTGTTGATGGGGGCATGTCTGGTGGGCGGGGCATTACAGAGAATTTTTAGGTTATTTCCTGACCTATTGACACATCTTTGTGTAAATGAATAAATGATTTATAACAAGACTAAAGTATTTTATTTACATAGACTAGTTTATAAACACATATACTGTCGTTTATACAAGCATTCATGTGAGTTGTATTGCTATAGAGTAATTTGATACATTTATTTACACACCACACATTCTGATCTTCTAAAAAGAGGGACATCAGGGTGGGAAAGAGGGACAGAGGGATTTGGGTCTCAAAGAGAGACTGTCCCTCCTAAAGAGGGACACTTGGGAGGTATGAAAATGAAATACTTAATTGGAACAGTCTACAAAGTGTGCCTGTGTCTACAGCTGGGGAGCCCCTCAAAATCTGGAACTCCAGCCAGTTGCCTAATGTGACTATTTGAAAATCCAGACCTGGGGCTGTTGACTTCTTCTTGAATGCTAGATAGGTTTCGAAAACAATGCTTTGCAATGCATTAGAAACCTCTCAAGCATTTAATGGGTTAAAAAAAATTTAAATCAAGGCAAATTTTCATTTTTACCTTACCGGGAAGTTGGTTTCCCTAGAATTGATCCATTACTTCTTACATCAGCCTCTGTGTCTACAAGGTGAAATGATTTACAAATTTTCCAAATGAGAATCTGCAAATGTAATCTATAACCCATGAAAGGGGTGCAACAGCAGCTTGAAAATTATGCTGAGCTTAATTATACTTAATGTGAATTATTCAGATGTGCAGTGAGAGAGACAAAAATTTATGTCGTACAAAGAAGCTTGACATTTTAATTGGTCCTTCAGAAAAGAGACAAAACAATTTCCTCTCAAGGAAATTTACATCTTCCCCATCAAAGCAGCAGCAGACTCAGCCTCAGCCTAGCAGAACTTCATTAACAAGATTAATTAGCACATTGGTGTCTGCCTCATCAGGTGTGTGGTCCAGGTGAGAAGCGAAATGCGCTGTGTGCAGTGACACTACTCCCACAGAGGAGCACTGATGTTCAGAGAAAGTTGATAGAATGAGGACACTGTACCTTGGTCATTAGCCATTTTGTCAGGGTGTTCCACTACAAAGAGAGAGAGAAAGAGAAAAAGACATTATCATTACATTATGGCAGCTCTTCATAAGAAGTCTGACACATGAAATCAGCTTTTTTTTAGCAGGATTTCATAGCAAAAGGCTTCCTTCTCATGCATTAGGTAGGATGAAGGGATCTGTTTTGTAATTCCACTTTTCTTATCATTTTTATCACTTTGAAAAGCCATCACAGAAAAAAGAAGCAGTAACTTATTCAATGAGTGTTACAGAAGAAAGCAAGGTTTTCACTTTTTGAAGAAGAAAGAAAATGCAGCAAATAACAGAAAAAGATGAGAATTCAGAGTTGAGAGTTATGTATATTTTGTGGATGCATTTCACTGAAACCCAATGTAAATTATATTTACTTCTCATGGGTTAACCACATGGATACTACACATTCCTCCAACACATTCCATCACGATGTACTGAGAGTGCCTCTAACATCCACGGGGTTAATAGAATAGAATATAGATAGGCAGACAGGCATATAGAGATAACAGACATAGATAGATAGATAGATAGATAGATAGATAGATAGATAGATAGATATGAGATAGATAGATAGATAGATAGATAGATAGATAGATAGACTAGATAGAGACAGATGGATAGATAGATAGATAGATAGATATGAGACAGACAGACAGATAGATAGATAGATAGATAGATAGATAGATAGACTAGATAGAGACAAATGGATAGATAGATAGATAGATAGATAGATAGATAGATATGAGACAGATAGATAGATAGATAGATAGATAGATAGATAGATAGATAGATATGAGACAGACAGATAGATAGATAGATAGATAGATAGATATGAGATAGATAGATACATAGATAGATAGATAGACTAGATAGAGACAGATGGATAGACAGATAAATAGATAGATAGATAGATAGATAGATAGATAGATAGATATGAGACAGATAGATAGATAGATAGATAGATAGATAGATATGAGATAGATAGATAGATAGATAGATAGATATGAGACAGATAGATAGATAGATAGATAGATAGATAGATAGATAGACACAGACTGACAGGTAGATAGATAGCTACTTCACCAGCTTAGATGATGATGATGATGGTGATTATTATTATTATTAGTGTTATTATTATTATTATTATTATTATTATTATTATTGATGTTTCAATTGATTTGAAAGAGCTCGGGTTCCAGGAATGCTGTCAGTGACTCATGTCTCCATCCATGGACATGACATCCAGAACTGATTGAAGATTGTAGGTGGGATGTGTTAATATAACTCCACTCTAAAATACGTGCTGAAATCGATTTTTATGTGCTGGTTTTTCCTGTCTCCTATATACTAATCTAATTCTATAGTGGCAGCGGGGAAGCGTATAGGTGTCTCCTCTGATCCTTGCTTTAAGGCACAGAGGATATTGGTGTAACCTGGCTGATGATGGCAGTGGTATACCAGGGAACTTTCAAAATGACCTGACCCTGAGATCCTGTAAGCATTACCCCTTAAATTTCCATTAATATAGATTCCCTGCTGTATGCCCCTGCTGACTGTAATATAGAAGTACTGCAATCAGTCCTCAAGGAACCATTGATATACACTAACTTCAATATATCACTTCATGAACACACACACACAAACACAAGCAGACCTTCTCCCTTTGCCTTTCTGGAACAAGTGGCACCATTTTAATGACTAAAGAAGCAATTAACTGGAGCAGAATATATAATAGATAGCATCGGACACTCTCAACCTGAAAATATGGTCCTTCACACTGACACCCTGAGACCTGTGTCAAAACACTATGTTTCAGGGTCATACCCTTATGGTTCCAAGGTACGGGCATTGGCATGGTGTTCAGACCTTGCTTGCATTAAACTCTTAATGCTGGTGAAGTGTGTGAGAAATCATATAATCTAGAGTTGTGTTACTCAACATTAGCATACCTGGAAACTCACCCTATCTGCCCCGGAGACTTTGGTTTTCAGACTGAATTACAGGGTCTCCTGGTACAGAGGCTGATTCTGCAGTGGTGGTGAGTGTCTTCTTCTTCCCAAATTCCCACTTCCCTCCTACTTAGCCTCCTTCCCACACTGTTCTGCCCATTTTCCGCTCACTTTAAGACACTTAGCCAAGTAAGCCCAGCCCACCCGATAAGCCTCACTCCTTTTATGATGTGAATCACGTAATTGACATCCCCTGACTGGCAACACATGAGCCCTCTCTGAGGGCTCAAAGAGAAGGCATTCCCAGGTATACTAGTCCTCAGGGTATGCTGTCCACCAACAGGTCAGCTTTTCAGTATATCCCCGTAGCTGGAAATTCTCCGGATTTGCCCCGGAGTCTCTGGCTTTCACACTGCTTTACCGGGTCTTCGGGGCAGAAGCTGAATTTCTGGATGTGTGGAGCTTCTACTGAAACTCTGCCCACATCTGCTCTTTCCAACTGTGTTCCTCGTTCCCTAGCTTATTTTTGTTGTTTATGTCACCCCTGTTAAGCCCCGCCATCCCCTGCTCATGTTAAGCCCGCCCCTTTTTTATGCAATTTGCATCAATTTCCTCCCTCTTTCAGCAGCACAGGACTCCCCTCGAGGAGACAATACTTTGAAGTTCCCAGGTAGGTATATCCCTGTCTGGTAACAGGTAAGTAATATGTGCCTCTGTCATTGTGATTTAACCTACTACACTTAATTGTGACTACCCTGAAGTCCTGACCTATCAGTGTGTTTCAAGTACTGCAGCTAGGAATAACTGATCTAGAACCTAGACTAAAGTACAAAGTGCATAAAAAGGTATCCCTCGACAGAATATGATCTGCGCTGGTGGACATATATATTCACACAATTATCTCTTGAACCATGGTCATTCTCAGGAGGTATATACATATGTGGCCGCTCAGGTGGAAATATTTACATACCACTTGGTTTACGGAGAAAACAATGAAACCATGTCACATATGGGCAGTATGAAAATATCTTCACTCACCGGAACCTAGGGCTGGAACTCCATTTTACATTTCATATAAAATAAGATAGCGGTAACCTCCCAGAAGACAGGTGCATTGTAGTGGGAGAGTCCACCTCCCAAAATCCAATATACAAGATACACAATACAGCAACTCCGCTTCAGAAGAAGTAGTATAAAAAATCATCACTTTATTAATTCAAAGCTTAAAAACTTGTCTCAGACTGCATCAATGGCAACTGCCAAAAGCACACACACACACACACCCTCTGACGCGTTTCGGACCGTTAGTCCTTAATCATAGGTCTATGATGAAGGACTAACGGTCCGAAACGCGTCAGAGGGTGTGTGCTTTTGGCAGTTGCCATTGATGCAGTCTGAGACAAGTTTTTAAGCTTTGAATTAAAAAAGTGAAGATTATCTCATTCTCAGGAGGTGCCAGTCTTCCTTTAATCCTTTGAGTGCTAGACAGTTATCCAACGCCTTGCAACGCAAGGCGTTGGGTACCTCTCTGGCACTCAAAGGGTTAATCCACTGAAGTCATGAAAACAGTATAGCACTAAATAAAGAAAATTTAAATGATAAAACATTTTTTCAGCATTAGGTGGCAGTGTACAATTAAAAATGCTGTTCAGAGAATACCAAATTACAGTCTCTGCACAGTAAGTAAAGGAAGGCTAACGCCGAACTATATTACTTTCTATTACATTAACATCTCTTTGCGGGAATGGGAACTTAAAATGTTCATTAAACAACAATTTCATCAGTGTAGTAGTCTGTTTAAGTCTATTAAAAGCAACATATTCCCGAAATTGTATTTCTTTAGAAACTCAAATGAAGCCGCAGCAAACAAGAAAAAAAAAAAAAACACGTTGAAAAAGTTAATACTGTAAAAACTTAATTCGTTTTGAACTCATTTTCATTTCTTGAAGATATTGTGGCTGCAGTTATCGCCGGCACCAATATTACAATTTTACTTTATTTATGTAAAAATGAATATAATAAAAGATCGTAATTTGTGTTCTTAAATAATACAGGATAAAAGGATAAATTCCATTAATCCTTTGTATGCCAAAGAAGTAGCTAGTGCAATGCGGGTCAAGTTAATTCAGTGCAATCCAATGCAATGGGGCTGATAGTTAACCCCTTAAGGACTGGCTGCACGTGCTCGTGGCCCGCATTTAAGGACCACAGGGAGCCCTGAAATCCATAACAGTCGTGGCACGCCATGGGTCCTTATTGAACGTCCAACCCATGACGTGCCAGGACCGTCATGGGTCCTTAAAGGGATAGTAATACTTCGTTTTAACTTTATTTTATTTTATTTTGTAGGCATTAAAAAATATGAAGAATGATATGTCTTATCTCTCAAACCTTTATGGTTTGAGAGATATTCACAAGCAAAGTTTCCCCTCCCGCCCCTTTTACCTAGTGTAAGCCATCTCTTCTCAGATGCGGAATCTGGTTGTAAGACCAGACAGATAACAGCAAGGGGACAATCTTCTTCCTATGAGAACAATGAAAGCCCTGCCCCCCTTGACAAGCTTTTCAGGTTTTCCCTTATCTTAATTGAAGATTGTCCCTCTCTGCAGTCTACCTGGGCACCTCCCTTCTGCTCTGGCTGAACAGTGTTACATCAGTAAAAGGGGCGGGAGGGGGATACTTTGTCATTGAAATAATCTTGAACTACAACTCTGACAGAATTGAAATAACACCCTCCAAAGTCCAAATACTATGATGATTAATTAGAGCTGCTTTTATTATGAAACATTACTATCCCTTTAAGGGGTTAATTCTCTCTTTCTGTCTTAAAGCATAACGATCACCTCTCTTGAAACCCACCTACCCCTACAATAGTCCAAAGCGGACTATTTTACCATTTTTAAATGTATCTTGTATCCCTTACTTTCTCCGATCGAGAGTGGCATCTGTGAGGGAGAACACTGCCATCTTGGCTATGTATAGAACGATTGGCAATGCTTCATCCCCTCCCTAATCTCTGTCTGCCCCTGCCTCTTCTCTCTCTGGGGCAGCCGCTCAGCATGAACATGGCATTCTCTATTGGGTGGTGGGCAGGCATCGAAGCTAAGGGGGACAGCCAGCACTGCAATTTGATGTCTGTGATACAGCCTGTACTGCAGACAACCTCCTACGTCTACTCCTCCATCATAAAATTTGATATTTTCATGAAGGGCAGCGATTTAATTTAAAAATAAAAACACAACTGAGACCTGATTTACCTTCCTCTCTCACCTGGGAGCAGGAATCTCACAGTTCCACTTTAAAACTATAATTTTTGCTCTTACTATAATTATTAAATTAGAATTCTTGATAATATTCAGTAGATGATTACAGTCTAAGAACTATATGCAAAAGTAAATTTTGAGCAATTCCAGAGCAAACCTACTTTGCCATATGGTGCACATGGAACCAAAACAAACATTCAGTGATTTAACCCTGTGAGTGCCAGAGAAGTATCCAACGCATTGTAACACCATGTGTTGGATACCTCTCTGAGACTCAAAGAGTTAAATGAACTCTAATAACTCCTAATAATAAAACCTTCACATCTCTTAGTCCCTATGTCCTTAGTAACCTAATGACCTCTATGATTCAGTTTGTCTTTAATTAGTATTGTTTATGAGGTAAAACAACCCAAACAGACTTTGCCTGTTCCAGATGATCTCTGTTATTGAGTATGTTAAGTGCAACATAAAAGTGCATGGTCACTAAGATCATATTGAAGGTCTCTTTGGGTCAAAGATGAAAACCAGGTTCATCACAAGATGGTGGTGGCCCATCTTCTCATCTAAATGGATGAGAACTTAGTTCATCATAACGGGTCTTATGGAAAATAAAATTGTTTTTGAACCAATATGCTCATCTCTGGTTCTTGTTGATTTGGCTTTTGTTATATATTCTGTATGGAATGTTCTTGACCAACTCTCTTAAACATTATAATATTACTACTGTTAAAATTTTAGGCAAGGTGAAAACACCACTGGGAATTGTTTCAAACGTGTTCCATCTTTATGGCCTGTTTCACTGAACAATATTTAATATTCATCCAGTTGTTCTATCCAGTTTTGAAGCTTAACCTGTAGGGATGTTCAGTGAAGAGCTGTTTTCTTCTGACAGATGCAATTACAGTCTATAGTGAAATAGTATAAACATTAAGACTGATTTAATAAACCCATTAAGAGCAACATATAGAATACAATGGTCTCCACCATCTTACGCATAAGTTCATTCAGAAATGCATTAAAGTATGGTTTGGGCAGCTTTATAAAGATATGTGGCAAAAAAAATTGGCCTCTTTCTAGAACTGCCAATCTAGGCCTATATGTGACCACTGTATGAGTCCATCTTTGCTTGTGCAAAGTACCTTGATACTGAGTCTACTTAGCGAGAAGCTCTGGACGTCTTGCGTTGAATCTTGACCTTGAATCCTGAATACTGCTTTGTTCTGTTGTCTGCTGTGAACTCTGCTTTGTGCCCCATCATCACTTGCCTTAGGCCTGTCATGGTTCAGAAACCGTGATTCAAACTACTCTCATTTTTCTAGGTCTCAGATTCCATGCGTTACTCCCTACAATTGCCCTGAAGGTTCACTTCTTGGACAACATTCAATGCAATAGTATATCTGTGCCTGATCAGTTTAATTAAGGAGTGCACTGCACTGATAAATCTGTGAATGGCAAAATACTGTGAAATACAAATAAATGAAAATCTTTTTCTGTCTTCATTTGAATTCAGAACTGTGTAGAGCCAATGCCAATTTATATATTTTTAAATTAAAGGGATAGCAATGGTTAATTTTAAGTTGATTTAATATTGTAGACATTAAAAAAAGATTAACATCAATGTAAGTATTATCTCTCAAACCTTTATAGTTTGAGAGATATAACTTGCTAAAGTTACCTTTTCCTGGCTGTTTTACTCAAGTCTGCCATCTAGCTGACAGCTGCAGATTCCAGTCATTTGACCAGACAGAGGCTCTTCAGCAGAGCTGAAATCATGCTATTTAGAAATAAATACTTCATTGGAACAGTCTACAAAGTGTGTTTACAAGCCAGGCACACTTTGTAGACATTCCAAATTAAGTATTTATCTTTAGATATTGTTATATCGGCGCTGCTGAAGAGCCACATCTGGTCAAGTGACCAGAATCTGCTTCTGACAAGCAGAAAGGGGAGGGACCAGAGAACTTTATTTTCCTATATCTCAAACCATAAAGGTTTGAGAGATACGAATAAGTGCAAGTACTCTCTTTTAATTGTATCTACCATATAGCTAATACTTTTTTTCTGACATTACTATCCCTTTAAACTCTTATTTGTCCTAACGCAGTTGTTTTTCCTTGTCCCAGTTCTTCACTGTTCTATAGCACAGTGAATTGTTTACATATACACACATCATCTGCCTCAGTGTTTGATTGATGTGTGCATTCACTGACTATGTATTATTGTCTGCTTCCTTCTTCCTAATAATGTATATTCACTTGTGTTTCCCACAGTCAGGCTTCACCTGACATTCCTGTTCTTATCTGTTATCCACCCAACCATTTTGAGGTGATAGTGCCTGGCTTGCTGTTTGATGTGAGAGTTTAAATGTTGCTGGATACTGCATGTAATTGTTTCAGCAGAAAGACTATCATATCGGTAACATAACAGAATAGCTACATTTTGCTTCTAACAAGAATCCTTCACTTTTGAACTCATAAACAATACCGCATTGCTTTGTTTGTAATACCTGTTTGTTCAAATGTGTGCCTGAGTAGTACATATTTTTTACTTCATAACAAAAATAAAAGAACATTTGTGGCATTATTTTATCATAATCATAACAAGACACTTACGCCAATTTACTAAATTAAGGATTTTATTTTGGGAGCCATCACTTCATAGCTGATACTCTTAATGACATGAAAGGCCAAAAAACATTTTTGAGGTGACATTGCACCTCAAAAATGCAAAAAAATAAAAAGAAGCAACATCGTTATTTTAACCCCTTAGCGACTGGCGGTCCTGGGACTTTTCCGTCCCATAAGGACCGCATTGAACCACGTGGACGCGCCGGTACACGTGACCTGTTGCGTGTATCGGTGCGCCATTATGGGGCCTGATAGAGATCGCTCTGATCTTGGAGCGGTCAATTTCAGGCCCTATTTTTACTTACAGCGCTCCCGGTAGAGCACTGCAAGTAAAAAGTATGTGACGTACTATGACCGTCATCGGTCCTTGAGTATTTCAAGGACCGTGACGGTCATAGTACGGCACATGTTGTTAAGGGGTTAAGCGGTCTGTAGTGAGAATGTACATTCACCAGCTCAGTTTATTTTCTGCGCTAGCACTTTGGTGTATACATCTGATATCACTTTAGTGCACACATTCATTCTGCTGTCATTAAAGGGATAGTAATGGTTCAAAATAAAAGCAGCTCCAATTAATCTTCATAGTATTTGGGCCATGGAGAATATTATTTCAATACTGAGAGACAGCTGTAGTTCAAGAGTAACTGAATGATAAAGTATCCCCCTCCCGCCCCTTTTACTGATGTAACACTGCTCACCTCAGAATAAAAAGGTGGTGTCCAGGTGGCTTGCAGAGAGGGACAATCTTCAGTTAGCATAAGGAAAAACCTGAGAACCTGTCAAGGGGGGCTGGGCTTTCATTGTTCTCACAGTAAGAAGATTGTCTCTTGCTGTGAGCTGTCTGGTCTTAAGAACAGATTCCACATCTGAGGGCAGGTGGCTTACACTAGGTAAAAGGGGCGATAGGGGGATACTTTATCATTCAATTACTCTTGTACTACAACTCTGACATTACTGAAATAACACTCTCCATGACCCAAATACTATGAAGATTAATTGGAGCTGCTTTATTTTGAAACATTACTATCCCTTTAAGACTTTAATGACAGCCAGCCCGGGACCCTTCCCCTATACATTAAGCAGGAAAATGGATGAAGATATGCATAGGGAAAAGCCTCCCTTATCACCAGTGGCAGCTTGGTTCCAATGTCCTCTGGAAGTCACAGATATCCACATATACTGAGGGTTTGGGGTAGAGGATGTGGAAGGTATGGTTTGGTGAATGGACTGATTTTCAGAGAAGTGGTTATAAAGTAGGCAAGAAAGGTGAAGGTCAAGTCTATGTTCAAGTGTTAGTTACTTAAAGGGATAGTAACACTTCGTTTTAACTTTATTTTATTTTGTAGGCATTAAAAAAACATGAAGAATGATATAAGTCTTATCTCTCAAACCTTTATGGGTTATGAGATATTCACAAGCAAAGTTCCCCCTCCTGCCCCTTTTGCCTAGTGTAAGCCATCTCTTCTCAGATGTGAATCTGGTTGTAAGACCAGACAGATAACAGCAGAGGACAATTTTCTTTGTATGAAAACAATGAAAGCCCTTCCCCCCTTGACAAGTTTTTCAGCTTTTTCCCTTATCTTAATTGAAGATTGTCCCTCTCTGCAATCTACCTGGGCACCTCCCTTCTGATCTGGCTGAACAGGGGGGGATACTTTGTTTGTGAATATCTCTTAAACCATAAAGGTTTGAGAGATAAGACTTATATCGTTCTTCATGTTTTTTTAATGCCTACAAAATAAAATAAAGTTAAAACGAAGTATTACTATCCCTTTAACTCTTTAAACATATCACAATGATGGGTTAGTGTAATTACACTGGATGACAAATCAACATAACAAATTATTCAGAATGTCAAGTTTACCAGTGGGGTACCATTTTACTTGGGCACGTAGAAAGTACTGAATACAATAGGAAACCCCATAGTGTTGAAAAGATTTAGCATATCTGAAGTGAATAATGTCTAAAGAAGTATGTTTTTTCCTATACCACTTCATTCTGGATATAGCTCTACACACTAACCTAGGGGGTAGAAAGAAAAGTGATGACTTATTTTATGTGGCTGGTTGTCTATTTTCTAAAATGGCATGCTTTGCCTAATGCCTCTTCATTTCTCTCACTGTTAACCATTTTATTACAGGAAAGTCATATTTGGAAACTGTATGAAAAATGCTAGCTTGCAGTTGACATGGTTTTGGTTCTGTCACCCCTAGAAGCACCCACTACATTATTTCAATGCATACTAACAGGGAGTCATTTCTCATAGAAGAGCATTAGCTAATGATTATAGCCAGAAATTGTATATTTTTCAAAGCTATCAGTATCTTTGAAGGGGTAGAAATGTAAAATAGCTTTATTTTTCATATAGCACCACCTGCTGGAAATATTTGTGCACAACAGCCTAGGACCAAAAAGGTAAGTGACCCTAATTTGATGCAGGTGACTATCTACTTTCCAAATTGGTATATCTTGCTTACATTTGCTTCATATCATTATTGTTATTACCATTTTAGCGTAGACAGGAAATTAAAAAAAATAAAACTGGTAGGTGTAGGTTAGTATTCCTGGCACCCCCGTATGGTATGTTAATCCACACAAATGGGGTACCGTACCATTTTTCTCAGGCTGGTAGCAGATACTTAATACAGTAGGAAATTACATGGTTTTCAAAGATTTTAGTATCTTTGAAGTGGCTGAAACATGTTTTTACTTTGACTATCCTGGAAATGTTGCTATTAGTTTGTTAATGCATAAATATATTTGAATAATTTATTTATGGACTGATTTATGCCATTTTGCCTGTACTTACAAGTTAATTTTTACAAAAGCCTGAATAAATCATACAATTAGATGGTAGCCTAAAATGTTATATTGCATTGCCATTTTTAATCACATTTAATCTTGAATTTTAATCATTTGAATCTCTCCGAGGAAGATATAAAAGAGCTTCCACATGCATGCATTTTTGATGATCAATTTAAATTACTGAAAAACACTGAGGGTAGTTTGTCAATTAAAGAATCTATGGGCTGATTTACTGACTTTTGGATTCGTGTGTCCATAAATTGACTTTCACAATATTTATCATAACATGCATTTATCATAACATGGGGATTTGTTTTAGTGATAATAATTGCTAGGAGCAGAGGATGCTGACAAATTAACATAATTGAAAATGCATTGAAAACTTCACAATATTTTCACATTAAGATGTAGTGACAGATTTGTCAGGAAATGATTGACTCTAATGAAAGTTTCCATATTGTCTGACGAAAGGACATAAAACATTTATGTGTTGGGGTGCATAGTGAATCATTTCATGTGGAAAATCATGATTTTTTCCTTAAATTTTTAATAGCTTGGTGCTTTTTGAAGTAGTATGGATCATGGGGATAGATTCTCTATACCAGGGTCATGTAACCTGCAGATGTTGTTGGTCTAGTTCTCAACATGGAGGGAGCGGTAGTCCAACAAAAGGTGGGGTAAGAATACTCTCCAATGAGTAAAATTCAGATCGTGTTATTTGATGGAATCTTTCCAACTTGGAACAGTGACACAAAAATTAACTGGATAACTGTTCATTCTTTGTATGTTTAGAAAAATCTTGAAGACTCAACTATACCTGTATGTGGTGTACTTTCATTTTTGGTTGCACTGACATTTTAATTAAAGGAGAAGTATCGCCTCCTAATAATCCCTACTAATGTTCCTATGGTCAGAAGATTCTAATGACCACTATAAATGTTCCCTTGCTCATTCATTCTGGACATAATCTTCAATCAACCCTGGATGTGATGGCCCGTAAAGTAAGTGGTTGCAAGAATATTGGCTGTGAGGAACAATGAGCGGAGCAGCCCTGGCCCTCTTCTGAGTGACATACACACCAGGATACCAGGTAGTCCCTGGTGAGCTCTACTTTGTGCAATTCCCTCAGACTTTGCTGCTGGCAAAGCTTTCAATGTTGCCTCTCTTTTAGGAGAACTGTAGTAACACCCCCGAGTGAAGAGAGGGAGCCATGGTCTAACTGGATGGCTGTGGTAGCTGCTGGCGCCCTTCTGCAGATCAGGAATGTCCAGCTATCCAATCAAAACTGACTCTCTTTCCTCTTATGGGACTAAAGATTTGCCAGCTGAAATAATTTTCTTGGAAGAGAACAGGGCCTGGATTCAATGGGAAGAATTAAGCAATTTATATCCTTCTTCCTTCAGTTTATTTCCTCATCCTTATTCCCCAGTCCATCTTCTTCCTCTACAGTCCCACTCATTTTTATCCCTGCTCCCCAACTCTTTTCTTCCTATGCCAGTACCACTTCCCCTCCTTCTCCCCAGTATCCCTCTTTCCACTCCAACCCACAAACCCCCTTTCTTCCCAGTCTTTCTCTTTCCTCCCCCCAATTCCACTTCTTTCTTCCTTCTCCAAAGAGTTTCTACTTCCTTCTCCTAATCACCAAGTTCTTCTGTTTCCTTCTCTCTGTCCTTCTATTCCCATCTCCATGCCCTTTTGCCTCATCTCCCTTCTGACCCATCTCTCTGCCCATCTGCCCCATCTCTCTGCCCCTCCGACACATCTCTCTGTTTTTCTAACCCATCTCTCTGTCCATCTGCACCCATCTTCCTTTCCATCTTCCTCATCTCCCTGTCCTTCTTCATCATCACCCTGTTCTTTGTTTTCTTAGTCCCTGTCCTTCATCTCTCAGTCCCTCTCCTCCTTCCTACCCTCATACCTCTTCTTCATCATAACAATTCTACCCCACTCCTTCCCTTTTCTCCCCAAGTCTCTCTCCTTTCTCCCCAATACCTTCTCCCCACTTTTAACCCATATTTCCCCTTTCTCCCCAGTGTTTTGCTTCCATCCTTTGATTTCTTTCTTTCTCTGTAGAGAAAGCAGGAGACAAAGAGATGGACCAACACCCAAGTTGCCCGTAGCATACAATGGAAGTGACATGTCTGTAGCTTAGTCCTTCTTAGTACCAAAGTGTGATAATGGCAGTAATATGTCAATGGGTTCCTCCTAGGACTAAAAGTACAATGATCTTTATGATATGTTTATGGGACCAGATAAGAACAATAACTGTTACATGTTTATGCATAGGATTCATAGTTTGCCTAAGGCACCAAAAAACTACAACTCCCATCATCTCCAACCAGTAAACGTCTGACTGGGAATGATGGAAGTTGTAGTCCCAAACAGCTGGAGAGCCAAAGGTTGCCTAACTCTGGACTAGATAATAAACAAATCCATTCAGAATGTCTTACCTTTAGGTGTTCTGAAAGTAATTGGATCTGACAGAGGCCCCAGTCCCTTTGAATTGCGTGCCTGGATTCGAAAATAATAGGCTGTGTCTAGGTTGAGGTCCAGAATTTCATGAGTTAATCTGTCTCCTGGTATCGTCACCATAACCCAGTCATCAATCTGGAGATTCTTGTCCAATGTGTAGAAGAGGATATAATCTAAACATAAATAATATATCATTTCTGTGGATGTACAAATATGATTATGTGCTAATTAGTCAGTGGAACTGGTTTTTATGTGCTGAATCTGCAGGACCAGATTTACATACCAGGCACACCTATCAACGCACTCTAGGCTCACTTAGATTCCCCCATGGCCACGCCCTCAATCCTCACATGACCCCTTCCCTGGTCCCATTCAGTATTTCCTGGTTCCGAAACAGGGCCAGATTTACATTCCAGGCTCCTCTAGGCAAGGCACTCTGGGCACCCTTAGCACCGCCCATAGCCACACCCCACTCCTCACATGACCCCGCCCCCAGTCTCATCCACTGTTTCCTGGCACAGAATATATCTTTGGCCTACAACAAGCAAAAACATAAAAGCTTTAACCCCTTGGTTGCTCAAACACATTGCAGAGATCTCATTAGCATCCAAGGGGTTAATTAATAGACTGTAAAGGGGTGTATAAGCTACTGCATGGATACAGAAATTGCTCTGGCCCCACCCACAATTCAGAATGTGGGTGTGGACAGAACAACTGAGGCGCCCCTCAAAATTTGGAGCTCTAGGCAGGTGCCTAGTCTGCCTATTGGGAAATCCGGCCCTGTACAGATAATTCCTTTGACCTATATCAAGTAAGGACAAAACAAACAAACAAAAAACCTTTGACTACTTTATTGCTAGAGAGAGATCTCCAACGTTTTTCTTTGCCATGCACTGGAGACCTCTATAGCATCCAAGGAGTTAAATAATAACATGTAAATGGCATGTAAACTGATTCCAGGACAGTGAGATTCCTCCAGCTACGCCCACAATTCAGAAGGTGGGCGTGGCCAGCACAGCTAAGGAGCCCCTCAAAATGTAGTGCTCTGCGCAGTTGCCTACCCTGCCTAATGGGAAATGAGGCACTGTGCTTCTGCCTAACACATATGTACTAGCTCGGAAAATTGTACTCTGCTTTGTTTTCAACTTCACCAAAGAGATCATAGTGTTAGTTCCACTTTAACTCCATGGCAACATGTTAACACTGCTAATGAGGTTGAAAAAAAAAAGACATGCATCCATCAAGTTCAGCATTTTTTGTATCCCCCACCCTTGTTTGTGTTGATCTGGAGGAAGGCAAGCAAATGAATGTCAATCACCGCGACTCACAGCAGCCTACTGCATAGCATGATATTCCTACACTTTGACGTACTAAGCCATAGAACAAGCTGTTCCTTAGACTTCATTATAATTGGGTGACTATGGAGCTAGCAGTGGTCCTTAGTCCTATGGGCACTGGCAGTATACAAGATGGAGTCAAGGTACAGTCTCATCCACAGGGGTCATGCACTTATGTGCAAAGGAAAAGGAGAAACGATTCTGGGGGGAACATCTGCATCAACGAAGACAAATTAAAATTCCCATTGATCGAAACTGGGCTTTTAACCCCTAGAATGCTAGTGAGGTTTCCAATGCATTGCTTCTCAATACGTTAGAGACCACTCTAGGATTTATGGGTAGTTTATGTATCATTTAACCCTTTGAGTTCCAGAGATTTTTCCAGTGCATTGTATTGCAATGCGTTGGATAACATCCTGACACTTAAAGGATTAACCCTTTGAGTGCCAGAGGGGTATCCAATGCATTGCGTTGGATATCGCTCTGGCACTCAATGGGTTAAATCAGTAAGATTTTGCAGTATTTTATTTGTCCTCTATGGTGTCATTGAGAACCTGATTTATATCCCAGGTGCCACTAGGCAAGGAACCCTAGGAGCTCTTAGCTCCACCCATGGCCACACCCCATTTTTCACATGACTCCACCCATAGTTCCATGATACACATAATACCCTTAGTCTATAACACGCAAGCACAAAAATGCTTTTAATATGGAGAACAACCAATGCATTCAATAACAGACAGTAAAGGGGTATTTAAACTGGTGCAAGGACACTGAGATTGCACCGGCCACACCCACAATTCAAAAAGTGGGTGTGGCCAACACAGCTGAGACATCCCTCAATATTTGGCACTCTAGATGCCTACATTGCTTAATGATAAATTCTGCCCTGGTGTCGGGATCATTGATTTACCCCAGAATTTTCTTCTCTTTTTTATTTGCGCATACAGCCCTATAGGACTGTAATATAACAGACTTTACTGACAAATAGCGAAATCAGTAAAATATAAAAATGCTTCCTCGCTGAATTTAAACAAAATGGAAACTATGAGCAAAGAAAATGTAAAAGCAAAACATTTGTTGTCTTAAAAAAATGCTAATTTGTGCAGAACATGCAAACTTACCAATAATTTTGCCGTTGGCTTCGATTGGAGGCTGCCAGCTTACAATAACAGCTCGAGGCTTCCTTTCCCTTGTGATAACTGTTAAATCTTTTGGGGCAGATGCTGGAGCTTAAAATGTGAAAAAAAAAGAAACAAGAAACAATTTGTTGCAAAGTAAAATGTATAAATTAACAGCACAATGGAGAAGTAGGAGGTAGAAATGTCGATCATGTAGAAGGAAGCTTTGCTAAAGCCAAAACAGATTTCTGAAATGTATATTCATCATTTATTTTGTTTTGCTGTTTTGTATCGTTTCTACATAAGATAAAGCTAGTACCCCTCTATACATAATTTTACTGATTGCAAAAGCATACCAGATGCAGCTATTTACACAGACTACTGGCCGCTATACAATTTGAATAATGATTAAACTATTTTACGTTTTGTAAAAGCGGAACTGCCACCACAAGATATGATAAGCTTAGAGACAAGTAATGACTTAAAGGAATAGTAATGTTTCACAAAATCTGCAGCTCCAATTAATCTTCATAGAGAGTGTTATTTCAATACTGTCATCGTTGTTGTTCAAGAGTAGTTGAATGATAAAGTATCCCGCCCCTTTTACCTAGTGTAAGCCACCTCCCCTCAGATGTGGAATCTGTTCCACAGATCAGACAGCTCACAGCAAGGGACAATCTTCTTACTGTGAGAATAATGAAAACCCTGCCCCCCCTTGACAGGTTTTCCCTTATGATCACTGAAGATTGTCCCTGTCTGTGATCCATCCGCACAGTCTTTATGCGCTGAGCTGAGCAGTGTTACATCAATAAAAGGGGAGGGAGGGGGATACTTTATCATTCAATTACTCTTGAACTACAACTCTGACAGTATTGAAATAACACTAAACTTGTTTTAGGGTGACAGGCCTGCTTTAAAGCTGAACTTTCACCTTCATAATATTGCCCCCAATCCTATCCTAATGTAGCGATATGTAAAGCCATGCTGTTATTATGATGAAAAAGTCCACTTTATTAAAGAAAGCAAACTTCTTCTGTAGGCATCTAGGGCACAGAGCTTACAAGAGACTCTGTGCGCCTTCAGCAACTTCCATTACCTTAAGGTAACAAAAGTAAGTTGCCACCAATGCTGGAAGTGCATGGGACACACAGCGCAGACTCAGATGTACCTTACCGCCAAGATGTCTGCGCTGTTGTCAGTGCTTTACTTAGAAGAGGCTTTACTTAAAGGAGCAGTAAACTTTTTTATGAGAAAATATATATTGTAGGGATTATCCTATTGAGTAAGATAAGGGTACTCCAACTGCCGAGAGATTTATATTTCCAGAGTTATTACAGTTTAAACCCATGTTTTTTACATTAGCAGTGCCCTCTAGTGGTCAAAATCTAATTAGATTTCCTGTTACATTCTAATGGAGAGGAAAGTCAGAAAAGTCAGAGACATACAGTTCTCCATAGAATGTGATAGAAACTGCTGAGTCACTTCCTGTCAGTTAGAACTATCAGGAAGTAAACACAGTAAATTCACTTCCTGTCAGTTAGAACTATCAGGAAGTAAACACAGTAAATTCGCTTCCTGATTATTTAAACTGCTATAAATTTTGAATAAAACATCTGACAGCGATGGGAGTGACCTTGTTTTATTCAGAAGGAAATGCTCTATAAAATACGTGTTTTCATAAAAAACGTTTACTACTCCTTTAATAACTCAGACTTTTTCATCATAATAACAGTATGGCTTTATGTATTGCTACATTTGGAAAGGATTGGGGGGCAATATTAACAAGGTCATAGTTCCACAGAAAGTGTTATTGGTGGACAGGACACAGGTCAGTATTACTGGTTAAAATCCATTGTGTTTTGGAAATGAGTGTACGATCATAGACCTAAAATAATAATATCCTTTGATAATTCTGTTAGGTTCCTCTTGCTTAATTCCTTATGTATTAGAAGGATCGCCAATGCATTATATTGTAAGGACCAGTTGCAATAGACTGGCAGGAATAGTCTGGACCTTCCAGTTCCATTGAAGTTCTGTATTCTTTACAAAACTCTCATCTCCTCCTTCAAGTCAATTCATTCATCATATCATCTTTGTATGTCTGCTCTGATTTCTCCGTATACCCCGGAATGACACGTCTACAGCTGAGAAATGTTTCTTTCTCTATCTATTTCATTTCAAGGACCCACTCTTGACTACAAACCTTTTCATGACTTTGAAATACAATTCCTCTCAACGCCTGTCAATTGCTTTCAGTGATTTTTCAGAATTTGATTTTCAACCCTATGGTATAGATGGTTTGCGCCAGAATGGCACCTCTTTAGCTTGATGAATAAGGGAAAAAAAGGGCTGTAAGGACGCTGTAGCAAACCAACTGTGTCATAAAGGACAAATAAACATTCCTATTAATTTAACCCTTTGCGTGCCAGAGAGGTATTGCTTCAGAATGGCTGTGCATGTGGAACCAAAACTTTTAGAATAATCGAAATATGGAAATGTGAAATACCCAAGCAGCTCAGACTGCAATCATTTATATAAGATTGTAAATTATATCGTTCAAAATATGGATTTACCTGTCTCGTAAGTAGTAGCGTGTGCCGTCATGCTCCATGTGCTTGAGCGTCTACCTTTCGTGACCATTACTGAAAACTCATACATGGTGTTTGGCTTCAGACCTGTTACAGTGTGGCTTAAAGATGTCGTGTCTGCGGACTAGATGGAAGAGAACAAAGGACATATTGCAGGTTTGTATTAGGAAAAGATTAAAGGGAAAGGATCCATTTATTTTCACGTAACCTATTCTCCAAGTGGATAATATGTAAAGTCAATTTGCCATTTTTATTTTTTAGACTTCTTTATTCCTGACATTGTGATCCATAAATGTGTTATGCAGAAAGCTTTCTCCCTGGGACTGGGAAATCTAGGACAATGATTCAATTTGAAAAAGATGGCGCACAGCATATAGAGTGCTCAGTCCTGCAGAGATAGTGTTATCACTGGCCATCTTAGAGCAACAGATAACTTTATGGGAAGAGAGATTAAGGCAGCTTACTGTCAGGGACATAAAAGTTTTTTTTTTGTTTTTTTTTTCAAAAAGGTGAAGATGAAAGTATAGCTAATCTGACTTTAACCCTATGAGTACCAGAGGGGTATGCAATGCATTGGAAAGCAATGTGTTACGTACCCCTCTGGCACTCAAAGGATTAACCCTTTCAGTGCCAAAGGGATATGCAACACATTGCATACCCCTCTGGCACTCAAAGGGTTAAGTATTAGATACTTACAGAATGCCTAATGTCAAAATAAAGTGTTACTATGCCTTTAAATGGGGGATTAGCACTTGCTCCTGGGAGAGAAGGCCTATTGAGCTAGTAGGTGCTGACCAGCAGAACAGCTGATTCGGGGGTTATAAAACAGGCTCAATGGCCATCTCCGTGATCCCGTGATGGGCCTGAACTCTGACTTGATTTCATGAGATAACTGGAGTCATTCTGGGGCAAACCAACTGCACAAATAGGGGACAATTATGAATTCCTCAACTAACCCATTTATTTAAATCAGGCTTTTAACCCCTTGAATGCCCCAGTGAGTTTCTTCTTGGTGCGCTGGAGATCTCTCTAACATTCAAGAGGTTAAAATACCTCCTTAAATAAATTAAAATATTTTTTGTCCCCCTGTGTGCAGCAGTTGGTTTGCTCTGGAATGTCTCCAGTTTCTTTGAACATAAGATAAATGGTAATCATATCACCCCTTAGATGTTTCTTCACTAATGTAAATAATCCCAGCTTGGGTAGGCTCTCTTTATAACTCAGATCCTCCAATCCCTTTATCAGTTTTGTTGCCCATCTCTAAGCTTTTTCCAATTCAATAACATGTTTTTTAAAGGGATAGTAATGTTTCACAATAAAAGTAGCTCAGATTAATCTTCATAATATTTGACCATGGACAGTGTTATTTCAGTTCTGTCAGAGTTGTAGTACAAGAGTAATTGAATGATAAAGTATCCCCCTCCCACCCCTTTTACCTAGTGTAACACTGCTCACCTCAGAGCAGCAAGACTGTCAGGATGGATCACAGATAGGGACAATCTTCAGTGAGCATAAGGAAAAACCTGTCAAGGGGGACAGGATTTTCATTGTTCTCACAGTAAGAAGATTGTCCCTTAATGTAACCTGTCCGGTCAAGAGACCAGATTCCACATCTGAGGTAAGCAGTGTTACACTAGGTAACAACAACTGTGACAGTATTGAAATAACATTCTCCATGGCCCAAATACTATGAAGATTAATTGGAGCTGCTTCTTTTGTGAGGCATTACTATCCCTTTAGAACCGATGGCCAAAATTGTATATTCTAGATGAGGCCTAACCAAGGATTTATACAGAGGTAGGATAATATTAACATCCCTTGCATCAACACCTCTTTTTATACAGGCTAGTACCCTATTTGCTGTTGCAGCAGCTGAGTGACTCTGCACACTGCTGTGAAGTCTATCGTCTATCAGTACTCCTAAATCTTTCTCTAATGAGGATTCTCCAAGTGGTTTCCCATTTAGTGTATATGTGGCATATTTATTTCTACAACCCAAGGACTCCACTTTTTAGAGTTAATTGCTGGGTCTCCAGGGACAAAGGTTGACCCTCCGGCCTTGTAGGGTTTCCAGTGTAACTCCTCCCACTTTTTTCCATTCCGCTTACTTCCTGTTCCACCCACTTCCCACCCATTCTAGAGTAAACCCCACCCTTTCTCCTCTCAAGCTCACTCACCCATTTAAGCCCCACTCATTTTATGCCACAATGCCACTCCAATTACCAGCACAGGAGCCCACTCCATGGGCTCCAAAAAAGACAGGGAGAGATTTATAAAAATGGCCTTATGAAAAATGTGATGTAAAAATGGCATAAAAATGATAGTCGGCATGTAAAAAGAAGATTATGCCAATTCTGAATGCTTTAAGGATTTCTGCAGGTAAGCTGGAGTGGTCTCATTAGTCAGAGACCACTTCAGCTTACCTGCAGAAATTCTCCATCATTGGAGGAGGCTGGATAGAGGGAGGGGAGCTGAGTCACAGACTGCTGTACAGAGCTGGTGACTACATTCTGTCCGGAAGGAAGGAACAGGATAATGTTTACACATTTGAATTTTGGCCAAATAGCAATTTTAAAAAATAAATTAATACAGTATTCCACCTAGTCGCTATATAACCGAACTTTTAAGACAAACCTGTATAGGGGTGATAGATCCCCTTTAAGCAAACAATATTCCAAAAAAGCTAATGTCCTTAGCTGGTTTACCTTATATTTAGAGCTAGCTGAGTAGCTGGTTCTCCATCGTATGGTATAGAAACGGACTTCAGCTGTCTTCTGGTTCTTCAGGACAGAGTTGTCTGCCCAGCTGACTCGCACTGCATCGTGGGTAAGTGAAACAGCCTGAACACCTACTGGTGGGAGCATGGGGGTGGACATATCTGGGACTGAGGTAGGGAAATCATCAATAAAAGGATAAAACTCAATTTCTAAAGGATCAATGGGATCTGGGTAAACATGCAACAAATTAATATTTCAAAGATGAGAAAAAAAGTAAATATCCAATAAAGCACAGCACAATGGGTTAAATGGAAAATAATAAGAAGGATGAAAGGGGGAACATGTGAGGGGTAGAAAAAAGAAACATTTATTAAATATAAAACATTACTATAAAAAAAAAATAAAAGGTATATTTACACTTAATATGTAAAAATATTTTGTAAGACTCATCTTCCTAAGTAAACCAAGGGCACTGCTGAGAGGTCTTTTATTCAAAAGTTACTACAGCTCAAACTTCTAGGTGCAATATCTCAAAGACCTGAAATGTGGCGCTGTTGATACACCATCCTATGGAGGTTTATGGTCAATTGACAGAGCTGTCCATAGGTTGGTGCAGCAGCAGTGCCACTGTAACATTTACAGTTTTTACTGCATTTAAAAAAAGTCTAATTTGGGCTGCAATAACTTTAAAATAAGACGCCTCTCAGCAGTAGAGTACCCTTGATTTACTCAGAAGGATAAAACCTACACTATATATTTTTTACATATTAAGTGTTACTATCCCTTTAAAAACACATATAATAAGAACAGTAAAGTAACTTTACAAGTACTGACGATCATTTTCACATCTGAAATTACAAGACAAGTTTAATCCAATCAAAACTGATAAAAGGTAAAGGTACATTCTATAGAACACATTAAATGTACAGTTCTGGAAGAAGCCAACTGCATAACAGATTCTCACTGATTTACCCTTTGAGTGCTAGAAAGTTAAAGCAGAGCTGTCACTTAGATATAATTGCCCCCCTCCCCAATTAATTGTTAGTATAGCGGTAATCATTTAAACAGTGTTATAATGTTTATGAAGTGCCAGGATTATTTGGAATCATCAGTTTGTATGAGACTCACCTCAACGCGGCAGCGCAGACATCTTGGTGAAGTGGGATCTGTGCGCCTGCGCTGTCCATCTCCGTCTCCTCACGGAGGGGGGAGTTGCAATGTACCTTATATGAACTTTTGATTCCAAATAATGCCGGCACTTAATAAACATTACAACACAATTTCACTGATTATGCTATACTAACAATTAATTGGAGGGGGGGGCAATTATATCTACACTAGTTGAAGAGCCCGTCACACGGGCCACATTGCCACCCGATCGCGGTGCAGTCATGAGCAGTGGAGACTGCCGCGCCACGGCTGATACAGAGCTAGACGCTCCGACAGAGTGTCCAGCTCTGTATCAGCTGCGGCGCGGGCAGTCTCTACTGCGCGTGACTGCAGCACGCGCAGCAGTGTCTACTGTGCATGATGCGGTGTTACACACATTTTAGCGAATTATTATATAGGATGATAGGTCCTCTTTAAGCAACACATTACAAAGCAATGTGTTACATACTCCTGTTTAGTGTACTGAATTGTATTTTTAGGGCCTCATTCAGAAAGATGAGAAATTCTTGAACATACCAACACAGGGTTCCATACCTCCCAAGTGTCCTCTTTAGGAGACATTAGGGGTCCATACCTCCCAAGTGTCCCTTTTTAGGAGATATTAGGGGTTCATACCTCCCAAGTGTCCCTCTTTAGGAGACATTAGGGGTCCATACCTCCCAAGTGTCCCTCTTTAGGAGATATTAGGGATTCGTACATCCCAACTGTCCCTCTTTAGGAGATATTAGAGGTTCTTACCACCCAAGTGTCCCTCTTTAGGAGATATTAGAGGTTCTTACCACCCAAGTGTCCCTCTTTAGGAGGGACAGTCATTCTTTAAGACCCAAATCCCTCTGTCTCTCTTTTCCACCTTGATGTCCCTCTTTTTTAGTAGATCAGACTGTGTGGTGTGTATATAAGTGTATCACATTGCTCCACAGCATTAAAACACATAAACTTCAGTATATGTGTTTATACATTAGTCTAAATAAGTAAAATACTTTGGTCTGTCTCTAAATCGTTTATTCAGTTACATAAAGAGCTGTCAATAGGTCATGAAATAACTTAACATTTCTTTTTAATGCCCCTCTCACCAGTTACACCTCCAGCAACAGCACCTAAAATAAAAGTACCTCTCTTTGGCTGTGTGAAATGCTGGGAGGTATGTGCCAACTGCACTGAGGGGACAGAAAACAATTCCCAAACTACCACTGACTTAAATGGACAGTAATGTTCCAAAAAATGTATTTATAGTTTTGTAGAGCTGAAAATAATAAACTAAGTGCAACAAACCCTATCTCTCAAACCGCTATGGTTTGAGAGATATAGGGATTCAAAGTTCCCCCTCCCTTCCCTTCTCCTGATGTCAGCTGTAAAGCTGACAGTGGAGAATCGAGTCGTACGACTCCAGGAGGCTCTGCGCAGAGTCGAAATCACGTTATTGCTAAAGAATTAATTAATTGGAAAGGTCTAAAAAGTGTGCTCGGTTTGCAAGCACACTTTGTAGACCATTCCAATTAATTCATTATTTTTAAGTAACATGATTTCGACTCTGTTGCAGAGCCATCTGCTGGTCCCCTGACCGGGGTCTCCTGCTGTCAGCTAGACACTGACATCAGGAGAAGGGGGGGGAGGAGGTAACTTTGAATCCCTATATCTCTCACACCATAGCAGTTTGAGAGATAGGGTTTGTTGCACTTAGTTTATTAGTTTCAGCTCTACAAAATTATAAATAATTTTTGGGACATTAGTGTCCCTTTGAAAGGGGATTTGAAAGGACAACTAATATCTTAAAGCAACTTTTGTGATTTTGTTTTGAAAGATCTTTCAAAATCACCTATATATTGTATTAGACATTTTTTATTTAGAAAATGACTTTTTTGAGTTCTTTAGATTCTAGATTATGTTAATGAACACTTTAAGTGCCAGAGGGGTATGCGTACCCCTCTGGCACTAAAAGGGTTAAGGCATGCTGCACAGGCATATCTTTGGGTTGCTTTGTATACTACTCTGGCACTGGAATGGGTTAAAATGCAGTGCGGATGTTCAGTCTGAAATAAATATGTCTTGATATTTTCCATTCTTACCCGTGCACGCTAGAAAAGTCTTCAACGCATTGCGTTAATTGTTGGTGCATTTGGGTATATAGTTACCATATTTACACAATAAAAACTATCTTCCATTTATCATTTACAATCCCCATGTGAGCATTCACAACAGAAACACATTTCTTTTGAATTGTGTCCTTGAGTTATCCTTAAGCAGAGAAGTTTTTTTATTCATAGAAATGAATCGGTATGAATTGCAATGTATTCTCTTTGAATAAGAACAGTCACTGTAACATATTATACTTCAATTCCAGATGGCTTATAAAAGAGAGAATTTATTTAAAATGGATAAGGTTCATATCTTTTTAAAGGATGGGTAAATTTTTATTATGAGAAAAAAACATTCTGTTGCGCTGTCAGCTCCTTTATTCAAAAGTTATAACAGTTGAATCGTTCACAATGTGGTGGAATTGTTTTACTATCATATGCTAATGAGATCTGTAGCCTATGGCTCACCTCTCTATAGACTGTAACTGAATAACCGTATGAACACAAGGTGGCGCTGTTGCTAACAGTCTAATATAAAAAAATAACTATTTGAACTGAGCAACTTTGCAACAGTGTTTCCTGATAGTGGGAGTACCCTTATTTTACTCAGATGGAAAAGCCCCCAAAATATCCTATATAATTATTTGCTAAGTGTGTGTTTGTCAGAAGCCGTCATGCACAGTAGAGATGGCTGCATGCACTGCAGTCATGCTCAGTAGAGACTGCTCACGCAGCAGCTGATAACGGAGCGGGGCTCTGAATTCAGACCATGATAAGACTATGGTCTGAATTCAGAGCCCCCCGTTCCATTATCAGCCGCGGTGTGAGCAGTCTCTACTGTGGATGACTGCACCGCGGCCGTTGCTGGATGGCACTGTGGCCTGTGTACACGGGCTCTTCAACTAAAGTTTTTATAATAAAGTTTACTGTTTTAGATATCTTTTCCTAGATAGCATCTGTAGATTTTATTTCCAAGGTATTTATGCCCTAAATGATGTGATAAACATGGCTTTCCTATGGATGTGTATGCAGCTAAGCCTGATCATGTGACATATGTTTGTTTATGCAAGCTTCTAATAAGTAACAAGAGGAATGTTCGTTAATGCAACTTCTGTTAGCCCTTTGAATGCCTTTGGCAACACGATCTTATATAAACTTCCAATAAGCAACAAGATCAACATTCTTGTCTCTTGTTAGAGGCTTGATTTCTAATAACTAACAATTAACTGTCATACCTGGAAACTCTCAGGGTTTGAACCTGAGACTCAGAATTTTACCTTGAATCTCAGGGTGAAATGTCAAATTTTAAGGGTGAGAAAGTCCTGTGTTACCTACTACATGATCTGCACCAATTAAAGTGGAACTATCATCAAACTTAACTTGCCCCCCAAATCCTTATTACCATAGCGATACACATATAAATATTTTTATTATGCTGAATAAGTCCGGCATTGGTGAGAAATACAACTCGTTTGGCAGGCATCATTGGGCAACAGTGCAGACATCTTACAGAACAGGCATCCGTACCGTTCACCTCCAGGATTGGTGAGTGTAGTCCCTTGGTACCTTAAGGTACCAGAAGGGACTGACGGTGCAGTTCCAGAGATTTCCCTGCTGCTGATGCCTGCTGATCGAGTTCTATTCCTCCCTAATGCCGGACTTATTCAGCGTAATAACAGTATGTATATGCATTTCGCTATGTTAATAAGGATTTGGGGGGCAATTTGTGTTTGATGATAGTTCTACTTTAACATCTTCTTTAATCTCCTGCCTGTCTTGTGTGGGTTCAAGCAGTGATTTCACTACATTGTGACTTGTACATGGTTCCTTGATGACTGATAGAAGAACTGGGAAAGACCATGGCGGAATGTATTTTATGAGGAACTTTAGGGGAATAGCATGATCAGGACAGTGATGAGTAATATATAATCAAAGGAGACAATTTTGGGCTACAAAAGTTTGATACTTATCCCTGTTTAAATTTTGGAAATTGTAAAATAATAATTAAAGAAGCAGTAAATGTTTTTTTATGAAATCATATAAGTTATAGAGCTTTTCCTGCTGAGTAAAACAAGGGCACTCCCATTCAAAAGTTATAAAAGTTCAAATAATCAGGAAGTGAATCTACTGTGCGTTTACTTCCTGATAGTTCTGACAGGAAGTAACCTGGCAGTTTCTATCACATTTTTTGGGGAACTGTAAGTCACTGACTTTCCTATTCATTAGAATGTAACAAAATAACTAATTGGAATTTGACAACTAGAGGGCACTGCTAATGTCAAAAAAGATGGGTTTAAACTGTAATGACTCTGGAAATATGAACCTCTCAACAGTGGAAGCACCCTGATTTTACTCAGCAGGAAACACCCTACAATATATTTTTTTTCATAAAAAAAGTTTACTGCTCCTTTAAAGGAGGGTATGTATCTTATCCTGGTAATAGTAAACATTAAATGGAAGGACTACACAATCTGTGAAAGTGTTATTTATTGTCTTAAATGTTGATGTGGTTTAATAATGTAGGGAAAAACAAGTGGGTATGTCAGACTATGGATTAATGAACATAAATCTAGCATGAAGGAATACATTTTTTGGGAATAAACATAATATAAATCAAATTAGGTAAACAGATTTGGAGAAAGTAAAGACAGCTGAGAATAAGAATATTAGATACAGCTTTACATAGGGATTGAGATCGGCACTTAGCTTATTACTAAAGAAGGAAGTAGCTATCGAAGTGGTTGGCCTCTGAATATCTTTCAAACAGGAAGGTGTGTGAAAAAGGGAGAAAATGCCACCACCACAAAAAACAAAAAACTTGCATTGGTTGTCATCAAATATGGTGCCTAATATGAAATGAGAATTTTCTATTAATAACGTACTGATTTGTTTAATGCCCATCTACATTTTTGGAATATTGTGATGTGCAAACAGGGCCCTCGTTTTAATAACCCCTTGAATTCTAGAGAGACCTACAATGCACTGCAAAGCAATGCATTGGAGAACTCTGTAGCATCTAAGAAGTTAAGAATAATTCATCCATGTAGGATAAAATATAGATTATAATAAAAGTGAACAGAGCTTTATCGCTTGAATCTTATGAAGAAATGTCTACGTGCGCTATAATGTACATCCCACCAGCTCTTCATAAAGTCAAGAAATTGACACAATGAAAATGATGATAATGAACTGATCACCCCCCCACCACCACCACCACCACCACCACCACCACCACCAGCTGTGGAGCGTTGACCAGGAATCTTCAGGTCACACAGAGAGATTTGGCTCCGAATTGCAAAATGCATTTGACGGAAGGGCAAGAGCAGCTGGGTAGCATTATCATCAACGGAGAATCAATCTCACAGCATCTCCAGCAGTGGTAAGACAGAATTATTATCGTGTTGGGATCTCAAGTTAACTCACGCTATGCACTTGATACAGATTTATTACTTCTGAAGATGCAGTGAGGCTGATCCCACACCGACAATGAAATATGCATCATTTGTTGCATTTATTAAAGGGATAGTAACACTTAGTATATATATATATATTTATATATATATATATATATATAATATTGTTCAGTTGATCTTCCTGAGCAGAACAAGGGTACCATTTCTGCAGCAGCTCAAAAGTGAATTTTGTTAGGTGCTATATCTCAATGGCCTGAAATTGTGCAGTGGCGCTGTTGCTACACCATCCTGTGGAAAGTTCTGGTCAATTGACCATAAACCTCCATAGGATGGTGTAGCAACACCGCCCCACTGTACAATTTCAGGCCACTGAGATACTGCACCTAAAAATTCAAGTTTGAGCTGTAATAATTTTTGAATAAAACACCACTCAGCAGAGGGGGTACCCTTGTTTTACTCAAGAGGATAAACCTTACAATATAAATGTTAATATATATTTACCCCTTAATGACCAGCGGTCCTAGGGTGTGTGGTCCTTTAAGGACCAGATAGGGAATTTCGGTGTGCCGCCCCACGTGACTGATCACTTGTGCCGGCACGTCGAACGAGGGACTGAAAGAGATCGCTCTGGTCTTGGAACGATCAACTTCAGTCCCCAGTATTACTCACCACGCTCCTACAGGAACACGGTGAGTAAAAGTACGTGACGTACCAGACCATCACTGGTCCTTAAGTGCCGGACCAGCGTGACGGTCCGGGTACGTCATCGGACGCGAAGGGGTTAAAAGTTTCTATCCCTTTAAGTCATTGGAAATACTGTTGGAGCAAACCAATTGCACAATAGTGGACTAACCAAAATTCCCATAGATTTAACACATTGGACGTCAAAGACATCTTCAGCACATTGCTTCATAATGTTTTGGGATGTCTTTAGCATCCAAAGTGTTATATTGGGTGGCTGAACCATTGGTTCCTAGAGGGCATTCCAACATGAGAATTCACTATCATTCTAAAGGTTATAACGCCCAATTTAAATCAATGGGAATGTTTATTTGCTCCTTATAGTGAAGTTGGTTTGTAACAAACTTGCTCCAGTACATCAAGTCAGTATGTGTCCTGAGCTTGCTGCAGATCATGGGCGTCCGCATACATTTTTCCTGGTGGGAAGCATATATATATATATAAAACCAAAACTGACACTGGTGAGTATGTAAAGAAAAATTGTGGATCCACAGATAAATATAGTGAAAAAAACTGTGTGGTTATTTGTTGGCCATATAAAGAGCAAAAGTGCATCCAAGATAAAGTCACTGATGGAAAAATATATGTGGGGGTGGATTTATATGTATGGGGCTATTCATTGTATGTCCCCTTCACTTTTTTGACATGTGGGGCTGTTAGTATATGGAGTTGGACACACTGTGTTCTTTAGCTTGATTCTAGACGTGCCCTTCATCTTTCTTGCTTAGTACACAACCACTTTTCTGTAAAACTACCACACTACCTGAGCAGTATGCTCACTCCAGATCTCTATACTAACTATAACCTCCACTCCTCTGCTAACAACTCGCTACGTATACCACAATACAAGAAAGAGGCAGGAAGATCTGCCTTCTCCTTCAGAGCTCCAAAGGCCTGGAACAATCTGCCTGAAATAATCACATCTACTCCCGGTCTAAAAGCCTTAAAAGTAAATGTTTCTTTATATCTAAAAACAGTGTGTAACTGTACATAATCCCATTATTTAATAAGTATGTATATTTATGTATGTTTGTATATAATGTCTCACAATTAGTGTAAATATGTAACCATTTACTGAAAACTCTCCAGGACATACTTGAAAACGAGAGAAAACTCAATGTATTCTTCCCGGTAAAACATTTTCTAAATAAATTCTGTGTTGTATATTTGAAATCTTTTTCAGTCTATTAACAAATTATACATATTTTTTACATTTAGTATGTTTTTACTTATAGATATATGTGGGATGAGTGCCTAAATAGGTCCTATACTTTTGTTCTTTTCTTTATTTTTTGAATTGCACTCAACTTTACCCGCCTCAACTTTATGTATAATAATATGTCTGTGGCAGCATCTGTGACTGGCCCTTATCGTGTGCGGCCTCACTGCCTGCTGCCCCTGATGATTGATCCCTGATATCAGCAGAGCCAGAGTACCTGCCCCCCAGAAGTCGCCTCCGAGTCTAAAATGATCAAGTGGGCGGGAGCTTTTGTATTTTATAGCTCCGCCCCCGCATGACCAATGTGTTGCGTATCCCTCCTCATATGCGCAGGTGCCAGGAGAACAGGAAGTCCTGACACATGAGCACTTTCAATGACGGGCCGTGCGGCCTGAATAGAGTTAGGGGGAGGCTGGGGAGCACCCGAAGCAGAGCAGGGATGAGGTTTCCACCAAGCCCCCTCATCCGACTGGACCCTAAAGGGCAATTAAAAAATCTGGGGAGAGGGGCAAGCGCCCGCCCTTGCGGACGCCCATGCTGTAGATTGCAGCTCACTGGGCCCTATGTACCAAGACAAAAGTGGAGCAATGCAGAGCTAGCCAACAGAATTTCTAATGATGTAAATGGGCCTTTTAACCCCTGGAATGCTAGTGAAGTCTCTGAACTATTGCAGATAAATGCATCTGAGACCTCACTAGCATCCAAGAGCTTCAAAGCCCTATTTAAATCGATCAATGTCCTGTGGTTCAAATGTTTTGATCCCAAATTGTTCTAGTTTCTTCTTAACACATCAGCCTCAGCAAGCATCCTGATCTCCCAATGTGAGCCGCAGATTGCTGATCACCTAGGCTGATGCACTAAGATGAAATGGAGAGCTATGCACTAAAGTGTGATACAGCTGAGATCACTTGTCCAGTGCGATCCAGTTCCTATGTTATTCTATGGAGTCTATGCACTAACATCATTCCCACTTCTTAGTGCAGAGAATTGTTCTCACTGGATAAGTTCTCTCCTATTCATCACCTCTTTATCATACCATGTCACACCATAGTGCATCTCCGTCCTGGAGTAATCCTGGAGCAAACTAAAGAACATGGAAGAAAAAATATTCCCATTGGTTTAAGTGTGGTTTTTAACCCCTTGCGTGCTAGGGGTTGAACATTTGAGTCAATGGGAGTTTAGGGAATTGTATTTTGGAAAGCCCCAAAATTACTCTGACTCAACTTAACCCTATGAGTACCAGAGTGGCGCACAACGCATTGCTCTGCGTTGTGCACCACTCTGCAGGTTAATGAGGAAATGGTGACTAGCAACGCATTGCTCTGCAGGTTAATGAGGAAATAGTGACTGGCACCCAGAAGCTTAACCCTTTGAGTGCCAGGCTTTGGAATTGATTCCCAGTGCCTGCTAATGTTAATTTACTAAGATACATAAACAGAATTAATATTTATTTGTGTGTGTGTGTGAGTGTGTGTGTGTGTGTGTGTGTAAGTGTGTGTGTGTGAGTGTGTGTGTGTGTGTGTAAGTGTGTGTGTGTGTGTGTAAGTGTGTGTGTGAGTGTGTGTGTGTGCCTGTGTGTATGTGTGTGTAAGTGTGTGTGTGAGTGTGTTTGTGTGTGTGTGTAAGTGTGTGTTGTGTGAGTGTGTGTGAGTATGTGTGTGTGCGTGTGTCTGTAAGTGTGTGTGTGTGTGTGCGTGTGTCTGTAAGTGTGTGTGTGTGTAAGTGTGTGTGTGTGCGTGTGTCTGTAAGTGTGTGTGTGTGTGTGTGTGTGTGTAAGTGTGTGTGTGTGTGTGTGTGTGTGTGTGTAAGTGTGTGTGGAGGTGGGGGTTAGAATCACCCAGTCAACAACATATCTTGAGATATGGTAAATCACAGTAATATTCAGGAGTCATACATTTCCATATTAAAATTAGTAAAAAAAAAAGTAAATAACATAATTTTTAATAACAAAGCAAAAACATATATGTTTTATGTATATATATATAGATAGATAGATAGATAGATAGATAGATAGATAGATAGATACCTCTGACTGCCATATGAAGGACAGCTAACTAGGTAAGTCTGTCTGTTAAACCAATTAACAACCACTTATTCCTAGATTAAAGCTTTTCTTTAAGGGCAATTTGTGACAGTACATTACTTCTTATATAATAATAAATAATCCAAAGTTCCCTGAAGGGCATTGTTGTCAAATGTTCAGTCATGTAATATTATTTATTATGAGTATTATTTGAAGAGTTGAACAAGCTGCCTTTGCACAAATGCACTTCATTATCTGCACAAGGAATGCTCATTGACTCCTTAGTGCTTATTGCCACTGATGTAACAAGATCTGGAGAAATTCTGAAGCAAATCAACTGCACCACTGGGGATGCGTAAAAAAATCCCCATTGATTCAAAAGGAGGATTTAACCACGTGAATGCTAGTGGTCTGGTAGCAGAGCGACATGAGAAATATGCATACCCTTTCATAAATCTATCATACTGTTCTGTTTATGATTCACATTTATCCTATTTAACCCTTTTAGTGTCAGAGAGGTGTCCCACTCATTGCAACACAATGGGGGCTATGCACTAAGGGGTGATAAAGAGGTTCATTTTTCCTGTGATTTCAATTCTTATGTTATTCTATGGAACCAAAGCAAATAGATCTCTCCCACTTGAGAAATCTTGGCTTCACAGAATAACATAAGAACTGGGGGTTATTCACTAAGCGGTGATAAAGTGGAGATTACTTCTCCAGTGATATAACTTCTTGAGTTTCTATGTTTTTCTGTGGAGCCAATGCACACTTGAGAAATTTTAGTACATTGGCTCCACAGAAAAACATGACAATTGGAGAAGTAATATCACTGGAGTAGTCATCTCCATTTTGTTACCTCTTTATCACCTCAAAATGACCTCACCGCAGAAGTCATCTCCACTTTATCACATCTTTCAAGTACCTTAGTGCATCTCTTCCAATATGTTGGATACTCCTCTGACACTTAAAGGGTTGACACGCACTTTCCATCAGCACTGACCCATCAGTTATAGGCAGAATGGCAGATCAAGAAATCCTTTGGCTCTCCAGTTGTTGTGGACTACAGCTCCCATGATCCTCAACCAGCTGTTGCATAGAAGAGGATGCTGATGATGAAAGCTCCACTTTCCTGGAACCGAAGAACCAAAGGTTGACAACCCCTGGATTTAGGGAATGTTAACACTCCAAAATCAAATAGTAATTAGATATTCCTTTAAATCGAATGGTGGTCTCAGGCTCAGGGGGACTTCACTTCTTGTCTTGCATTGTGATCATTAATTTGAACATGACCAAGGGCTGCACCTCAATCTTTCCATAGGCCATGTTACAGCCTGATCCAGTATGTTTAGAGCAGTAGTTCTCAACTCTTGCCCTCAGGACTCACTAAAGGGCCAGGATGTGATGATTTCCTTGTTAGAGCTCAGGTGAGTTAATCAATGTGAATGAGCCTCTGATCACATGATTTCCTTGTTAGAGCACAGGTGAGTTAATCAATGTGAATGAGCCTCTGATCACATAATTTCCTTGTTACAGCACAGGTGAGATAATCAATGTGAATGAGCCTCTGATCACATGATTTCCTTTTAAGAGTACAGGTGAGTTAATCAATGTGAATAAGCCTCTGATCACCACACCTGTGCTCTAGCACAGAAATCCCTAAGTCCTGGCCTGTTACTGGTCACTGAGGGCACGGGTTGAGAACCGCTGATCTAGAACATGAATATTCACTGTGGCAGGCAGAGAATAAGACAAACAAAGAGCAGGATAGGGTGTGCACCATAGCCAGTTCCTGGCCTTGTGAGGTCTGCACATGAATGACTTGTACCTTGGTACCAGGGCTGACCCAAGACATTGTGCTGCCTGGGTCCAAGGATGAAATGATGCCCCCCCCAAGAAAAAAACACGCCGACCAAAACACACCCACAAATCGAGTGTTCGGGTGGCTATGGGAGGTGGGGGGAATGACGTCCGCAGACCACTGCTGAGCTAATGACAGTGTTTGGTGTGCATTTATAGGTGTTTGCCAAGGACGTAATAAACCCTGTAATGCAAAAGAGGTTTACAATGCATTGGAGACCTCTAGCAATCAAGGGGTTAAATGCCAAATTTAAGTTGTCACATCATTCCAGCTGATAGCCCAGTGGAGGGACATAGCAATCATTAAATAAAGGTTAACCCCTTAACGACATGTGCCGTACTATGACCGTCACGGTCCTTGAAATACTTAAGAACCGATGACGGTCATAGTATGTCACGTACTTTTTACTTACAGCGCTCTACCCGGAGCACTGTAAAAATGGGGCCTGAAATTGACAGCTCCAAGATCGGAGCGATCTCTATCAGGCCCCAAAGTGACGCGCCGATACACTCAACAGGTCACGTGTACCGGCGCGTCGACGTGGTTCAATGCGTCCCAGGACCACTGGTCGCTAAGGGGTTAAGCCCAGGTGCACTACTCTTTATCCTTTGCCCCATTCGCAGTGACCACAATATACTTGTGGGAAGAAAGAAAGATCAATTCCAGCATTCCACTTCCTGCTATAGAACCAGCCTCCTGTCTGTGTCCCAGTCCAGTTAGGAGTGATTCCCTGCCAGCATTCCACTTCCTGCTATAGAACCAGCCTCCTGTCTGTGTCCCAGTCCAGTTAGGAGTGATTCCCTGCCAGCATTCCACCTCCTGCTATAGAACCAGCCTCCTGTCTGTGTCCCAGTCCAGTTAGGAGTGATTCCCTGCCAGCATTCCACTTCCTGCTATAGAACCAGCCTCCTGTCTGTGTCCCAGTCCAGTTAGGAGTGATTCCCTGCCAGCATTCCACTTCCTGCTATAGAACCAGCCTCCTGTCTGTGTCCCAGTCCAGTTAGGAGTGATTCCCTGCCAGCATTCCACTTCCTGCTATAGAACCAGCCTCCTGTCTGTGTCCCAGTCCAGTTAGGAGTGATTCCCTGCCAGCATTCCACTTCCTGCTATAGAACCAGCCTCCTGTCTGTGTCCCAGTCCAGTTAGGAGTGATTCCCTGCCAGCATCCCACCTCCTGCTATAGAAACATCCTCCTGTCTGTGTCCCAGTCCAGTTAGGAGTGATTCCCTGCCAGCATCCCACCTCCTGCTATAGAACCAGCCTCCTGTCTGTGTCCCAGTCCAGTTAGGAGTGATTCCCTGCCAGCATTCCACCTCCTGCTATAGAACCAGCCTCCTGTCTGTGTCCCAGTCCAGTTAGGAGTGATTCCCTGCCAGCATTCCACCTCCTGCTATAGAACCAGCCTCCTGTCTGTGTCCCAGTCCAGTTAAGAGTGATTCCCTGCCAGCATTCCACCTCCTGCTATAGAACCAGCCTCCTGCCTGTGTCCCAGTCCAGTTAGGAGTGAATCCCTGCCAGCATTCCACTTCCTGCTATAGAACCAGCCTCCTGTCTGTGTCCCAGTCCAGTTAGGAGTGATTCCCTGCCAGCATTCCACCTCCTGCTATAGAACCAGCCTCCTGTCTGTGTCCCAGTCCAGTTAGGAGTGATTCCCTGCCAGCATTCCACCTCCTGCTATAGAACCAGCCTCCTGTCTGTGTCCCAGTCCAGTTAGGAGTGATTCCCTGCCAGCATTCCACCTCCTGCTATAGAACCAGCCTCCTGTCTGTGTCCCAGTACAGTTAGGAGTGATTCCCTGCCAGTATTCCCCCTCCTGCTATAGAACCAGCCTCCTGTCTGTGTCCCAGTCCGGTTAGGAGTGATTCCCTGCCAACATTCCACCTCCTGCTATAGAACCAGCCTCCTGTCTGAGTTCCAGTCCAGTTAGGAGTGATTCCCTGCCAGCATTCCACCTCCTGCTATAGAACCAGCCTCCTGTCTGTGTCCCAGTACAGTTAGGAGTGATTCCCTGCCAGTATTCCCCCTCCTGCTATAGAACCAGCCTCCTGTCTGTGTCCCAGTCCAGTTAGGAGTGATTCCCTGCCAGCATTCCACCTCCTGCTATAGAACCATCCTCCTGTCTGTGTCCCAGTCCAGTTAGGAGTGATTCCCTGCCAGCATTCCACCTCCTGCTATAGAACCAGCCTCCTGTCTGTGTCCCAGTACAGTTAGGAGTGATTCCCTGCCAGTATTCCCCCTCCTGAAATAGAACCAGCCTCCTGTCTGTGTCCCAGTCCAGTTAGGAGTGATTCCCTGCCAGCATTCCACCTCCTGCTATTGAATCAGCCTCCTGTCTGTGTCCCAGTCCAGTTAGGAGTGATTCCCTGTTTTGTCTCATTGGAGAGATGGGAAGCACTGCTGCATTAGGGCTATCTGACTCTGGAGAGCTATCCCTTAATGAGGAATCACCGGTCCCCAAATCATCCCCTAGAATTATAAGACACAACAATATCTAAACGTAGACAAGTTAACTATTATTAAATGGAGTATTAAGTCCATAATCATGCTATTTATTTTAAACTAGTTGAAAAGCCATTTACACAGGCCACAGTGCCACTACCAGACGGTCGCGGGACAGTCATGCGCAGTGGAGACTGCCTGCGCCGTGGCTGATACAGAGCTGGACGCTCCGCAAGATATAAAAATAACTATTTCATTGGAAGGGTCTAAAAAGTGTGCTTGCAAACCAGGCACACTTTGTAGATTATTTGAATGAAGTAGTTCTTCTTATATCTCGCATTCTTGGTTCTGCTGTAGAGCCACGGCCGGTCCACAGACTGGATTACAAATCTGACAGCTAGATGGCAGACTTGACCATTTTGGTCAGTGAGGGGAAACTTTGCTTGTGAATATCTCTCAAACCATAAAGGTTTGAGAGATAAGACTTATAGTGTTCTTCATTGTTTTTTTAATGCCTACAAAATAAAATAAAGATAAAACGAAGTATTACTATCCCTTTAAACTTGGTATTAAATAATCATTATTTTCATTTCTGTCTTTATAACAAAAATATCTAAAGCCACAGATACAGAGCTGAATATTCAAGAATACAGCACGACAATAAGAAATAAAAGGTACTACAATAATCTTCAATTTCAAAGAAAAAATCTCTTTCAGATAGCTTAGTAAGATCCATCTTGCCCATCCCGTAACACACACGATAATAACTGTTATATGTTTATTGATTTTCTTTCCATTTAATATTTCTTGATAAAAATGTGTTTGAAAACAACATTTATTATAATAGTCAAGAACTATAATGACATTTAACATAGATATCAAAATATTGGAAACATTTGAATGTAATTTTGTAACGATACCATACCAATCCCTAACAAATATCCAAGGTTTCTTTTGGGAATACTTTACAAAATGCTTATACTGCTCTGGCATTCATTTGGTCAAATATTCATAATGGTTCCCCTTTGAAACATGCCTGAAGATTTCATTTGCTCTCATTGACATGGCTCAACACGTGAAATTGTAATACTGAAGGGGAACACCAGAATATTTGAACAAATAATGAAATCAAGCATGTTGTATTAGATGTTTTGGTCAAGTCCCTTGAGTGCAAGAAAAATGTACATTATAGTGATATGTAGATAGTGCCAAACATAGTCAGAAATTGCTGTATTCATTAGATCCGGGAATGGAAAATAGCATCTGCCCAGCTACCTGTTGTAGGGCTACATTTCCAGTCATCTTCAGCTGGCCTTAGGACAGCTGAACATGATGGGAATTGTAGTAAAACAACAATTTTAGATTCACAGGTTGCTCACTTCCTGCATGATATAATATACTTGTTGATAGAAATGGAAATGTAGATGTATGGTCACTAATTAGAAGATCTCAGGTATACTGAAACTATAGTTGCCACTGACACTAACAGCGTTACATTCTGTAAATTTACTCTCAGTGAATCATGAGATGATACTGGATATCATCCTGGCCTATTTTAGTACACCTACCTCTTCATTATCCAGTTAGAATCTTCTACATTACAAAACATACTGTATGAAGAAGCAAATATGAAAATAAACCAAAAGCTACTTTCAGCATACATACCTGTTTGTGATCGAGTGGTGGCACTTTCGTAAAGAGGAACGCCTTCCCCGGCGTTATTAAAGGCTTTTAGAGAAATTACATAATGGGAACTTGGCTCTGCAGACAAAGCACAGGCAAAAAAGAAATACGTTATTTTAGTCAGATTGTTTTGTAATGATATATCATAATAGCTTTTAGAGAATACATAGCAGTATCAAACCTACTTCAAGAATAATCATAATTTTCCAAAACTAAGGTTTTGTGAGTTCTGAATCAGTCCGAAGTCCATGTGGTTTCATGTAGATAAAATATCTCTAGAGTTACGGTTAAAGCATGGTAGCATACTCAATAACAATAACAAAACTACAGATAATGGACAATATAATACACTACGTCACAGAAGATAAACAAATGCTAAGCACTCAGACATAATGGTCAAAGCTTGAATGAGTATCATTAAGCTTACATATGCTTGTATTAGTTTCAGTCTGCCACTGATGCACAGATTGTTTGTGATGAAGCTATTCATAGCCAGTAAAATCACTGTAACACAGTATTAGAGATAGAGAAAGACAGGAGGCCTTATTGATCAAGAGAATGAGGTGCAATTCTGGGAGCCAACCAAGTGTATTAGAGGAGAAAAATTCAAATTTTCATTGATTTAAATGGAATATTTAAACCCTTCAATGCTAGTAAGGTCTCCAACGCAATTAAATCAATGGTCGTTTTAATTTCTCTCCAATGATATGCTTAATTTGCTCTAGCACTGCACTTATTTACTGTCCTAAACATTGTCCAGTATTATAGAATCCTATGGATGCAGGTATTGTGTGATATTGAGATTATCAGTTGGTATGATCCATATTTACCTGTTGTTATGTGTACAATGGTATAGGATTGAAACAGGAAGTGGTCACTTGCACTGTGTGTATGTGTGTGTGTGTGTGTGTGTGTGTAGGCATTCTAAATAAAGTTTACAGTTATGATGACTTGTCCTGGATCTCCTGATATACAAGATAAAACTAGGGTTGCCACCGAGCCGGTATTTTACTGGAAGGCCGGTAAAAAATTGGCTTCTGTCCAATGTTAAGTCTATGGAGGGAATGCCATGGCTGGTATTTGTTTGAAGAAAAGGTGGTAACCCTAGATAAAACAGGTATGACTTCTTATATATTGCACATGGATGAAGTTTTAAAGGTACTAGTGTAAAAGCATGTGTACACGGGACAAAGTCCAGGTGAAGTTAACCCTTTGAGTGCCATACGTTTTGTACCCCTCTGGCACGCAAAGGGTTAAGAGGCCGGTCCTGCTCTGTGTACTGCCACTGCCTCACTGGCCGCGCACGCAACGCAGTCATGCGCCCGAATGAACAGAATGCTCCCAGAATTCTGTGCGTTCTGGCAGTCTCTACTGCATATCACTGCATCAGACAAACATTCTAGCGTTTTATTATAATAGGCTTATCCCGGTTCATTTCAGGCTTGATGAAAATATTGAAGATATTGCGAGTTTCTGGTCTGTGTTTCTTTTATATAGTAGAGAATTAGACAGCTTCAGTACATACCAGTGCACACACTACACCATTGTTTAGACTTTAATACCAACAAGCCCTTTACGCCTGCCCCATAACGTGCATAGGAAATAGTGTAAAGATACATTCTGCACCTTCTTGTTACCTCAAGTGCAACAAGACACAGAGAAAAGGAACATCCGAAATGCCCAAAGACTGCCCGCCTCCGTTGTGCGAGCGGTGATAATGTGAAAAGTTTAGGTGTACATAGCTTAGAAACTTGGGGTTAGGCAGGTGAAGGACTAGAAAAATCTATTTCAGCTGTTATTTTAGTGTAGAATCACCTTTGTACACTCTTGAAATTGAAAGAAATATGTGTAACAAGGTTGTAATGCAGGAGCTGAACTTACAGAACTTACTGATTTGCTTCACATTGTACAGTGCTGCGGAATTTGTTGGCATTTCATAAATAACGTACAATAATAATATTAACATAGTAACATAGTAGATAAGGCTGAAAAATGACATGTGTCCATCAAGTCCAGCCCATGCCAAAAACACCCCTGTTGATCCAGAGGAAGGCAAAAAAAAGCCCTCTGGAGCCATTTCCAATCTAGTCCCGTGTGTGTGTGTGGGGGGGAATTATTCCTTCCTGACTCCAATTGGTAGTCAAATAGTTCCCCAGATCAATATCCTAATTGCTTTGAAGCCATCTGTCATAATTGTAAATATTGTTCTGTGCTAGATAGGCATCCATAGCTTTTTTGAATGCAGTTGCATTATCTGCAAGCACAACATCCCGAGGCAAAGAATTCCATAGCCTTACCGCCCTTGCTGTAAAGAATCCATGCCTTTGTTTTAGTCAAAAGAGCCTTTCCTCTAGTCTTAATGGATAACCTGTTGTTCTTAGCTGAGCTCTTTGAATAAATAATTAATTGGATAGTTCTTTGTATTGACCTTGAATGTATTTGTAAATGGTAATCATATCACCCCTTAGATGTCTCTTCTCTAATGTAAACAAACCCAGTTTGGCTAGTCTCTCTTTATAACTCAGATCCTACAATTCCTTTATCAGTTTTGTTGCACGTCTCGGCACCTTTTCCAGTTCAGTAATGTCTTTTTTTAGAACAGGCGCCCAAAATTGTACTCCATATTCTAGATGAGGCCTAACCAAGGTTTTATATTGAATTACATCAATCAATTACACCTTTCATATATATTCAGAATACATATTTTTATTTGTTGGCAGTTTCCTTGTATTTGGCATAATGTGCTGCTCTCAGCAATAGCAAAAAGCTTAAAGTGTCAGTAATGTCTATATTTTATAAACGCTAATATTGCAGCTATTATAAAATGAAACTAAACGACCCCAGACCCATCTCTCAGACCTTTATGGTTTGAGAGATATAGGAGGCTAAAGTTCCCCGCTCTCTCCGCTTTCCCTGATGTCAGTTGTAAAGCTGACAGAAGGAGATTCGAGACGGCTGACTCAAGGCGGCTCTTCAGCAGAGCCGAAATAGCGTAATATAAAGTGAAATACTTCATCAGAATGGTCCACAAAGTGTGCCTGGTTTGCAGGAACACTTTGTAGACCGTTCCAATGAAGTATTTCTTTTTACATTTTGCTATTTAGGCTCTGCTGAAGAGCCACTTGCTTTTCCCAGGACCAGGATATCCTGGCGTCGGCTTATAGCTGACAGCAGGGAAAGCAGAGGAAGTGAGGAACTTTAGCCTTCTAGATCTCTCAAACCATAAAGGTTTGAGAGATGGTATTGGGGTTCTTGTTTCATTTTATAATAGCTGCAATATTTGCGTTTGTTAACTACAGACATTACTAACAGTTTAACACTTAGCAGTGCGCACACCACGTGACTATGAGCCCAGAGCAAAAGATTTTGTTAGGACCCGAACTAAATGCAAGCTACTGAAACACTTAAAATTTTGTTTTATTTTCAGCATTAATCCTTTGAGTACCAGAGAGGTATCTAAAGCATTGCAACGCAATGCGTTGGGTACTTCTCTGGGTAGCAAAAGGTTAAATGGGCCCCTAACGTTATGCTCTAGTGCTTTAAACCTGCTACACAAATTGTAGTACACCTCCTGATACTAAGGGCGTCCTTGTATAGCCTGATGTTCTAGTTCATACCCCACTGCTAATGACCCTTATCCTGCCATGGTTATGCTTATATGATATTGAAACAGATTTAATAAGAATTGCAATAATTCTGGAGTAAACCAGTTGTACCATAGGGGAGAATGGGGGTTTATGCACTAAAGTGTGATAAAGAGGTGATAAAGCAGAGATGACTTTTCCATTGATATCACTTCTCCAGTTCCTATGTTATTCTATAGAGTTAATGCACTTACATCTCCAAAGTTGTAGAAATCTTAGTGCGTTGGTTCCATAGAATAACATAGGAACTGGAGAAGTGATATCACTGGTGTAGTCATATCCTCTTTATCTCCTCTTTCTCATACTATAGTCAATCTTCCCCAACTTCTCCAGTGAAATCACTTCTCCAGATCCTACATTATTCTATGGAGCCTCAGGGCCAGATTTTCCGTTAGGCAGAGTAGGCATCTGCCTACAGGCGCACCCCACAGAGGGACCCTTTAAAAAAAAAAAAAGTTGCCTCGCCGCCCGCACTAACCCCCCCCCCACCAGCCAGTCAGGTCTGTGCCTACTTCAGGACAGACCTGTAGATGCTGCGCTCCCTCGTCAGCTCTTTAGTATTACAGAGCGCTGGGAGATTACATCATCTCCCAGCACTCTGCATCATGAGAAGACCACGCGGGAGCTCCAGCAGCTACAGGTCTGTGCCAAAGGAGGCACATACAGACCTCTCTTGCCGCTGGGCCACCAGGGAAGAGGTAGGAAACGGACACTGGGGGGCAATGTGGAAATGATGGGGCAATATGGATCTGATGGGGGGCATGATGGAGATGATGGCAATGTAGAGATGATGGGGCAATGTATGTGAGGGTAAGTTGGAACTGATGGCAATATGGAGATGAAGGGGGCAATGTGAGGGTAAGTGGGAGCTGATGGGGCAATATGGAGCTGATGGGGCAATATGGTGATGATGGGGGCAATATAAGATGATGGGGGCAATGTGGAGCTGATGGGGGCAATATGGAGCTGATGGGGGCAATATGGAGCTGACAGGGGACAATATAAGGACAATTTGGAGATGATGGGGGGCAATGTGGAGATTAGGAGCATTGTGGAGGTGTCCAGTGGAGATGGCCAAGGTGGAGGGCACTTCAGATATCTGTGCTTCAGGCTCCTGAGATGTAAATCAGGCCCTGTGGAGCCTGTGTACTAAGATCTCTCCAACTTGAAAAGTCTTACTGCATAGACACCATTATATAACATAGGAAAACTGATATCACTGGAGACGTTAGGGATGTCTAACTCATTTGATTTAGACACCCCTGCTCTCGCTCAATGGTTTAATCCTATCAGTACCAGAAAGGTCTGCAACTGAAACTCATTGAAACGCCTTCCACTTCTGAAGGGCTTTTATTCCAAAGAACCATTAGAGTACTAAATAATTGATTAGCTCATTGTGAATATCGTTAGGATCACTGCCAAATGAATTAATAAACAAGAAGAATTAGATGTGACTCCGTGCCAGATACTTGTGTGAAATTAATTTCATATTCATGATGATAGGCTAATTTAATGCATTTGTTTAGCTATAATATGATTGTCCTCTTGAAATTACTGTAGCAAAATGTGTACAGCAGCAATTAGCAGACAAGTGTGTTTCTTTTTTAAAATCTGAAATTTCAGAAAATTATCAAAATCATATGTTTCGGTGAAAGGGACACTTGAGCTGATAGCGACAAATACTAGGAATGTATTCGAGCTGTTAAAGATTCTGAAAGTTTACTTGTTCACAAATATGACATTGTCACAACACTAATACATCCAAATAACAACCATCCACTTACATTACTATGGCCAGAAAATTCTAATGGCCTCTCTGAATTTGTTCCTTTAATCCTTGGTCAACTAACTAACACCTCAACCAGTCCACTGATGTTATGGTCACAAGATAGACATAACAGTTGCTATAAAGGCTATTGGACAATAGTCTGCTTATTTAAAGGAGCAGTAAACTTTTTTTTATGAAAACACATATTTTACAGAACATTTCCCGCTGAACAAAACAATGTCACTCCCACTGCTGTCAGAGGTTTTATTCAAAATTTATAGCAGTTTAAATAATCATGAAGTGAATTTACTGTGTTTACTTCCTGATAGTTCTAACTGACAGGAAGTGAATTTACTGTGTTTACTTCCGGATAGTTCTGACTGACAGGAAGTGAATTTACTGTGTTTACTTCCGGATAGTTCTAACTGACAGGAAGTGACAGGCAGTTTCTGTCACATTCTATGGAGAACTGTATGTCTGTGACTTTTCTGACTTTCCTCTCCACTAGAATCTAACAGGAAATCTAATTAGAATTTGACCACTAGAGGGCACTGCTAATGTAAAAAAACATGGGTTTAAACTGTAATAACTCTGGAAATATAAATCTCTCGGCAGTGGGAGTACCCTTATTTTAGTCAATAGGAAAATCCCTACAATATATATTTTTTCACAAAAAACGTTTACTGCTCCTTTTAAACTTTTATTTTTTTATGCAACCTGAAGCAGTCAGAATGTATGGGCCCAATAAAACTGTGAATGGAATTTGATTTTCGGTAGTCGTGCTAACAACTGTCATGTCTGCCTTCATGGACCTGATATTCAGGACTGATTGAAGATATTCTAGTATCCTTTGAATCAAGAAGCATGAGAAGAATTCGGAGCTACTTCACAAGCATATGATTCAGACTTTACGGCAAGTACCTGCATCCATGTAAACTCAAAGACATTCGACTGATCACTTCATAGAAGTATTCCTGCTTACAGTACATACGCTGTATCATCACTCACACTCTGTAAGCACCTGATGAAGGTAGACTAAACATTCCCCAGTAATGACCACCTCTTCCATTAATCCTGAGGAAAGAGCTCAAGTTGTGGGGGAATTTGCACTAAGGTGTCATACAGAGGTTATAACACGTAGATAACTACTCCAAGGATATCACCTCTCCAATTCCTACATTATGCTGCGTACCCCTCTGGCGCTCAACGGTTTAAGTTTGTGACTCATGCAAAATGTCTTCATTGTCTGTTTAACCCCCAATGTCAATGAAAATAACCATCCATACACTGATGTAAGAACATTTTCCATTGAGAATTACAGGTACTGAGGCCCAAAAAAAATGCAAGTTTGATCTGTAATAACTTTTGAATAAAACATCTCTCAAAAGTGGGAGTACACTTGATTTATTCAACAGGATAAAAATCTGAATCTGTATTACACAATACTATTCTTTTTAACACTTTGAGTGCCAGGGAGATAGCTAACGAATTACCTTCCTGGGACTCAAAGGATTAAACAGAAGATAATATATCGTGCATGTTGATGGAAGCTGCTGATTAGAACAAGATGCCATAACACAGAAAATGGAATGTTAAGTCTAACTAGATCTGTATCCCCTATTTTATCAGAGCTGGGGTTGGTCTCTGCCCTTGTAAGAAAAGTATACAGGACATTTGTAGATTACGCTGAATGTTTTTACAGCTCGAGTTGTAATCTATGTTTGAAACTCATTACTATGGTGTAATCTTTTATTACAGCCTTGTTCATACGAGAAACAAATATAGAATCCCATTATTTTCAAGTATCTCTACAGAGATAGGAGCTGATTTGTCAGTATAATAGAGTCCCAATCTTACATTTTCTAATTATGCTCAATAATCAGCTCGAAGGAGATATCAAGGGCAGAAAGTAGGAATAGTTTCACGTTCAGTTCAGCCGGACACGACATAGTTTTGGTTGCTTCCATTTAAATAAAGTAAGTTATTGTTTGGTTTTGATAAAGGCAGCTGTGAACATTTTAATTTATTATCAGTGTGGATGGAAAATGTAACTATCTTTCTGGAAAAAGCACATGAACTACATAGTTAAAAACAGAAACTCAAATTACCCATTATCTTTTAACTAAAGTTGGCAAGTATCATTTCTTTATGTAAGAAAATGTTAATTGCCTTATATTCAAATTCTCAGAATGAAATAATATAAAGCTTTATTTTCATTGACCTTTAAAGTGGCACTATCACCCCATATCAATTCCCCTACAATAATCCTATATAATAATTCACTAGGATGTTTGTCACGATGCAGTCATGCACAGTAGAGACTACTCGCGTTCGGCCAGTCTCTACTGACCATGATTGCATTGTGTGAGTGAGGTGATGCAAGACTGCATTGTGTGGAGCAGCGAGGTAGCGGCCTCTTACCCCTTTGAATGCCAGAGGGGTAACCCTCTGGCACTCAAAAGGTTAACATCACCTGGACCTTGGCTCGTGTACACGGGCTTTTACACTTGTTATGCATATTGCGATTAGCTTCCTAACAGTGATATCATCTGGCGCAAGTACCACAAACCAAAGTAATCCTTTTTCTCAGTCTGATGTCCAGGCTCCTTCCTGTAGAGACGACTGCACACCTGCTCCGTCAGCCCATTCCGGTACCATAAGGTACAGTGCAATGCCTCCTAGAGAAGACTGGGACCGACAGTGCAGGCACGCAGACGTCTTTAAGACAAGATGACTGTGTGCAAGCCTGGCTGCCGGTCTCAGAAGCAAGAGGATTACTTTGGATTGTGGTACTTCTGCCCAATAACATCACTGTTAAGAAGTTACTCGCAATATGCCTAATGATTGTGGGGGGACTTGATATAGGGTGATAGTTACGATTTAACATTAACAGCGATGTTGTTGGTCTGCATCAGTAATGGCGACCTAAAGTCTTTGTTCCTCAACCCCTTAATGATGCATGATGTGCCAAGACCGACCCTGTGGTTCGGCACTTAAAGGGATAGTAATACTTAAAATGTATAAAAAAATATGTTGTAGGGTTTATCCCTCTGAGTAAAACAAGACTACTCCCACTGCTGAAAGGTATTTTATTCAAAAGTTATTACAGCTCAAAGTTGAATTTTTTTAGGTGCAATATCACAGTGGCCTGAAATTGTACAGTGGCGCTGTTGCTACACCATCCTATGGACAGCTCTGGTCCCGGGACCATAAATCTCCATAGGATGGTGTAGCAACAGCGCAACTGTACAATTTCAGGCCACTGTGATATTGCACCTAAAAAATTCAACTTTGAAAATTAATAACTTTTGAATGAAACACCTTTCAGCAGTGGGAGTACCCTTGTGTTACTCAGGGGGATAAACCCTACAACATTTTTATTTTTTATATTTTAAGTATTACTATCCCTTTAAAGACCAGCGCCAGTCCTGGCACGTCATGGAATTCAGGGGTCCCACGAGGCTGCATGCATTTTGGTGACCCTTTAATCCACTGGGCAAATACATTTAAAAAAAAAACCTCCGTGGTCCTTAACCCTCCGAGTGCCAACGAGGTACCTCTCTGGCATTAAAAGAGTTAACTGCTGGCTGGTCGTTAAGGGGTTAAGCATCAAAGAAAAGGAGAGAGAACAATTCTAGATTAAAACATCTATACTACAAGGGACAAAGAAGGTATCTAATGCATTGCAAGGGGTTAAAAGGGGTTTAAAGAGCCATATAAATCAAAGGGTATGTTTATTAATGTCATATGTTTATAAGGTTTACGGTAAACCATTTACCCCATATTGCTGCTATTGGGTTTAAGGATCCTTGAGTGTCCATAACAATACATGTGGTATATACACCAAGTTGAGAGATGTTTTTCTCAATCTAATGCGATTTTATGGAACTTCCTTTTGACACTGGGGAGTTTTGTACGCTTTATAGTGTAAGTGTATCCATCCTGCATAGTGTAATTGTATCCATCCTGTAGGGATGCGTGAAAATACAATTTTTTTCCCAAGGTCAATTTTCTAGGAAAAATCTGTAAATATACCACTTTACCAGCAAAATTCCAATATGATTGCACATATATATAGAATATTTTGGTATTAATTGTTGCAGCATGGAGAGTTTTTGAAAAATAAGTTAATTAGGGAGTTGGTATTGTGATGGCTCCTGGCTGGTAGGGTGGTTTGGGTTATGGCTCACTTCTCAGGCTGTTATGGTTGATAAGATGTGTTTCTGGTTATCAAGTAACTAATTATTTTTTCAATAAATGCTGCAGCCTTACCACCATTCTCAAATTATGTGTGTTGATCTTTATTTGGGTAATGTAATTTGGTAGGAGGGGAAAGATTGCAGATATACGGTCTCCATGTTTTCAGGATAAAAACCCCATTGTTGATGAATCATTGGTCAGGCTATGGATCTGAAGGGAAAAGAAGACCAAAGAGTATTCTACAGAGGTTACAGATGAAGTAATAAAAAAATGCACAGACTAGCAAAAAGTGTGCAAAATAATATCCACATATTTGGATGTCCAAGTGCTCACAGTTGTATGAATCGTCAGGAAGTCGAAGCTGCATCACCTCTTCCGGGCACTGCCAAGAAAAGGCCGTCCCTCTCAGCCAAGAAGGAGACTTGTGAGAGAAGCCACAGAGCAGACAAAACACACTTTGAAGACGCTTGTCCTGTATGGGAGGATGGCCACAAAGAAGCCATTACTCAAAATGTACTACTTATAAGCATGTCTGGCGTTTGCCACAAAATATGAGAGTACCCCGCAGTGATGTGGGAAAAGGTTTTGTGGTCAAATAAGACTAAGGTAGAGCTGGCCAAAACTCAAAACATTTATGTGGCGTAAATCTACCACTGCCCATACCTCTAGACACACCATCCCTACAGTGTAAAATGATGGTGTCATCATTATGCTGTGTGACGATTCACATCCGCAGGGACTGAGCATCTTGTTAAAACAGAACAAAGGATGGAGGAGGAATAATGCATGAGAAACTGCTTCAGTTCACTAAAAATACTGAATCTTGGGAGGAAATTCACATTTCAGCAGGACAATTATCCTAAGCACAAGGTCAAATCAACATAGGAGTGGCCCAGTCAAAGTCCTTTTCACAGTTCCATTGAGAATCTGTGGCACTGTTTGAAAATTGTGGTTCACAAGTGACATTCAACCAACCTGAACAGCCTGGAGCAAATCTGCCAAAAACAATGGGCCAAAATCACTCCAACACCGTGTGCAAAACTGGTATGTACATACCCCAAAAGACTTAAAGGGATAGTAATTTTCAAAAATAAATGAACGTGCCATTGTTCAATAAACTTTTTTATAATGAACTAGTTGAAGAGCTCATTACACGGGCCACAGTGCCACTGTCAGCCGGTCGCGGGGCAGTCATGCACAGTAGAGACTGTCGATGCCGCGGCTGATACAGTGCCAACCGTTTGCAGTGCAGTCATGCTCAGTAGAGACTGCCCACGCCGCGGCTGATACAGTGCCAGCCGGTCATGGGGAAGTCATGCTCAGTAGAGACTGCCTGCACCGCGGCTGATACAGAGCTGGACGCTCCTCCAGAGCACCCCACTCTGTATCAGCCTCGTCACCGGCAGTCTCTACTGAGCATGACTGCGTTGTTACAAACTTTCTAGCGGATTATTATATAGGATAGTATGTTCATCAACTCCCATTCATATTCGTCTTGAAAATCCAATTAAAAGCTCCTCCTCCCACACCTTTTGAGCACAACATGCTGCCTTCCCTCAGAGAAGAAAGTCGGTCCGGATAGATCGTAACAAGGGACAATATTGTGTCAGCATAAGGTAAAATCTGCCCTTCTTCGTCAAGGGGTACATGGTTTTCCTTACACTGACAACCAATACTCTCCCTCATTCGGAACTGACGTGCTCAAAGGGGGAGGGAGTAGGAAACTTTTAATTGGATTTTCAAGGCGAATCTGAAAGTAAGGGAGTTGTAGAACATACTAATCATTATAAAAAGTATATTGAACAATTGCAGATACATTTAATTGTGGACATTACTATAGCTTTAAATATATTGCAGTAAAAAGCTGGTGCTACCAAATATTAATGTGTGGGAGTTGAATACATATGCAAGAAACATATTTCGGTTTTTAATTTTTCATACAAATATTTCCCAACAGAAAACCAAGGCCACAATAATTGATTTTGATTTTCAGTGTTTTAAACTAAAATAGCATACAGAATGAAATTACAATCTATCATTTGTAATTCAGTAATATGAAAGAATTGGTCATGGGTCTGAATATTTTTACAGATTGCAGATTGTTATTGGGAGCAAGGCAAGCTTTTTAAGCCAAATCTCTTTATATTCGAAAGCATTCTAAATTATTATATTTTGTTATGTGCTGACACTAAAAAGTTGTTGAATCAAAAAATATGAAGCTACTTCACCCTATCTCACCCTTAGTACTTAGTATTAGGCCAGCTCATTTTTCTCTATAAAATACTCTAAGTGCCCTCAGCACTGACAGGAGATATAGCTAAAAATGATTGCAATCCTTTCATTTAACATTTCATTATAGTTTGAGGTCATGGTGTAATGTGAAACATCAGTAAAATCTTGGCCTTGCCTGCAATTTCTAAAATATTTGTGAAGCATTATGCTGACCAGAGTCAAGCATTAAATAAGGAAAATATGTAAAATAGGAAGCCTATGTATAAAATTAAAATGTAAGGTATATATCTTATTTTTAGTTGCTTGCACAGTTAACCCTCTGAGTCCCAGAGGGGTACGGCAATGCGTTGAGCACTCCTCTGGTACTCAAAGGGTTAAAGAAGATGACATTATGGAGCTGTAAGCTGTTAGTTATTAAAAAAAAATATATATATACATATATAACAGTGGATGCAGGCAATGGCACACCAATAAACATATAATACATAACAAAATGAGAAATGTCTTAACAGTTCCCTAAAATAGGTGAGAGTTGGTAACATGCCTGAGGAAGAGACCTAAGGTCTTGAAAGCTTGCATTTAAATCTGCTTAGTTAGCCAATAAAAGGTATCAAAAACTATATTTGCCTCCTAAAATAGGTGCACGTCCCATATAATGTGTATAGAAATGTACTCAGCCTGAGCTGCAGTGAAGAGAAAGCTCTCTGGATACTTGATAGAAAAAATGTAATCAGGATTATGTTCCATATTCCAAACATTTTCTGTCCCTAAAATGGACCTTCATTAGCAGAGGCGTAATTAGAAGCCACGGGGCCCTGATGCAAGAATTGCCATTGGCCCCCCAATGACATTGACCATCTCCACATTGCCCCTCAATCTCCACATTCATTGCCCCTTCCACATTGCCCCTCAATCTCTACATCGCCCCTTCCACAATGCCCCTTAATCTCCACATTGTCCCTTCCACAATGCCCTCATCTCCACATTGCCCCTTTCACATTTCCCCCATCTCCACATTGCCCCTTTCACATTGCCCCCATCTCCACATTGCCCCTTCCACATTGCCCCTAAATCTCCTACCTCCCTGGTGGTCCAGTGGCAGAGGACAGGTCTGTGCCTCTTTCTGTACAGACTCCCGTGTGGTCCTCTTCAGTAATGCAGGGCGCTGGGAGATTATGTCATCTCCCAGCGCTCTGCATTACGAGAGTGCCGGTCTGCCGGAGGGAATACTGATCTCCCTCTGGCAGACCGACACTCTCGTAATGGAGAGCCCCAGCACTCTGTATTATTTAATTGCGGGCGTCAGGCGAGGGGGTTGCAGGGGGAGGCTGGGCCCCTGGAGTGACAGGCCCGGTCGCAGGTGTGACCCCTGAGACCCCTATAGTTACGCCACTGTTCATCAGGGTACCCAGCACACAAGAAAGATCAAACTTTAAATACTCACTGACTAAGGCCAGACTACCTGCATCCTCCATGATGGACATTGGCCCGGCCCCCACGTGCAACGCCGATACCAGAGAACCGGCTATGATGTCACTAATGGGAGGTGGGCCAAACCATACCATAGAGGAATCTCCTAATCCTAAACTAAACAAAAACAGAATAGAAAACGTGGAAAAAAAAAACCCTCAGTGCCCAGCTGTCCAAGAGTGACACCGCAAGTGTAAACTGAGTAAATACAACGATCACCATTGGCTAAATAATGCGAGAGATCAGAGGACTGGTTGTCTGCAACTGAAGATGCAGGACTGGTCCTCTAGACATTGCAAAGCATGAAAAACACATACAACTAAATGAATGAGAGCACCTGGCATACCATCGGCTGTGTGTAACATCAAAACAGAGGATCAGTTGCTGGCAATTAAAATGCAGGACTGGTCCCACCACTAAAGAAGCAACATAAATAGATATCAGTAATCACAGTCAGCTGTATTATGCAGAAACCATCAGGGGATCAGTTGCCCACAACTGAAAATGCAGGACTGGTCCCCTTGACATGCAATACTTCTAAATAAGTGAGAACACCTAGTTAACTATCGGCTGTATGCAATAACATGAGCCAAAGTGGAGGACATAAATATTTATACTAGTATGAAAGCCCATGTACACAGGCAAAAGTACCACCCAGTGGCCTTGGCTGCTGCGCCGGAGCCAGGAGTAGAGACCGGTGAGAAGCCATTCGGATTGCCCCTCTCCGGATCAGCGTGTTCGGCCAGTCTATACTGTGCATGACTGCATCATTCCAGCAGTATCTACTGCGCATGTGCTGTTACGCACACAGGGAGCTTCGCAGCCTAGCAATTTATATTATACAAGATATATATAAACATATATATATATATATATATAGTGTAGGGTTTTTCATGTTGAGTTGAGTAAGGGTTCTCCACTAGGGAATGAATATCTTTAGTGTTATTATAGATAAACTTGTGTTTTTTTACATTAACAGTGCCCTCTCATACTCAGATTCCAATGAGTTATTCTGTCTCTCTGAGAGGTGAATCAGTGTCCAACAGTTCTCCATACAGTGTGATAGAAACTGCTGAGTCATGCTGTTAGTTAGAACTTTTAGGAAGTAATCACACTGTAATTCACTTTTTTTCACTGTGTTTATTTAAACTGTTATAACATTTTAATAAAAGAACTGTCAGTTGTGGGAGGACTCTTGTTTTACTCAGCAGGAAAAGCTCTCTAACATTTTCATTAAAAAAAGTTTACTGCTTCTTTAATAAATCTAACAATCCTGAAGCTTTCAATAGCAGTGTTTTGAAACATCACCATAAATTACAAGCAGTGCAGAATTATGTTATATTTTCCCATTTTTTCAATTTCCGGGAATCCCTTGCAGTCTGAACTCCTAAAATTTTGTGATCTAACAGAACATATGCAACTACATTTTACCCATACTTCATTAGTAAATACACTTAGCATATGGATAAATATGGTTTAACATATGGAGTTATTATCCTCTTGCTTCATCATAACATGGAAATATTTTCTTCCTTAAACAAACAAAAACAATACTTGTCTCTTGTTTTAGGACTCTAAGAGAGGTCAGGGGAAAGGTTCGGGAGCATATATTTTATTCCAAATAATAGTCAGAGAGATTGTACATTGGGTAGGATAAGTTCTTATAGACTCTACGATATACCCTGGCTAGGCCAGGGTATACCTCACCTTTAAAAAGGGACACATAAGAAACAGGCATATTTCAGGAGTGCACCAAAATCAAAGCAACCCTGCGGTATGCGTTTTTCATGTGTGTCCCTTTTTAAAGGTGAGGTATGGTCATTCCTAGTTGAGCTTCTCTGAACTTTGCTTTCCATATTTTATATCCCCAAGAGCTTCTAAAACCTAAGTCGATACATAATATGGGTTTTATAAATGCATATTTTTCTGGAGCTAAAACACTTTGAGTGCCAGAAAGGTATCCAAAACATTGTTTGTTGTCACCCCGACTACAGTCTATAATGATCTCTGCTGCAAGACTAATTTACATCACTCATCACTTCTCTACCACCAATCCCCTCTGCCAATCCCTAAACTACCTCCCATTAGCATATAGAATTAAATTCAAAATACTAGTACTAACTTACAGACTAACATTGCACACCCCTATATTTTATTTATCTCTCATTTCTAAATACACTCCCACTGGTTAATTCTGCTTTCACCAAGAGGAGAAAATAGGGCAACGTATGGCATCTCCATGGTGTGCCTTTCCTCTAATCCATGATTAATGCTATTTACTAAATAAGGAGTAGAGGAAATGGAGTGAATTAATGCCATTTCCTTGTGCATGCTATGCTTAGTGCTGGCATTAAAGCAGAACTATCAGCGTCAACATCTGGCACTCCCGCGTTCTACATGACCCTGTATGTCCCGCATGACGTCTGAGGACTTCCCAGCTGCCCCAGGGAGCGCGTTCACGCTCCCCTTCATAGCTGTTTTTTTGTGTGCTAGCGTTACAGCAAACTCCATTTACCATGCTACTGAGGTTGCAACCTCAGTAGCATTGTAAACGGAGTTTGCTGTAACGTTAGCCCACAAAAAAACAGCTACGAAGAGGAGCGTGAACGCGCTCCCTGGGGCAGCTGGGAAGTCCTCAGATGGTACAGGGTCCCGTATAAAGTGGAAGTGCCCGATGTTGATGGGTAAATATCTCCGCTGCTAGGGGATTTGTAAAAAATAAGACACACAGCGTTAATGTTGTTTTAAAGGTTAAAACCCATGGGACAATTTTTATTTTTGGTAACAGTTCCGCTTTAAACTTCTAGTAAAGGTCAAGATTGTCTGCCGGCAAGCACTACAGCACTCATACTCTGTAGTTCATGTGTGATCAACGTGTGGCCCGTGGTCCAAATATGGCTCAATTTACCTCCACCTGAGATTTTTTTTTTAACAAAAAACGAATTAACTAGCACATATGTACTAGTAGGCCAGTAAGACTTAACTGACTGCCAATACAGTAAAGTTCAAGAACAGCTATTTGTCAAAGGGATAATAATACTTAAAATGTAAATGTTCTGGGGTTTATCCCCCTGAGTAAAACAAGGGTTCCCCCACTGCTGAGAGATATTTTATTCAAAGTTATTACAGCTCAAACTTGAAACTTTTAGGTGCAGTATGAAAGTGGCCTGAAATTGTCCAGTGTCATCCTATGGAGATTTACAGTCAATTGACCATAGATGTCCATAGAAAGGTGTAGCAACAGCGCCACTGTGGCATTTCTATAAAACTAATACCGCACCTAAAAAAAATTTGCGTTGTAATAACTTTTGAGTAAAACACCTTTCATCAGTGAGAGTACCTTTGTTTTACTCAGGGGGATAAACACTACTATATATATATATATTTACATATTAAGTATTACTATCCCTTTAAATACCTATATTGTCATTGACTAGTTCAATAAATAAATCCATCCAGGATGTAGTCATTGTTATCAATAAGAAAATGAATGATGTCCTCACATGTATGGCTTTCGGATCGTGTGGTCCATGACTTTAAAAACTCATAGTAGTAGCTAATGTCAGTGGAGATGCACTGGTGAATTCTTATATTCACCTCACTGTCCTTTTAAAAACCCTTTGGGGGTACGAAATGCCAGGGGAGGGCTGGCCTGGGGGGCAATTGCCCCCTGGGCCAGTCTTATGTCTGGGCTGGTGGGCCACTCCCGCTTGTTGCTGCAAATACTAGTGATACCACAGAGCTTACAATTGAAATGGAGCTACAATCCAAGTAGAGCTACACTAGTAACATAACCCATTTCTCTTGTAAGCTCTATGGTATCGCTAGTGCAGCTTTACTTACATTGTAAGCTTTGTAGTTGCACCAGTGTAACCCCATTTAAATTGTAAGCTTCGTGGTATTGCTTGCCTAAGTTCACAACACTAACCATTTGAGTGGCATACCTCTCTGGCACTCAAAGGGTTAATGGCAATTTTAAAATTAATAAAAGGGGTTGGGATGGGACAGTGGGCTGGAACAACAGTAAAATCGGGCGACTTGTAGTTGCCCTCCAGGCCACAAGTTGCCAGTCCTCCCCTGCGCAATGCATTGTGATACAATGAGCCCCTCTGGCACTCAAAGAGTTAAGTTAATAAAATAATTTCTGCAACTATAACTAAAATGAAAACATTGATGCTGAAATGCAGGTTGCTCCTATATACACTGTAACCAAGGCTGGATTTCATCAGTAAGTCAATTCCTGTGCTCCTATATTTTGAACAAAACAAAACAAGAAAATCAAGGTAGAATAAACAGTGTAGAAAGCCTGTGTAATCCTCATAAGACTGATTTATGGAACCATTAAAGTTCAGTACAGCCTACAAAACCCTTTACAGTAGAAACTGATAATGCATAGATGAGGGATAACCGTCTTCATTTACTTTACATCTCTTGAAAACCCATCATATTAGTAATGACCAAGCCGTGTAGAAGGTAATGTGATGGGTGCTTGCCAAGTGCTCAGATACCTTCCCTAATAAGAGCCTTGTTACATTCTGGAATGGAGCAACACAAGTTAAGGCATGATACCTAATAACTCCCACCCACCTTACTATGCCTATAAAATCCTAATGGCCTTTATGAAACTTTCCCTAGTTTCTTGGTTCAAGAGATAACATCTTTCATCAGTTCTGGATGTCACGCCCATGGAGGTGGACCTCAGGACTTACTCACTTCTCATGATAATCTTAACCCATTGAGTGCCAGAAGGGTACGCACGGCATTGAACTCAAAGGGTTAATCCTCTGAAGACCACAGAGGTGCACAACGATAGATTCATATTTAATGCCTGCTTCAGTTTGAAGAAACTGCCAGTAGCTGTCATGTCTGCCTCCATGGTCATAACACTGGAATAGTACATGGTCACCCACATAAATGGCTCTTAATACTTCAGTCCATAATTTGGCACCATTTGTGAAGAATGCATTAGACTACACTGTGCACGGTGTCTGTGTCTTTCCTCAGTAAACAATTGCTTTCACACCTCAAATCATATCTCTGTATGTGCAGCCATGTACTACTGAGCATTGTAATGGGTCGTGGAAAAGCCTAAGGACCAGTACTGCACCAAAGATTATGTGTGACAGAGTCTTCCATTTTGTCATTGCTGCTGACTTATTAATTGATTGGTGCTGCTCTGTTCATTTGTATCTTATTGCATGGAAATAAAATCCAGTCCTGATTGAAAATTTTATCTCTTGACAAAGGTACAAGAGCAGAAATCACTAACACTTTCTGGCCAAAGTAAGGTAAATGGGGGAGGACATTATTAGGTGTTAGTTCTTCTTTAAAGGGATAGTAATACTTAAGTATTACTAATCCCTATATTAAAGTCCTATTAAAAATAAATGTATTGCCCCCAGTGTCATCTCTCAAACCTTTATGGTTTGAGAGATGATCACTCCTAAAGTTGCCCTCTCCCTCCCCCTTCCCCGTAGTCAGCGTTCTAGCTGACTGCAGGGAAGCCAGTCGTATGACTTTCAGACGGCTCTCCAGCACAGCCGCGATCGCGTTACCAAAAAAGAAAACTTTCACTGAAATGGTCTTCTACGTGTGCTTGGTTTGCAAACATACGTCGAAGACCATTTTAGTGAAATATTTTTTTTTTATTAACACGATCTGCGGCTCACCTGCAGAGCCGCCTGATGATCTATGACTGGATTTCCCTTCAGTCAGCTACAACGCTGACTTTGGGGAAGGGGGAGGGAGAGGGCAACTTTAGGAGCGATTATCTCTCAAACCATAAAGGTTTGAGAGATGATACTGGGGGTCATATATTTATTTTTAATAGGACTTTACTATAGGGATTAGTAATACTTAAGTATTACTATCCCTTTAAGTTGTTTTGTGAACCAAATGGTTTGTAAGAGTTTAGCTGATAATTATTCTCCAGCTATAGTACATGTACATGAATGCATACACACGCATATGAATGCATACACAAGCACACACAAACATTCATTCCAACACAAACTGGATCTCCAATGCCTGGATATCTGGGGGGAGATGCACTAAAGTAATAAAGTGGAGATGACTTCTCCAGTGATATCACTTCTCCATTTCCTGTGTTAATGTATGGAGCCCATGCATTATGATTTTTCCAGTTTTGGAGATCTTAGTGTATAGGCTTCATAGAACAACATAGGAACTGGAGATGTGATATCACTGGAGAAGTCATCTCCACCTTATCACCTCTTTATCACACCTTAGTGTCTCCTTGATGAATCATATCAAATACTGAACCACAGTAGGTTTGCTCATCTTGAATTAACAACGTCTTATATCTTTTAAATCTATGTTTCTGGAAAATCCAGCAACGACTGACTTAAATACATTAATATGAAAAACAGTGGAGGGAGGGGGTCTATGATATAACTTATATTTGTTAGTGTTCGGGGGGGGAAGCAGTGTTCATTAAAGGAGAAATAATAGAACCAGAGGATATAATGTAAAATTGAGGATGACTCAGAATTAATGTGCATATGTACTAATTTAATGAAATGTTGACAAATTCATGGAATAGCCTCACAGCCAAAGCAACGGGGGCTAATACAGTAAGGAAATTAAAAATGCCTATGACAGACATATATGCTATTCTGAGAGCTAAGATTGTGCATTTTAATAAGACAGGAAAATTGGAAGACTGGAAGGGACAATTGCTTCTTATCTGCCATCAAATCTATGTTATGTTTTCTTTAGCCGCTGTACACATCTTACTCGCTGTTTGTTACAATAATACTGGACATCAAAGTTGGGCAAACTAATGGCTTCCCAGGGGAAGGTTGGCCTGGGGGGCAGGGGGACAATTGCCCCCTGGGCTGGTCATATGTCTGGGCTGGTAGGCCACTGCACCTCACTAAATCTCCTGATTGCTGCTGTAAATGAAGCTACACAAGTGATACCACAGAGCTTACAATTGAAATGGAGCTACACTAGTGATACCACAGAGGAACAATCCAAACACAGCTACACTAGTAGCATAAACCATTTCCCTTGTAAGCTCTATAGTATCACTAGGTAAGCTTTACTTACATTGTAAGCTTTGTAGTGGCGCACTAGCGTAGCCCCATTTCAACTGTAAGCTATGTGGTATCACGTGACTTACGTCACAACATTAATGCCAATTTTAAAATTAACAAAAGGGGGTGGGCTGGGACAGTGGCCTGGAACGATACTAGAAATGGGCCACTTGAATGTATTTGCCCCCTGGGCCACAAATTGCCAGCCCTATCCTGAGACTTCCCACTGTATTTGAACTACAGTTGCCACCATCATCAGCTGACTATTGTCCAGCTGTGGATATTGGGAATTGTATTCCAACAAGCTAGCGGAAATAGCCAGTTTACCCATCAACACTGCAAATTCCCTAATGTGAGCTCAACTAAGACGTAAAGTTAACCCTTACCGCCCAAGGGCGTACATATACGTCCTGAGCGGATGTCCCAGGTAGACAGAGGACGTACATGAACGTCCTGGAAATCATTTTACGAAATGAAAAAAATGTCCGGAGGGCGTTAAGTGCCAGCCGCGTGTGCACGGTCACTAAGGGGTTAAGATCTCTTGGCTACATTGTGAGCATTAATATTACATAAGAAATCGTACCTTTGCTGCTTCCACCCGTCCACTTGCAATGCTTTATTAGGTTGTGTTTATTACACCCATATTGCAAAGGAATTCAGACTGCATTGCAGGAACGCAAAAGATAAAAATGCCATCTTGATATTTTTTATCACCACCATGATGTAGTGCCTCTTCTCCCTCTACTTTATAACTTTCAAATTATATTGTTTAGAATCTTTTTACCTCCAATAATAAAAAGCATAAGGAAAGTTTTCTGTTTTTTTTTTTTCGTTTAAATTTATGCTAAACAAAAACCACATTGGCATATACAGTATATTTAAAGGGAAACTGATACAACCCCCACTTAGTTTAATATGTCTACAAAATCCTGTTGACCCTTTTGAGCCTGGATACAGTAGTCAGCACTGGAATCCACTGCCAAGAAGGTGTATTGTTTGACCTTAACTCTCTTACTGAAGGAAGCAGATAGCTTGAGCCCTCAAAACATGTCAGTACTGCAGTAGTTGGTGAAATGTCAGCAAGAGTCATGTAGACTTCCATACATATGGCTTCCAGGACTGACTGAAGGTATTATGTCTTGCGTCAAGGTGCAAGGGCAGATTTCATAGTGACCATTCTGATTTTCTGTGCTTAGTAATGGAAGAGGTGATTTATTCCATCCCAGAGGCTTCAGTGTCCATTTAATACTTTCCAGTGACCAAGAAGCTGAAGATTAGTCTATCTCAGATTTCTTACAAACTGAAGGTGAAATATAATTATATTGCTTACAGTTCCATTTCTCTTTTAAAATAGCCTTACATTATGTACTGCAGTTTCCTGTTTCATAACTGTGTCATTTTACATATAAATCTATGTTTCTTAGAGAGAATTCAGAGATGGGCTGGTTTACAAGAAAAGAAATATCAGGATAGACTAAAGGATCTGAACATGTATAGCTTGGAGGAGAGAAGAGAGATGGGATATGATAGAAACATTCACAGGAGGGAAGTACATTTCAAAGGAGTAAAAATGTTAAGACAAGAGGTCATATTCTAAAACTAGAGGGTCAGAGGTTTATATGTAATGTAAGAAAGTTTTATTTCACTGAGAGGGTGGTAGATAAGTGGAATACCCTATTAGCAGAAGTGGTAAATGTTAATACAGTGATGGAATATAAGCATGCATGGGATAGGGATAAAACTATCATGAAAATAAGACAAGACCAAGAACCAAATAAGGTCTGAAGTTTTTACAGTAGAAAAATGGGCAAAATAGTTGGGCCAAATGGTTCTTATCTGCTGTCAAATTCTATGTTTCTATGAATATGACTCATGTATTCTTGCATAAAATCCTATATAATAATTTGCTAAATCATGTGTAACGCCACGACTGTGTCAGCCGTGCACGTGACTGCCCCACGAACGGGTGGCTGTGACACTGTGGCCCGTGTAACGAGCTGTTCAACTAGTATATTATATTTCCCTATATAACTTTCCTATCCTTTTGTCAAAATGCAAGTGTGTAAAGTCATAAAGCGATGGTTATATTTTTTTAATAAATCACACATACCTAAATTTTCAATTGAATAATAACGCTGTTTGCTGTCCACTCTCACAGTCTCTGCATAAGGGCTTCCAACCCCATAGCCGATTATGTATCCACGCACAACAATGTTTGGATTCAGTGGTGGAGTCCAACTCATAATGATGCTGGTTGTCAGTGGTCTGACATGAAGAGAACTGGGCTGGTCTGGTACCTGGGATTCTGGGAGCCAAAGAAGAAAACCATTAATAATAGATACAGGTAGTCGTGCAAGCCTGCAGCACTGATAATAGGTTTTGATCATTTTCTGAATACAGAAGTTGGCTTATAAATATATAATCCTTGCTCAGGGACATTATGCATACAATAAGTCAGAAACTGAGAAAAAAAATAAACATTTTAAGACTAGTCTAGTACATGAAATGAATGTTATGATTAATGGAAAAAGAATAGGAAATAAATTGGTAACAAAACTTAACCCCTCAGATATTAACGAGGTCTACACGCCTTGTGAAGCAAGGCATTAGAGACCTCACTATCATCCAAAGAGGTTACAAATTACATAACAAAGCTCAAACTTCATTACAGATCATGTTTAATTCATGACTCAAAGATGCTCCCAGAAGTTCAAATAACGTTCATCTTCAAAAAGAGAAAAAAAAAAACCTAGAACCAATTATTTAGCTGTTGTAATATGGTGTTTGCATAGTATACCAGAGGAAATAAACAGGGCAGAATTTTGTAATTCAGCTCCTGAAACTACTAAAATACAAAGCTAATTAGTTCATTGCATGAAGAGGTTGATCTTTCTAATTGGGTTGATATTGCATTCACATACACATTGCATACAAAGGTCATACGGCAGCAACACTTTAAAGAAGGTTATATTGTCTATAAAGTCTTCATGTGTTTTACTTTAACAATTATCAAAGAATACAGAAAAAAAAATCACTTATATAAAATATATTGCTGGACAAACTTAAACAATTAGTCGTATTTAGGTCCATTTCATATGGGTAACACCATCAAAATGGTGGTGTGTTGGTTATGTCTCCTGTAGTTAGACGCATACTGATGTACTATGTTGCCTTTCATACAAGGTTCTGTTACCTCCCATTAGTACATCAAGGTCCAGCATGCCGCATCGTAGTAAAGTTTGAACAAGGCAGATTTGCACAATGGCCTTTGGAGCCACTAGCAGCAGTTATTTTACATGAGCTACATTGGAGGTTACAATGATGACACAACTTTGTGTGAATGGCCAACCCATGTAGGCATCAGCCAATAGTATCTGACTGACACTAACACGAGCCAGCTATTAGCCACTCCCCCTGCACCAGGATTGCTAGATGAAAGCAGAACAAGGTGAACTTGGGTGATGGAAATATAGCAAAGGGTTGCTACATTTCTGTTGTCATGTGAGGGAACTATTATTATTATTATTTAGTCCTTCTCATTTCCACAGTGCTGAACATGAACATAGATAAGGTACTTATGACAGTATTTCAAGTGCATGACCCGTGTCTCTGCATAATTTCCTAAACATGCTCCTAAGTTTATGCTTATCTTCAAATTGCTTAGTAAAATTTGACACGCAACTCTTTCCTCTAAGTGAACAGCCCCTTAATGCACTTCAATACTATAAGTAAGAAAAAGTGAGTTTTCTGAACCTATTTCCCATGTTTGTACAAAACACCCTAAAACACCCATACCCTCCCACAATGCCAACCCACTAGTGAATGAGGCCCAAAGAGGCAATTTTTTTGTGGAAAAAGCTTTCTACAAAGAAGTTAAGTAAGGAGTAGGCAACCTTCAACTTTTTGTGACTTCAACTCCCAACAATCCCAGCTGATCCTTGGATGGTTAGGGATGATGGGGTTGTGGTCTCCAAGAGGTGGAATGCCAAAGGTTACCTACTTGTGACTTAAGTAGACACAGACGCATTCAGCACATAAAAAACAGTTTTTTGGTTTTAATTTTATACATAAATAGTTCTGTACATTCCCCTCATTAACTAGCTGCCATATAGAGCTTACAATCTAATTGCATGAGGCCAAGGTAAAAAAAAAATAGTTAAATTGTTAAGGTCACAAGGAGATGACAGTAGAATCAAACCAGGCATCACTGTCAATGAATGCCTTATTCAGCTGAATCACGCCCTCTTTTTTACACATTCACTCCTCACTGGGTTACTCCTTCCTCCCACCAAGGTACTCCCGTTTCCTCACAAAATGCCTCCCCCACCCACAGAGCCACTGCCTCTTCTAACAAAGCTACTCCATCATGTTGTTTTTGCAAAATGGTTGACAAGGAGTCCCTCATTTCCATGCAAATCAGTATGTACTATTACTCAGAAAATGGAGCAAAAGTATTAAACTTCTTCTGAACATTCTATCACTTTAGAGCGTTTACTACTAATACAAGGCAGATAGGATATCATACATGTTTAGGCAACCTTTAACACTTGAAATGTAGTTTCCAGGACAGGTTGCCCATCTGTGAACTAACAACTCATTATCCTTAATTTAATAAAGTGTAGCATGTCTAATATTGGCATTTATTTCAAGTGGTGAATAGTCCCTTACATATAAAGTGAGTACCTTGTAGGGAGTTAAATAGTAGCTTGTCTCTTTGAGAGCTGAAGAGAAAAGCTAATATCTCCCTCCTCTAAAGAAACTCACAATATATCAAACTAGGTACTGTATACACAACAGAGACCACAGTGTGTATACAGTATATAGACTACACCAAGAATAGACATGCTGATTGTGAAGTATTCCCATAAGAAACCTCAGAAATCCTATAAAATATATGACAAGCAACATGTGGATCAAAAAACAGTCTGCACTACACATATTTGTCTTCAGTCTCAAAAGTGCTGTCATTCGACTTTAGCATAAAAACTATGTTTATACAGTAAAATGCGTAAGTAAGCAAGACATAGTCACAGTAAATTAAGTAAAAAAAGTCCATCGAGTTCAACCTTTGCCTCATAACCCAGAGAAATGAGAATTATATAGTTTCCTTCTGCCAAATAAGTTAGTCTTTATCAGACCTTCCTGTTTTGCCTACTAATATACAGTATAATACTGTATGTTCCCTCTTGAAAGAAATGTACCTAATCTTTTCTTAAATGTATCCATAATTTAATAGACCTTACCGTAAATAAACCCTTTCCTCTGCTGAAGTCGAAACCTCCTTTCCTCTAGTCTCAAGGGGTGTCCCCTGGTCATCTGAACAGGCCTTGGAATAAATAGCTCATCGCAGAGATCATTGTATTGACCTCTCATATACAACACGGTTGATGAACTAGGAACTGGTGTAAACCAGATGTTCCATAGGAGGCAACGAAAAATGACCCAAATATTCATTGGTTTAAAATAGAATTTTAACACTTTAATTCTGGAGAGGTCTTCAAATCATTGTGAGACCTCTAACATTCAAGGGGTTAAAACACCCATTTAAATCAATGGAAATGTGTATGTGTCTCCTATGGTGTAGCTGGTTTGCCCCAGAGTTGCTATTGTTGTTCTTCCTAGGACACAAGACTCACTTTATTTGGAAAGACGCACCATTCTGTATCCTCCTACAACACAATGGTGTCATTTGTTTCATTCAAATGTTATAGTAGTTCAAATAATCAGTAAGTGAATTACAGTGTGATTACTTCCTGAAAGTTCTAACTGACAGGAAATGACTCTGCACTTTCTATCATAATCTCTGGAGAACTGTTTGTCAATGATTCACCTCTCCTATGGAGTGCAACAGAATAACTAATTGGAATCTGATCAAAAGGGCAATTTAAAAAAAATCATGTGTTTAAAATGAACTAACTCTGGAAATATGCATCTCTCAGTGGTGGGAGTAACCTTGTTTTACACAAAACAGGAAAAGTCCTACTATATATATATATATATATATATATATATATATATATATATAGATACAAAAAAGGGAGAGGCAGCACCAGTGGGTCTTCTGGGCACAGGACTTTATAAGAGTGAGTGCTTCCATCCCAAAACTTATATATATATATATATATATATATATATATACACACACACATTTTTTTTCCATTAAACATGTCCTGCTCTTTAGGTGAGGAATTTTAGTGTAAGCAGCTTAGTAAACTGACGTTAAGCAATTAGAAGATCACAGCTGGCGACTGAGTGCAGAATCGCTATTGTACACTCTCCCCTATGAGACTGATGGACTAAGCAGGAATGAAACAATTTTGGAGGAAACTAAACTGTACCATAGGGGGCAATTAACATTTCCCAAAATTCAGACTGATTCAAGTTAGTCTTTTAACCCTTTGAGTTGCATACCCCTCTGGCACTCAAAGGGTTAACCATTTCAGTGCAAGAAGTGACTGTAATGTATTGCATTTGGCTGCGCTGGTCATCTTGGTCATTCAAGGAGTAAACAACAGCACCGTTTAAAGCAAAGTAAAACTTTGTTTGTCCCCTATGGAGCGGTTTGGTTTGCCTTATTAATACATCAGCCTCCATGTTTATTGGTTCATGCAGTTTTTTTGATGCGCTGCCATCAGTAGTCACTAATATCTACCATGTGAATGGGCCCTTACAGTCAATTGTCCAGATATCAGTGGAACATCTTCCACTTTTTTATTTTAATTAAACAACAGTAATGATACATTTTTAGTTACACCGTGACCTCCATTACTATGATTTTTAACAGAAAAAAACTGAACCAGCATTTTACTGATCACTGCACAGTACAGTGGCCAGAATGTATGCTGGCCTTAGGGAAATTTAAATGACATGTATTATTCAGTGGGAACCAGAGGCAAGAGAAATTTTGGATGAAAAATAATCCCAGGAATGGAAGTTTAAATACAGGACTGTTCCACTTAGGTGCCCTCTGTGAGCTTTCAGAGAAGGCGTGGGAATGACTGACCATGAAGCTGTTGTGGGTCTACAGATCACAGTGCCCACCCTGTTCCTTGTGTACTCCAGAAGGTCTGGATTGTTGCAGCACTCAGGGTCCTGCTGGACTGTTGCAGCACTGAACGGGGATAGCGGTGAGACTTGCTGCAGCCTCGCCCCACCCCCAACCAGTCACTGCTCCATAGCGATTCATGGGGAGTGTTCACTCCCATCAGGGGTGGAGAGCAGAACAAGAAACAGAATATATATATAATTTCAAAATGTTTATATCGTGTATATAATATACACTATATACTTATCTACCAGTTTGTAGACTGTACTGGTCAGGTTATTGACAAGCTTTTTTTGTAGGTTAAAGGGGTATTTTTTGTCGCACGTGTTTGGGGGAGGGGTCATGAGAGGAGTGGGGGAGTGGCAGGGCCAGGGTTGCTTCTGATGCCTTCTCTAACTGCATCAGGTAAGTAAATACTGTTTTGCCCCCTGCTCGCCCAGTTCTAGAGCAAAAGATTTCTTGTAAAGCTCGAAAGGTCCAAACAGTCCTCCTTAAAATACAGTTACCTGTTAATGAATAAATGAATAAATGAATATTTTTAGCTTTGGAAAATTAAGCTTTGTATGACCTAATCTGACATGTCAGAGTCCTTGCGCAATTGACTGGTTGCTGTAATGTTTCAAATTAAAACGTTTTTGATTGCCAGGCAATGTACTGGAGATGTCTGTGTCATCCAATACCAGGGGGAGATTCACTAAGTGGTGATAAAGAGGTGATAAAGTGGAGATAACTTCTCCAGTGATATCACTTCTCCAGTTCCTATGTTGTTCTATGGAGCTTTCAGCTTTGGAGATCTTAGTGAATAAGCTCAATAGAATAACATAGAAACTGGAGAAGAGATATCACTGGAGAAGTCATCTCCGTTTTATCACCTCTTTATCACCACTTTGAATCTCCCCCATAAGTTTTGAGACTTGGTCAGAACTAATCTGGAGGTGTACACTATTATAAGGCACTTAAGATGTGTTTCTACCTCGATCAGAAAACCCCACTGAGTGAATACATTTTTATACAAAACAAGCAATTTTGGCACAGCACTGCACATTGTGAGGGCCGAAACGTTGATCTTTGATTTAATAAAATTATTTTCTAAGTCCCTTGGAGTGCTCCTACCAGTCAGTCTTTGGACTACAGGATTTATACTATTACATCGTTGGGAAGCACCCGGGCAATTTAACATCTAAGTTTCTGTATTGGAGTGCCCACCTTTATTCGTTGTATATATATATATATATATATATATATATATCCAAAATTGAACAACAGCACTCACAGGTCTTAAAATTTGTTAATGACAAACAGTGGCTCTTTACTTAATCAACGTTTTGGGTGCATTACAGCAGCCTTTGTCAGGATCCAACAAAGATCCACTGTTTGTCACTAATGAATTTTAAGACCTGTGAGTGCTGTTGTTCAATTTTGGATACATATTGTGGCTTTACACGAGCACCCAGGCTGAAGCCTATATAAACATATATATGTAAATATATATATATATATATATATATATATATATCAGGGCTTAAAATTTGAAGTCCTTTGCTACTAGCCAGACCTGAAAAGTTACTCACCACTGCAATCCATAACATACCCACCAGGGCTGAATTTCTACTCGCCAGGGCTAAGTTTTCACTCTCCATTGGCTAGTGGCGAGTGGAAATTTTGAGCCCTGTATATATATATATATATATATATATATATATATATATATATATACATACTAGTATTGAAGGACCATGTACACAGGCCAAAGTGCCAGGCAGCAGCCTTGGCTGCTGCCCCAAAGCCGGGGGTAGTGGGTCTTTCAGAGCGCCCCGCTTTGGATCAGCAGTGCCTCTGACTGGAAGCCGGCACTTTGTGCAGTCTCTACTGTGTACTGCACATGACTGCATCATTCAGACAGTCTCTACTGCGCATGACTGCATCATTCAGACAGTCTCTACTGAGCATGACTGCATCATTCAGACAGTCTCTACTGAGCATGACTGCATCATTCAGACAGTCTCTACTGCGCATGACTGCATCATTCAGTCTCTACTGCGCATGACTGCATCATTCAGACAGTCTCTACTGCGCATGACTGCATCATTCAGACAGTCTCTACTGCGCATGACTGCATCATTCAGACAGTCTCTACTGCGCATGACTGCATCATTCAGACAGTCTCTACTGAGCACGATTGCATCATTCAGACAGTCTCTACTGCGCATGACTGCATCATTCAGACAGTCTCTACTGCATATGACTACATCATTCAGACAGTCTCTACTGCATATGACTGCATGATTCAGACAGTCTCTACTGCATATGACTACATCATTCAGACAGCCTCTACTGCATATGACTACATCATTCAGACAGTCTCTACTGAGCACAACTGCATCATTCAGACAGTCTCTACTGTGCATGACTGCATCATTCAGTCTCTACTGCATATGACTGCATCATTCATACAGTCTCTACTGCACACAACTGCATCATTCAGACAGTCTCTACTGCACACAACTGCATCATTCAGACAGTCTCTACTGCACACAACTGCATCATTCAGTCTCTACTGCGCATGACTGCATCATTCAGTCTCTACTGCGCCTGACTGCATCATTCAGTCTCTACTGCATATGACTGCATCATTCAGTCTCTACTGCGCATGACTGCATCATTCAGACAGTCTCTACTGAGCACAACTGCATCATTCAGACAGTCTCTACTGCATATGACTGCATCATTCAGTCTCTACTGCGCATGACTGCATCATTCAGACAGCCTCTACTGTGCATGACTGCATCATTCAGACAGTCTCTACTGTGCATGTGCGGTTACGCACACAGGGAGCTTCACATTCTACCACTCTATGTTGTTTATCTATATATATACACACTACCGTTCAAAAGTTTGGGGTCTTAAAAATGTCCTTGTTTCTGAAAGAAAAGCAAATGTAGCCCATTAAGATAACATCAAATGGATCAGATATACAGTGCAGACATTCTTAATGTTGTTAATGACTATTGTAGCTGGAAACTGCAGATTTTTAATGGATTATCTACATTTGCTGCACATGGAGGATTTTTCGACAAAAGCAAAAGTTTGAAGGACACAATTATTATTTAAATTAAAAAGCATTATGTCTAACCATGTCAACGTCGTGATTGTATTTCCTATTCATTTTGCAGCTTATTGGATGTATGTTTTCATGGAAAACAAGGTAATTTCTGAAGTGACCCCAAACTTTTGCATGGTACTGTACATATATATATTTAACACACAGGCAGGGGTTCTAAATAATGAAAAGATGTGCAATTTATTGTATGATACAATGAATTGTATATCTTTTCACCATTTGGAAGTCCTGTGAGTGCAGTTCTTGTGTGGTTCTTGCTTTGGATTAGACATGTGATCTATCAGCAGTCCTTTAAAGGAAGCAAGCAATGCTTTTACCATCTAGCTGTAAGGTTCTAGACATTTCAGACAAATTAACACAACATTTTAACCCCTCCTGGGTGCTAAAGAGGATGTGTTACTGATTTGTAGATACATACTTCTCTTCAGTCTAGGAAGTTAACCCATTGTGGATCAGGGGTGTGCAATGCATTGCAAAGCATTGTGTTGCACCTCCTCCCTCTGGTCTTCAGGAGTTAACCCTTTGAGTGTCAGAGCGGTACACAACGCATTGCTTTGCAATGCGTTGTGCAACTCTCTGGCACTCAAAGGGTTAAAGACACTGCTAGGCACGTCTATTCCTCACAGTCTTAAGGTTCCAAATTAATATTTCAGACCTTCCCAGATGTCAGCAAACACATGCAGGCTTTGTAGGGAACCTTAACTCATCAGTGATGTTTGGATATCTAATCACTGTAACAAAATACACTAATTAAAAGGAATATCCACAGGGAGTTGGAGTCAGCTTAAGACATACTGTTCTTCTCCTGGTTGCTTATTTCAAACAGACATATAGTGAAGGATAGAGGAACAACATGAGGCATACAGACTCTAAAGGGAAAGCAGTTAACAATCTGTCTTGTTGCACTCTGTATATTCAACTGACATGTGCAGAGCCCTCGGCTTCTAATAGATTTATTGCTTCTTCACATGTTATTAACAAGAGACAAAACTTCTGTACAAAACTGTATGAACCGTGTCAGACTACCGCATCCTGTCATGGGAAATGGTGGGCTTTTTGTCTGCCTAATTTTCCAAACAAGAATGCACTTAGCTGCATCCCAGAGTCATATGGGGCACAAGGAAAGCAAGTAGCTAAATAAATTATTTAAACTGTGTAGAACACCTTGAGATAAGTGACTTTAATAGCATTTGTTATACCCCAAAGCGCTCAGAGCAATAACAGTGTATGCCACAGTAAGTACCTCCCCAGATAAGCAGGGAACTAATTGTGTGCAGCAAGGAGTCATATTCAATAAGCTAAACAGGGATGCTGTCAGAAACCTTGGAGCACAGTATAAATATAAAGCTAGGGTCCCCAAACTCATGCATTTGCTCTGTAACTTAGAAATATACGCAAAAGACGGAGGCTTTGGAACTGCTCCCTATATGGTATGATATGAAATTGAGGACTGAGCGGCAGAGGTGCACTCCAGTTCTTTGCTATTCTACCTATAGAATATAATTAAACAGGGGGCCAGTCTGGTCGTCTGTAGACCCCTGGTGACACAGGTCCCCCTCCTTATCGCAGGGGCTGTGAAGGTCTCCATATCTGTTTAGGAAGCAGGCCGCCCTGCTTGACCAGGCACCATACATGGGTACTGCCTGTAACCTCCTGATAGAAGCCCTGAGTGATACAGCCCTTGGGAATATAACAAATGAGTCCCATCATGGTGTCCACTCTAAGAATTATTGCAGGTACATCTTACTTAGAAACAAACACTATTGAAACAAATGTCAACATTATGTAATAGGAAAATGTGTCTGGAACAAAAGTCCCTGTGTAGCAACCAAGCTGCACTAGTATCAAGGTATAAGTAGGGGTCCATATCTCTCCTCCCCTTGCATCATCGATGCAGTAAGAATGAACATGTCTGTACATTTTTTCTAGTGAAAACCTCAAGTCCCATCATTTGTTTTGTTTTGTAAGAGATTAATAATTAGGGGCAAAACATAAAAAGGAATTGCAGTAGAATTTTAATAAAAAAACAGGAGCATGCTCAGTTCTCAGTTTAATTTCTTCCCACCCCCCACTTGAGATAATGTTAACCAGAGGACAAAAGAATAACAGGAAGTAAGAAAGTTTTTTTTTTTTTTAAATAAATGCATAGACATGGTCAGCACTCAGTCACTCTGCATCAGTGATGCAAAGGGGAGGAGAAACATGGACCCTTCCTTCTACCTTTCTCTAGTGCAGCATGGTTAGTGTGGTTACTCTCTGAAGAAGGGAGTTACTGGCATAATGTAACATTTTTCAGGGCTCAAAAAGAGTACTTTGTGTTTCTTACGACGTAAGCAATCAACTCACTGATTTTCACATGCATTTTCATTTACGGTCTTGATATATTCAACTATAGTAGTTTACTACCCTTATATTTATTTGCTATGAAATGTTTAAGTGTATAAGAAATGAAAGACATTATTTATAGAATTAACCTGTTGCCATCAGTGAGGTGCTGACTCAGAAGAGTGGCACCTGATTGTTTCTCGTTCTTAATCCCAAAGACGTCGTCTGTAACATCATTCACACTACAGGCTTTATTCATCAAGCTAAGATACTGCAATTCTTGCACAGTAGGGTTGAAATGAAAAATCCACAAAATTCCTTTGATATAATGGGGGTTTTAACCCCATTGTTGGAGACCTCTCTAGCATTCAATGGATTATATGTTCAATTTAAATCAATGGCACTTTTCCTTTCTTCCTAGTGTTGCAGTTGGTTTGTACATAATTTCACCATCTATAGCACCCACACCAAGTAACCACCATTATACTCCCTCTCCATACCCACAACAAATGTCCCCATATCCTCTAAACTACCCCACATCCACACCAATAACCTGTCTCATAGCCCTGATAACAACCACACCAAGTGACCGGCCTCATACCCCTGACTACACCAACACCAAAAGACCGCCCTTATACACCCTGTCCATACCCACACCAAATGGCCCCACATCCTCTAAACTACCCCACATCCACACCAATAACCTCTCTTATACCCCTGATAACACTCACACCAATTGACATCCCTCATACCCATAACTACACCCACACCAAAAGTCCACCATTATACTCCCTGTCCATATCCACACCAAATGACCCCACATCCTCTAAACCCTCCCACATCCACACCAATAACCTCTCACAATGCCCCTGATAACACCCACACCAAGTGACCTCCCTCATACCCCCTGACCACACCTACACAAAATGACATTTCCTAGTCTTTGTAATATCTCCCACACCCTGAAAAACTACACTAACCGCATTACATTGAAAATACAGTGGATATGAACTCACCATCTAAATCATTCTCTGGTGTTTCCGCAGTATACCATTCTGAAGAAGGTCCAGTTCCGTTCACTGTCATAGCAGAGACCTGAAAACTGTACTGACTTCCTTTTTCAAGACCTGTAATGTAAAACACATGACAGTGAGTATCAATGGGCTCATACATAGTAGTGTCATGTGCAACAACTCTCATTACAATGCAATTAGGCTGAATTGTCTCAATTCTGGGGCAAACCATCTGCACCACAGGGGACAAACAAATATTTTCATTGATTTAAATTGATCTTTGTCCTTCTTAATGTATTGGGGACCTGTCGAGCATTCAGGTGGTCACAATACCCAGTTAAATCCATGGGAACTTGGAGATTTGTATTTATTCCATATGGTACAGTACCTTCTCACTAGGCCTTGTTCACTAAATGCGATGGACACATGGCTGTTTTACTATGTTACAGTGTAGAGAGGAACAAGTATGACACAAACAAAATTCATCATAGAACAAATCCCCCAAATTCCCACTGAGTTAAATGTTGTTTTTAACCCATTAAATGTTAATTCTCCAATGCATTGCTTCATGTGTATATGTCTGTATGTGTTTGTGTGTGTGTACATGTGTGAGTGCTGTGTTTTTGTGAATACTGTATGTGTGTATGTCCATGTGTTTGTACGCGCGCATGTGTCTGCCTTCTGTTTGTGAGTATGTTTGTGTGTGTGTGTGTGTGTGTGTGCGTGTGTGTGTGTGTATATCTGTATGTGTCTTTTTATTTACATGGGAATTTAAACCACATCAACACATTAATTGTTATGGAGAAGTCTCTAGATTCACAATCCCTCTTAAAGGGATGGTGATTCTTAAAATGTAAAAAAAAATATGTTGTACAGTTTATCGCCCTGAGTAAAACAAGGGTACTCCCACTGCTGAGAGATATTGTATTAAAAATTATAACAGCTCAAACTTTTAGGTGAAATATCACAGTGGCCTGAAAATTTACAGTGGCTCTGTTGCTACACCGTCCTATGGACTGCTCTGGTTTGAACACCATAAATCTCCATAGGATGGTGTAGCAACAGCGCCACTGTAAATTTTCAGGCCACTGTGATATTGCACCTAAAAAATTCAAGTTTGAGCTGTTATAATTTTTTAATAAAATATTACTCAGCGGTGGGAGTTCCTTTGTTTTATTCGGGGACATAAACCCTACAACATATATTTTTTTACATCTTAAGTATTACTATCCCTTTAAATCAGTGGGGATTCGTACTTGTCGCCTGTTACGCCACTCCTTTGACACAGAATTGCTCCACTTTGCCTTATTGTGCAATTCTGGGGCACGACAACTGCAAAATAGGAAACAAATAAAAATGTCCTAAATGTACTCTCATTTAAATGGGGCTTTTAACCCCTTGAATACTAAAAAGGTATACATCATTTTGCAATGCACAGGAGGCCTCTCTAGGGGTTAAAAGCCCCATTTAACTAATTGGGAATTTTCGTTTCTCCTCTACGTTGCAGCTGGTTTGCTTCTGAATTGCTTGTGTTCTTACATAGGGAGTAATTTATCAAGGCATGGGAATAACAATGTATCAAATAGGCTGCTATGATCGATGGATACCTTCAGGTATTCATTATTGATTATATTTCCCTGCCTTGACTAGGTGAAGCAGGGAAATATGATGCTAGCGTTGCACAAATGCAGCCATTCAGGTGAGACACATGTACATATGACATATGTGCAAGTGTGTGCTCAGCCCATTGACTACAATGGGATCCGTCACCTTGAAGCTGGAGTGCATTGACATCCGCACCGAGGGGCAATAATAGGCACTCCACCTTGCATTTGCCCAAGCACATAACTTGACACAGACTTTAGATCCTACCCTGATATAAACTTTGCCCCCTGCATTAAAAAATTATGGGGACGCCCATGCTTGAGGATGTAATGAGCAGATTGTCTGGCCATAGTTCACGGATGAATAAGCAATGGCCAGATATGATTTGCCCATAGTTCACTGATGTATAAGCAATGGCCAAATATGATTAGGCCATAGTTCAATGATGAATAAGCAATAGCCAGATATGATTTGGCCATAGTTCACTGTTGAATATACAATGGCCAGATATGATTTGGCCCTTGCTGAATCAGGAACGGTTAATGCAATAGGAAATCCTCTGATTTCTTTGAACACTGAGTCATTCAAGGCTTGATGAAATCCTCCTGTAGCCACACATTGTAAGTGAACTGCATTGTATTCCATTACACATACAGGCTAAATGCCAAGGAATTTATCAAGGAGAAAATATTCACATTGAAAAGAGCAATTTAAAGTTTAACTGTAAGACATTTTGCTATAAAACTAATGCTAGGTGTTTAAAATTGGAAGTGCAACTTAAATTACGCTGTTATGGCAGATGTCTCATTATTCTGGAAAAATATATACTCAGTGAAAAATATTCAAGTATGCCAGGACTTTTAACTTGAACACAATCAAGTAACAGTACTTTTAATGAAAAATAAACTAGAAATATTTAAAGACTGCATTTTAGTACTATGCTCCTCATTGCTAGAGATGCCTCTGACACATTGCTTATCTCAGTCACTAGGTAAGTAATGAAGTGAATTGTATTCAAAGGGATAGTAATACTTCGTTTTATCTTTATTTTATTTTGTAGGCATTAAAAAAACATGAAGAACGATATAAGTCTTATCTCTCAGACCTTTATGGTTTAAGAGATATTCACAAGCAAAGTATTCCCCCCCCCCCATTCAGCCAAATCAGAAGGGAGGTGCCCAGGTAGACTGCAGAGAGGGACAATCTTCAATTAAGATAAGGGAAAAAGCTGAAAAACTTGTCAAGGGGGGAAGGGCTTTCATTGTTTTCATACAAAGAAGATTGTCCCCTGCTGTTATCTGTCCAGTCTTACAACTAGATTCACATCTGAGAAGAGATGGCTTACACTAGGTAAAAGGGGCGGGAGGGGGAAACTTTGCTTGTGAATATCTCTTAAACCATAAAGGTTTGAGAGATAAGACTTATATCATTCTTCATGTTTTTTTAATGCCTACAAAATAAAATAAAGTTAAAACGAAGTATTACTATCCCTTTAAATAGTCTTACTGAGGGACAGATTCCACTGAAGGTGATACATATTATCACTGCTTTTACTTCACAGCTTGATATTGAAGTGTAAGGAGAAATTTGAAGATAAAACAAGTGATAACTTTATCAACAGCAATGCAATTCAGCCCTTAGTTATAAAAGAGTTCTACCTATCCATAAAACTGGGGATAAAGATGTAGTATCAAATGACATGCCTATGTCCTTACTCATCACAGTATCATAAATCCTGAAAAATTGTGTCCATTCACATTTGTGTTATCAGTTTTACAGAGTTTTCACCCCCACTTCAATCAGGCTTTCTTGTAATAGTCACAGCCCTTCCAAAACTATACAATGATACCCAGACTGTCATGGAAAATGGTCAACTTACTGGAGCTATTTTATTTGATTTTGCTAAGGCCTACAATACAGTAAACCATCAGGGCCGGATTTGCCATAAGGCAAAGTAGGCACCTGTCTACAGGCGCACGCCACCGAGGGGAACCTGCCAATGGGATTTTTTTTTTAAATTCTTTAAAAAAAAAAAAAAATTGGCACCTCACTGGCTGCGCCGGCGCCCACTCCATTCTGCCCTCACATTGCACCCCCCCCCCGTTGTCTATTTCCTACCTCCCTAGCAGATCTGTCTTCTGTGATCCCAAACACCCAGTTACACCATAAGATCAATGGTAATTTCACCTGCAAATCATCCAATGTAATATACCTTATCATGTGTGCAAAATGCCCAACAGCTCTTTATGTGGGGGAAACGGGACAGAAATTACATAAGAGGTTTAATTCCCACAGATCCAGTATTAACAACAAAAAGACAGAGACACCAGTGGGAGAACATTTTTGCCAAAGTGGGCACAGTATCAGGGATATTAAATTGACTGTACTAATGGGACAATTTCGCAATCAGAGGGACAGAAAATTATGGGAGGTAAAATTAATGTTACAATTTGACTCTTTGACCTATGGCATGAACAGGGACAGGGAATTCCTGTCACAGTACTTAATGGTGAATTAACTTTTACGACAGTCCCTCTGGAATCATAAATACCTGGACCCAGAGGAAGAATGCAATTTAAATCACATCCTCTACCATTGACTGATCAAGGAATTGGTATCTGGACTAACGTTGTTATCTGATTTCCATTATAAACAATGTAATGTGTACTTGTATTTAAGAGAGAAGTTTTCATATTCATCTGTATAACATGCCTGAGGAAGAGACCTAAGAAGTCTTGAAAGCTTGCATTTTAAATCTGTTTAGTTAGCCAATAAAGGTATCAACTTTACAAAAAAAATTTTGCATCCTGTGCCTCCTTTGGCACAGTCCTGTAAGCGCTGAGCTCCCTGATGGGGGGGGGGGCAATATGGAATTGAATGGGGCAATGTGGAGCTGATGGGTCAATGTGGAGCTGATGGAGGGCAATATGGAGTTGAATGGGGCAATGTGGAGCTGAAGGGGCAATATGAGGGCAATGTGGAGTTGATGGGGGGCAATGTGATGGCAATGTTGAGATGATGTGGCAATATGAGGGCAATGTGGAGCTGATGGGGGGCAATGTGACGGCAATGTTCAGATGATGTGGCAATATGAGGGCAATGTGGAGTTGATGGGGGTCAATGGAGCTGATGGGGTCAATGTGGAGCTGATGGGGGGCAATGTGAGGGCAATATGGAGTTGAATGGGGCAATGTTGAGATGATGGGACAATATGAGGGCAATGTGGAGCTGATGGGGTGCAATGTGAAGGTGCTGGGGGGCAATGTGAGGGCAATATGGAGATTTGGAGCATTGTAGAGACGTCCGGGGGGGGGGGGCACTTCAGATATCTGTGCCTACAGGCTCCTGAGATGTAAATCCGGCCCTGTAAACCATAATATTCTGATAAGCTCAAAAGTTCTGGATTGGGTAATCATTCTCTAAAATGGTTCAAATCCATTTATCAGACAGAATGTAATGTGTACCTATTGTTGAAAATATTTACCTTCAGCTCAAAGCTCCATTCTTGGCCCTCTTCTGTTTTCCCTATTTCTAAATGATCTCTCCATGGTTTGCAAAACATCATCTGTGCACATGTATACAGATGACATTACAGTCTGCACTAAAAATCCAAATGTATCACAACCTGAGGCAGTGTTACAGGACATTTTCTCTGAAATAAATAGATGGATAGCTAAAAACAAACTTCTTAAATTCTGACAAAATGGTCTCAATGGATTTGGTACAAAGCACAAACTACTTAATCTCCATAATATCCATGTAACCATCATAACAAAGTATAATCATATCTTGGTCCCTGTTGAGTCCTACAAATATCTTGGCATGTGACTTGACCCCATCCTCACTTTTGGTATTCGTATTGATAAATTAAAATCCAAACTTTATCCTAAAATAGGCAAATCTTGTCTAAGACCTTTTGTAAGAAAGCATATTGTTCAACAGTTGCTAATGCCAGTCATACACTATGGGGATGTAGTGTCTACTTCTGTGCCACAAACCCATCTTGACAAACTCATTATGCAGCTTTTTCCTTCAATGTAATTATACCAGTCGTCATTACAATATGTTTAACCCCTTAAGGACCAGAGGTCCCGGGGTGTGCGGTCCTTTAAGGACCACATAGGAAATGTTGACGTGCCATCACATGTGACTGATCACGCCGAACGGGGGACTGAAAGAGATCGCTCTGGTCTTGGAGCGATCAACATCAGTCCCCGGTATTACTCCTACAGGAGCGCGGTGAGTAAAAGAACGTGACGTGCCAGGACCGTCACTGGTCCTTAAGTGCTGGACCAGCATGATGGTCCTGCCACGTCAATGGTCCTTAAGGGGTTAAGGAACTAAAGTGGCTAGATTCAAATCTAGGCATACCTTTCACCTTTCCTACCTAGTTTATAACCACTTGTCTAGAAAGCAATCAGACTACCCGAGCAGTATGCTCACTGCAGCTCTTCATACTAACTATATCTAGCATTGAAGCCTTTAACAGACCCATTTAAATCAATGGGAATTTTGGGAAACGTTGTCACTGCCATACAGGTTAAATAAATTTCCCATTGCAATGCATCGGATACCCTTCTTTCACTCAAAAGGTTAAATCGTATGGGCAAAGCCATGCATTGTAACTAGTATATATATATATATATATATATATATATATATATATATATATATATATATATATATATATAATTACTGTAGCTGTGGCTGATGCCAAACATATATAGTGGATATGGATCTAAATTATTTCTGATACATATGACCAGATAAGGGCATTCTCTTTATTAGTTCATATAGTATTCAATTATTTCACCCAGCCCTCCCCCTTACAGAACGAGGGCATGTCTCTTTTATCATAGAACTCTGGCCTATAATTGATTTCCAATAATACAGCAGTAATATATAGGTCAATCCTAACAAGTATTTAGGATCATGCTAATAGGGCTTTAACAGGAAAAAACACAATTTATTTTACACAATCCCTATGAATCTTTGCTTTGAAATGACACCAGGGAAAAGCAATTAAAAACATATTATTGAGAAATATCTTAGTTGTCTTACTGTATTTAACTCTACAGTATACTCGTTGTTTTGTAATTGTAAAGTTACTATATCGTTTGTTAGATCAACATAAACTGATCTGTATTTAGTTCAAGGTATGGATATAAAACACCAAGAGGAGATGCACTAAGGAGCGATAAAGAGGTGATAAAGTGGAGATGACTTCTCCAGTTATATCACTTCTCCAGTTCCTATGTTATTCTATGGAGCCAATGAACTAAGATTTCTCCATCTTTGGAGTTCTTAGTGCATAGGCTCTATAGAATAACATAGGAACTGGAGAAGTGAAATCACTGGAGAAGTCATCGCCTCTTTATCACCACTTTATAATGGCTTAGTGCATAAGCCCCTAGCTGCTCAAGTACATATACACACAATGCTCTAGAGACTTCAGGATATAGGATACCTTTTTAACAAAGAATAATATAGAGCAGGGGTAGCCAACTCTGAGTCTTAAGAGCTCCCAACAATGCATTTCATACTGGTCCTGTCCAGATGACAGTTTATACATGGCAGGCAATTCCTCTCTGTAAGAGAGACACCCACTCGTGGGTGTCCAGTGGGAGCAAGTGGGGCACTTGCCCCCCCCCCCCCACTTGCCCTTCCACTAGATAAACATATGGTCTGGGCTGGCTAACCTGGGGGGCATTTTATGGTTTTGCCCACCCTCAAAAAATTTTCTGAAGATGCCTATGTGCCCACCTCTGATTTATGTTTTGGCCTTTTTTAGGCCTCGTCAGTGAGGTTCAGCTGATCTCTCTAGAACCAGTATGATATACTTCAGGATATTTCTTCTCTGTGTATGGCACTTACGAATTAAAAGAGATTGCACCCTAGTATACCAGTACCACCTAGTTAAGCATCCCTGACAGCCACTATATATGTTGTGATAAAGGCCCAAAATAGGACTGAAACATTGATGAATTAAATTTGCAGCTTTTTCCTCTCATAAAAGACTTGTGTATCTGATCTTTCTTCCAGGACATGTATTTATAATTTGTGTCATGATTTGCACCCAGATGAAGCACCCCAACATGTAGAGAATGCAAAAACAGTGGTATATTTAGTATATAGCCATGGACAGCTCTAAGTCCTAAAAGGTTAGACAGCAGTTGGACCAGTTACACCAAATGGTGACCAAAAACCATTGCTTCACAATGTATTGCACAGCCCTCTGGTCAGTAACATTTTTATGAAAAGAATAAAAAACTGTATGTCTTTTCCTTTTGAGTAAAACAGCAGTACTAACAGATGCATCTTTCCAGAATTATTACAGATTAAACTATTGATTTTCTTTTACAATAACAATGCCCTTTTGTAGCCAGATTTCAGATACTTATTCTGTTGCATTCCATGCAAGAGGTGAGTCTCCATAGAATGTGACAGTAACAGCTGAGTCACTTCCTGGCAGTTTTAACACTTAGGAAATAAGCTTACTGGATTTTGTTCCCAGAGATTATAGCTGTTTTGAATTGTTATAACTTGTGAATAAAACATTGATTGAAATGGAACTTTTAACTGCTTCAATGCTATTTATTGGAACTCCCATTTCAATCAATCACTTGGGCTTTTTATTTGTCCCTGTGGTGCAGTTGGTTAGCTGCAATATTACTCTACGTTTCTTGAGTATGAATCTCCTATTGGATTCCTTGCCAGCGAAGACTAACCTGTGAAGAGAAACCAGAGGTTGTTTGGCTCTATCGTTTCTAGTTCACCCCTTCGAGTAGTCTTTCTGTGGCGGATTTTGTATCCAGTAATAAACCCATTTTGTGTTCCTGATGGAGGAGGCAACCAGCTGACTTTAATACTCTGAAAAGAAAGAAAAAAAAAATTGTTATCTTGGATGCAAATCCAAATCCCAAATAAATCATTGATCTTACTCTTATGCTGCAGGAGAGGTAATTAAAGAAGGACTAAAATCTCCTAATAATAACCTCCTACTTAGTTTAATGTGGCTTGAAAATCTTAATGGCACCTATTACATCTTCTTTGCTCCTTGGTTCAAGATTAAATATCATAAATCGGTCCCGGGTGCCATTTTGATGGAGGAAGACATGACAGTTGCTAGCAAGACCACTCAAACTCTGCTCACTGACCACATTAATCTTAACCCTTTACCATGCCTGGGAACTTGCTCATCTTGAGCCCCGGTGAGGGTTCATGTGCTACAGACAGAAGGATGTCAATGACATGTTTCATGTCCCAATGGTTTTCTTTGCACTGAACATCTATGTGTCAGGCTCTGACACATAGACTTGCCTTATTGTGCAATAATAGTTAACAATTATGCAGTTGTAAAATAAGACTGAAGGTGGAAACAACAGGAATATGAAATTGCACTGAAAGTCAGAAGTCATGGAATGGCAGCTTTAAACTGGAGACATAACAGTTCGCAGATATCCAGTAAACAAATAATAAACTATATTTTAGTGACAGATTTATTACACAAAATGTATAACCTCATAAGGTGGAAAAATATGTTCATTTCTAGGACAGTTTGTTTCTGAAGGAAGTAAATTGTGTTTACAGCTTATTTTTCACTAGTAAACTTATTTCCACGGCATCAATCAGGAGCTGCAATGTCACTGGGCTATGACATTGAGGTTGCTTATCGGATGACTGACAAATACAGAGATACGCTTATGAAGTGCTGCTCCCCTGACAGAGTCAATGCAGTCCAGAGCAACTCTTTGCTCAGATTGTTAGAAAGAGATACAAGAGATCATAGCTAAAGGGAAATCTTGTTTTCAACTAACTATAGAGATGTAGTGTATATACCAATTAACCCACTGAATGCTAGAGACATCTGCAATGCATCCAAGAGTTCAACTGTCTCATGAGATTTTTTTATAAATTTTCAGTTGAAAATATTTAGATGCTGAATAAATATCTTAACCCTTTGAGTGCCCAAGAGGTAATGCGTTGGATACCTCTCTGACAATCAATGGATTAACCCTTTGGGTGCATCGAAGGGATACTACTGCCTTAATCTGGACAGACAATCCCATTGACCCCTATGAATGAATTCTGTGTGACTGGTTCTCCAAAACAAATCATTAATTTGGAATTGGAAAACATGTCCAGGAGGCAGACATGATACTTTGATGTAGGACCCCAGAAAGCCAAGCTCCTCCTATTAAAGACTATATAAGAATATTTCAGTGGGAAAAGTTGAGTACAGGAATAAAGAAATATGTCTGCCTCATGGAGGTGATATCCAGCTCAAATTAAGATTAAGATTGGAGAACCAATATAGTCAAAGTAACCATTAGGATTTTCGGTCCATATTAAGTGAAGGTAAGAGGTTTTAGTGTTCATTTATTAAAGAAAGAAGAAAGCAACATATCAAATATATTAAACTGCTGTTTGCCATGATCATTGAAAAATCTTTGTTCCTTCCTTAACGTCTGCTGAGGTCAACAACAGTACTCCAGGTAATATGAAGTGAGTAAGTAAGACTTAAAGTACAATTGTGCAGAAAGTTCATTTTTCTGTTTGAGAGGATTTCCATGGAATGAAAAAGATGGTTATCCTGTCCATGTAAGATGTCCAGGGGTAGGAAAAAGCAGGAGAAACTTATATTCAGAAGGTTAAGCCCATGGAATTCAAATAATGAAACCTTCCGGCTTGTTCAAAGTCCACGATTCCTGCATTGACTTCTGACATTCCGAGGCCCTGTGCCTAAAGTTCCCACTCACGAATCATAATTCACTCTTATTTTATCATGCACACTCAAATGCATATTCACACACAATCACCTCAGTCCACTACATGGAAAAGGTCAGGGTAAAGGGCCTTCTCATTGAAATCACCACTGGACGTGGAAAGCCCTCTTTTCCTCTGAATCTTTTCCTATGGTGGAAAGTTCCACTCACCCCAACTCCGAGTCTTGCTAATGTAACCCACCTAAGTAAAGGTTATCTCAAGCTTAAACACAATTAGGGCAATGTATGAATCTGCATTTGCTATTATTATTCTTAAGCTTAAAGGGGTAGTAATACTTTATTATTACTATCCCCCATATTGTAGATATTTGCCAAATAAATGAATAGCCCCCAGGTTCATCTCTCAAACCTTCATGATTTGAGAGATAACCGAAGGCAAAGTTCCCCCTCCCTCCCCCGTCCCTGAAGTCAGCGTTGAACTGACTGAAGGAAGTCTGTCATATGACAGGCTTTGCGGCTCTGCAGCTGAGCCAAGATCCCGTTAGTGAAAAATAATTATTTCACTGAAACGGTCTTCTACATGTGTTTGGTTTGCAAGCACATGTAGAAGACCATTTCAGTGAAATAATTCTTTGTCACTAACGTGATCGCGGCTCTGCTGCAGAGCCTCATGATGAATGTCGGACCGGATATCCCTGCAGTCAGTACAAAGCCGACTTCAGGGAAGGGGGAGGGAGAGGGGAACTTTGCCTTCGGTTATCTCTCAAATCATAAAGGTTTGAGAGATGAACCTGGGGGCTATTAATTTATTTGGCAAATATGTACAATATGGGGGATAGTAATAATAAAGTATTACTATCCCTTTAAAACTCTTGCTCCTACACCAGTGGTTATATACAGACTCCTTTATCATATACTGATGTACACAACGCAGCCAGTGCAATCCTTTAATGTTAGTAATACCAAACACCACCTCTAAAGAATTGGCAGGAATAGGAACTGTCACTTCAACTTTGTAACAAATAGGTAATTTGAAAAAGCTTTAAAAACCACATCTAATTTTGTTAGCCATTTTTTTTATTGCAGAGAACAGTTTGTGAGATATTAAGCTGTATTTATTTGCCATTTTATGCAAATAAGCTAGTACTTCCTGGTAGAAAGTGACAGTTGCGATGGGGAACGGTATGGCAATGCCTGCCAGATTTGCACTAACTGACAAATAAATAAAACTGAATATATCTTAAAGGGCAACATTCACATCCGTCAAACTTGCGCCCATTTGCTTTAATATGTAAAACTAGATTAGCGTAGGGGATTTTTTAAAATGTTACTGACCTAGGACTGAAGTTATGCAGCGTTAAAATCTGGCACTTCCTCAATGTGAGGCACACAGTATGTGCGGCACGCCGCCACAGGACTTCCCAGCTGCCCTAGGGAGTGTGTTCATGCCTCCCTTTGTAGCTGTCTCTCTGTGGGCTAACGTTACAGCAAGCTCAGTTTACCATGCTACTGAGGTTGCAAGCTCAGTACCATGGTAAACGGAGCTTGCTGTAATGCTACACCACAGAAAGACAGCTACAAAGGGAAGCGTGAACACACTCCCTAGGGCAGCTGGGAGGGAGGCAGGAAGTCCTGAGGAGGCGTGCCGCACATACTGTGTGCCTCACATTGCGGAAGTGCCAGATTTTAACGCTGCATAACTTCAGTCCTACGTCAGTACGATTTAAAAAAATCCCCTACGCTAATCTAGTTTTACATATTAAAGCAAATGTGAGCAAGCTTGTCAGATGTGAATGTTTCCCCTTTAACCCCATAAGGACCGCATGGGCTGAGGGTGGGGTGCACTGGAGGATCAGCGCACTTTTCTTATTTTGGGGCCGGCAGGCTGGTTGATCACAGTGTGCCATGTAGTCGAGCTGTGATGACAAAATTGCATGACATGCCAGGACCGTCACCGGCCCTTAAGGCATAGACACTGATGATGGTCCTGGCATGTCATCGGTTATTAAGGGGTTAAACAATCATTTTAAACTCAAAATGACTAACATAATTATAGATGCTTTGGAAACTTTTTCAAAACCACTAGGGATGAGCGAGCACCCCGATGCTCGGGTGCTCGGGTGCTCTGACCGAGCACCCCCTGATGCTCGAGTGCTCGGCCGAGCACCCGAGCCCCATTCAAATGAATGGGAGCACTCGAGCATTAAACCAGGCACCCCCTGCTCTGATGAGCGGAGGGTGCCTGGTCAATGTCCCCCTTCATCTCCGCTATGCCCCTCTTCCACAATGTCCCCCTTCATCTCCTATGCCATAGCGGAGATGAAGGGGGACATTGTGGAAGAGGGGCATAGCGGAGATGAAGGGGGACATTGTGGAAGAGGGGCATAGAGTCTATGCCCCTCTTCCACAATGTCCCCCTTCATCTCCGCTATGCCCCTCTTCCACAATGTCCCCCTTCATCTCCTCTATGGCATAGGAGATGAAGGGGGACATTGTGGAAGAGGGGCATAGCGGAGATGAAGGGGCACATTGTGGAAGACGGGCATAGCGGAGATGAAGGGGGACATTGTGGAAGAGGGGCATAGAGTCTATGCCCCTCTTCCACAATGTCCCCCTTCATCTCCGCAATGCCCCCTTCATCTCCGCAATGCCCCCGTACCTCCATTCCCTGGTGGTCCAGCGGAGCGTCTTCGGATCTGTGCCTCTTCCGGCACAGATCCTCTTCACCCGAACATGTCGGGCGAGCACATGGCGGTACTCGTACGAGTACCGCCATGTGCCGAGCAGAGCGATGCTCGAGCCGATCCGAGCATCGGCCGAGCACGCTCGCTGAACACTAAAAACCACCTGTTTGTTTTAAAGGGACAGTTCCACTTTAAATCTAATTTCCCTTATCCATAAATTTAAAGGAGAACTAACACCTCCTAGTAATAGCACCCCACTTACCTTACCATAGACAGAAAATCCTAATAGCCCCTATGAATATTGCCCTTGTCCTTTTGTTCAAGGGATTGCTTCAGTCCTGAATGTAATGTCCATGGAAACAAACACGACAGTTGCGGGCAGATTTTTCAGACTGAAGCAGACAAAGTGAATGAGCCTGCTTAACCCTTTATTGACCAGAACGATGATCAAATCATGTGCGTAGAGCAATTTTCCGGGTCCTGCTAGCAACTGTCATGTCCGCCCGCATAGACATGATATCCAGAACTAATTGAACATGTCATCTTTTGAACCAAGGAGCATAGGAAAAAAATTCATAGGGCCCTTAGGATTTTAGGTATGTGGGAGATTATTATTATTATAACATGCTAGTTCTCTTTTAACCCTTTGAGTGCCAGAGGGGTACGCAACGCATTGCAAAGCAATGTGTTTCGTACCCCTCTGGCACTCAAAGGGTTAGTAATGCCCAAAATAAAGTTGATGCTATATATTAGATTTTACAAAAATAACGTATTTGGAAAAAGTCCCATCTCTCAAACCTTTATGGTTTGAGAGATATCCTCCGCTAAAGTCCCCCTTCTCCTCATGTCAGCTGTAAAGCTGACAGAAGGAGATCTGTGTCAGCCGACACGAGGAGGCTCTTCAGCAGAGCCGCAACAGTGCGAAAAAGAAATACTTCTATGGAACGGTCTAAAAAGTGTGCTTGCAAACCAGGCACGCTTCAATGACCGTTCCAAAGAAGTATTTCTTTTAAATCACGCTGTTGCGGCTCTGCTGAAGAGCCCCCTGTCGGCTATTCTTACAGCTGACGTCAGGAGAAGAGGAGGGAGAGGGGAACTTTAACGGAGGATATCTCTCAAATAGGACTTTTTCCAAATACGTTATTTTTGTAAAATCTAACATATATAGAATCAACTTTATTTTGGGCATCACTAACCCTTTAATAGAGTGCTTCTTTTTCTTGAATTAAAATTATCTACATCTACCGGAAGAATCGCTCTACTGAAATTCCATTGTCCTTTTTAACAACTTTCTTTGTCCTGTTTGGTTCACAACAACTATTCTTGTACTTTCCTTGTTTGAACATCTTATGTACTTCAGTCTGTTCACATTGACACCTTTCTATAACTGTTTTTCATTAGCTCCAGTGAAGTTTAATTACTTTACATGTCTTGTTTCAACTAACAGTCAGATGCAAAAACTTTTTAATACTGCCAACTACAGGAGTGCATAAAGATGTCTTAGAAAAATGCTAAAACACAGGAGAGGTGAGAAGGAATTTTATTTTATCAAGTAACATGTTTTGGCTTAGTGACATGAAAATGAATGCAGTCTCGCAGCAGCAGCATGTCTAGAGATAGCAAAGTCTAACTGCAGTGTAATTGATTTCACTATGAAGGTAAATCTCATGAGGTGTAGAGAATGCTGTCTATTGTACTGCTGCTTCACTTTGTATCAAATCTCAAGGAAAATGTTTGAAACGACTCTATAGAAATGTCCATTATATTCTAAATGTTTCCCCTGGAAGCCAATTATGTAAAGATCACATCTTCTTGTGTTATTAAGAATGATAAAGTACAGATTTCCAATGAACATTGGTTTGTAAGACAACCCTATAAATATAGATTGTTTGACCTTGTATATAACCTTGCTGAATAAGTGTTACCCTTTCAGTTCCAGAGGGATACACAGTGAACTTGGTACTCCTCTAGAAAACAAAAGCAATGAGGTAACATTGTTTTGCTTCCTAAACTGAGCAAGAGGCAAATATAGTTTTTGATACCTTTTTTTGGCTAACTAAGCAGATTTAGGATGCAAGCTTTCAAGACCTTAGGTCTCTTCCTCAGGCATGTTATACAGACAAATATGAAAACATCTCTCTTAAATACAAGTACACATTGCATTATTTAGCATGGAAATCAGATAAGGGAACTCAATCCAGATCCAGATACTTTGATCAGTCAATGGTAAATTGCACTCTTCCTCTGAGGCTTTAGAGGTATTTACGATGCTCATGGGTCTGTTGGAAAGGTCAAGCAACTAAGGTCTTGAAAGCTTGCATTCTAAATCTGCTTAGTTAGCCAATAAAGGTATCAAAAACTAAATTTGCCTCCTGTATTTCTACCGCTAACACGGTACCAACTCTCATCTGTTAAACTGAGCAACACACAACGGTACATCTACAAGAGATACAAAACTTGTGTTCACATATAAACCACAAACAAGGTTCCAATTTCCATATCACATTCCTAAAAAATCCACAATATCAAAGGTACATTCTTTTGTAGATCATCTAATGCTGTCTACCTCATGTTCATGAAATGATCCGACACATGATGCAGGTAAGAAAATAAATTAATTTGCATAGATTCAATGTTGACAAAAAAGAAAGACGAAGATACATGTGTGGAGGAATATTTTAGCAAAAATGGAAAGAGTATCAAACATCTCAAGGTCTGTACTGATGGAACATGTTCATCTTAAAATGTTAGACACCAACTCTTCTTCAGTGTTTTCTATATTTACTTGGTGACAAAGAATTTGGAAAAGAAGCAAAGTACCTATTCAAAATGATAGAATGATCGTGTTACAATGCTTGGATACCTCTCTAGGACTCAAACAGTTGTTTTTATTTTAGTGGTTTAAACAGGTGGAGCAGTAATAGCCATAACTGTTGCTGCGTTAGTCAAAGGGACATGTTGAGAATATGGCTGAGTTTGTTGTGCCTGTTTTAATCTCACTGTAGAGGCTGATGGGATAAGAATTCTAGAGCAAACCAACTGCACTATAGGGGACTGGAAAGATCTTTCAGATGCAACCTTCTTAAATCCAGAATGTTCTTATTATGAAGACAATAATCTAACACAGTATTTGCATTTTCTGATTTGATAATTGGTGAGGATATGTGAATAGATGCTTTGGGGATTATGAATCAAAGGATTTTAAGCATGGAATTCTGCAATGACATGATAATTAGCAATCCAGGGTCAGATTTCCCAATAGACAGAGTAGACAACTTCCTAGAGCGACAGGTTTTGAGGGGCTGCCTCAGCTATACTGGCAGTGCCCACCTTTTGAAACGTGGATGTGGCCACATCAATCACAATGGCCCGTTTTATACCCCTTTACAGGCTATCATTTAACCCCATGGATGAAAGAGGAATCTGTAACAGATTATAGAGCAAAGTGCAGGAAATCTCCCTAATAACCAAGGGATTTTTTTGTACTTGCTTTTTATAGGCCAAAGGTATTTCCTATGCAAGGAAACAGTGGATGGGACTGGGGGTGGGGTCGTGTGAGGAATCGAGGTGTGACCATGGGTAGAGCTAAGGGCACATAGAGTGCCTTAGCTAGGGGAGCCTAGGATATAAATTCAGCCCTGGGCAAAACTAATAAGTCAGTGTTAGCAAAGGAAAGCAGTTTGTATTTTATACATTGTATGGTTTAACCTTCTAAGTAAAAATTTACTCCAGTTGCTGATGTTTATGTATAAATTATTGCAGCTCAAACATGCATTTTTATGGGTGCAGAACCTCCATGACCTAACATTTCACAGTGGTGCTGTTGCTACAGCAGCCTATAGACAGCTACTGTCACTGACACAAGTTGACCACAGCCTGCTGAAGGAACAGCACCACCATAACATTTGAGGCCATGGAAGTTATGCTCCCCCTAAAAAATTTGAGCTGTAAAACATTTGAATAAAGCATCGCCCAGCAGTAGGATGAAGCCTGTAATATTTTTTTTCCATATTATGAAATTCTTTCCCTTTATTAATTATTATTAAAAAATATTTCCATTTCAAACAATGACAATGTTCTCCTTTTGGTTAAAATGGGTTTCCATCTCACAATGCCCTTGTTTACAAACACAGATAATCTGCTTCTTCACAGTGCAATAGTAATTCAGAATATGAATTTTTATTTGCAAGAAAAGACAACTACAAAAATGGATGCACCTCCGTCTTAATTAAATATGCATGCTTACTAAATGAAAAAGGTTTATTTATCCTCACATAGTATCACAAGCATAATGATTAGGAAATCCCTACAGACTTATTTATGCAAATACTTTACGGTAAATGATAAACTCATTTTACATTTTTAATGAAACCAACCGAGTATAAGATCTTGTAATGTTTGGTTACATCATAATGAAAGAGGGAGGCAGATGTATTAAGAAAGAAATGGAGCAATTGCACCTTAAAGGGACACTAATGTTCAATAATTACTTTATGTTGTTTTGTAGATTTTAAAAAAAATAAATTATGTGGCGCAAATCCCATCTCTCATACCTTTATGGTTTGAGAGATATTTGCATCTAAAGTTCCCCCCTCCCTCATGTCAAGAGATTCGAGTTGGCCAATCCGATGCAGCTCTTCAGCAGAGCCGAAGTCATAATATTTAAGAAGAACTATTTCATTGGAACGGTGTACAAGGTGCATAAAAGTATAAACAAACTTGGGTTGCTACTGTTGCCAATAATATTTATATCAATACATAAAAATATACACTCACCCGGCCTCAAAGGCCCACGTGGACCCGGTTCCAACCCCCAACAGCCCCGGCACGGGCTTCAGCAAACGAGAAGACACAGGCTGTGAGTGCTCATACGTATCCACTCGTCTTTGTGCCAATAATCAGTCTTGATTAAAAAGTATAAACTTTTATTTCTAGAAATTAAATATCTCCAACAAATAAATGAACTCCGGTACGGGTTGACCTGTTGTACCCATACCGGAGTTCATTTATTTGTTGGAGATTTTTAATTTCTAGAAATAAAAGTTTATACTTTTTAATTCTGACTGATTATTAGCACAAAGACGAGTGGATCCGTATGAGCACTCCCAGACTGTGTCTTATCGGTGTACATAGTGTGCTTGTAAACCAGGCACACTTTGTAGACCGTTCCAATGAAGTAATTATTTTCAAATATCGCTATTTCGGCTCTGCTGAAGAGCCGCCTGCTGGTCCAAGAAACGGGATCTCCTGCTGTCAGTAGAGCGCTGATGTCAGGAGAAGGGGAGGGAGGGGGAACTTTAGATGCAAATATCTCTCAAACCATAGAAGTCTGAGAGATGGGATTTGCGCCGCATAATTCATTTTTTTTTAAATCTACAAAACAACAAAGTTATTATTGGACATCAGTGCCCCTTTAATGAACAAATGCAAATCCCCGCTGGTTTAAATTTGGGTTTTTAAAGGGATAGTAATACCTTCAAACAAATGCATCTCCGATTGATCCCATACCTCCCAAGTATCCCTCTTTAGGAGGGACAGTCCCTCTTTTAGACCCAAATCCCTCTGTCCCTCTTTCCCACCCTGATGTCCCTCTTTTTAGCAGATCAGACAGTGTGGTGTGTGTATAAGTGTATCACATTGCTCCATAGCAATAAAACTCACAATGATGTATGTTTAAACATCAGTAGGTGTGTTTATAAATTAGTCTGTGTAAATAAAATACTTTGATCTCATTATAAGTCGTGTATTAGGTTACACAAGGAGGTGGCAACAAGTCATGAAATAGCCTAAAACTTCTCGCTAATGCCCTGCCCACCAGCCACGCCCCCAGCCACACCCCTTGTCCCTCTCTGACAATTTGAAATGTTGGGACGTATGTGATCCTCCTATAAAGAGGATCATGTAACGCTTTCTTTCAATATTCTCTGTGTTATAGTTCAAAAGGAATTCACTGCTAAAGAATTCCCCCTCCCTTCCCTTTCCCCTACATCACGTTGCTCTCTGAGCTGGCTGGACAGAACGCAGCGAGGGACAATCTTCACTGAGCCTAAGGAAATCCTGCCCTCCTTCGTCAAGCGGGGCAGGGTTTTCCTTATATTCAGTGAATGAAAATTGTCACTCGCTGCGCTCTGTCTGGTCCCACAACCTGATTCCACAACTAAGGGGAGGCGGCTTACAGACTGTAAAAGGGGCGGGAGGAGGAAGTCCTTTAACAGTGAATTTCTTTAGAACTACAACACAGAGCATATTGAAATAAAGCTTTACATGATCCTCTTTATAGTAGGATTACTCTGAGCTGCATTTGTTTCAAGGTATTACTATCCCTTTAATCCCCTGAAATTCATGGAGAGCTCTCTAACATTCAAGAGGTTATAAGCTCTTGAATGAAACAATGGTAATTTTAGTGGGTTTTAAAATTGTATGCTATGCATTGCACATTCCTCTGGGCCATAAAGGGTTAAGAAATAAAGGAATAAAAATCATTCAGTAAACAGTAAATCATTCAGTAAACAGAAAGTTTAGTGATGGGAGTTCTGTTACCTGTGAAGGTTTCTGCTCAAGGAAAAATGTTGGAAAAAAATATTAAAGTGATAGTAATGTTTCACAAAAAACAGTAGCTCCTATTAATCTACATAATATTTGAGCCATAGGGAGTGTTATTTCAAGAGTTCAAGAGTAATTGAATGATAAAGTATCCCTCTCCCGCCCCTTTTACCTAGTGTAAGCCTCCTCCCCTCAGATGTGGAATCTGGTCCTGGGACAGAACAGGTCACAGCAAGGACAATCTTCTTACTGTGACCATAAGGAAAACCCTGCCCCCCTTGACAGGTTTTTCAGGTTTTTCCTTATCCTCACTGAAGATTGTCCCTCTCTGTGATCCATCCGGACAGTCTTGCTGCTCCGAGGTGATCAGTGTTACATCAATAAAAGGGGCGGGAGGGGAATACTTTATCATTCAATTACTCTTGAACTACAACTCTGACAGTATTGAAATAACACTCTCCATGGCCCAAATACTATAATGATTAATTAGAGCTGCTTTCATTGTGAAACATTACTATCCGTTTAACCCTTTGAGTGCCAGAGGGGTATAGAATGCATTGCAAAGCAATGCATTCTGTACCCCTCTGGTACTCAAAGGGTTAAGCTTAGCAAGGGCAACATAATAAAGCCACAAATTCATTAATAACATTTTGCCAGGTAAGAAAATCCAGACCATTATTCCTTAGGGAATTTTAACAATAGGATCATTTATACAAATAACTAGAATTACTTATGACAATAGCTGACATAGCAACATAGCTGATGAAGCTGAAAAAAAGCCATGCATTCATCAAGTCCAGCCCATGCCACATCCTTCTTAATCCAGAAGAAGGCAAAAAAAACCCTATTAAAGCAATTCTCAATTAAGCCCCAAGTGAATAAAAAAATCTCTACCTGACTCCAAATGGAAGTCAGATATTTGCCTGGATCAACATCCTATCTGCTTTGAAACTGTCATAAATGTCAGTATTGCTCTGAGCTAGAAAGGTATCAATTACTTTTTTTAAAGCAACTGCAGTATCTGCAAACACAGAATTCAAAGATAAAGAGTTCCGACACTTTACTGCCCTTAATGTAAAAATGTCCTGCCTTTTTTTGTTGAATGCCTTTATTCTAGTTTTAAAGGATGAGCTTTTTATTGAAATAGAAATGTTTGTACATGGAAATCATGCCTCTCTAGACATCTCTAATGTAAACACACCGAGTTTGGCTAGTCTGTCTTTATAATGCAGATCTTCCAATTCCTTAATCCATTCTTTGCATGTCTTATGCACTGGGTAATGGTTCAAGAAAACTCAGACAACTAATTAAGGGTTTTAACTTAGGCCACAGTTTTATTTAAAAATACACATTTTCATAAACTTTAACCTAGCCTTTAAGACCTTGCCAGTCCCCAATTTGATAGGCCCTACCTACCTATCACTCCTTTTCAGCCCCTAGGTTCACCCCAATCTTGTTTTACCTTACCACGCCCCATTATCTGGTCAACGTAGCTCAATGAGGCTGGTGTCTAAACCTGCAACACAGTCTGGGTGTCATTGCCCCTAGTCCACTGGCTTATCATCATGTAACCATATCCAACTTAAAGGGATAGTAATACTTAGTTTTATCTTTATTTTATTTTGTAGGCATTAAAAAAACATGAAGAACGATATAAGTCTTATGGTCCTGGGACCAGAGCTGTCCATAGGATTGTGTAGCAACAGCGCCACTGTACAATTTCAGGCCAACTTTGAAAATGAATAACTTTTGAATGAAACACCTTTCAGCAGTGGGAGTACTCTTGTTTTACTCAGGGGGATAAACCCTACAACATATTTTTTTTTTACATTTTAAGTATTACTATCACTTTAAACAATGTTTAAGTCAGCCATTACTATCCCTTTAAGAAATATGTAATTTTTTATGCCTTAGTTTTAGAATTTCGTTCTTTGCAAATACTTTTTGTATTTCTTCTTGAATTTTCAAGAACTTCACACTTAAGAAATCACTGCATTTCAGATCTAACTAGAACAGGTATATAGCTAGAGGTCACAAGACAAAGCAACACATTCTATTGATTTCTGCTAAATTAATTGTTGCTGTTCTGTACGGTTGCTAAGCAGAGGTCTTGCAATGTTAAAGCCCATAGTAAAGATGTAATTAACATCATAATCACATAGCAAGGCTAATATATAGAATACTAATCTGGTAGCTTTGCTATACAAATCTAACATTTAAAAATAAAAGATCTATGTGAGAGACAAAGCAATGACCTATGAGAGGTTATAATAAATATAAACGATTCAAGAAAAAATGTACATAAAAATAATTTCGGATTAATTAATTTACACATTATTTGTTCCTTCCCACTGCGCCCTTGTATACTGAAAGTAATTATAGTCAAGTTGGTACTTTCATTGACTAACTAAGCAGATTTAGGATGCAAGCTTTCAAGACCTTTTAGGTCTCTTCCTCAGGCATATTATACAGACAAATATGAAAACATCTCTCTTATTTGCAAGTGCACATTGCATTGTTTAGAATGGATGCAATTTATACTTGTATTTAAGAGAGATGTTATCATATTTATCTATATAACATGCCTGAGGAAGGGACCTAAGAGCAGAGCTGGTGCATGAATTTTTGCATACACAGGCGAAGGTGCATTTTGATGCCCCCCAACCCGGACACAATCCACCTGCCCCCCTGACCTTGCCACAGTCCCCTGCCCCCCCTACATATTCACCTCCACAATGCTCCCTTCATCTTCACATTGCCCCTTCCACAATGCTCCCTTCATCTCCACAATGCCCCTTCCACAATGCTCCCTTCATCTCCACATTGCACCTTCCACAATGCTCACTTCATCTCCACATTTCCCCTTCCATAATGCCCCTTCATCTCCACATTGCCCCTTCCTTTATGCCCCTTCATCTCCACATTGCCCCTTACATAATGCCCCTTCATCTCCACATTGCCCCTTACATAATGCCCCTTCATCTCCACAATGCCCCCTGATCCCCTACCTTGAGTCCCTGGTGGTCTAGCCATAAGAGAGCTCTGTGCCTCCTTCAGCACAGAGCTGAAGCTCCCAGCCCTGTTCTCAGTAATGCAGAGCGCTGGGAGATGATGTCATCTCCCAGCGCTCTTTATTACTACAGAGCCTGGGTCCTCTGCATTGTGAGTGTCCCATAGACGCCGCGAGGGAGCGCTTGGTAGTGTAAATCAGCACTCCCTCGCGGCAGATATATTTTAAAAAAAAAAAATTCTCAGCTTCTCCCTTTTTGGCGCCCCTCCATTGCGGCGCCCTAAGGCAGCTGCCTGTGCTGCCTTAATGGTAGCTCTGGCCCTGCCTAAGAGGTCTTGAAAGCTCGCATCCTAAATCTGCTTAGTTAGCCAATAAAGGTATCAACTTTACTATATTTGCCTCCTGTATTTCTAGAGCCAACATGATACCAACTCTCATCTTGTATGCTGACTGATAGTACGTAATTTCTTTCAGAATGCAAACATGAAACATATGGGTCATCCATTTTCTTTTTCTTTTTTTTGCAAGCATTTTAAAAAGCAATAGATGTGAAAAAAATGATGTATATATGCAAAAGCTCAGTTTTTGATAGTTAATCTCTGTTCCTCTGTCCTCTGGGAGTCCACCATTACAGCTGGTGATGGGAGTTCCAGAGAGGCAGCTGATGATCCCAGTTGGCTACTGTTACTTTACTCTTACCTGTAAAGCCAGCAACAGTCAGGCTCTCACAGGCAGCCTCTCTCTTGAAGGAGGTTAGACAAGAAGTTGGGTAGACCTCTGCAGTTAAGGTTGCACATTTATAATAATTTTTATAAAGGTTTACTGTCCTTTTAATAGATCATACTCAATATTGTTCTTTGACATTCTTGGTCTATTATCCTAAAGACGAACATTAATGGAATGTTAATTATTTTCAGAACTAGAGAGGCACTAAAATGATTAATGTAAACTATAATTAGAGCTTCACCTAATTTTGTCTTCACATCTGAAATTGATGTAGGGGCTGTAGGTCTCCCACCCTTACAAAACATTATTTCTGATCCAAAAAATGTTAAATAAGTGTAAAGATGTTACTATTCAGTTTGAATATATGCCATTAGTTTTTACACATTTTATAGAAACCATGTCTCAATGCCTATGCTTCTGTTTGAAGATGAAAGTGTTCGTCTTGTTTGTGGTAGACGATAGTCTTGTGTCTCCTAGGCAAAAAGCCCAAAAGAGAAACTTTTTTATTGATTTTGCTATAACTTTGATGTTGAAATTGGATTGCTCTGATTTCCACAAAGCCATAGAACCCACAGCCTTAGGCCTATCTCGTAAATAGCCTAAAAAATCTTCTGAAAGAAAACAATAGACAGCTCTTAATATTAATCTTGTTGCCGAATAAATTTACCTTTGAGACCTGTTGGAAACTCAGTCTAGATGCCTACGTTCAAATAGAAATCAGATATTACAGATTCAGTGAGAGCTCTGAGCGACACTGAAGCAATAATTCTACAGATACATCCTTCACAAGAGAATCATTTAAACCTTGAAGAACTTTCTCTTTTATAGCTTCAAAACAATTATAACTGTACTTAGACCACAAACTGGTTCACAAATTAAATGAATCTCTTATAGATGTAAACTTTATTAGATCATCCCACCATAACCTTAATGCTCTGCTGAGTTGGCTTAATAGGTGTTTTGCATTAGGAAGTCTTGAAAGATGCGGGGTCAACTAAAGGACTTTCAGGGAAACCAGCATGATCGCTCAACCATAGCAGAATCCCAAATATCCATGTCTAGAAGAGATTTCCCAAATGACTACGCATTCCTAAAGATAACGTCTTCTTTGTATCTAAAAGCAATACGTAACAGCATGTACCTTTTTGTAGGTATGTTTATGTGTATATGTGTGTGTATATATGGTTTCTCACTTTGTGTAAATATGTACATTTTTACTGTAGAAGCTCTTCACGACATACTTGAAAACGAGAAAAAGATCAATGTGTTCTTCCTGGTAAAATATTTTCTAAATAAATAAAAGTCAATAAATAAATCTATTGGTGTAAAACTTAGGGTCCTTATGACGGAATCTAAAAATCTGCAAAACTGTAGCAACCATTGGGCAGAAATAAAAATCCTACTGATTAAAATGGGGGGGGGTTAACTCCATGAATGCCAAAGAAGTCTCTAATGCACTGCAAACTAACGCGTTTCGTTTCTATTACAGAGAAATAAAATCTGACTGTGTTGTACAAGGTTTTTTTTTCTGTCAAATAAATATCTTGGGATAAATGAAATGTTATATGTTACTGGCACTGTGTGGCTTTTTATGCTAATTAACCGCATGATATGTTAAATAGTTCTTTCCCAGGCCAAACTTACCATTCCTGTTTTATTAGAAATGCCCCTTCTGGTGTGGTCTCTGCCTGATCTAACACTTTGTTTGCCAGAGAGGTATCTAACGCAAGGGGTTAATTCATATCACGGTGTATGGTAATATTGATCCAGAACAGAAATTAATTAACTTAACCCCTTAATGTCCGATGACATGCTAGGACAGTCACGCCGGTCCAGATATTAAGGACCGGTGACGTTCCTGACACGTCATGGAATTCTGGGATGGCTGCACGTCAATCTGCCATTCCAGAATTCATTCCAAAGAAAAAAGTGCCATGGTCCTTAACAACCACCCACCCTCAGATCGGCTGTTGTAAAGGGGTTAAAGTGACACACTTTGTCTCTAACAAGAAAAGGTTAATTTCTCCAAAAAATATGTATTCAGTACTACAGAAAAATGGCTAGCAAAGTATATAGGCAGTTTTTAAATTTATTTAACATGAACTAAACCTAATTTAAGGTTAACAAACTACTTTATGCTAAATATGTCTCCAACAATCAGCATTGAAATGAACTGATGAAGTCTTTGGTATCCAAGTGGTATATAGATAAACAAGCAAAATATATATTTTAATATACAAAGTAACTAATACCATCTATTGGTAGTTATGATGCTATAGACCAGATGGTTGTGCAGGTAATATCTCAGTGTTTAGAGCAAAGTATCTCAACCACAGTCCTCAAGAATTCCTAACAGAGAAAGTTTTTGGGATTACCCTACCTGTGCATAGGTAAATTAATAGATCCACTAATTACACACCTATGGTCAGGCAGGGATAGCCTTAAAGTGTTAGTAATGTCTGATTATAAATTCATGTTATATTGTAGATATTAAAAAAATAAATTATCTGGAGCAAATCCCGTCTCTCAAACATTTATAGTTTGAGAGATCTAATGTTTTAAACTCATACTGACGTCAGCTGTATAGCTGACAGAAGGAGATCCTGGTCCCGGGACCAGCTGGCGGCTCTTCAGCAGAGCGAAATATCACAATCTAAAAATAAATACTTAATTGGAAAGATCTACAATGTGTGCTTTGTAGACCATTCCAATTAAGTATATATTTTTAGATAGCGGTGTCTAGCTCTGCTGAAGAGCCGCCGTCGAGTTGCACAACTCAGATCCCCTTCTGTCAGTATTACAGCTGTAAAGAAGTCCTGAGCACTAGCTACGGTGCTGACATCAGTGAAAGGGATGAGATGGGGGAACCTTAAAACGTTATATATCTCAAACTATAAATGTTTGAATTTTTTTAATATCTACGATGGAATCCTACCCAACGACATTCACGTTGAGACACTTCCTTATGTATGAGACTTGTAAAGAAGTCCTGAGCACTAGCTACAGTGCTGACATCAGTGAAAAGAGAGAGAGATGGGAACTTTAAAACATTATATATCTCAAACTATGAATTTCTGAAAGAGGGGATTTGCTCCAGATAATTTATTTTTTTTAATATCTACAATATAACATGAAATTATAATCAGACATAACTAACTCTTTAAAACCTGCACTGTTAGAGGTTCTTGAGAACCTCAGTTGAGAAACTCTAGTTTAGAGTGTAAAGTCCACAGACCAGATGCTAATCACAAAATCACATCATTACAATCTCATGGCTTCTCAAAATGAAAGAATAGATAACTGTTTTACAAAGCACTGCCTGTAGATTTCTACACAGCTTAAGGATATATGATATGTCCTATTCAGTATTTTTAGCTATGTTGCTATTGGTACAAAAAGTATAAAAAAGGGAACATTCCTTCAAAATTGTAGGAAATGACAGTTGGAAGGATGGAATGTTAGAATCTGACACACCAGTCTATTTTCACAAACTGACAAATAAACAAAGCTAAATATCTTATCATTTAGAATTTTAAATAGGGTAATGGCTAACATAAGTAGAGGTGATGTTGAAAGTTCTTTCAAATTCACCCGTCATTCTAAAATGTTAGTTCCACTTTAAAGATCATACAGAATTGGGGGGAATACAGTACCTATTAAACAACTTAATTCAAAGGCTTTAATCCTTATGTGCTTCCATTTAAAACTGTTTAATCCTATTGTGTGCTTTTTAAGATTGTGACTGATCTCAGAAAGACTCATAAAAGCTGTATTTATTTTATGATCCCTGTTACATTCATTAAAAACCTATATTTTGACAGTTATTTTATCATCTCCTTGCTCCCTTTTCATAATATCAGCCCTTCTTTGAAGGGGCAGATACAGTATAATATTTTCAGCATTTGGATTGCGATGGAATCCTACCCAACGACATTCACGCTGAGACACTTCCTTCTATGTGAGACTTGTAAAGAGGTCCTGAGCACTAGCTACAATACATTTAGTGTGCAGAACTCATTACACCATCTGGCTCGCAAACAGAAGATCACAGACAATTATTGCATAGACCCTGCTCTGAGCATCAGTCTTCCAGACTGACCCTTTTAAAGGAGAAGAGGCTTGCATAGCAAAAAAGGGAGGAGAAATTAAAATTGAAATTCACTCTTTTAAACACACAGATCTGCTATCCCTCCTATCAAAATGGCCATGGTTAAATCTGGATGACCCTTATTCTCGACATAATTCTGCATTAACTCTCAGAGCATTCAGCTGTAGCTATCAGTAAGGCCTAATGGTAACCTTGTAGGTTTGAAATGATAGAGGTGCTGACACAGCTGTGGTTGCTTCAAACCTACAAATTTGCTAAAGCAAAAAAAAAATATATATATACAGATGTTTAGCATGTTCACAGGGCTGGATTTACATCTCAGGAGCCTGTAGGCACAGATATCTGAAGCGCCCCTCCCCCCGGCCATCTCTACAATGCTCCAAATCTCCATATTGCCCTCACATTGCCCCCCAACCCCTTCACATTGCACCCCATCAGCTCCACATTGCCCTCATATTGCCCCATCATCTCAACATTGCCCCATTCAACTCCATATTGCCCTCACATTACCCCCCATCAGCGCCATTGACCCCATCAGCTCCACACTGCCCTCACAATGCCCCCCTTCGGCTCCAACTTGCCCCCACCATCTCCATGTTGCCCTCACATTGCCTCCCTCCCCCTGTCCATTTCCTACCTCCCTAGCAGATCTGTCCTCTGTGCCTCCTTTGGCACAGTCAGTCCTGTAGTTACTGAAGCTCCCGCACGGTCTCCTATTCAGGAATGCAGAGTGCTGGGAGATGATGCCATTTCCCAGTGCTCTGCATTCCTACAGAGCTGATGAGGGAGCTCAGCGCTTACAGGACTGTGCCAAAGGAGGCACAGATCTTCTAGGGAGGTAGGAAATAGACAACGGGGGGGGTGCAATGTGAGGGCAGCATGGAGTGGGCGCCGGCACAGCCAGCGAGGTGGCAATTTTTTATTTTTTTTTAAAAGAATTAAAAAAAAAAAAATCCCATTGGAAGGCGCCCCTCGGTGGTGTGCGCCTGTAGGCAGGTGCCTACTTTGCCTTATTGCAAATCTGGCCCTTCATGTTCAGTGAACAGGTGAGATGGCTCAGGTGGTTAATGCACCAGCTGTAGAATCTGTTCAAGCTGCAAGGTTGCAGGTTCTAGTCCCGGCAAGGACATCTCACCCTTTCACCCTTCCAGAGTAGGTAAAATGGGTCCGGGGCATACATGAAAACAAGAGACAATCTCAATGTATTCTACCTGGCAAAATAGTTTCATTAAAAAAACAAACTGATTGGATTGAAGCTGATTCCCCAGATCACTGCTCCCTAGAGCTTACTAACTGGCATGCATGATACACTGGATTCCAACAATTGCTCTTTCCCTGCTGAAGAATGCTAGAAAGTAGCAGATGGCACTAAGTTACTAAGACAGAACAGCCTCAATTCTTAATCCTCTTGGCTCAGTTAGTCAAAGCCAGTGTTTTCAGAAAACATAAAATGGAATGAAATTGATCTTGCTTAATGACTAAGAGGCACTATATAGCCTTTTTTGGACTTTATCTTGATTAGCATCATGGCAAGTAGAGGTATTAAAAAGTAGAGCAATTCTAGGGAAAACCACTACGCCACAAGGAAAAACTAAAATCTCCCGCTGATGTAAATTGGTCTTTTAACACCGTTAACCCTTTGAGTGCCAGAGGGGTACGCAACGCATTGCAAAGCAATGCATTGCGTACCTCCCTGGCACCCAAAGGATTAATTGTAGCGAGGTCTCTAACACCTTGGTTTGGAATGAGTCAGAGACTGCTGTAGCATCCAGAGAGTTAAAACCGCCATTTTTTCATTTCAAATTATTTGCAGCCTATTAAAACCTTAACGACACATGACGTATGTGTACGTCATGGAATTCAGGGCTCCCCGTACGGCTGCATGCCATTCGGGGGGCCCTGAATCGGACTGCACAAAAAAAATGAATGGTCTGTGGTCCTTAAGTGCCGGCTGCGTGTGTGCACGGACGGTCTTTAAGGGGTTAAAGAGCATGACTGATTTCAGTCACACTCTTTTAGGGTCACTAGTGTAAACTATATTAAACATTTAATATCTCCCGCCCTCTATTTCACGACCAACAAAACAATGCATTAAAAATGTTGCCTGCATGAAAAGGGCGACATTATGATGTCACTGGCTTAAGTGTCGCGTATCTGTGCCTTAACCCTTTGAGTGCCAGAGGGCTCTGCAACACGTAATTCGTTGCAGACAACTCTGGCACTCAAAGTGTTAAGACAGAATGTTGGCCTTTTCATGCAGTCAACATTTTTAATGCAGCATATTTATGGTCTCTAAATAGAGGGCGACATTTCAGTAGTAAACCTTCCCACCCCTTTCACTGATGTCATCCTCTTCTACAATGAAGTGGCTGAACAGTTGTTTGATCTGTTTCCATGGAAACCCAACCCAGCGCTCACACACACACAGAGATTTAAGATAGCGAATATCAAAGTGTGTGACTGACACAAGTCCTATTTTCTTAATTCTTTGCAAAGCATTAGAAATTAAAATAAAAGAAAAATCAAGACATTTCTATTGTTTAAATCAAGGCATGTTTGGGACATGTTTATTTGTCCCCTATGGTGTAGTTGGTTGGCTACAGAATAACTTAGTAAGTCAACCTCTCTAAATGTCATCATTTTTCTACTTAAAAAAGAAATGTGCTTTTGTGGCAAATTATAGCAGCAGTGACCTTGCTATCTTTACTTAAAATATGTGCTTTTGTCAGTCTGACATACTCCAACATTCTTCAGTTCCCTTTATAGCCAAGCTCCTAGCTAATTTTTATATTAAGGGAAAATCTTTTCCACCACTGATGGTTTTGCAAGCCCAGCAGCACAATGAAAAGACTGAGAATGCTTTTAAAAGACCAATTTGGAGGCCTTCCACTTTATATTTCCATTGTTTAGTTTAGATTTAAAATGATGAGTGATTATGAGTGATTGATTAGGGTCACAGTAAGTGCCGCTTGTGGAGGAATAATGGGTCAGTCACTTCATCTCAACTCCTTGTTTTAATCCTGCCATGCCTGACTGCCTTTTTATTTATGATAAATGTCTGGTGTCTCATACATCTATACAGAATCTAACTGTATCACCGGCCGCCTGCATTCCCCAAGCATTGCAGTTGATTGACTGTAGTATAATAGTCATAAACTCGGTTTGATTAGTATTTTGGTTATTTTTATTATTACTATAAAAGAACAATAACTATCCTCTTAACTTCGTATATTTTATTTGCTGGCTATCGTCTACGGGACAACTATTAAAACGATATTTTATAGGCTACACATATTTTTTCACATTTCTTATTATAACACAGTTTACCTTCAGTTGTCAGAAGAATTTAAGACACACGTGCTAGCATTAACCAGAACATATCCTATGCAGTCGCACTGTAGAATTTTTTTATTACATATTAAAGGAAAAGTGACACCTAATCATAATAAAATCAACGTATCTCAACATGGCCAGAAAAACGGCACCTATGAATTTTGCCCCTGAGCCTTTCTTAAAAACAAAATAATATCTTCATCAGTCCTGGAGGTGGTGTCCATGGAGGCGACCATGACAGTTGCTGGTAGTTTCTTCAGAAGGAAGCAGGCAGAGTTAGCACTGGGAGGAGTTTGTGTCCTGTGGTTCAGTTAGGAACTGTCATGTCTACCCCCATGGACTTGACATCCAGTTCTGATTGAAGATATTACATCTTGAACAAACTCACAAGGGAAAATGCAGAGTGGCCATAAGGATTTTCTAGCCATTGTAAAGTAAGTGTGTGTGTGTTAGTGTGTGTGGGGGGTATTAAAGTAGTTGTTACTTCTCCTTTAAAATCAGTAAACATTAAGTAAATTGGTAAACTAGGAAAAAGCATACACACATTTTGTCATTTTGTTCCATTAACAGACTGGCTTTTCTGTCTAATCCTCTACTTTATACATCAGCTATAAAATCTCTAGTCATCTTTATGGCTTAACGTCCTCCGGATCAAATCTGGTCACTCTCTTGCTGAGCAAATTCTACAGTAACTCATCTCAAGGAACCTGAGATTTTGTGAGAAAGTCTTTATTGTACCCATCAACAATATAAGCATTCGATTTCAAAACAAGACCGCTTATATTCTTATTCAAACTATACGTATGTTGATAATAAAATAATATAGGTATTTGTTATTATATGCCATACCAGTGATTGAAGATATAAACAAATGTACTAGCCCAAATAAAAATCTTTAAAGGAGCAGAAAAGGGTCTGGAGAATGGGCTTCATAAGTGTACATTCTCATAGCTTAAACATCTGCAATACTCTCTTTTTCTCCACGGCAGATCCATGTGATCTGCAGGGCTATGTGAGGTCAGCTTTTCACTTGGCAGTTCCGGGAGAAAAAGCAAGGTCTCCGTCATTTGCACTAAAACTCCTTGTCAGAAAGTCTGATTCTTATGGGTTTCAGTAGAGAGAACAAGGATTTTCTAGAAGTACCAAGTGAAGCTTTATAAAACTCAGCCCTTCAGTTCACTTAGATCTACAGGGGGAGTAAATAAAGTAAGGCACACTGTTTAGGCTTTGAAATTGATTCCCATCCATGTCAGGTAATTTCCTACACACTGTCAGCTCCTTGGGACCTTAGGCTAGTCACTTTATCTCCCTTTATGTCCCTTCCCCTGACCTTTTGCTTCTCCTTTAATGTGCATGGTATTTTGCCTTGACTATAGTAACATTGTTCTAGCATTTTAAAACTCTGTAATTCATCCAAACCCATAATAGTTGGTGGGTCGGATGAAGGCCCTCTTCATTTCCTCATTAATTGATGTCACTAATACAATGTCTGAGCGAGGACAATCTTCCTTCTTCCTCAAACCCTACATTTGCACCAGGAATGTGAAAGGAGAAATATGTGATTTGCCTGTGAGTAATACAGAGGTTGAGCAGGGAGGAATATTGTCCTTATTCAGACACTTTACTGGTGGTCAGCAATCAACATGGAAGAAGAGAAGGCCTTCAGTCAACCCTGTAGAAATTAATGCTGGATCAGATAAGCACCTTGGTGGAGTTTTCAGTTGTTCAAACAGTGTTACTATACTCAGAGCAGCATGCACTATGGATTAAAGATTTTATTTGGCTGGCTTTCTAATCATTTCATACTTAGACATCTCACTAGATCAACCTGTATTGTTCTTTGTTTAAGAGGTATAAAGAACTTTCTGAAACATAACTATTATATCTGCCAACACAGCCTCAGTAGTTAAGACATCTCATATCACGGCTAATGTGCTAAGAAGAATGCAGGTTTTCTGGAGGAAACAAACTGCAACATATCTCCACTGATTTAAATAACGTTTTTTATACTTTGAACTCTAAAGAGTTCTCCAATGCATTTCAAAGTGTCCCTATTTAAGTCAATGAGGATTTTTGGTTCCATAACAAAGCAGCTAGATCGCTCCATTGTCGCTCTGGTTCTTAGCACATTAGCCTCAATTACTAATATTTTTAGTTCTTGTCTGATGACAAGAGTGCTGGAATGCTAAATTATCATATTAAGTTAACAAAGATAATAATGTGTACTCTCTAAAATACTTTGTAACATTTAAATACAATTGGAGCTGAAATCAGACGTTTAACTGCAGCCTTGAAGCTGAAGGTAGGCAAAACTAATAAAATATAATGCCGCTCACAGAGATCGATATTTGCAAAGAGCCAAGAAAATACATCCTGGAGCAGTTCAGCTTTAAAGTATTGTATTTGTCTGTGTGAGCATGGTTCATTTGTGCTTTGAATTACTATTCCTATAAAGGTACTTAAAGTTTTACTTTGCAGGCAAAGTTCAATACTGCTTTGTATGTGAGGACATTTACTTTTGTTTATGTGCGTATCCATCGCGAACAGCAAGGTCAATTAACTGTGCACCGACCTGTAACATTGGTACCCAAAATGTTTGTTTTTCCTTATAAATTTATCCTTACATATTTTCCTTGTAAATTTAATGTTATAACTCTTTGAGTGCCAGAGGGGTGTGCATATTGGTTTACAGTGTTACCTGTACCTTTGACACATAAAGGGTGTTTGTGTGATGTGATGCATATGTGTATTTTTGTGTGTGTGTGTGAGTGTATGAGTGTGTGTGTGTGTGTGTATGCTTGTATTTTGTTGTATGTAGGCTTGTGTTTCCTTGAATGTGTTTATGTATGTGTATGTGTGTGCACTTATGTTTGTGTGAGTATATTTGCATTTGTGTGAGTATTTTTGTGTGTGTGTGTGTGTGTGTGTGTGTAAGTGTGAGTGTGTGTGTCTATGTGTTTGTTGCTGGAGAATAGGGCAGGGTGAGATGAAGATATGTTTAAAGGGGAACTAGTACCCCAATACAAGTTTGCCTAATAATTACGTAAATACAGTGAACTAGTTGAAAAGCCTGTGTACGCCACAGTGGCACCCAGTCATGCACAGTAGAGACTGCCCGCGCCGCGGCTGATAACGGAGAGGTACGCTCTGAATTCAGACCGTAGTTGAGGACTATGGTCTGAATTCGGAGCCCCGCTCAGTTATCACCCGCGGCGTGGGCAGTCTGTAGTGCGCGTGACTGCACCGCACGCAGCCGTCTCTACTGCACGATGGCTTCTGACAAACAATTAAGCAAATTATTATATAGCATAGCTTGAATAGTTGTTTAAAAAATGTTTTCATTTGTGGTATTGCTAAAATTAAAGGTTTAAAAATAATCCTTGGCCTTACTTCCAGACAGACTGAGGGTACAGCTCTGCACTGCAGTCTGTCAATCTTCCTCTGCTCCCCTCCCACTTACCGTCTCGATCCAGCCTCTTCCAATGACGGAGGATTTTTTTTTGTAAGCTGGAGCGCTCTCATTGGCAAGAGAGTACTCCAGCTTTCAAGCACAAATCCCCCGTCATCCGAGGAAGCTGAAGCATGATGATACGTGGACAAGGGAGCAGAGGAAGATGACACACTGTGGTGCAGTCTGTCTGGAAGTAAGGCCACATATCATTTTTAAACTTTTAATTTTAGCAATATCACAAAAAAAAAAAAAAATAAACAACTATTCAAGCTATTCACTATATTTACTTAATTATTAGCCAAACTTGTAAAGGGTTGATAGCTCCTCTTTAAAGCATGACCCTTCCACAGAAACGCATAACTTTGCCTTTTAAAATATTTAATCTAGCTACATTTCCATATGAATTTATTCCCTCCGGTTAGTGGACTTGACTTTGTTTACATTTAGTGCACATCTTTTATCATAGTACTAGCCCTCTTGTGTCTTTTATACCATCATAAATATAATCAAAGTAAATAGAAGTTGAGCAGGTTATGATAACAGAGAGAGCGAGAGAGAATGCAAAGTATAAAATATATTTTGTGAAATAGTTTTTTTACATGAAACAGTTTGGGCCTAGTGTTTCACAATCCAGACCCTTGCCTCTTTTAGATTAGCTTGTACAGAATTGTGTCATGATTTTCCCGCCATTTATATTTATACATTTTAGTCTGCAATTATGCAGCATCGTGGTACTTAAAGGGATAGTAATACTTCGTTTTATCGTTATTTTATTTTGTAGGCATTAAAAAAACATGAAGAACGATATAAGTCTTATTTCTCAAACCTTTATGGTTTAAGAGATATTCACAAGCAAAGTATCCCCCCCCCCCCCCGTTCAGCCAGGTCAGAAGGGAGGTGCCCAGGTAGACTGCAGAGAGGTTTTTCCCTTATCTTAATTAAAGATTGTCCCTCTCTGCAATCTACCTGGGCACTTCCCTTCTGATCTGGCTGAGCAGTGTTACATCAGTAAAAGGGGTGGGAGGGGATACTTTGTCATTGAATTACTCTTGAACTACAACTCTGACAGGATTGAAATAACACTCTCCAAAGTTCAAAAAGTATGATGATTAATAGTGTAAGCCACCTCCCCTCAGATGTGGAACTGGTCACTTGACTGGGCAGATCACAGCAAGGGACAATCTTCTTACTGTTATCATAAGGAAAACTCTGCCCCCTTGACAGGTTCTTCAGGTTTTTCCTTAAGTTCCCTCTCTGTGATTCATCCGGACAGTCTTGCTGCTCTGAGGTGAGCAGTCTTACATCAGTAAAAGGGGCGGTAGGGGGATACTTTATCATTCAATTACTCTTGAACTACAACTCTGACAGTACTGAAATAACACTCTCCATGGCCCAAATACTATGAAGAGTAATTGGAGCTGCTTTTATTGTGAAACATTACTATCCCTTTAAGGGCCGTACGGTCAAAAAAAAATGTGGAGGGGTTCTGGGGCAAAACATTTGCCTTTAGGGGAGAACTGTAAATTCCCATTGAGTTAAATGGGGATTTTAACCCCTTGAATGCTAGAGAAGTCTTCAACACATTGCAAAGCAATGTTGAGAAAATGTCACTAGATGTTTATACATACACTTGTGTCGCTTTGAGATACTTTTACAGGCACTTTTTCTTTCTAATCCAGTTTTATACGTCTCCCCCTAGTTTTTACTTCTCTATAGTGTAGATTTCAGTGCCCAGAGACACTCTGAACATGAGATTGCAGGACAACCACAAGGCAATTCAACACTTTCCAATATACTAGTGGACAAATCTAGAAGTGTGACTCCTGTCACATTAATAGGAGACTTTATTGCTGATCTCCACAACAAGAAATCAATCCTGCTTAGTCTTAACACCTACTTTATTGCAGGCTGGGAGCCTGAGGTCAAATTCTGGCATTTACGATAGATATTAATATAGAAACTACAAAATCTTTAAAAATGGATAGCTGAATTCCTTTTTTGTAGTTTGTCTTATAATAATAACTATGTTTGGGAAAGAGTTCAATACTCTGAAATCCAAAAGAAGATTGTGATCTTGCGAGTTGTATTGCTTTAGGAATGTCAATGAGGACATCTGCAAGATAACCGAACTGATGTTCTTCAGCAAGCTAAAGGACGTTAAAGGGATAGTAATACTTCGTTTTAACTTTATTTTATTTTGTAGGCATTAAAAAAACATGAAGAACGTCATAAGTCTTATCTCTCAAACATTTATGGTTTAAGAGATATTCACAAGCAAAGTTTCCCCTCCTGCCCCTTTTACCTAGTGTAAGTCATCTCTTCTCAGATGTGGAATCCAGTCCATAGACCAGACAGATAACAGAAGGGGACAATCTTCTTCCTATGAGAACAATGAAAGCCCTGCCCCCCTTGATAAGCTTTTCAGGTTTTTCCCTTATCTTAACTGAAGATTGTCCCTCTCTGCAGTCTACCTGAGCACCTCCCTTCTGATCTGGCTGAACAGTGTTATATCAGTAAAAGGGGCGGGAAGGGGATACTTTGTCATTGAATTACTCTTGAACTACAACTCTGACAGAATTGAAATAACACTCTCCAAAGTCCAAATACTATGATGATTAATTAGAGCTGCTTTTATTATGAAACATCAATATACCTTTAAGGAGTAGATGTGTAGGATGCATTGTGAAGCAATGTGTTACACACCCCTCTGGTCTTTAAAGGGGATAACCACATTATACAAATTTGTTAATAAAAGTGGTAATAGGAATCCTGTTTTCTTTTTTTAAATGTAAGTACTTACAAAAATATTATATCGTCTGTGCTGTGCACTTCCGCATAATGTGCACAGCACAACTCTTCTTCACGTCCTATTTTTCCTCCCACCTCCCTCCCAGCTGCACGTTCACGCTTCCCATTAGTGTGCTGTGAATGGCTTCTATCATTGCAATCTCAGTATAATGCTAACCGGAGCTTGCTGTAACGATAGAAGCTTTTCACAGCACACAGAAGGGAAGCATGAACGCGTATCCTGGGGCAGCTGGTAGGGAGGTGGGAGGAGAAATAGGACGTGAAGAAGAGCTGTGCTGTGCACATTATGCAGAAGTGCACAGCACTGGGGCAGATGGGAGGGTAGTGGGTGGAGAAATAGGACGTGAAGAAGAACTTTGCCTAAATAATCTGCGTTTCCCAATAAGCTGATCTGCAAAGCTTGAAGATGAAATATCATTGTAAGCACTTACATTTAAAATTATTATTACTTTGCAATGCGTTGCGTACCCCTCTGGCGCTCAAAGGGTTAAGCAGCAGCTACCTCACTGCTCCACGCGATGCAGTCTTGCGTTGACTCACTCATGTGATGCAATCATGCGCAGTAGAGACTGCCCGAATGCGCGCAGTCTCTACTGCACATGACGGCTTCGGACAAACATCATAGCAAATTATTTTATAGGATTATATCAACTTACTCTGGAATTCACTACTTCCAAGGACACGTTCTGAGGCATAGAGCTGGGCACTGAAAGAAGAAACACAAAAATGTTAGTGTAAGATATTACATTAGAAAATTATATCAGACAAGTTTAAGTAATACATACGCTCAAAGCATATACAACAGACACGATCCTACCTAAATCAGGAGAAAGCCAAACAGTTAAACACAGTCAGTGTCCAACACAGTGATAAGCACAAAGGCCTTGCAGTGAATGGGGGCACTGAACATCAGCCAATCAAAGAAAGCTGATGTCATCAATGCTTCTGCCTTCTCCAGAAGTCACTGCTCTTCTGTCTACAATAGTTCTTGAACCCTCTGAGTGTCAATGAAGTATCTAACGCAGTGCAATACAATGTGCTGGCTCCCTCCTTGGCCCTCAAATCTACATTTGAATAAAGCCCTAAGTGAGAGCTGCTCTTTTATTGCTAAATAAATCCACTGCATTTGCATGGCAATGAGTTGGAGACTTCAAGTAAATTTAGACTAAAATGTTGTCTGTTTTTTTTAACTCTGAGTCCCGGAGAGGTACGGAACACATTGCTGTGCAATGCGTTGCATTCCCCTCTGGCACTCAAAGGGTTAGATAAAAACATCATTTAAAAGGTTCCTAAATCTACTATAGTATAGTTATATCCTATATAATAATTTGTTAAATGTATGTTCATCAGAAGCTGTCATGTGCAGTACAGTCGGCTGCGCGCGCTGCAGTCATGCACAGTCCAGACCGAAGGTACGCAGAGAGGACTACTGTCTGAATTTGGAGCGCCCGCCGTTATCAGCCGTGGCGCGGGCAGTCTCTACTGTGCATGACTTCACCGCGGCCGTTACTGAGTGGCATTGTGGCCTGTGTACATGGGCTGTTCAACTAGTCCTATATAATAATTCGCTAAATGTATGTCTGTCAGAAGCCGTCATGCACAGTAGAGACGGGTGTGCATGCTGCAGTCATGCGCATTACAGATTTCCCGTGCCACGGCTGATAACTGAGCGGTGCTCCAAATTCAGATAGTAGTCGTGCGCAGAGAGGACTACGGTCTGAATTAGGAGCACCCGGCTCTGTTATCAGCCACGGCACGGGCAGTCCGTACTGTGCATGACTGCACCGCGGCCATTACTGGGTTGCACTGTGGCCTGTGTACACGGGCTCTTCAACTAGTAGTTACATAGTTTATTAGGTTGAAAAAAAAAAAACAGAAAAATGTAAGTTTGCCAACTTGCACAGTATATAATATATATATATATCTATATATATATATATATATATATATATATATATATATATATATATTTATGTATCTATCTGTTTACATATATATATATATATTTATCTATCTATCTGTGTATATATATATATATATATATATATATATATATATATATATATATATATAAAAGACATTAAACAAACAGTCCTTCCTGACTCCAGGATAGCACGCTGTTTTCTTCCCAGATCAATCACCTATTTAATCTATTGGCATAAAGACTAAGCAGAACAGGAGCCATTTTAGAACTCGGAAAATAATCTAAAGACCTGACTAACTTTCAGGCTTTTAAAAGCCCAGTTTAAATCAAGGTAAATTTGTATTTGTCTCATATTTGGTAGTTGGTTTACAGAAAAATTCATCCAATTCTTCTAATCCAATCTTAAAGGGATAGTAATGTTTCACAATAAAAGCAGATCCAATTAATCTTCATAGTATTTGGGTCATGGAGAGTGTTATTTCAATACTGTCAGAGTTGTAGTTCAAGAGTAATTGAATGATAAAGTATCCCCCTCCCACCCATTTTATCTAGTGCAGTGTTTCTCAACTCTTGTCCTCAGGACCCACTACCAGGCCAGGACTTAGGGATTTCTCTGCTAGACCACAGGTGTGGTGATCAGAGGCTCATTCACATTGATTAACTCACCTGTGCTCTAACAAGGAAATTATGTGATCAGAGGCTCATTCACATTGATTAACTCACCTGTGTTCTAACAAGGAAATCATGTGTTCAGAGGCTCATTCACATTGATTAACTCTCCTGTGCTCTAACAAGGAAATCATGTGATCAGAGGCTCATTCACATTGATTAACTCATCTGTGCTCTAACAAGGAAATCATGTGATCAGAGGCTCATTCACATTGATTAACTCACCTGTGCTCTAACAAGGAAATCATGTGATCAGAGGCTCATTCACATTGATTAACTCACCTGTGTTCTAACAAGGAAATCATGTGATCAGAGGCTCATTCACATTGATTAACTCACCTGTGCTCTAACAAGGAAATCATGTGATCAGAGGCTCATTCACACTGATTAACTCACCTGTGCTCTAACAAGGAGATCATCAAATCCTGGCCTGTTAGTGGGTCCTGAGGACTGGAGTTGAGAAGCACTGATCTAATGTAAGCCACCTCCCCTCAGATGTGGAATCAGGTCTCTTGACCAGACAGGTCACAGCGAGGGACAATCTTCTTACTGTGACCATAAGGAAAACCCTGCCCCCCCTTGACAGATTTTCAGGTTTTCCCTTATGCTTACTGAAGATTGTCCCTCTCTGTGATCCAACTTTACACCACCCTGATGCTCTGGGCTGAGCAGTGTTACATCAGTAAAAGAGGTGGGAGGGGGATACTTTATCAATCAGTTACTCTTGAACTACAACTCTGACAGTATTGAAATAACATACTCCATGGCCCAAATACTATGAAGATTAACTGGAGCTGCTTTTATTGTGAAACATTACTATCCCTTTAAATGTATCCACTGTACGTCACATCACCACATTCCTAGGCAGTTTATTCCCCAACATAATAGGTCTTACTGGAAAGAGATTCTTTGTCTGCTAAAGTTCAAACCTCCTTTTCTTCTATATTTACCATATGATTGCCAAGGTTTTAATCACAAGCAATATACATTATTTAACATAGGTATATTGGCGCAATAATCAAATAATATATATAAATATATAAATAACATGAAACACTTTTCATAGCTGTGATTGTTCTTCATTAGGTGAGACAACAGGAACTGACATTTTAGGTTACCTGCAGTGTCTGAGCTTAGAGTAGCACCTATCTGAGGGCACATACTGTGCAGATCTTAGCTTCACACTTCCTATTCTATGTGTTAATGAAGCAATACTAAAAATATATGTTATCTGAAAGTGTTTAACTCCTTGTTATTTTCAGTGTTTAAAGGAATAGTAAGTCTGTACTTTGACTTTACATATTCTGTAAATGCATAATATGTACAGTCAAATTGCTTATACTTTTTATTATTTTATTTTAATCTCCTATTTTATTACACTTCTATCTCTTTGGCCATGAGCTGCCTGGATCTGTTTGTAGACAGCTTTCTGTCTGGGAACATAAATGCAGGTCTAGAAATACAATGTAAACAAGATAGCACAGAGAGCATACAGTGAAGGAGGGAGAGTGTAACACTGTATTATATCACACAGTGTTACTATTGGTTGGTGAAATATTTATATTTATTTGTCAGTTTATGCAAAGTAGATAGCACTACTGATAAAAAGGGAGTGGCACTGGCAGGTATGGAGTGAAGTGTGCAATGTCACTATTGGTTGGCATGAGTAACATTATTGGATAATCTGAAGAAATTCCTAATCAAATAATTGTAAATATGTCATGAACTATTGATTTTTTTATTAAACTTTTTTATTGAATTTTTTAAATTACAAACAAAACTTTACATGAAAAGTGAAGACATGGGAAATTTCAGTTGGTAGTTTTATAAAAAAAAAAGACCCCAACACCAGTGTGTTAGGTATACAGCAAGGAAATCCCTTCCCACAATTGAAAAATATGTCGCTAACTAGTCAGGTAAATCACATAAGAAAACTGGGAAGAGAATATAGTATGATCGAATAATAACAATGCAAAGTGTGTAGAATGCTGCGACCACCAGGGTACCCAGCGAAGATATTTCGACAAATAATGACCCAATTAGAAAATCTGATAAACAATAACACACAGCACAAGAGACATAACAGAAAACAGGTTCACGCCTCCAGAGGGGCCCAACCTCTCCCCCCAAACCCAAAGTGATTGAAAGAAAAAAGATTAAGGTTAAAGAGAAGGGTGAACCACTCCCGAGTCCTCTTCCCCAGTATCTAAATGTGGAAACAAGGAATCGCACCCCCCCCCCGCCCCTCACCTGTAACAGGGACTCCAAGGCATTATCTGTTAACAATCTCTCCTCCATCCAAGTATAACGAAAGCAGCGGTAAAAGGCCGCTTGACGGGCAACAGGCAAGGATAGTATAAAGGGTTCCCAGAGAGTGACGAAGCGAGCACCCAGTATCTTCTTATCAGATAGGGAAAGCGACAATGTAATCTAGTGAAGTGAAACAACTTAAGTATCCATTGACGAAGCAGGGGGGCAGGGGCGATAACTAAAGCGCCAAAATGCATTTTAACGCTTCCATGACAGCAAAATCAACTAATTTAGTTTGACAGGTCATTAACTGGGAGGAAACTTACTGCGCAAATTTATTCTCTGTTTCCTTCCGAAGCTTTGTAACATAGGAGATAATATGACCAGTCAAAACAGCCTTAGCCACTGGCTAGAACAGAACAGGGTCAGAAGAGTGAAGAGCATTATCAGATTGAAACGCAAGCCATGCGTTCCGAAGACTAGCACAGAAATCAAGGGGCTGGATGAGAAAGGATGGCATACACCAATAAAAGGAGGAAAGTACAGGAGGACGAAAGGACAAATGCAGGGTAAGCCGGAGCACGGTCCGATATAAGGATATCATGAACTTGACAGGCAGTAAACAAAGGGAGAATAGCCGCGGAGCCTAAGAAATAGTCTAGCCTGGTAAAAGTACCATGGGGATGAGAGAAGAAGCTATATTGTCGGTCCGTAGGATGAGTAAGGAGCCAAATGTCAGTAACAGAGACCTGATCCATCAAACATTGCAAGGGATTTAAGGAAGGAGCTTCAGAGATGGTAGGGTGCCAACTTCTATCCAATAGCTGGTTAATAATAATATTAAAATCCCCACCTAGCAAAACATTACCGGGAGTGTATGGCAATAGGTGGGGAAGGAGAGATGTGAAAAAATAGTAAGTAGGATTGTTGGGGGCATACACATTACAGATTACAAAAGTTTTTGATCAATCTCACAGTGTGCCAACATAAATCGTCCTTCTGGATCACGAGTAGTCTGCAAAGGTATAAATGCAAGGGATTTATGAATATGAATGGCTAAACCTCACTTCTTGCTTGAATAGGAAGCAGCAATACAATAGCATGTTCTTCATCTGTGAGATGAGTTTCTTGCAATAGGGCAACTTGAGAATGTAAACGGCATAAATGACTCAATAGTTGTTTACGCTTTACAGGACTATGTATACCCCCAACATTCCAGAAAGTAAAGCAGAGAGAATTAGGAGTAGATCTAGTTTGACAGGAGGAATCCGCTATGGTGGCAGCCAGTGACAGAGAAGCCAGAAAGGGTGGACTGAAATTAATAAAACCAATGCCTCTCCCAGCGAGTTAGTTTGACAAAAAAGAAGGGGTATGGGGCAGGAGAACCACAGATCAAACCACCCAGAGGCATGCACTGACAAGACAACAGTAGTGTCTTAAACAGCTAGGCTTACGGAATCTCAAGTACGCAAAATGTACTTGAAGCTAAGGAGAGCATTACAGGGCCGTAATAATACATGGGGCAGATATGGGGTACAATTAAGGGAAAACAACAAACATGGGGATGAGTAGCTACAGGAGCATGAAGTTGACCCTAAAGATTGGATGTAGACTGAAGTGTAGACTCAAACACAGATCAGAATCATGTAAGCACAGGTCTGATTGAGAGGTGCAGCTTTAGGAACAACTTAAAAATGGAAGCAGCCGGTATTGCAGGTAACAGGTTTGATATTTAGTTGTCAGCAATAATGTATACTAATGTATATATAGATATATGAAAGCAGCAGCCAGACTGGACGGGTCATAATACCGTGTAAGCTTCTCATGTAAATTGGATGGTGCCTCTGCAGGACACAGAGAACCCAGACAGCATTGGGGCCACTGGTATACTATTTGGCAGAGAAAAGAAGCTTGAGACCTATTGAGAGGGGAAGGGAACTAGGAATAAAACAATAGCAGGACGGAGCACTATAAAAGGGGAACAGCTATATGGGGCAGGCCCAATAACAAAGGAAAGTCTGATGTCAGCTGTGAAAGTCACAAGAGTCAGCAATGGTACCAGCTTAAGCCCCTGGTAGGGTTACTCACTGCAGAGGACAGCCACCAATGTTCGACATGTAGAAGAGAGAGCAGCTGAAGAACAGGTGTAGACAGCCGGATCAGGCCTCATGCGACCACAGACAGGAAAGCGTAGAGAATCCCACCTCCTCTGAACATCCACTAGTTACATAGGTGTTGCTGGGTTCAGAGGAGGCCCCCAGCCTGAACACTTCCACACAAGCACCACAGCGGTCACAGATCGTGGATCTTCAGGCTGCCTCGGATCTGTCACATCTGGTGCCACAACATTCAGGTAGAAAAGAAGAGCCACCTCATGTATTGTAGTAGCCCCAGTGGGAATTAGCCTACAGGATGTCCGTTGTCATCCAGCAAGCTCGCCACGTGTGGCTGTGGCTGTGCGGCCTCGGCCACAACCTGTACGGAGCCAGTCACCGAAGGTGCAGATCCAATCAAGAAAGGTAGCGTTAGGTAGGCCTGAACACAGGGAGACAAAGCCAACACAGTACGGTAGAGAATAGGGACTCTACTGGGAGGATGACACCAGAATACAGCTGGGAAATGCAGAGCAGCTCCAAAATGTGACCATCCAGTATGGCTGCCAGGCCACGCCCCCATGAACTATTGTTTTAAAATAAAAAATGACTAACAGTCCTTTCAAAACCAAATATTTATTACAGAGTGATAGTTCCATTATAACCATTCGGGTACCCTATACCAATGCATTATGAAGCAATCTTTAGACATCTCCTGGACAATCAAATGGTTAACCCTTTGAGTGCCAGAGGGGTTTGCAATGCATTGCACTGTTGGTGTCCCTGCTCCTAAAATATTTATTTCAAAATGAAAGTTCCAGTAATTGTTTTGGACAAATCAATTGCTTCATACATATGACTCTTAGATTCACTTTTCAGCCTGATGCCTTCCGCTTTCATAGGCAGATAAGGTACTGAAATGCAGAGATAATATATCCAAAAAAGTTAATTGATTGACTGCTGTTGTAATTATGCCAGATTGATTTCCGTACATGCATTGATCATGGTTTCTAGCTGTTATTTTTGCTTTATCTGTCTGGGTCAGCTACTGAGATAATTACATTCAGATACAGTTATGTGCAATTCTACAACTGATCTTTCATTTCTTTATCAACTTCAAAATCAATCCTTCCTTAATCCCATGCAGATATCTGTTGAATCCAACAAGTTAAAGGGCAAGAAATGTAGAAATACACAAAAAATATTAAAGATCACACATTTAGAAGTGTATTGCTGCTACTCCTACCTCTGGGAATTGTAGGATTGTAAATGTGCAAACCTTAGTTTACAAGGTCTCCCAACCACCAGCACCAACCAAGGCTTCTCCTCACTGTAACTTGTGCTGTGAGCACCACAGAGGATGATGACAAATTTGATTAGCTGATGATCTGCAGATGATAATTCTTATTGGTCCCAGTGAGGTCACACTGACCGGCTCCAAAAGGGACTGACAGCGCAGGCGCACGGACGTCACTGTGACGAGATGTCCGTGCTTCCTGCTCCTGTGACCATCGGAAAAACGCCAAAATCTTTGGAACCGGGTAATATTTCTTCGCCCGATGAAGACTGATTTCAGGTTAAGTTATTGCAGGGTGGTAGTTCCCCTTTAATTGAAGATGTCTTCAGTTACTACTGCTTATTATTTTGTTGTATCATTTTAGTTTATTTTATATCATTGTTGTACAATAAATGTTTGATTTATGCAGATGATTGTATCACTCTCCATATTGTATACATTGGGATAACTTCATTACCTTTACCACTTAAAGGTTTCAGGATAGAAGCAATACTAATTATCTGCATGTATATAGATCTGAGTGGATCTTTGGATAAACAAGGCTCCATGATCACTGTTTTGTTTAATTTGAGATATATATATTAGCTAGTTATTTTAGCCCCTAATTTACTGATATTGATCAGCAATGAAATAAGGGGATTAAGTGTCAGTGAGTGTGGGAGCTAATGTGGGGCTTAACCGGGACCTGCCTGCATGGCAAGCCTTAATTAGTATAATCTATAAGTTTAAATAACACAAAACATTTTCTAAATAAATACATGGTTAATGCAACATATAGTTGGTTTTGAGAGCTTTTTCAGAATCACTCAAGATGCTTTTAGGTGATGGGGCCCCTTTCAAGGGATAGTAATGTTTCATAATAAAAGCAGCTCTAATTAATCTTCATAGTATTTGGGACAAGGAGAGTGTTATTTAAATTCTGTCAGAGTTGTAGTTCAAGAGTAATTGAATGATAAAGTATCCCCCTCCCGCCCCTTTTACTGATGTAACACTACTCAGGTTAGAGCAGCAGGGAGCATCCAGGTAGATTGCAGAGAGGGACAATCTTCAATTAAGATAAGGGAAAAAGCTGAAAAACCTGTCAAGGGAGGCAGGGTTTACATTTTTCTTATAGTAAGAATTTTAACCCTTGATGTGAGCTGTCTGATCTATGGACTGGATTCCACATCTGAGGGGAGGTGTCTTACACTAGGTAAAAGGGGCGGGAGGGGGATACTTTATCATTCGATTACTCTTGAACCACAACTCTCACAGTAGTGAAATAACACCCTCTATGGCTCAAATACTATGAAGATTAATTGGTGCTGCTGTTTTTGTGAAACATTACTATCACTTTAAAAAAAGAAAATAACAAAATTGTAAAAATGTTTAACTTGTTTGTTGGACCACTTGTATTTCATCAGTCGTATTTCAGTATGAATTGTGGGAGAAGGCATCCGAGATACTGGAGAATTATCTTTTAAACGAATTCTGCACTAAATAGGCTGACCATATTTCCTTCAGACAAAAAAATGGGATGGGGTGTAGGACAGACGGACAGTGGGACTCCATCACTCCGACTCCGATCGTAGTAAGCTGCAAGCAGCGAGAACCATTTTCTCCGTCTCTTACTAGCAGTGTTCTCTCTCTCTCTGGCCAAAAAGCCTTCCCCTGAAGTAAATCGTAACTTCCACTCTTAGTCACTCACACTAGTGGTTTTACTGTGTTTGCTGTATGCATTGATTACCATAGAGTCTTATGACTCATTGTCATATCACTGTCTTAAGAGACTCTATGGTAATTTACCATAGACTCGAGAGTCTTAGACAGTTATGAGTCACTCGAGTCATAAGAATCTATGGTAGTCAATGTGTACAGTAAAACCACTAGTGTGACGAAAGGAAGTTCTTATTTACTTTATCTTTTAAGACATAAACAAGCCGTGTTCAGTTTTGTACAAAAAATTAAAAACTATTAATTGACATGTATAGTAAAAAGACGGGACGGTCTGGAAATATGAAAAAAAACAGTACTGTCCCATTTAAAACGGTACATATGGTCAGCCTAGCACTAAATTATTTTAATGTGGTTAGCATTTAAATCATTTGATGCTAAGAGGTCTCCTGTGCATTGTAAGGCATCTAAGTCAGTGATGTTGAAGTTTTGTCCTAATGGGCTATCAACACACCAATATTTATGGATATCCTTGATTAAGCACAGGTGAATGAATTGGTGGCTAACTCAGTTTGACTCAACCACCTGTGCTGAAGCTGGGAATCCTTACATCCTGGTCTCTTGGAAGCCCTTGAGGAACAGGCTTGTATATTCCTGATCTAAGGGGTTGAAATAGGAATCATTGTCTTACCATCAGAGAGCGTTACCACTGCATGCTCTTCAGTCGACACTCCTGGTCCATATCGATTATAAGCCAATACTCTTATACTATATTCTGTAAATTTTCGTAGCCCTTCTAGTTTGTAAGATAGACCATCAACTTCAATATTCTGTACAAACAAGAAAGAAAAAAATAATATTAATGTTGTCATGGTATACATGTTAAATTCATTAAAAATATTATGCTGTAGTTATAGAGACTAATATAACTGTGTAGACCAGGGATGTCCAACTTTGGTCTTCAAAGTTTACTGCATCCAAAGAACCACCGCACACCCTTAGTGATATGTTTGCAGTGCTCCAAGCTCAAATCTTATAACAAGCTTCTCTCCAAAAAAGCTGAGCACTCTGTGTGTGATTCTGGTTCGCTGTCACAGGGCGTGGCTGTTAAATGCTGATTGGTTGAGGAAGAGACATGGGTGGGGGCATCAGGACCCCACCTGATCCATCCATCGAATCAGCTGGGAGTCCAGTAACTATGGGGGATCAGGAGGGGTCCTGATGCTCCACCAAGAGGTCTGACTTTTGATACAAGAAAATAACATAGAGGTATGCAATGCATATATATATCTTTATACTACACTTTTTTTACTGGAAAAATTGCCAATTTTTATAGCTTGCTTCAAGGGGTCAGCATATATGGGCATTTCTGAGGCCTACTCCTCCTTATCTATACCTTGTTTTATACATGCACTAACAAAGTGCACTGGAAATAAGAGCACAATTCTTCTATTTTATTCTATTTTGCTTCGACTTAAAGACTTATACAGCTGAGTCGTGTGCATCTGTATGTGTTAAAGGAATTTGTATATCAGTACATATCAAAGGGCTGGATTTGCAAGCTTATATATTCCACTAGAGGATTCATAAATACCCTTTATTTAGCGGTGCATTGACGTGGCACACAAACAATCATAGTCTGGCTAAACTATGTAACCAAAACCGCAGCTTGAAAAGTGAAAGCTGATGAATACATGGATATTTTGTACAATGGTATATGCAATACACAGGTTCACTTGGAGCCAATCACTTGAAATAGAGCTGGAATTATTCAGTTTGCTTCACTCTACTGCAATTATCTCTACATGCGCTCTATCCCCAACATGAACTGTTGCTCTCCAAACATCCATTTTACTGCTCTCCTTGCTCCATCACTGATATTAAAATGACTTTGATTTATTACTCTGCAGATGAAAGTTAAGATATTTAAGGATGAACCACAGGGAATATGAATGAGTTTCTTTATACTGGAGTAGAAACAATCTAACATACCAAATAACTCCAGTTTCTGATTACTTTAACTGTTCATGATGCGGAAGGGTATGTAATGCATTGCAAAGCTAGTTCCATGTGGAAGCCCCAACCATTATTAATGCTTTTAAAATAGAGACTCCAGATGAGAAGCACAGCCTTCATATACAGCTTAAAGGGATAGTAATGTTTCACAAAAAACAGCTCTGATTAATCTTCATAGTATTTGGGACATGTAGAGTGTTATTTCAATACTGTCAGAGTTGTAGTTCAAGAGTAACTGAATGATAAAGTATCCCCCTCCCACTCCTTTTACTGATGTAACACTGCTCACCACAGAGCAGCAAGACTGTCCAGATGGATCGCAGAGAGGGACAATCTTCAGTGGTCATCAGGAAAAACCTGTCAAGGGGGGCAGGGTTTTCATTGTTCTCACAGTAAGAAGATTGTCCCTTGCTGTGACCCTTCCGGTCAAGAGACAGCATTCCACATCTGAGGGGAGGCGGCTTGCACTAGGTAAAAGGGGCGGGAGGGGGATACTTTATCATTCAATTACTCTTAAACTACAACTCTGATAGTATTGAAATAACACTCTCTATGGCTCAAATACTACGAAGATTAATTGGAGCTGCTTTTTTTGTGAAACATTACTATCCCTTGTCCTGGGCAGCCCTCTTCTGGGATAATACAAAGTCCCTGAATAAAGACTCTAGAGCACATAGTTCTAAACACTAGAAAGAGAACGGCCCATTGCCTACTGTGACAGGAAGTGATGCCTCTGCTGGGCTACAACAAAATGGCCTCCAGACAGAGCACAGAACACTAGAGAGATAACTGAGCCTTGATCAGGGCATCAATCTATTGCAGTGTGATGTAAGTTTAAGGCTTTGGCCTTCATGTATATTTTCTTATAGCCCAACACAGGCATCGCTTCATGTCACAGTAATGGGCAGTTCTCCCCTTGATGTATATTTTCTTGTAGCCCACCACAGGCATCTCTTCATGTCACAGTAGTCAATGGGCAGTTCCCCCTCTAGTGGTTAGACCTATGTAATGCGTTCTTCTCTCTGCAGTGTCCCTGAATGTCAGAATTGAAATGTGGTCACCCTAGCCCTAGTCTGTTACTCAAGTTCTTCCACAGTGTACACTGCATAGAACAAATGTCTTCTGGACACAAGTTCAAGCTGCTGTTTTTATGTCTGAGTAATAATAACAATAACTGAATTAAAAATCTCCCAGCTCCATGAGTACAGCTTGTGTTAATCTTCAGTAAAAACCCTATAACATATATATTTTTTTTCATTAAGGAAGTTCTCTGCTCTTTTAAACACATTATGAACTGTTCTAAATACTGTAAGTACAATAATCTCCTGAATGTGTCGTTCAATCAATTTCTCACCAAACAAGTCTTCTACTTGGATTTATTCATCATTTTAGAACACCTCCATTAGCTCTTGATTTACCTCATTTCTTTCGTAATCCCCATGTATGTTTAAAAGCAAAACATGTACCATATACGTTCATCTTCCTCTGATTACTTTTTTATGTCCTTCTACAGATATAACCTCTAGTTTTGCGCTTAATTACTTTAGGTTCAGACCAACTAATGATCTAAGAAGTTTCATTTCTACAGTAATCTGTCTGTTAGGTAATTTCTTTCTGAGTTTCTAATGTCCTGCTGGGTTCTTAAAGCCTTATTATAAATATGAAATGAAATATTTTAATGATCCAAGGCAGAAAACATATTACTTACATATCTATTACCTGTGATCGAGTTATTATAAAAATCCCTATTATAGCCAAGGTCAAATCGAGAGGGTTTTCAGTTGCTTGGAAACCCCTCATTTACCCTGTTAGATCAGAGAGAGAGAGATAGGCTATTATAGTAAGAAGAATTGGATACATTTTATAGTAATCCAACTGGACCATGTGGATGATTAAAAATTCCGATTGATATAAATGAGTCGTAATCCTTTGAATGCTTGAATGGTGTCCAATGCATTGCTCAGTTACAGACCTTGCTAACATGCAAAGGGTTAACATTCCTTGAAAATCAGTGTAAGTGGTGTTTGTTTCCTGTGGTGTCATTCATTTGCTACAGAACAGCACAAATTCTTTGTAGTAAATAAACCTTAAAGGGATAGTAATGTTTCATAATAAAAACTTCTCTAATTAATCATCATAGTATTTGGACTTTGGGGAGTGTTATTTCAATTCTGTCAGAGTTGTAGTACAAGAGTAATTTAATGACAAAGTATCTCCCTCCCGCCCCTTTTACTGATGTAACACTGTTCAGCCAGATCAGAAGGGAGGTGCCCAGGTAGACTGCAGAGATTAAGATAAGGGAAAAACCTGAAAAACGTGTCAAGGGGGGCAGGGCTTTCATTGTTCTCATAGGAAGAAGATTGTCCCCTGCTGTTATCTGTCTGGTCTATGGACTGGATTCCACATCTGAGAAGAGATGTCTTACACTAGGTAAAAGGGGAGGGAGGGGGAAACTTTGCTTGTGAATATCTCTCAAACCATAAAGGTTTGAGAGATAAGACATATCGTTCTTCATGTTTTTTTAATGCCTACAAAATAAAATAAAGATAAAACGAAGTATTACTATCCCTTTAAAGAGAAAGCTGTAGCACCCAAAACAGACATATTTTTTAGCTGGTTACTGCCAGCTTGCAGCTTCCTGTGTTTTGTTGGACTATTATTCCCATCATCCTCAGCTTTTGAGATCTGCAATTCAAGAGCATCTATAGAACAACATCATAGCCTGTAATTATACTGAAAGCTCTTTGGGACTGCTAACTCATTGGGAGGTTATGCATTAAGGTGTGATAAAGAGGTGATAAAGTGGAGATGACTTCTCCAGTGATATCACTTCTCCACTTCCTATTTTATTCTATGGAGTCATTGCACTAAGATCTCCAAAACTTAAGAAATCTTAGAATAACATAGGAGCTGGAGAAGTGCTATCACTTGAGAAGTCATCTCCACTTTATCACATTTTTATCACCAGTGAATAATCTCCAATGTATTTTCTACACTGAATTTGTATAAATGTTTCTTTATTTTACATTATTTATTCACTGTATTGTTCATGTACCAAACAAAGGTCAGATTTAGAAGAATCAAGTTGGTCAAATAAACATACCTCCCAACATTTCAAGTGGCCAAACAGGGACACTTTAGGGGTACAATTAGTGGGTTGGGTATTAGAGAGAATTTTTAGGTTATTTCATGACCTATTGACACCACTTTGTGTAATAGAATAAATGATTTAGAGCAAGACCAAAGTATTTTATTTACACAGACTAATTTATAAACACATATACTGAATCATTATTGCGAGTTTTATTGATGTGGAGCAATGTGATACACGTATATACACACCACACAGTCTGATCTCCTAAACACAGGGACACCAGGGTGATACACTTATATACACACCACACAGTCTGCTCTCCTAAACACAGGGACACCAGGGTGATACACTTATATACACACCACACAGTCTGATCTCCTAAACACAGGGACACCAGGGTGATACACTTATATACACACCACACAGTCTGATCTCCTAAACACAGGGACACCAGGGTGATACACTTATATACACACCACACAGTCTGATCTCCTAAACACAGGGACACCAGGGTGATACACTTCTATACACACCACACAGTCTGATCTCCTAAACACAGGGACACAAGGGTGATACATTTATACACACACCACACAGTCTGATCTCCTAAACACAGGGACACCAGGGTGATACACTTATATACACATCACACAGTCTGATCTCCTAAACACAGGGACACCAGGGTGATACACTTCTATACACACCACACAGTCTGATCTCCTAAACACAGGGACACCAGGGTGATACACTTCTATAAACACCACACAGTCCGATCTCCTAAACACAGGGACTCAAGGGTGATACACGTATATACACACCACACAGTCTGATCTCCTAAACACAGGGACCCCAGGGTGATACACTTCTATACACACCACACCATCTGATCTCCTAAACACAGGACACCAGGGTGAGACACTTATATACAAACCACACAGTCTGATCTCCTAAACACAGGGACACCAGGGTGACACACTTCTATACACACCACACAGTCTGATCTCCTAAACACAGGGACACCAGGGTGATACACTTCTATACACACCACACCATCTGATCTCCTAAACACAGGACACCAGGGTGAGACACTTCTATACACACCACACAGTCTGATCTCCTAAACACAGGGACACAAGGGTGATACACTTCTACACACCACACAGTCTGATCTCCTAAACACAGGGACACCAGGGTGATACACTTCTATACACACCACACAGTCTGATCTCCTAAACACAGGGACACCAGGGTGACACACTTCTATACACACCACACAGTCTGATCTCCTAAACACAGGGACACAAGGGTGATACACTTCTATACACACCACACAGTCTGATCTCCTAAACACAGGGACACCAGGGTGATACACTTCTATACACACCACACCATCTGATCTCCTAAACACAGGACACCAGGGTGAGACACTTCTATACACACCACACAGTCTGATCTCCTAAACACAGGGACACAAGGGTGATACACTTCTACACACCACACAGTCTGATCTCCTAAACACAGGGACACCAGGGTGATACACTTCTATACACACCACACAGTCTGATCTCCTAAACACAGGGACACAAGGGTGATACACTTCTACACACCACACAGTATGATCTCCTAAACACAGGGACACCAGGGTGATACACTTCTATACACACCACACTGTCTGATCTCCTAAACACAGGGACACCAGGGCGATACACTTCTATACACACCACACAGTCAGATCTCCTAAACACAGGGACACCAGGGTGATACACTTATATACACACCACACAGTCTGATCTCCTAAACACAGGGACACCAGGGTGATACACTTATATACACACCACACAGTCTGATCTCCTAAACACAGGGACACCAGGGTGATACACTTATATACACACACCACACAGTCTGATCTCCTAAACACAGGGACACCAGGGTGGGAGAGAGGAACAGAGGGATTTGGGTCTCAAACAGGGAATGTCTTTCCTGAAGAAGGACAGTTGGGAGAAATGAATCAATAAGAATAGTGTAAAATATGCCAATGTTTTCAATAAGTCTCAAACTTTTTCACACATACAACTGGTTTATATTGATTATGTATTGTTCTTCATTAGCTCCATGTCCAACTAGTGGTTAAAACTGATATTACTTTCTAACTAATAGCAGTCTAGATTTTGAAAAGGCCATAACACAGCATTCTCATGGGAAGGTCCGTAAATTAATTCCCATAGATTCTATGGAACTGAACCGTATAATGATGCTGTCACACTAAATAAGAATCAAGAACCATATACACAAACAAAAGTGGAGCAATTCTGGGGGCAAACCAAGAACAATAAAATAAATATATTTAAATGGGTTTTAACTCTTTGAATGTGATGGAGATATAGCCCATGTAACCCTTTGAGTGCCAGAGGGTTATCCAACACATTGCTTTGCACTCAAAAGGTTAAATCAATCATTTGCTGGTCTATTCCAATATTTCTTCACTTTTCCCTTGGTGATAACCCCAACTTAAATAGCTGATTCAAGGTAGATACATAGAATCAAAGAAAAGGAAATACATATATGGTCTTAAAATGATAAAAGTGCAAATGAAAATAAAATACTATTCCTTTAAATGTTCTGCATTCTTACCTGTTCTCTCCCTGAAAAAGTTTCTGTGCAAAACACTCTGTAGCCTTGTACTGGTCCATTTGCATAGGCTGGGGGTTCCCAAGATATTAGGATTGAGGTAGGTGCGGTAGAGATTACTTGAAGGCTCTCCACTGGTCCTGGAACTTGCACTAGAAAACACAGACACATGGATATTACAACAATTATATATGTTCAGAGAATTATACATCACTGATCTATTGAGGTGCGATGTATTAGCAAGACCTGGAGCACTACTGGGGAAAAACAACTGTACCATAGTGGACAATTTCTTATTGAATTAAACAAGGGCTTTAAGTGATTGTGGTTAAATAAGCAGTAAACTTCTTTTAAATGAAAAAAATATATATATATTGAAGGACTTTTCCTGTTGAGTAAAATATGACAGATGCATATTTCCAGCATTATTACAGTTTAAACCTGCATTATCAGTGCCCTTTAGTGGTCAGATTCCAATTAATTATTCTGTTAAATTCTGTTTGAGAGGAAAGTCACCAGCAATCAGTTGTCTAGAGAATGTGATAAAAACTGCTGAGTCACTTCCTGTCAGTTAGAACTTTCAAGAAGTAGTCATGCTGTATTTCACTTCCTGATTATTCAAACTGTTATAAATTTTGAATGATGCTTGGTTAAAGTAGAACTAATATCTCCTAATAATGTCACCCCCCCACACACACACTTAACTTACTAAAGCAAGAAAATTCTAACTTGCACTATAGATGTCCCCTTGCTCCTTGGCTCAAGATATAACATCTGAAATCTTTCTGACTATAATATCAGTTGCTAACGGGACCACAGGACTTCAGACTGTGCTCACTGCACATGATAAATGTAACCCTTTAAGGACCAGAAGAGTGTGCAACACAGTACTTCATAATGCACTCTGTACCTCTCTGTTAATTAAGGGTTAAGTTGGTTCACTCACTCTGCCTCCTTCAGTTTAAAAATCTCCCAGCAACTGTCATGTCCGCCTCCATGGACCTGATCTCCAGGACTCAGTGAAGATCTTATCTCTTGAACAGAGACCCAAGGGAAAAATTCTAACATGACTACTACCCTTCCCCGTCCCCTGTTTTTCCAGCACAGGAAAAAGAACTTTAACACCATGGTTGTTAGAGATTTCGCTAGCATCTAAGGTCTTAAATAATATCCTGTAAAGGGGTAAGGGGAATATAAAGTGGTGCAGGGACACTCAGATTGCACTGGCCCCACCTACAATTCAGGATGTGGGCGTGGCCAAGACAGCCGAGGCACCTTCCCTCAAAATTTGGAGCTCTAGGAAGCTGCATACTCTGCCTATAGGAAAATCCGGCCCTGGTTTTTAGGATATTCTGGATATTTAGGTTATTCTGGCCATAAATAATTGGGAGTATTATTTGAAGGTGTTTTAATGTAAATGCAGTTAGCTTGATGCCTTTTTGTTCCATCAGTCAATTAATTAGTTATTAGATTCATAAACAAAATGTGCATAAAAAAGTTCCAATAAATTATACATGTAACACAAATGCTTTGTTACGTTTGTATTTTTTTGAACAATTGATGCACAACTACAATTTGTTTTTTTCTTCACAAGCATTTATGAATTTGTGAGTATTATTCATTATATACAAAAAAATTTTAGTTTTCAAAATGATTCCTTGTTTGTTTTCTATGTCACTATTTAATTTATTGATCCTATATGTAAAACAAATTCTTAGTACATGAAACAATGATTAAATATTTGTTGTAACATTAATTATGAGAATTTCTTTAGTATAACTGATATAGCAAAAAAGCAATTAAAAATAATACAATGTTTGAGGAAGGGTTATGTAAATTGCCAACAATGCAATACAAATGATTTATTATTCTGCTAAATGTACCCACCACATGTGTATGACACAACACTGTAGATTCCATTTATCAAGGTCCCAGAAAACTTGGGTGTTGTGTGATTTATGTAGCTATTAAGAAACATGTGACAATGGTGAAGGAAACCACATTTATCATATTGCGTGAACCCAACAATAACTATTGGAAGCTCACCACAGGAAAAAGCAATAGTCTTGCATTATGTAAGTATAGGCAAACTTCAGGCAAGGACATTACAAACTATCACTGTTTATTAATAAATTATTATGGACATCCATAATTTATTCCTATAATACTGCAAATGTTCCTGAGATCTTAGTTCTCCCAACACCGAAAGAAGGGAGGATAGTGCGTAGTAGAGAACAATGACATCTGTCAAACAATAAGACTCTATCTATCTATCTATCTATCTATCTATCTATCTATCTATTTCTATCTATGTTAAATACTCATGTTAATCAGTATTAAACAATCATATAGTATCTAACAATCTATCTATCTAAGCTTGTCCTTAAAATTAAATGTTAGTCCAATAACAAAGGTATTATTACATACTGTGATACTCATTCATCTGGTTCGCTGTCTGCCCTGCCCCGGGGGTTGGAGACTAACCGCATGCAGTGAATAAAGGGAGGGGATTATCAAGATGTGTCCAATCACACGGGCAACAGCGTTCGCCATTCACTGGTATATATGCTCGATGAGGGTCCCGTAGAGAGGACCAAAACATTGTTGCTATTTTGCTGTTTTTTAAAATGGTGTGATTTTTAATATTTTTCTTGAAACAAGAAACCGTGAGTGCGTATTTTCTACTTTTGTTATACGTGATTCATTTAACAGCACCCGGATTGGATATACATGCAATTGAGGGATTTGTGAGTGTCAGTTCTCTCCATGTATGTATGTGTATATATATATATATATATATATATATATATATATATATATATATCTCACAATGTGTACAATGTGGAGAGTGCTACCATCTGCATAAATCAAATATTTATTGTGCAACAATGATATAAAATAAACTAAAATAGCGCAATCAAATTATAAGAAATAGCAACTGAAGACATCTTCAATTAAGCTAAAATGTCCATATAGCACTGTATTTGATGAGACAGTGATAAAAGAGCTCTTTAGATAAAACTGTGTACACAAATGAAAAAGAGTCTCTCTTCATACATCCACTATATCAACTGGTGGGTCGGCATGCAGTGTAAGAGCAGCTGACAGTGCCCTAATATAGATTGTATCTCTTCGTATCCATAAATATTCGTATAATGGGCAGGTTCTCTTGCTTGATGTAAAACTACAAGTGTATGAATGATTCCCGGCCCCGGACTTCACTGTTCAACTCGTGAACTCATAACTATACAACAGTGTTACCTCGGATCTGTAGTTGTTCAGGTCTGTTCCGGTCTATAGTCCAACTGGACAAAGCGGGCATAGGAATATCATTTATAGTCTTAAACCTCCCATCTTTACTTTTCACTGATGAAAAGTGAACACTGCACCTCCTACCAACTGTACTCTATTGATGTAGTACTACTGTAGAGAGTCTCCTACGCGTTTCGTACTATTCAATTAGTACTTCATCCCTTCATCCCTTCATTGTTGTATAGTTACCATTAGAGGGAATAAGTTCACAAGTTGAATATCTGGGTGGATCTTTGGATAAGCAGGGCGCCGTGATCACTGGTTATATATATATATATATATATATATATATATATATATATATATAAATATATATATATATATCTGTGTGCATGTGTGTCACAGATGCAGTTGCACACATACACATGTGTATTTATTGTCATCGCTCCCCTATTGTTCTGTGTACAGATATTTTTCCCATATTAGTGTGCACCTTATCAGTAGGGATAGTAGCTTGCTTTACTTGAGGCAGGGTTTTTAATTATATGTTATTTAGCTATTGCAGAGCACCTATTTTTTCTATTGATTTGTAGCATATATATAAATAAATGCATGCCAATGTCAGTGCACTCACTAAATGAAAATATTAATAGCTTGAATGCTAGCCACAAGATAAATACATGGATGGGTATATATATATATCAGAGATGATATATAACCATACCTGGGAACCTTTGAAGCAGGGCTACCCGGGGGGTAACCCTGACAGTGCCGTCCAGGGAGAAAAATTACGCGATTAGCTTCATAAAAGGGGCGGGGCTTAGTTGCACGGGGGGCGGGACAAATAAAAACCTGCAAAATGGAGGTAAGAGGGCAGGGAGTGGGAGGAACCGGGAAGGATGGAGCACAAGTGGGCAGAGTTTCTACTTAAACTCTGCCCACCCGGTGATTCACACAAACCGGAGAGTTCCCAGGTATGGATATAACATAATATAGATGGGAGATCTGAAGTGCTTTTTCATTTTAGTTACATACCATGTATACATGTTATTGATCTATTGTATCAAAACACTTTTTCCGTGTTTTAAATTTTTTTAAATATTGCAGTTTTTCAGATATTTTGGTCTATTTACACAATAAATATATTTCTACATTCAAAGTAAGGAGGCGCTTTCTGGTTGTATTTCACAATACAGCCAATGGATTGTAGCAGCCTCTTTGTTTTGTAATACAGAACCCTATTTACACCTATTATATTTCAGCTGTCACAGACATAGGTGATTAAAGTGGTCTTAGGGCGAGATGTTCAGAAAGTGGTGGTAACTGAAATTGTCTGTAATCAGAATAAAAAAGTTCTTACATCATGATCTGTCAATTCTCAGACATGTTTCCGTCATTTTAGGCATCTAATTCCGCCATCTCCGTCAAAGGGAAAAAGCCATCTTACAAGTGGGTGGGGTTTAATCTTCTGTCATAATGTAAGGTATTTTCAGAAAAAATATTCGTTTGAACATCATTTTTTTGTCTGATTAATGTCATTTGCTCCCGACCTAATAAAAATGGTCTAAACTTGGAGAAGCAAAATTAAAGTACTTTTTTCGTTTCAAAGACAAAAAAAGTCTTTGTTTCTTTGAAAATTTTCGTTTGAAAGACAAAATGAAAGACAGTTTTTAAAGGCATAGTAATACTTCATTTTAACTTTATTTTATTTTCTAGGCATTAAAAAAACATGAAGAATGATATAAGTCTTATCTCTCAAACCTTTATGGTTTAACCCTTTGAGTGCCAGAGAGCTACGCAACGCATTGAAAAGCAATGCTCTGCGTACCCCTCTGGCACTCAAAGGGTTAAGAGATATTCACAAGCAAAGTGTCCCCCTCCCGCCCCTTTTACTGATGTAACACTGTTCAGCCAGATCAGAAGGGAGGTGCCCAGGTAGACTGCAGAGAGGGACAATCTTCAATTAAGATAAGGGAAAAATCTGAAAAGCTTGTCAAGGGAGGCAGGGCTTTCATTGTTTTCACTATAAGAAGATTGTCCCCTGCTGTTATCTGTCTGGTCTTACAACCAGATCCCCATCTGAGAAGAGATGGCTTACACTAGGTAAAAGGGGTGGGAGGGGAAAACTTTGCTTGTGAATATCTCTTAAACCATAAAGGTTTGAGATATAAGACTTATATCATTCTTCATGTTTTTTTTAATGCCTACAAAATAAAATAAAGTTAAAACGAAGTATTACTATCCCTTTAAGATCAGAATTTTTAATGGCAATGTTCAATGAGATCTTCTTACCGTCATTGTTAATTCTTTAGATGAATTTTCAAATGTGACGGATTTACTTCTGAAAATATTGTCCTTCTTTTACCACCAAATCATGATCCGAAGTTTTTCATTATGACGACTTTTTGAACATCTCGCCCTTAGCTCTTGAATTATTTTAATTTTATTTTTCTAGATGTATGTCCTTGTACGTATTTTACTTACAGACATATACATCTGAGTTACAATATATACATATAATCCTCTTTAATTTTTCTACACTCTGCTATTACCAATGATAACCCAGTTTGCAGTTGTTTTTGACTGTTTTTTCACACCATCAAAACAAGCTGCAATATCTTACTAAATGCAGATTTATTTACATTTCTTGATCTGTTTGAAAATGAATGCATACAGCAAATATAAATCATTCATCAGCTAATGAGTATTAGGCCACAGAAACACTGTGAGTGATAAAAGTTACAATTAAAGGGATAGTAATGTTTCATAATAAAAGCAGCTCTAATTAATCATCATAGTATTTGGACTTTGGAGAGTGTTATTTCAATTCTGTCAGAGTTGTAGTTCAAGAGTAATTCAATGACAAAGTATCCCCCTCCCATCCCTTTTACTGATGTAACACTGCTCAGCCAGAGCAGAAGGGAATGTCCAGGTAGACTGCAGAGAGGGACAATCTTCAATTAAGATAAGGGAAAAACCTGAAAAACTTGTCAAGGGGGGCAGGGCTTTCATTGTTCTCACAGGAAGAAGATTGTCCCTGCTGTTATCTGTCTGGTCTATGGATTGGATTCCACATCTGAGAAGAGATGGCTTACATTAGGTAAAAGGGGCGGGAGGGGGAAACTTTGCTTGTGAATATCTCTTAAACCATAAAGGTTTGAGAGATAAGACTTATATCGTTCTTCATGTTTTTTTTTAATGCCTACAGAATAAAATAAAGACAAAACAAAGTATTACTATACCTTTAAAGGCCATATTTTACTGTGGATAACAATGAACATGTTCCACTGTTTGTTTTGAAGTAGAACAGACTAGAGTCATAGAGACCCACTGCAGCACATTCTCTTTTGCATCTGTTATAGCAGTTTTGCAGCATTACCTACCAACTGCAGATTATTCAGTTCTACTGCAGAAATACATCTTAAGACTGCCAGGACATCAGCTGGGTTGTTTACACTGAAAAGCACTGAACTGTGTAGAGGAATTTAAAATCCAATGACCCTGGGCTTCAGGATGATGGATTTCTACTCAGATTAATGAATTGATTGACCCCCAATTTCCCCAGGTCTTGGATGTTCTTGAATTTCTAATCCTTGAAATAAATCTTTTAAAGGAAATAAGTAGGAAACAGGTTTTATGGGAGTAGAAAACATGAAGATCAATCAAAATATGATTTCCCCAGTCTTAAAGCCGTAGCCGACGTTATTACACCAGTGGAACTGGACAAAAATAGGCTTTCAATGCCTCCCCCATTCAAAAAAGCAATATACGTAAGAAAGTGTATGTGAAAATGGCATTTGTCTCTGCGAGATCACTCTAGCAAAGCAACACATGAAGATACTGATACACTGAGAAGAACTGTAGCAATTCTAGAACAAACCAACTGAACCATAGGGGATAAATATATATTTAAAAATATTTCAATTATTTAAATTTGGCAACACATTGGAGACCTCTCTAGCATGCAAGAAGCTTAAAGTTACAAGTAAATCAGTGATGAGTGTTATTTGTACCCTATAGCATACTTGGGGGGGAGATGCACTAAGGTGTGCTAAGATGTGCTATAGTGAAGATGGCTTCTGTAGTGTGATAAACTCTACAGGCCGCATGTTATTCTATGGAGCCAACGTGCTAAGATTTCTCCATCTTGAGAGATCGTAGTGCTTTGGCTCCATAGAAAAACATAGGACTTGGAGAGTTTATAACACTGGAGGACTCATCTCCACTGTATCACCTCTTTATCACACCTTAGTGCATCTCCCTGATGGGTAGCCCCAGAATTACTCCAGGGGGAGATGCACTAAGATGTAATAAAGTGGTGCTAAAGAGGACATTGCTTCTCCAGTTCCTGTGTTATTTCTTTGCTCCCACTCTGGAAATCATAGTGCATGACTTTCACAGAAGAATACAGAGACAGGAGAACTGGAGGGTTATGCATTCAGGCGTGATAAAGAGGTGATAAAGCAGAGATGGTTTCTCCAGTGATAACACTTCTCCGGTTCCTATGTTATTTTATTTATTTTATTTAGTCAATGCACTAAGGTTTTTCCAACTTTGGACTTCTATAGAATAACACAGGAATTGGAGAAGTCATCTCCGCGTTACCACCTCTTTCACCTTAGTGCATCTCCCCCCAGTTCTTCTCTGTACAGCAGCCTCCAGGAATGAGATGCACTAAGGTGTGATAAAGAGGTGATAAAGTAGAGATGACTTCTCAAGTGTGATACACTCTTGAAGTCCTATGTTGTTCTACAGGGCCAATGGACTAAAATTTCTCCAACTTGAGAAATATTAAAGCGGAACTAACACCGCTAACAAACGTTGTCTATAATAATTCCCTATCTGGTGACTAGCTGCTTAGTAGCGCTAGTCGCCAGAATTATTACCTCTTCATGGAGAAATTTGAAGTGATCCTCAGATGACAGGCAGGACGGAGCGCGGACTTTTTTCCCTAGTGACGTCCGCGCGCCTGCGCTGTCAGTCCCAGACGGCTGTAGGAGGCGTTGATAGGAGCCATTCGGCTCCGGAAGGGACTGACAGCGCAGGCACGCGGACATCACTAAGGCAAGATGTCCGCGCTCCGTCCTGCCTGTCAGCCGAGGATCACTTCATATTTCTTCATGAAGAGGTAATAATTCTGGCGACTAGTGCTACTAAGCAGCTAGTCACCAGATAGGGAATTATTACAGACAACGTTTGTTAGCGGTGTTAGTTCCGCTTTAATGCATTGGCTCTATAGAATAACATAAGAATTGTAGAAGTGGAAAAATCTTCTCCACTTTATCCCCTCTTCATCATACCTTAGTGCATAAAGCAGTGATAAATGCATCCCTTGCAAATTAATCCAGTCCACTTAATTAAAAAATAACAAATTCTACAATTGAGGAAATGCTCCAAAAATATTGAACTCCAGGATATAATAAAAATGAGAGAAAGCACAGTAAATTCTTCCTGGTACAAAACTTTTTAAATATACCCCTCCCCCCCCACACACACACACATACACACCCCAGAGTGTGAGCAGTGTTTAATATGCCCTTTAGTAAATGTCTCCATGATAGTACATTAGTAAGCATTTATATCTCAATTTCTAATATTATACATTTGCTTTCCAGCCATTTCTGCGGAAATCTCTAAACTTATGGCACAAAATTATCTTGAATGCTGTAGATAGAATACATGTCACTGTATCCTATCTGTCAGTAAAATCAGAATGCTACTTCTCCTCCAGCGGAGTCACAGTTTGTATTAAGTTTCTTTCATTTTCAGAATTTAAAAAGATAAGGAGTTCATTAACTTCTTGGCAGATTCGGTCTACACTGGAGATAACTAGAGAAAGACAAATAGATTTCTACATTAAATTATTGAGCAGAAGTTTGAGAATGACTTCAATTAAGAATGAATCTCCTATGTTATAAAACTCTGGGAGATGAGATCTATTGTCTTGCAGTTAATTGATAAATCCCATTTGATAATGTCACCCTACCAGTAACTGAAATACCAAGGTGTACAGCTGAATGCTTTTTTTTTCTAATTGTGTTTTTTAAAATAAGTAATCACGTCTTAAGTTCAGACTTTATTTCCACGATAAAAACCTATTATGTATATATAGCCAGTATCAAAAACACTTATATTTGCCTGTTGTTTCCAACAACCTTGATAGAAGATACAAAGATGTGAGTTGGTATTTAGCCATTTTCGGTTGGGAACTTTAAAGCTATCTTAAACCCTTGGATGCAAGAGAGATCTCCCAACAATGCTTCAAGGTGTTAAAGTGGTTGATAGTTTGCTTCCCAATGCCTTGATCATCACTCTAGCATTCAAAGGGTTAATGTTAAAGGGATAGTAATACCTAAAATGTAAAAAAAAATATGTTGTAGGGCTTATCACCCTGAGTAAAACAAGAGTACTCCCACTGCTGAAAGATGTTTCATTCAAAAGTTATTAATTTTCAAAGTTGAATTTTTTAGGTGCAATATCATAGTGGCCTGAAATTGTACAGTGGCGCTGTTGCTACACCATCCTATGGACAGCTCTGGTCTCAGGACCATAAATCTCCATAGGATGGTGTAGCAACAGCGCCACTCTACAATTTCAGGCCACTGTGATATTGCACCTAAAAAATTCAACTTTGAAAATTAATAACTTTTGAATGAAACACCTTTCAGCAGTGGGAGTACTCTTGTTTTACTCAGGGGGATAAACCCTACAACATATTTTTTTTACATTTTAGGTATTACTATCCCTTTAAGTAGAGTTTTTATAGTGTGTTTGGAAGACCAGTGTCTTAGGGCAGGGCTGTCCAAGTTTAGTCCTCAAGGGCCACCAACAGGCCAAGATTTAAGGTGCGTTAATGAAATAATATATATTGGGCATTTACTTTTTAGTAAAACAAGGGTATTCCCACTGCTGAGAGATGCATATTTCCAGAATGATTACAGTTTTAACACGTGTTTTTATTTTTGTTTTTTTGTTTTTTTACATTAGAAGTGCCCTCTAGTGGTCAGATTCCAGTTAGTTATTCTGTTACATTCTAATGGAGAGGAAAGTGAGTGACATACAATTCTTCACAGAATGTGATAGAAACTGCTGAGTCACTTCCAGTCAGTCAGAACATCCAGGAAGTAAATGCACAGCAAATTCACTTTATGATTATTTGAACTGTTATAACTTTTGAATAAAACAACTGACAGTGGTGGGAGTGACCATGTTTTACTCAGCAGAAAAAATCTTTCATAAAAAAAAGTTTACTGCTCCTTTAAGCAGGGAAATCCTTAAATCCTGGACTGTTAATAGCCCTTGAGGACGGAACTTGGACAGGGAAAGAAGGTGAAGATTACAGTTAGAATAAATATAACACTTTCTATATCTAATTAAAATAGCCACCGCTAACTGATGATATTTCCAGTACATTAAGCTATTCATTGTTTATTAGTTAAGGGGTTAAGCTATTCATTACATTAATTGTGTGGAGGAATTAAAAGCTGAAAAGCCTACTTAGGGTTAACTAAATAGCCTGTAGCTATACTAAACGCCAGTCAGGAATTTGCAACATAGCTGACTGGAACTAGCATTTGGCAATGCAGAGCAGTGTGGAATGTTAGTATCTGGCTGGTAGGAAGTGGCAGTTGGTAATGTAGAACAGTGTGGAATGTTAGTATCTGCCTGTTAGGAAGTGGTAATTGGTAATGTTGAACATTGTGGAATGTTAGTATCTGGCTGGTAAAAAGCGGCAATTGGTAATGTAGAACAGTGTGGAACGTTAGTATCTGGCTGGTAGGAAGTAGCAATTGGTAATGTAGAACAGTGTGGAATATTGGCATTTGATTGGTAAGAAGTGGCATTTGGTAATTCAGAGTGGGTGGAATGTTAGTTTCTGGCTGGCAGGAAATGACACTTGGTAATGTAGAGCAGCATAGAAAGTTAGAATGTAATTCAGTGGTTCTCAAACTTTTATGTTCAGGGCAATAATATGTAATTTAGATTCTTTGGAGCACCCCTTATATTTTATGTGCCATTTGTCAAGGGGATTATGAAGGGTGCATTAAGTAATATACAGTTATAATCAGAATAACAGAGACAAACATATTATGCATAAACATTTCCATAAATATACATTTAAACTTTATCTTTATAGAAAACAAGGGGCATACTAACAGGATGTCTGAGGCACAACAAAGTGCAACGGCTTCCTGGTTGAGAATCACTGATCTAATTTGTAGGAAGTGGCAGTTGGTAATATAGATCATTGTGGACTAGTAGTATCTGGCTGGTAGGAAATGGCGGTACCATAGAGCAGGGCAGAATGTTAGTATCTGCTAGGTATCCCTGCCACATTTGCATTACATAACAAGTAAATAAAGCTAGATATATCATAATGTGTTGTTTTAAATAAAAAAATACATAACATAATATAGTTTCTTCTGAAAATGCCTGTATGTTACAAAATGACCGTTCTATTTTAAGCAGAAAAAAACATGAGCAATTATAGAGCATACCAATCGTGCCATAGGGGACCAATAAAAAAATTGCACAAATTCCCAGTGACAGAGGGGTACGCAAAACATTACAAAGCCAATGAATACTACTAGAAATGTCTCTGGGGATGTGTATTTTTCCTCTGTTGTATAGTTGACGCGCTCCTGATCTACTCCAAGGGGTTATGTACTAAAGTGTGATAAAGGGGAGAAAACTTCTCCAGTGTGATAATGGGGGAGATGCACTAAAAGGTGATAAAGTGGAGATGATTTCTCTAGTGAGACAATAGGGGAGATACACTAAAAGGTGATAAAGTGGAGATGATTTCTCTAGTGAGATTACTTCTCCAGTGAAATAATGGGGGAGATGCACTAAAGGGTGATAAAGCGGATATCACTTCCCTAGTGAGATTACTTCTCCAGTGAGATAATGGGGGAGATGCACTAAAGGGTGATAAAGGGGAGGTCACTTCTCTAGTGAGACAATAGGGGAGATACACTAAAAGGTGATAAAGTGGAGATGATTTCTCTAGTGAGATTACTTCTCCAGTGAGATAATGGGGGAGATGCACTAAAGGGTGATAAAGCAGATATCACTTCCCTAGTGAGACAATAGGGGAGATACACTAAAAGGTGACAAAGTGGAGATGACTTCTCTAGTGAGACAATAGGGGAGATACACTAAAAGGTTATAAAGTGGAGATGCCTTCTCCAGTGAGATAATAGGGGAGATGCACTAAAGGGTGATAAAGTGGAGATGATTTCTCTAGTGAGATGACTTCTCCAGTGAGATCACTAGTCCAAGTCCTATGTTATTCTATGGAACCAATGCACTAAGATCTCTTCCACTTGACAAATCTTAGTGCATAGACTCCATAAAATAACACAGGAACTAGAGAAGTGATATCACTGGAGATGTCTTCTCTGGTGTATCACCTCTATATCACACCTTATGGAATAACCCTAAATTCTCTAGTGAACTAAAATGTCTCAAGTTGGTGAGATATTAAGGCATTGCCTCCATAGAATAACATAGGAAATGGAGTATTCATCACACTGGAGAAGTAATCACCTCTTATCATCTTTAGTCAAACCTTAGTACATCTACCCATATCCTTCTAAGTGTATCAGCCACAATATAATCTGCTTCATCTTCTGGATGTGTTACTATAAACCCAATTATGAAAGTTACCATATGGATAAGCAATGCATTTCACAGTGATGCGCCGCACACATGCTTGGCTATCAATAGGGTGACCACATTTCCATTCTGCCAATCAGGGACATTGCTTAGATGAGAGGAGCCGAGTACTTGTCCTGAGCTACAAGGCAGCTATGTGGGAGGGGTTACTGTACATCAGAGCGCATCCTGTTCTTTCTCTGGTGCACTGTAGAGTTCTAAACACTAGATGGAGAACTATCCATTGACAAAACAGTGCCTGTTGCCTACTATAAGATAATATACATCACACCCAAAGCCTTAAACTAGCATTACACTACAGAACAATTGCATTGCATCTCCATTTTGATGTCAGGATCAAGACTCTCTTCTCTCTCTACGGTTTACCGCCCTGGAGTCCAGAAAAGGCATCACTTCCTGTCACAGTAGTCAATGGGAAGTTTTCCTTCTAGTGGTTGGAACTCTGTGCTCTGGAGTCTTCATTCCCTGGACTTTGTATTGTGCCAGTAGGGGGCTGCCTGGGACATGGGACACACTTAAAATCAAAGACTGTCCTTGGCAATCGAAACATGTGGTCACCCTAGTCATCAAGGGTTTAATATACTATTTCTAATACCCTTATCCAGAAAATAAACAATTTAATGTTTGAATATTAAAGAAACCAGCTCATTTACTATTTAGGCCTCTTTTTTGACACTTTTGAGTAGCGAAATGGAAAATAAATGGTAATTCTCTTGGCCTCTTCATGTGGTATGAAAAGATTAGACATGTCTTCTATCGTCAGTGATTCAGATCAACACTTATAGCACTTTGGTAAAATTATACATGATAAAAAGCAAAGAGAAAGAGCGAGATTAGGAAGATTTAATCTTGTGCTGAAAGAAAAAAGCTTACATTAAAATCTAGCCCTAAAATGTGGATGATTATTTGGAAAAAAAAAGAAGCTGAATCCACATTACTGATCTCTTGAGGAGATTATAGAGGGCATTAAGAGGGTGCTCTTTTTTGTTTTAACCCTTTACAGCCAGAGAGGTGGGCAAAGAAGACCAGGAGATATATTTATATTCTCATTTTATCACCAAACATGAAGCAGGTCTCTGGTGTCCTGAAGAAGTTCAGATAAACTAGATAGATAGATAGATAGATAGATAGATAGATAGATAGATATGAGATAGATAGATAGATAGATAGATAGATAGATATGAAATAGCTAGATAGATAGATAGATAGATAGATAGATAGATAGATAGATATGAGATAGATAAATAGATAGATAGATAGATAGATAGATAGATATGAGATAGATAGATAGATATGAGATAGATAGATAGATAGATAGATAGATAGATAGATAGATAGATAGATATGAGATAGATAGATAGATAGATAGATATATAGATAGATAGATATGAGATAGATAGATAGATAGATAGATAGATAGATATGAGATATATAGATAGATAGATAGATAGATAGATAGATAGATATGAGATAGATAGAGAGATAGATATGAGATAGACAGAGAGATAGATAGATCGATAGATAGATATGAGATAGATAAATAGATATGAGATAGATAGATAGATAGATAGATAGATAGATATGAGATAGATAGATAGATAGATAGATAGATAGATAGATAGATGGATAGATATGACATAGATAGATAGATAGATAGATAGATAGATAGATATGACATAGATAGATAGATAGATAGATAGATAGATAGATAGATAGACAGATAGATAGATATGAGATAGATAGAGAGATAGATAGATAGATATGAGATAGATAGATAAATAGATATGAGATAGATAGATAGATAGATAGATAGATAGATAGATAGATAGATGGATAGATATGACATAGATAGATAGATAGATAGATAGATAGATATGACATAGATAGATAGATAGATAGACAGATAGATAGATATGAGATAGATAGAGAGATAGATAGATAGATATGAGATAGATAGATAAATAGATATGAGATAGATAGAGCGATAGATAGATAGATCGATAGATATGAGATAGATAGATAAATAGATATGAGATAGATAGATAGATAGATAGATAGATAGATAGATAGATATGACATAGATAGATAGATATGAGATAGATAGATAGATAGATAGATAGATATGACATAGATAGATAGATAGATAGATAGATAGATATGATATAGATAGATAGATAGATAGATAGATAGATAGATATAGGTGATAAAGTGGAGATGACTTCTCCAGTTCCTATGTTATTCTATGAAGCCTATGCATTAAGATCTCCAAAGATCAAGAACTCTTAGTACATAGACTCTGTAGAATAACATAGGAATTGGAGAAGTGATATCACTGGAGAAGTCGCCTCTATGCATCTAGGGATCTCTAGTGTGCAAGGATTCCATTGAGTTAATGTCTGCTTACATTGAAATGTAAATGTCCCTTTGGTTCTCACTGATCACAGTAATAGTACCTGATGTTCCATTACCAGATGTAACACTGTATAACACTGACTTCACTGTACTTACACTCGGGTTGTGTCACCACTCTGATTGGCTGAGAGCTCTCTCCAGGACCCCATTCGTTATAGGCCACAACACGAAACGCATAGGTCTCCTCTGGTTTCAGATTCCCCACTGTTAGCTGCAATGTTATGGGTTGTGATGTATTTACAGCCCTTTCCCTGAGTGAAAACAATACAACACAACATTTTAATAATATATTTTGTCTTTATTATAAAGATACTATTGAGCTACAATAAACAAGAATGTAAAATTGTGTTTTTGAACTCAGTGGTTACCCTTTTTTTTTTTTTTTGCTCAAGGCAAAACATTGTCTGGGATCCCCATCCCCCCAATATCTTATAGGTTGCTTGTCTTGGGCATATTGAATAGGATTAGGGTACATTTATTGGAGTTCTTTGGTCCTACAATCAGAATGAGAATAACGTACACGTAGGTCATAATCATTTCCATACATATACATTTGAAACTTAACATTACATTTTTTTTTGCAAGGTCATGATAAAAAAAGAATGGCTGCCAAAGCAGATGTCCCTGGCACATCATACTACCATGGTACCATGTGAGTAGTAGCATTATACACTTCAACAGCATTAAAGGGATAGTAATACTTTGTTTTATCTTAATTTTATTTTGTAGGCATTAAAAAAAACATGAAGAACGATATAAGTCTTATCTCTCAAACCTTTATGGTTTAAGATATATTCACAAGCAAAGTTTCCCCCTTCCTGTTCGGCCAGATCAGAAGGGAGATGCCCAGGTAGATTGTAGAGGGACAATCTTCAATTAAGATAAGGGAAAAACCTGAAAAACTTGTCAAGGGGGGCAGGGCTTTCATTGTTCTCATAGGAAGAAGATTGTCCCCTTCTGTTATCTGTCTGGTCTATGGACTGCATTCCACATCTGAGAAGAGATGGCTTACACTAGGTAAAAGGGGCGGGAGGGGGAAACTTTGCTTGTGAATATCTCATAAACCATAAAGGTTTGAGACATAAGACTTATATCATTCTTCATGTTTTTAATGCCTACAAAATAAAATAAAGTTAAACGAAGTATTACTATCCCTTTAACTGTACAGATCCAATCCAATTTTTTTGTCACACCTTCTGAAACAGCTGACGCTGCCAGTGGCAACCTCACTCCTATTGGCTTCGCAATGTACTGGAGATCTCTCCAGCATGCAAGGGGTTAAAAGTCCAATTTAATTTAACAGGTATGTTTATCTGTCCCCTATGGAACAGTTGGTTTACTCTAGAATAACTCCAGACTGTTTTTATAAATATGGGCCTAAGTGCGTTATAATAGTTTGATTGAAGCTAAGCATAGTGAGCTATGAATCGATGTTTTCATTACTACAGAAAATAAGCGCATATGCCTACGGGCACCCTAATGCTCCTATGTACTTAAAATCTTGCAGTTTTTAAAGTGGAGTTAACTCTTTATAATGACTGTGGTGAATTTGTAAGAGCTCAAAAACTAACTTATATGCATACTTGGGAACTCCCCTGAGACTCTGGTTTTCAGACTGCGCTATCGGGGTACAGAGGCTGATTCTACACATATAATAGAAACAGAAAAGAGATGGAGGAGCAGACTATGCATGATATATACATATGTAAAGGGACCACGTACTGACATATTCAACATTATACGTCTTGGTGAATGTAAAAATCGGTATAACGCATACAGGGTATTTAATGCTCACCCTGCTTGGTCTCCCACACAATGGAAAAAAACAGTCTCCACTGTAAACCATTGTGTTCTGAAAAAGTGTGGTATTGGTGCATTTTAGTAAATATAATAGTAAGGTTTACAGCTGATCTTGTCTATTCCCTTATGTGTGGGACACCAAACAGATATATATATTGTCAGAGACATTGCCATGATGGGGAGGAAATGGTTAATTTTTCTTTTAAAGCAAATTCTCTGAAAGTCTGTTTTTAAGATGTGTGTAAATGATCTCATGTTAAAACAATGGCCTTTGTTTCACGGTGGGGGTGAAAATAACTGAATGTCATTTATGAAGATATACGATTTTGTGCTAGGCATCAAATCTAAAGGAAGATATTCTCCCATATGGGAAAGTCTGGTAGGGTGACATATTTATGTCAAGTCCAATGACCTCGTAGCCATTCTTATCTTATGGTATGATACAGATCCAGATGCCATATGTCAAATTTTAATGTGGAGTACGAGCGACATCTCCAGGGTAAATAGCGTTATTACTAGTGCTTTGGAATTTTTCCATAATAATATGAGTAATGTCATAGGGAAATTAGGGATTATCCAGTCAGATAATACTGATGATGTCACTGCATAATGAGATGGATCTCTATCCAATCAGAGGAGATTCTGATAAGGGTAATTTTACATTATAAATATGTAAGTTTTGAGAGAGAAGGGGCTTTTTCCTCTTGGTTCCTGGCTCTTCAATTCCTGCTATATAATTTGTTGCCTGCTAAAGAAATCCTAAGAAATCCACACTTACTGGACTGGTAACTATATAACTTTGAGGAAAATGTGAATTGCACATTGAAACATTGACATGAAGTAAAATTAAATTTTTTGAAAGACCCGAGAGTGCTGACTTATTCTTTCGTTGTTTACATATATATATATATATATATATATATATATATATATATATATATATATATATATATAATGTGTATGTGTGTGTGTTTATGTTGTGCTTATGTATATATATACATATATATGTATATATATATATATATATATATATATATATATATATATATATATATATATTATACACAGTGTAGTCTGCGTCGTCTCCCCCTTTTTTCATTTTATGAGGGTCTTTGAAGATCATTTCTGGTTACCTGGGAAAGTAGCACAGAGATGTTTTGCTTTGTTTATTTCTCTCCCATTTTATGTAAATTAGTCAGTACTTCCCATTAGGAAGTGGCAGTTGGGATGGAGAGTGGAAATACTGACAAATAAATAAGTACTGTTTTAAATAAAGATGAGTAACACACAATATATAAACAGGGCTTATAATTTTAAGTCCTTTGCTACTAGCCAGACCTGAAAAGTTACTCACCACTGCAAGCCATAGCATACCAACCAGGGCTGAATTTCTACTCGCCAGGGATAAATTTTCACTCGCCATTGGTTAGTGGCGAGTGGAAATTTTGAGCCCTGATATAAATATATATATATATATATATATATATATATATATATATATATATATATATACATATACATAGAGAAGGCCCGTCCTCACAGATCTTAAAATACAAACATTTTATTGTCCGACGTTTCAGTTTGGGCTGGAACGTCAGACAATAAAACTGTTTGGATTTGAAGACCTGTGAGTGTGGGCCTTCTCTATGTATTTGCAGTCTTCTAGCCCTGCACCCAGGCAAGTTACCGTGGAAGATGTGAGTGCCAACCTTCGGACCAGTATATATATATATATATATATATATATATATATATATATACTAGTTGAACAGCCCGTTACACGGGCCACAGTGCCTCTGGCAGCCAGTCGCGGGACAGTCACGCGCAGCAGAGACTGCACGCGCCACTGCTGATACAGAGCTGGACGCTCCTTCGGAGTGCCCAGCTCCGTATCAGCTGCGGTGCGGGCAGTCTCTGCTGCGCGTGACTGCCGGACGCACAGCAGTGTCTACTGCGCATGTCCGGAGTTACACACAACTTAGCGAATTATTATATAGGATATATATATATATATATATATATATATATATATATATATATATATATATATACTAGTGTAAAAGCCCGTATACACGGGCCAAGGTCTGGGTAATGTTAACCCTTTGAGTGCTAGAGGGGTACACAACATATTGCTTTGCAACCCTTTGCGTACCCCTCTGGCACTCAAAGGGTTAAGAGGCCGCTGCCTCACTGCTCCACGTGATAAAGTCATGTGTCGCCTCACTCACTCGATGCAATCATGTGTAGTAGACAGTCTCTACTGTGCATGACTGCATTATGACAAACATCCTAGTGAATTATTATATAGGATATATATACATATATATATATATATATGAAAACTCTTTCAAAAACACCCAGTCATTATTTAGAATTAGTTCCACTTAATAACAAAATGTATTTGTAGTGAAGAGCAGAGACACATTGGAGCTCTATTGCAAAGCTTGAAAGTACACTTTATAAATCTTCATGGATATTTTTAGAAGGTTCAGGTGTTTTAAATGCAGACTGATAATAAAAAAATGCATTAGACAGAAACGATAATAGGAACATCTGTGACACAATTATAAATATGATATCTATACCATGGAATAACAAAAGAGACATTTTCATGTTAAACTCTGGTTTGTCACGTTTTGCTAACACGTGTCTCAGATTAGATAGTGAAGCAAATGATGGAGACTGTTAAATCATATGGCTTTGGAAAGCTATTGTGTTTCGATTAAACAAACAAGATCTATCTACTGCATTCCCAAGTTTTGATCTTAACCCATTTACAACCAAATGTATGCATTTCTTCTGATCAAAAGAGCATTAAAATTTATTGGAGAGGATGGTTATTCCCACAGCTGTGCGATGTTTCATTCAAAAGTAATTACAGTCCAAACATTTATTTTCTGTAAACCATTAAACACATTACCAAATGCTATTCAGAGTTTTCTTTTAATGTCTGTGTGGGAGAGCTTGAGTCTGAGACTCATGCTCTCTACAGAAAGTGATGGCAACATCGTCACCTGGTGACTGCAATAAAATATTTCAATGTATTGTAATTACATTAATACCTTTTGATGAAAGCCTCACTAAGAAGTGGGAATACCATTGGTTTACTTAGCAGAAAAAGTGCTAAAGCATATGTTTGTTTTCTACATAATAAAACAATGCTGCTTCTTTAATAGTGCCTGACAGATACTTTTACACAAGGTATGTGTGTATATTTCAGATATTTACTGAAGAGTAGTGTTGAGCGAGCATGCTCGGCCGATGCTCGGATCGGCTCGAGCATCGCTCTGCTCGGCACATGGCGGTACTCGTACGAGTACCGCATGTGCTCGCCCGCCATGTTCGGGTCTCCTCCCCGCACGTTTTGCGGCTGCTGCGCAGCCAATAAACGTGCAGGGAGGCTCTGACATCGGTGTAATGCCAGCAGCCATGTTGGCTGCTGGCATTACACTGATTGGCTGGCCAGAACCCGTGGTCGGGTGCTGTATAGCACCTGACCATCGAGTTCGGCTCAGTCTGAGCCAGGGAGAGCTGAGGATAGGAAGGGAAAGGCAGTGTAGGGAGGAAAAAAACAAAAATTGTGAAAAAAAAGAACCAAAAGTCCTTTTTAGGACTACTGTGTGTGGGGGCAGCAGGTTATTTTGTGTGGGGGGAAAAAAAAAAAAAAAAAAAAATATTCTGTTTAGTGTGTAAAGTTGCAGATTAGAGCACATTCTGTTTAGTGTGCACAGTTGCAGATTAGAGCACATTCTGTTTAGTGTGCAAAGTTGCAGATTAGAGCACATTCTGTTTAGTGTGCAAAGTTGCAGATTAGAGCACATTCTGTTTAGTGTGCAAAGTTGCAGATTAGAGCACATTCTGTTAAGTCTTCAAACTAAAATATCAAAGTCACATATTCCATTCAGTGTGCGTCGCCGCAGTTTAGCAGCACATTCTGTGTACTGTGCAGAGTTGCAGAATAGGAAGAAATACTGTTAAGTCTTCAAACTAAAATATCAAAGTCACATATTCCATTCAGTGTGCTTCGCCGCAGTTTAGCAGCACATTCTGTGTACTGTGCAGAGTTGCAGAATAGGAAGAAATACTGTTAAGTCTTCAAACTAAAATATCAAAGTCACATATTCCATTCAGTGTGCTTCGCCGCAGTTTAGCAGCACATTCTGTGTACTGTGCAGAGTTGCAGAATAGGAAGAAATACTGTTAAGTCTTCAAACTAAAATATCAAAGTCACATATTCCATTCAGTGTGCTTCGCCGCAGTTTAGCAGCACATTCTGTGTACTGTGCAGAGTTGCAGAATAGGAAGAAATACTGTTAAGTCTTCAAACTAAAATATCAAAGTCACATATTCCATTCAGTGTGCTTCGCCGCAGTTTAGCAGCACATTCTGTGTACTGTGCAGAGTTGCAGAATAGGAAGAAATACTGTTAAGTTTTCAAACTCAAATATTAAAGTCACATATTCCATTCAGTGTGTTTCACCGCCGTTTAGCAGCCTATTCTGTGTACTCTGCACAGTTGCAGACTAGGAAGAAATACTGTTAAGTTTTCAAACTCAAATATTAAAGTCACATATTCCATTCAGTGTGTTTCACCGCCGTTTAGCAGCCTATTCTGTGTACTCTGCACAGTTGCAGAATAGTAAGAAATACTGTTAAGTTTTCAAACTCAAATATTAAAGTCACATATTCCATTCAGTGTGTTTCACCGCCGTTTAGCAGCCTATTCTGTGTACTCTGCAGAGCTGCAGAATAGTAAGAAATAGTGTTAAGTTTTCAAACTCAAATATCAAAGTCACATATTCCATTCAGTGTGTATCACCGCCGTTTAGCAGCCTATTCTGTGTACTCTGCACAGTTGCAGAATAGTAAGAAATAGTGTTAAGTTTTCAAACTCAAATATCAAAGTCACATATTCCATTCAGTGTGTATCACCGCCGTTTAGCAGCCTATTCTGTGTACTCTGCACAGTTGCAGAATAGTAAGAAATACTGTTAAGTTTTCAAACTCAAATATTAAAGTCACATATTCCATTCAGTGTGTTTCACCGCCGTTTAGCAGCCTATTCTGTGTACTCTGCAGAGTTGCAGAATAGTAAGAAATAGTGTTAAGTTTTCAAACTCAAATATCAAAGTCACATATTCCATTCAGTGTGTATCACCGCCGTTTAGCAGCCTATTCTGTGTACTCTGCACAGTTGCAGAATAGTAAGAAATACTGTTAAGTTTTCAAACTCAAATATTAAAGTCACATATTCCATTCAGTGTGTTTCACCGCCGTTTAGCAGCCTATTCTGTGTACTCTGCAAAGTTGCAGAATAGTAAGAAATACTGTTAAGTTTTCAAACTCAAATATTAAAGTCACATATTCCATTCAGTGTGTATCACCGCCGTTTAGCAGCCTATTCTGTGTACTCTGCACAGTTGCAGAATAGTAAGAAATACTGTTAAGTTTTCAAACTCAAATATCAAAGTCACATATTCCATTCAGTGTGTATCACCGCCGTTTAGCAGCCTATTCTGTGTACTCTGCACAGTTGCAGAATAGTAAGAAATACTGTTAAGTTTTCAAACTCAAATATTAAAGTCACATATTCCATTCAGTGTGTTTCACCGCCGTTTAGCAGCCTATTCTGTGTACTCTGCACAGTTGCAGAATAGTAAGAAATACTGTTAAGTTTTCAAACTCAAATATTAAAGTCACTTATTCTGTGTAAGATGAAGAAGGCGGGTAAAAAGGGACGGGGAAGTGGACGTGATCCTGAAAGTTCAGGGCGCGGGTCAGGACGCGGAGAAACTGTGCCTGGTGCCAGAGCACAAGAAAGAAAGACATCCACCATACCTAGCTTCATGTGTAATTTTACAGGGCGTCGCAGGACATCACTCTCGAGGTCCGACCACTGCGAACAGGTGGTCGGTTGGATGACAGCTGATACTGCTTCCAGTCGGTTAAGCACCACCCTGTCTTCCACCAAGTCCACTCTCAGTAGCCAAGAGTCTGGTCAAAATAATCCTCACTCTGATCATCCTTCCTCCCACCATACACGGTCTGGTCAAAGAAGTGATCCCATACTGGGATATAGTGAGGAGCTCGTCTCATCACCAATCCTTCATTTGACCCTCTCTCCAAGCACGCTTGCAGAGGAACATGACATCTTGTGCCCTGATTCACAACCTCTAGAGGCTACCCAATCACAAGAAGATGACAGATGTGAACGGCATTTAAGGTCAAAGGAAGTAGTGGATGATGATGATGATGATGAGACACAGTTGCCATTAAATCAACCACTATTTCCGTCTCAAGACCTTGTTGAGGAGAATGTTATACAGTTGTCAATGACTGAGTATGTGGTGGGATCAAGACTTGAGGAGGATGATCAGAGTGAGGAAGTGGAGGAGGACTTGGTGGACGATGAGGTGACTGACCCCACCTGGGAAGGTGTAGAGCCGAGCGATGTCAGCAGTCCTGAGGGTGAGCCATCTGCAGCACCGCAACAGGCTGGAAGAGGCAGTGGTGTGGCTACAGAAAGAAGGCGGACCGCACCAAACCGGCCCGCAAATGTTCCACGGAGCACCCCCTTGCGTAAATCTACCTTGCCAAAGGGTAGGTGTTCCGCGGTATGGCGTTTTTTTAAGGAAAGTGCGGACGACAAAAGAATTGTAGTTTGCAACCTGTGCCACACCAGAATGAGCCGAGGCATGAACACTAGAAACCTCACCACCACCAGCATGATCCGACACATGGCATCCAAGCACCGTAGTAAGTGGGAGGAACGCCTGGATCGCCCATCTGTGTCTGCAGGCCACACCACTGCCTCCTCTTCCCCTGTTTTCGGTGCCGGCCAATCGCCTGTCGAAGGCGCAGGCCCGCATACCTCCCGCCCTGCACCTGTACCATCTGAAGCACCATCAGCGACCACATCCACTTCCCTGTCCCAGCACAGCGTCCAAATGTCGTTACCCCAGGCATTTGAGCGCAAGAGAAAGTACCCAGCCACCCACCCACAGGCCATAGCACTAACCTCACACCTTTCAAAATTACTGGCCATCGAAATGCTGCCATTTAGGCTTGTGGACACTGAGTCCTTCCGCAGCCTGATGGCAGCAGCTGTCCCTCGGTACGCGGTCCCCAGCCGCCACTACTTTTCCCGGTGTGCCATCCCCGCATTACACCACCATGTGTCCCGTAACATCACCCGTGCCCTGACCAACGCAGTTACTGGGAAGGTCCACTTAACGACTGACACATGGACAAGTGCTTGTGGCCAGGGACGCTACATTTCCCTGACGGCACACTGGGTGAATGTCGTGGAGGCTGGGAGCGACTCGGACCCTGGGATGGCACGGGTGCTACCCACGCCGAGGATTGCGGGCCCTACCTCCATCAGGGTTTCCACCAGCACCTACGTTATTGGCTCCTCCTCCTCCGCTTCCACCTCCGAATTCTCTACACGCAGCGCCACTCCCCCATCAGCCAGTAGCTGGAAGCAGTGTAGCACTGCAGTGGGGAAGCGTCAACAGGCCGTGCTGAAGCTGATCTGCCTTGGGGACAAACAGCACACGGCCTCAGAGCTGTTGCAGGGGATTAGTCACCAGACCGAGCAGTGGCTCTCGCCACTCAACCTGCAACCAGGCATGGTTGTGTGTGATAATGGGCGTAACTTGGTGGCGGCTTTGGAGCTCGGGAAGCTCACACACGTACCATGCCTAGCGCATGTATTTAATTTAGTGGTGCAGCGATTTCTAAAAACCTACCCCAATGTGCATGATCTCTTGACCAAGGTGCGCCGCGTGTGTGCACATTTCCGTAAGTCATCTACAGCTTCGGCCGGCCTGTTGAAGCTGCAGCAGCGCTTACAATTGCCAGCTCACCGGCTGCTGTGTGACGTGAGCACGCGCTGGAACTCCACCTTCCACATGTTGGCCCGGCTTTGTGAGCAGCAGAGGGCAGTAGTGGAGTACCAGCTGTTACACGGTCGTCGCCTCTCCGTTCAACTTCCTGTAATCAGAAGTGAGGAGTGGGAATGGATGTCAGACCTCTGCGAGGTTTTACGCAATTTTGAGGAATCGACACAGATGGTGAGCGGCGATAACGCTATTATCAGTGTAACCATCCCACTTCTGTGTCTACTGAAACGCTCGCTGCTCACAATTAAAACCGACGCTTTGCATGTGGAAGAGGTGGAAATGGGGGAGGAAGAGCTTACACAAGGTGATAGCCAGAGCACCCTCACTTCGTCTTCTCAGCGACAATTGGAGGAGGCGGAGGAGGAGGAGGAGGAGGAGGAGGAGGAGGAAGACACGGTTGCCTCCGCTACAGAGGGTAGCCATGGAACTTTAGTTCCATCTCTTCAGCGTGGGTGGGCAGAAGAGGAGGAAGAGGATGAGGATATTGAGAGTCATCCTCCTGGTGAGGACAGCGAAATCTTGACTGTTGGTACTCTGGCACACATGGCTGACTTTATGTTAGGCTGCCTTTCCCGTGACCCACGCGTTATACGCATTTTAAACAACACGGATTACTGGGTGTTCACCCTTCTGGACCCCCGCTACAAAGAGAATTTCTCATCTCTCATTCCTCCGGTGGAGAGGACAAGCAAAATGGTGCAATACCAGAAGGTTCTTGTCGAAAAATTGCTCCAAAATTTTCCATCTGACAACGCTGGCGGCAGAGTACGTGCTACCTTGGCCAGCCGAGAAGGGGAGAAAAGGGGAGCACACAGCAGTTCCGAGAAAGGCAGGGCAACACTCTCCAAGGCGTGGGACACCTTCATGACACCCCGCCAGCACCCTCACCCTGATGCGCAGCCTAGTGTCACAAGGAGGGAAAAGTTTTGGAAGATGGTGAAGGAGTACGTAGCAGACCGTGTCAGCGTCCTCAATGATCCCTCTGTGCCTTACAACTACTGGGTGTCCAAGCTGGACACGTGGTATGAACTGGCACTCTACGCCTTGGAGGTGCTGGCCTGCCCTGCCGCCAGCGTTCTGTCTGAGCGGGTATTTAGTGCTGCTGGTGGCATCATAACAGATAAGCGTATCCGCCTTTCCACCGACAATGCTGATAGGTTGACACTTATAAAAATGAACAAGGCCTGGATTTCCCCTGACTTCTCCACTCCACTGGAGGAAAGCCGCGGGGGAACATAAACTCACTTTATATATGTTATTTACAATGATGTGAATACTCTGTATTCCCATTCACCCCTTCCACCCAAAAAACGGGTATATGGTTGACTCTTAATCTTCTCATCCTCCTCCTCCTCTTCCATATGCCCTGTGCTATAATTTTTATATAGGGCCAGCTCACCAGCGGGCCCTGTGATATAATTTTTATATAGGGCCAGCTCACCAGCGGGCCCTGTGATATAATTTTTATATAGGGTCAGCTCACCAGCGGGCCCTGTTTGCCAATTTTTATATAGGTCAGCTCACCAGCGGGCCTTCTCATATAATGTTTTATTGGGTCAGCTCTCTAGCGGGCCCTCTCATATAATGTTTTATAGCGTCAGCTCACTAGCGGGCCTTCGCATATAATGTTTAGGATGGTCAGCTCTGCAGCAGACCCTCACCCATAATGTTTTAGATGGTCAGCTCAGCGCACGTTTCCCTCTTAATCATGGCCTCAGTTCTGAAAATCAAGGAAATTTTTGGGAGAATTTGCCTCTGCGCACGTTTCCCTCTTAATCATGGCCTCAGTTCTGAAAATCAAGGAAATTTTTGGGAGAATTTGCCTCTGCGCACGTTTCCCTCTTAATCATGGCCTCAGTTCTGAAAATCAAGGAAATTTTTGGGAGAATTTGCCTCTGCGCACGTTTCCCTCTTAATCATGGCCTCAGTTCTGAAAATCAAGGAAATTTTTGAGAGAATTTGCCTCTGCGCACGTTTCCCTCTTAATCATGGCCTCACTTCAGAAAATCAAGGAAATTTTTGGGAGAATTTGCAGATGATATACAAGTAAATATACAGCAAATATTGTTTGGTAACAATTTTTCGCCTAAAGTCGTTTTTATTTTCCTTTTTGTGTGTTTTATGGTCAGTCTGTAAAAATGGCGTACTACGGGCGAAAGATCGTTCCCAGCAGCGATGTTGGAGTCCAAGATGCATCCAGACATCCTCCCTATGCTGTCCCTGAACCATTTCTGTGGTGTTTCCATCCTTTTCTGCCATTTTCCTATGGACCAGGCACCCTCCCCTCATCAGAGCAGGGGGTGCCTGGTGTAATGCTCGAGTCCTCCCATTGACTTCAATGGGGCTCGGGTGCTCGGCCGAGTACTCGAGCCTCAGGGGGTGCTCGGTCAGAGCACCCGAACACCCGAGCATTGGGGTGCTCGCTCATCACTACTGAAGAGGAAATATCCGTTTTAAATTATAAATGATATTTCAATTTTTTAAATATTTTTAATAAATGTATTTATAAATGGGTGTTTTGAAGTTTAGACTGATTTATTTTAACCCCTTAAGCTCAGGGACCCCAGAATCCAATGTGACAAAAAAAAATTATTACCCATGGTCCTTAATTGCCACCAGCTCACTGCTGTGACTAGTCGTTAAGGAGTTAGGCTTTGATGTCTATGGGAAAGTTGTACTATATAAACGGTAATCATTATCCTGTGAAAATAGTACTTTGTGTTTCCAGTGATAATTCTACATGGGCCCTATGTTAGAAACAAAATTGTGGTAATTCTACATGTGCAAAGGGCTGCATAGGTGTTGGCCTTTCTCTCTGTTCATTTGCTTCTATCTCTCTGGTTCTCTATCAGATATGCAGTTCTTGGCTACGGTCATTGACAAATAACTTTTGTTCCTTATCAGTGACTGATCGTGTTTCTCTGGCTTGCTTTTGAAAGTGGAGGAGGGGAATGGGATAGAACTATAAAATGGCATAAATGTTGGCATTCTGGTGGTGCACACATACTAATACAGCATAAATGTATTTGTGTGCAGTTTGAAATGTCTTTGCCTACATGACGACCCTCAAAAGGGCGACATCTGAATGCTGACAGTTTTGCTCCTTTTGTTCATCTAATAAGTCAAATGCGGCATCTCTCTGCTGACAGAGAGCCCACATGGCAACCTTTAAGCGGGAGACATTTTGAGGTTGTCCTTTTGAGGGTGGTCATGCAGACAACATTTCAATAAGATACCTTTGTGGGTTTACTATTTTCAATAGGATGGCTTTGTGTACACTCCCCCATAGATTTCAATCGGATCTACCAACATGACACTGGCAGATGGAATAGTTAATCTACCACAACTGTATCACCACAGTGAGTCCTACTCACAAAGGTCGTTGCTGTAAGCCACTTATGTGGAGAACAGCTACAAAAGCTTCTTGGGAATATAAAGCTATACCAGTGCAGCCTCAACTGTGGATGAAAATTAAAGGGATAGTAATACTTCGTTTTATCTTTATTTTATTTTGTAGGCATTAAAAAAACATGAAGAACGATATAAGACTTATCTCTCAAACCTTTATGGTTTAAGAGATATTCACAAGCAAAGTTTCCCCTCCCGCCCCTTTTACCTAGTGTAAGCCATCTCTTCTCAGATGTGGAATCCAGTCCATAGACCAGACAGATAACAGCAGGGGACAGTCTTCTTCCTATGAGAACAATGAAAGCCCTGCCCCCCTTGACAAGTTTTTCAGGTTTTTCCCTTATCTTAATTGAAGATTGTCCCTCTCTGCAGTCTACCTGGGCACCTCCCTTCTGCTCTGGCTGAGCAGTGTTACATCAGTAAAAGGGGCGGGAGGGGGATACTTTGTCATTGAATTACTCTTGAACTACAACTCTGACAGAACTGAAATAACACTCTCCAAAGTCCAAATACCATGATGATTAATTAGAGCTGCTTTTATTATGAAACATTACTATCCCTTTAAAACTCCAAAAGGGCAGCACCTCTTCACCTCGCTCTCCATGTGGCACACATATATACAAAAGAAGAACAGAGGGAGCCCAAATCGTGCAATATTGAATAGGACAGAATAAATGTAAAGATGTACACTCACCAGAGCAATGGTCAGTACTTCTCAGAACTGACAAATGAGCATGCAGAGAATACCGATCTGTCTCCGTTGAGAAACACAGCGGTAATAATAATAATAAGTACTAGCCAGCCCTTCTCTTCTTCTGCATCCCTCTACCTTTCTTACGCTCCATACTTAACACAAGCTTCAGCATGAAATAATACATGAGGTTACGGATGGCTGGCACTATTATATAAGAAATTCACTAAGCCCCAGCATGGTCTTTACCTACCACCGCTTTAGCCTATGCTGTCATTTTCTCACTTTCTCCAAGACTATAAGACACTGAAAATTAAATTAAAGAGGGAGCATAGCTAAAAAAAGTGCTGCTTCGTATAGTGATAAATTTAACCCCCCGACTGTTAGAGAGATCTCCAATGCCTTGCTTTGCAATGTGTTGGAGACCTCTACAGCACTCAGTTTGTTTTAACCATCCTGGAAGACTTAAAGGGATAGTAATGTTTCATAATAAAAGCAGCTCTAATTGATCATCATAGTATTTGGACTTTGGAGAGTGTTATTTCAATTCTGTCAGAGTTGTAGTACAAGAGTAATTCAATGACAAAGTATCCCCCTCCCGCCCCTTTTACTGATGTAACACTGTTCAGCCAGAGCAGAAGGGAGGTGCCCATGTAGACTGCAGAGAGGGACAATCTTCAATTAAGATAAGGGAAAAACCTGAAAAACTTGTCAAGGGGGGCAGGGCTTTCATTGTTCTCATAGGAAGAAGATTGTCCCCTGCTGTTATCTGTCTGGTCTATGGATTGGATTCCACATCTGTGAAGAGATGGCTTACACTAGGTACAAAGGGGTGGGAGGGGAAACTTTACTTGTGAATATCTCTCAAACCTTTATGACTTATATCATTCTTCATGTTTTTTTAATGCCTACAAAATAAAATAAAGATAAATGAAGTATTACTATCCCTTTAAGCACAAAAAAGTGAGATTCACTAATAGGTGATACAGAGGTGATAAAGTGGAGATGACTTCTCCAGTGATACATACCTCCCAACATTTCAATTTGCCAAAGAGGGACACTTGTATTTTAGGGGGTGTTGCTGGGGGCGTGGCTGGTGGGCGGGGCATTACCAATAATTTTTAGGCTATTTCATGACCTATTGACACCTATGTGTGTAACCTAATAAATAACTTATAACAAGACCAAAGTATTTTATTTACACAGACTAATTTATAAACACATATACTGACATTTAACCCCTTAACGACATGTGACGTACTAGGACCGTCACAGTCCTTGAAATACTCAAGGACTGATGACGGTCACAGTAGGTCACGTACTTTTTACTTACAGCACTCTACCGGGAGCGCTGTAAATAAAAATAGGGCCTGAAATTGACCGCTCCAACATCGGAGCGATCTCTATCAGGCCCCATAGTGACGCGCCGATACACGCGACAGGTCACGTGTACCGGTGCATCCACGTGGTTCTATGGGACGGAGACGTCCCAGGACCGCTGGTCGTTAAGGGGTTAAAGAAACAATAATGAGACTTTTATTGCTGTAGAGCAATGTGATACAGTTATATATACACCCAACAATCTGATCTTATAAAAAGAGGGACATCAGGGTGGGAAATAGGGACAGAGGGATTTGGGTCTAAAAGAGGGACTGTCCCTCCTAAAGAGGGACACTTGGGAGGTATGATGGTATCACGGCTCCAATACCTATGTTATTCTATGGAGCCAATGCACTAAGATTTCTTCAACTTTGGAGATCTTAGTGCATAGGCTCCATAGAATAACATAGGAACTGAAGAAGTGATAAACTGGAGAAGTATCTCCACTTTTGTAGAGGTTCATTAAGCGGTAATAAAGAGGTGATGACTTTTCCACTTTATCACTTCTCCAGTTCCTATGTTATTCTATGGAGCATATGCACTAAGATCTCCAAAGTTGGAGAAATCTTAGGGCCATATGTTCAAAAAGGTAGTGAAATAGCTTTTGTTGTTTGCAACGACTTTTCAAAGTACAGTGCCGTTGGGATCATTAATATTTTCAGAGAGTGTCGGTTGTTATTGGAAATATGTCGTTTGTCCTGACTGAAACTGTCATATGGAACGACAAAAAAATGTCTTAACTAACGGCTCTTACTGTATTCACTCCATAGAATAACATAGGAATTGGAGAAGTGATATCACTGGAGAAGTCATCTCCTCTTTATCACCACTTAGTGAATCTCCACCCTGGTCTCCATTATCCAGTTTACAAAGTGAATTTAGATCATCTTCCATTAATGTAAAATGCAATTATGCTGTTCCTGTACAGCTTCAAATGATGTTAAGATATGTCAAATACTTAATTATTTGCTTCAAGGTGGAAAAGTCACGCTAATGCTTTTCACTGTGAATTAAGGAATATCAGAACAAGCATGTAAATTATTCTATATGAGAAAACTTTCTCTTTCTTCTCTTGATTATCCTCCTTTTGTATAATAGCAAGCAGATTGTGTTCTACGATTATCACAGTTATTATCTTAATATCATCTCATTGCTACCATATTACCATAACATATTATTCTCATTTTACTGCTGAATGCGAGTACAATATAACTTAATAACATCATTTTAGCAAAAAGCTAAGAAAAATGGTTTGGAAAATAGAGATTAAATAAAGACTGTTTTTAACTCATCTTTTTTCTTCATTAGTTTCATTAAATATATTACAATCGCATAACGTGACTAAGTAAATACTCTTCAGAGAATACGCAATGGGACATATGTGTAAAGACAAAAGGAGATCATTTCTAAGGCTAATTCCAATTAATTTAAAGGGATAGTAATATCAGGAAAAAATGTTAATTATGGTAGATACAATTAAAAGAGAGTACTTACACTTATTCGTATCTCTCAAACCATTATGCTTTGAGAGATATAGGAAAATAAAGTTTTCTGGTCCCTCCCCTTTCTGCTTAATGAGCTGTAAAGCTGCCAGAAGCAGATTCTGGTTCCTGGATCAGATGATGGCTCTTCAGCAGTGAGGATATAATGATATCTAAAGATAAATACTTCATAGGAATGGTCTACAACATGTGCTTGCAAACCAGGCACACGTTGTAGACCGTTCCGGTGAAGTATTTATATTTAGATATTGTTATATCAGTGCTGCTGAAGAGCCGCTGTCTGATCCAGGAACCAGAATCTGCTTCTGGCAGCTTTACAGCTCATTAAGCAGAAAGGGGAGGGGCCAGAGAACTTTATTTTCCTATATCTCTCAAACCCAAATGGTTTGAGAGATACTAATAAGTGCAAGTATTCTCTTTTAATTGTATTTACCATATAGTTAATACTTTTTTTCTGACATTACTATCCCTTTAATTTGGGCTTTTAATCTCTTGAATGTTATACACCTCTCTAGCATTCAAGGGGTTAAAAGCCTCATTTTAATTGATTAAACTGTTTTTTCCCTTCTTATTTAAAATATTTGCATGCCACAGGAGTGCCCAGTACTATTCATTGGGCACAGCTCTGGAACTCCAAAGGTTAATTCAGTGAATGATAGAAAGGTCTCTAAGAAATCATTCAGTAATGTGTTGGATCTCTCTCTAGCATAAAACTGGATAAACCAAGGGCTATGACTCCTGTTATGTAGAGGCAGCTGTGGTAGGAGATGTCTAATAACATTTAAAACTCAAAGGCATACTAATGTTTCAAAATAAAAGCAGCTCCAATTAATCTTCATAGTATTTGGGCCATAGAGAGTGTTATTTCAATACTGGAGGCAAACATTTAGTAAAGCTGATACCTTTATTGGCTAATTAAACAGATTTAAAATGCAAGCTTTCAAGACTTCTTAGGCCTCTTTCTCAGGCATGTATAATACTACTACTACAAAATTTTTGCCTCCTGTATTTCTACGGCTAACACTGTACCAACTGTCATCTATTATTTCAATTAGGGGTGCACCGAAATGAAAATTTTGAACCGAAACCGAAACGTCAGGATGCACTTGGCCGAAAACCGAAACCGAAACCGAAAATGACTTTAATGCATATTTTAAAACCGTAACCCTGACTTTTAAAAAGTTTTCATAAACTTAGCCTGTTATATTATGTTTTTGTTTGTAAAAAGGAAAAAAAATATTTTGGCCAGGGTTGGGCAAACATAAGAATCTCATTTCTGGTAGTGGAGAAATGAGGTTCTTATGACTGCCCAGCAATGGCCAAGATGTTTCTATTTTACAAACAAAAACAAGTTTTACAAGATAATTTTGTCAAAACTGGTTCAAAGTCAGAGATAGGGTTTTAAAATATGCATTATGAATGTATTTAAACCTTGACTTTGAAAAAGGTTTTTATAAAATTATCCTTTTACATCTAGTGTGGCTTTTTAGTATTATTATTTATTTTTTCTATAGCTTTTAGTTCTTCTAAACATTTTTGGTATTTTGGATGTGTATTACCAATACCTCTTCTATGGTCCAGCAGAGGAATGCAGGCTGGGCATCAACAGCAGCCACTCAGGGTCTCCTGTCACTCTCGGCACGGAAAATGTCCAAAAGCAGCAGCAGGGGAGCACTGTGGTAACAGCTTACCACCTAGCTGTTTTTTTTGTGTCTGTTGATTTTAAGCAGCCCGCGCTAGCTACGTTGTGACATAGCGCGGCTGCTCAGTACTAGGATTACTAGGGCTGCAACTAACGATTATTTTGATAATCGATTAGTTGGCCGATTATTTTTTCGATTAATCGGATAAAAAAAAACAATATGCTAATTTTTCATTATTTAATGAACAAACTGAGTGTTAAAAACAAACAGTAGAATAAAAACCTTTACACATTTAACATGCATCATTGTTATTATTTTACTATGGGGTCTATGCACCTCTCTTTCTCCCCCATGTACTTCTTTCTCCCCCCATGTACTTCTTTCTCCTCCCTTGTGCCTCTCTTTCTCCCCCCTTGTACCTTTCACCCCTTGTGCCTCTCTTTCTCCCCCATGTATTTCTTTATGCCTCTCTTCTCCCCCATGAGCCTCTCTCCCCCTTGAGCCTCTCTCCCCCTTGTGCCTCTCTTTCTCCCCCTTGTGCCTCTCTTTCTCCCCCATGAGCCTCTTTCTCCCCCATGTGCCTCTTTCTCCCCCATGTGCCTCTTTCTCCCCCATGTACTTTTCTCCCCTTGTGCATCACTTTCTCCCCCATGTATTTCTTTATGCCTCTCTTTCTCCCCCATGAGCCTCTCTCCCCCTTGTGCCTCTCATTCTCCCCCATGAGCCTCTTTCTCCCCCATGAGCCTCTTTCTCCCCCATGTGCCTCTTTCTCCCCTTGTGCCTCACTTTCTCCCCCATGTATTTCTTTATGCCTCTCTTCTCCCCCATGAGCCTCTTTCTCCCCCATGAGCCTCTCTCCCCCTTGTGCCTCTCTTTCTCCCCCATGAGCCTCTCTCCCCCTTGTGCCTCTCTTTCTCCCCCATGAGCCTCTTTCTCCCCCATGTGCCTCTTTCTCCCCCATGTACTTCTTTCTCCCCTTGTGCCTCACTTTCTCCCCCATGTATTTCTTTATGCCTCTCTTCTCCCCCATGAGCCTCTTTCTCCCCCATGAGCCTCTCTCCCCCTTGTGCCTCTCTTTCTCTCCCTTGTGCCTCTCTTTCTCCCCCATGTACTTCTTTATGTCTCTCTTTCTCCCCCTTGTGCCTCTTTTTCTCCCCCTTGTGCCTCTCTTTCTCCCCCATGTACTTTTCTCTCCCTTGTGCCTCACTTTCTCCCCCTTGTACTTCTTTCTCCCCCATGTGCCTCTTTCTCCCCCTTGTACTTCTTTCTCCCCCCATGTACTTCTTTCTCCCACTTATGCATCTCTTTCTCCCCTATGTACTTTCTCTCCCTTTGTACCTCTCTTTCTCCCCCTTTGTACCTCTCTTTCTCCCGGTCCCCTGCGGCTGGCTGGCTCTGAGTTCCCTCCTGTCCGCATCATCACTCGCCCCTGCGGGCAGTGATGACATACATACAGAGAAGAGGGCAGAGGCACCGGAAGAGAAGCGCTTGCTGCCAGACAGTAACGATCAGTCTGCTGGCAACAAGCGCTTCTCTACTGGTGCCTCTGCCCTCTTCTCTGTATGTCATCACGGCCCGCAGGGGCGAGTGATGATGCGGGTGGGCAGGAGGGAACTCAGAGCCAGCCAGCCGCAGGGGACCGTGAGAAAGAGAGATACAAAGGGGAGAAAGAGAGGTACAAAGGGGGAGAAAGAGAGGTACAAAGGGAGACAACATCTAATCCTGTGCCAAGGATTTTCGTCCATTTTTTTTATTTCGGCTTTTTGCCGAAAAGGCCATTTTCGGCCGAAACATTTCGGCTACCGAAATTTCGGTGCACCCCTAATTTCAATACTGTCAGAGTTCTAGTCCAAGAGTAATTGAATGATAAAGTATCATCGGTGAGTATAAGGAAAAACCTGAAAATCCTGTCAAGGGGGCAGGGTTTTCCTTATGTTCACAGTAAGAAGATTGTCCCTTGCTGTGATCTGTCCTGTCAAGAGACCAGATTCCATATCTGAGGGGAGGCGGCTTACACTAGATAAAAGGGGCAGGAGAGGGATACTTTATCATTCAATTACTCTTGAACTACAACTCTGACAGTATTGAAATTACACTCTCCATTGCACAAATAGTATGAAAATTAATTAGAGCTACTGTTTTTGTGGAGCATTACTATCACTTTAAATGAGCAGTGATTTGATTAACCCCTTAAGGACCAGCCGTGCAGCTGACACTTAAGGACCAACTCCTCGAAGGGAGTGCAGCCGCGTGGTGACCCAGAATTCTATGACGTATATGTAAGTCATGGGTCGTTAACGGAAGTTTTCCCATGACGTATATGTATGTCGGGGATCCTTAAGGGTTTAAGAAAAACTGGACACACCTCTGGCACTCAAAGGGTTAAATTTATATATTACAACTCAATTTTTTTCAACGTAACTGCTAGAAACTGTACCAGCTGGTGTCCAAAAGGTTTTATTTAACCAATTCAAGCTATGAGAGAGCATGATACTGATTTCAGGGTGTGAGATGCACTAAGGTTTCATAAGGGTCCTAGGGTGACCACATTTCCATTCTGCCATTCAGGGACAGTGGGGTGACAAGAGTACTTCCCTCCAGCTATAGGGCAGCTATGGGGGAGTGGTCAGTATATATCACTGGACATCAGTGCTCAAATTGCTCTTTATGTGGTGCACCACAGAGTTCTAACCACTATAGGGAGAACTGCCCATTGACTGCTGTGACAGGAAGCGATGTCTGTGGTGGGCTACTAGATAATATACATCACTCCCATAGTCTTAGACTAGGATTACAGTATCAAGGCACATTTCTGTCTCAAGTGCTTAGAGCACCCTCTGGAAGCCATTTTTTTGTAGCCCAGCAGAGGCATTACTTCCTGTCACAGTAGACAATGGGCAGTTCTATTTGTAGTGTTTAGATTGTTTATTCAGGGACTTTGTATTGTTCCTAATGGGGCTGCCTGGGACAAGGGACACATATATAAATTCTGGGACTGTCCCTGGCAATCAGGGGCATGTGGTCACCCTTAGCATATGACAAGATGGAATCAGTGCAATACACCCCAATATCACCAACCTGGACCCTAAGAAACACTACTATCCCTTTAAGTAGAACACTACTGATTTTGATAGTGGAAAGAAGAAACAGATTTAAATTGGAAGTGATATATCTGCCAAGGCTGTTGTCTCACAAATTCACTAATAATTATGCACAGGGGTACATAACTAATTAACACATTTATATTGGACATGTTGTCTCTGCAAAACAAGTCTATGATTGTCCTGCTGTATCCCATGGCAAAAGGGCATTGGCCTACAACTCCCAGTGCGCTTTGGTTTAATTGAGATTGATGTAATCTAGATCAAATTTGAAACATTCAGTTCCCCCCATACAGACCCCTTAATCGTGTATTTCACTCTCACATCTGAGCCTTTCAGTGGTCCCTCCACTTCTCAGTGACTCAAGTTACATCATTATCAAGCTTTTTAAAATGGGAAAAAAAACCTTCATGTTTTATTTTATGCTGTTTTTGAGGAGGGAGGAGAGCAATTCTTGAGCAAGACAACTGCACCACAATTTGACCCTTTAAAGGATTAGTAATGTTTCATAATAAAAGCAGTTCTAATTAATCATCATGGTATTTGGACTTTGGAGAGTGTTATTTCAATACTGTCAGAGTTGTAGTTCAAGAGTAATTCAATGATAAAGTATCCCCCTCCCACCCCTTTTACTGATGTAACACTGCTCAGCCAGATCAGAAGGGAGATGCCCAGGTAGATTGCAGAGAAGGACAATCTTCAATTAAGATAAGGGAAAAACCCGAAAAACTTGTCAAGGGGGGCAGGGCTTTCATTGTTCTCACATGAAGAAGATTGTCCTCTGCTGTTATCTGTCTGGTCTATGGACTGCATTCCACATCTGAGAAGAGATGGCTTACACTAGGTAAAAGGGGCAGGAGGGGAAACTTTGTTTGTGAATATCTCTCAAACCATAAAGGTTTGAGAGATAAGACTTATATCGTTCTTCATGTTTTTTTTAATGCCTACAAAATAAAATAATGTTCAAACGAAATATTACTATCCCTTTAAGTGCCAGGGAGAATACCTCACTGGCACTCAAAGGGTTAAACCCCTGAGAGCTAAAGAGGTCTTCAGTGCATATAAAATACAAGCATGGTGTGTATACAGGTCAACGCGTTTCTCAAAAAGCACAGAGTCTTTTACACACTGTGCTTGTATTTTGTGCTGCTCCGTCAGACTTCTTTCTGTGTTCCTATGTTCTTCACTGTCAACCGGTATGTTTTTATATATTTTCTATATTTGCTACATTTATAGTCACAGATGTATCTTTGTTTATTCCATGAAGAGTTTCATTCTACATAAAATCATGGTTTTTACACTTTAGGAGTGTTGAGTAGTAACATAGAAACACAGTTGATGAGGCTGAAAAAAGACATGCGTCCATGAAGTCCAGCCCATGCCAAAATACCCCTGTTGATCCAGAGGAAGGAAAAAAAACAAAAAACCCTGAAGCCATTTCCAATTTAGCCCCATAACATTTGAAGCATGCCATAAGCTACACATTAGAGCAGGGGAGGGCTGGCCTGGGGGGCGGGGGCAATTGCCCCCTAGGCCAATCATATGTCTGGGCTGGTGGGCCTCTCCCGCTTGTTGCTGTAAATGTAGCTACAGTAGTGATACCACAGAGCTTACAATTGAAATGGGTCTACAATTCAAGTGGAGCTACACTAGTAGCATAACTCATTTATCTTGTAAGTTATATGGTATCACTAGTGCCGCTTTACATACATTGTAAGCTCTGTAGTTGCACCAGTGAAACCCCATTTCAGCTGTAAGTTTTGTGGTATTGCTTGCCTTACTTCACAACACTAACTCTTTGAGTGACAGAGGAGTATGCCACTCATTGCAAAGCAATGCGTGGCATACCCCTCTGGCACTCAAAGGGTTAATGGCAATTTTAAAAATAACTAATGGGAGGCGTCTGGGACAATAAATTCAGGCCACTTGATTGTAGTTGCCCTCCAGGCCACAAGTTGCCAGCCCTCCCCTGCATAAGAGTTGGTACCGTGTTAGCCGTAGAAATACAGGCAGCGAATATAGTCATTGATGCCTTAATTGGCTAACTAACAGATTTAGGATGCAAGCTTTCAAGACCTTAGGTCTCTTCCTCAGACATGTTATACAGACAAATATGAAAACATGTGTACTTGTATATAAGATAGATGTTTTCATATTTATCTGTATAATATGCCTGAGGAAGAGACGTCTTGAAAGCTTGCATCCTAAATCTGTTTAGTTAGCCAATAAAGGTATCAACGGCTATATTTGCCTCCTGTAAAAAATCTACACAGACGCCAATGTACTAGGAAGAAATTGAGGAATTATGTAGCCAACCAACTGCACCATAGGGAACAAATAGAAATGTCTATTCATTCAAATGAGGCTTTTTTAACCACTTAAAAGATAGAGAGGTATCTAACACATTGCTTGGCATTCAAAAGGTTTAAAAAAAAAAACCCTATAAATGAATGGGAATTTTGAAAATGTCCCCATACGGAACAGTGATCTTGCCCCAGAATTGCCCCAACTTTTCTTAACACATAAGTCTCCCTAATATTTAGTTGGCACGTCCGATGTGAATTAGGATGCAAATTCTAGCAATGTAGGCAACTTGAGGCTCTCCAGTCTTTGGCTGGTTGGGGATTATGGGAGGCTGACGGAGAGCAAGAGGTTGTCTTCTCCTGCCCTAGCACATCCAGCCCTGATTCCTGCCATAACAGCTGTTCTCCTTTCCTCGCTCTGCCCTGGCTCCCAATGACAATTCCCAGCTGTATTGGCCGCTATATCCTAACATGAGAGCTTCTGTAAGCCAATAAGTGGATTAGATGTTCATTCCCGCTAGCAGAAATTATTATGTTCAGATGAGAGAGAAGCTTTTTTTTATTTTATTTATGGAGTTTATTTAGTTTATGCACTTTCAGGTGCTACATAGAAGAGTAGATGAGTTTCCGGTCAACCTCTGTGCTACAGTCTATGGAACCACTCTAGAACTGTACACTACAGGAAAGAGGTCCATCAGGGCCACTCTAGAACTGTACACTACAGGAAAGAGGTCCATCAGGGCCACTCTAGAACTGTACACTACAGGAAAGAGGTCCATCAGGGCCACTCTAGAACTGTACACTACAGGAAAGAGGTCCATCAGGGCCACTCTAGAACTGTGCACTACAGGAAAGAGGTCCATCAGGGCCACTCTAAAACTGTACACTACAGGAAAGAGGTCCATCAGGGCCACTCTAGAACTGTACACTACAGGAAAGAGGTCCATCAGGGCCACTCTCCAGCCCTGCCTATTGTGTGCAGCTCAGAAATTACCTCTAAATTGTACAACACAAAAAAGGCTCTCAAATTAAACAACAGTAAATCATTAAATTCCTAATCAAACTAAAAAACTGGCCACATAATTTTGGCTCTGAGCATTAGCAACCTATAAAATATAGGTTTTCATGAAAAAAAAAGTTTACTGCTCCTTTAAATAAACAGTGAGCTCTTCTACACTAAACTAACAACAGGGGCCTCCATTGCCTGGCACTTATCAGGGACTAGCACAAAGGGAGCTGGGTCTGATGTCTCCACAGAGACAGTACACGTGTGCAGAGCAGAAATACCATGACATTTCATCTCTGTGCAAGTGCATGTGCTCTATGGGGAATCAAGAAGTCAGTCACAGGTCCCTTAGCACCAGTTGCTGATCAGAGACAGGAAATGGAGTCTCCTTCTCTCTAGACTCAGGGAAATAACACATGACTGGCCATGTGATGCAGCAAGTATTAACCCCACAGCTACTGGAACAACTTAGCAGTAGTTGGGGAACACCACCATCTGTAAATGTTAATTACAAGCTCTAAATATATGTGTGTGTAGGCATGAGTATTAATATAACCCTTTGATATTAGAAACATCTTCAATTCAGTGCTTCACAATACGTTGGAGATCTATGTAGCATGCAAAGGCAACCAATATCTAGAAAGAGAAAAAGACTGGTACATCCACCTCTGGAAATGGCAGCACTATAATATTACAACTGGCATGCCTGCCCCCATTCTCTCTCAAGGGCTGAGGGATCCCAGTAGTTGTGGACTGAAAGAGGATCTCTCACCCCCTTCAAAAGTTAGGCTTATTATGTAGAGTATATATAGATAATGTTGAAAACGTTATTGATTAAAAAAAAACATAAAAACGCTGTTTGGGTTAAAACAATATTTCCCTACTTCCGCATACACTTCCGTTGCCACAGATTGCCGCACTGCCCTTTCTCCCTTCCCACTACTCAGCCTCCTCCGATGACGGAGGCTTCTGTCTGTAAGCTGGAGCAATCTCATTGGCAGAGATTGATATCTAGCCAATGAGATCGCTTCAGATTACAGACAGCCTCTGTCATCGGAGGAGGCTGGGTAGTGGGAAGGGAGCAGGGGCAGTGCTGCCACCGAAGTGTATGTGGACGTAGTGTGCAGGGCACTCTATAAGCTATCGTTTTTTGGGGGGGGGGTTTTGTTTTTTTTAAATCAATAACGTTTTGAACATTATCTATATACTAGTTGAAGAGCCCGCGGGCAACAGTGCCAGCCGGTCGCGGTGCAGTCATGCGCAGTAGAGACTGCCTGTGACGCAGCTGATATGGAGCGGGGAGCTCCAAATTCAGACAGCAGTACTCTCTGTGCTTCGGTGAACAGAGAGGGCCATGGTCTGAATGTGGATTGCCCTGTTCCGTATCAGTTATGGGCAATCTCCACTGTGTATGACTGCAGCACGCGCAGCAGTCTTTACTGCACATGATTGCGTTGTTACAAACCTTTAGCAAATTATTATATAAAACAGGATAGGATAGGATAGCAAATTATTATATAGGCTACTCTACATAATAAGCCTAACTTTTGTAGGGGTGAGAGATCCTCTTGAAAGCTGATGATTCCTATTGGCTGCCGTTATGTCACAGTCACTCTCACGGCCAATAGGAATGATAAGGCCACCTACAGCTTCAGCTCTCGTAGGAGGTGAAGCAAGAAGCTCTGTAAAGACCTGAGAACCTAGGGCTATGATTTTATAATGTGGTTAACAATTAACTGTCTAAAGACTGAACTTCAATAAATATATATATTTTATAAGGTCATGTTATTTGATCTTTAACCCATTGGATGCAAGAGAAATCTTCAATGCGTTGCTTAACAATGTGCTGGAGATGCATTTAGAGCTTTTTTGTATCATTCACAGGGGGTAGAGGTCAACTGCCTAGAACTCCAGGTTTTGAGAGTTGTTGCCTCAGCTTTACTGGCCACTCCCATATTCAGAGTGGTGGGCGTGGCCAGAGCAATCCAATGCCCATGATTTGTGGTGGGCAGTTTATTTGCCAGGTTACATCCCCTTTCCTGGCCATTATTTAGCCCACTGAATGCTAGAGTTCTCCAATGCACCCAGGGCCGGATTTCCCATAAGGCAAAGTAGGCACCTGCCTACAGGCGCACGCCACCGTGGGGCGCCTGCCAATGGGGTTCTTTTTTTTTTTATTATTATTCTTTAAAAAAAAAAAAAAAAAAAAAACTAGCCCACTCCATGTCGCCCTCACATTACACCCCCCGTTGTCTATTTCCTACCTCCCTGGCAGGACAGGTCTGTGCCTCCTTTGGCACAGTCCGGTAAGTGCTGAGCTCCCTTGTCGGCTCTGTAGGAATGCAGAGCGCTGGGAGCTGACGACATCATCTCCCAGCGCTCTGCATTCCTGAACAGCAGACCGTGCGGGAGCTTCATCAACTATAGGACTGACTGTGCCAAAGGAAGCACAGACAACAGATCTCCTGCCAGGGAGGTAGGAAATGAACAATGCGAGGGAGGGAGGCAATGTGAGGGCAACATGGAGATGGTGGGGGAAAGTTGGAGCCGAAGGGGGGCATTGTGAGGGCAACATGGAGATGGTGGGGGCAATTTGGAGCTGATGGGGGGCAGTTTGGAGCTGATGGGGGCAACGTGGAGCTGATGGAGGGCAATGTGAGGGTAACACGGAGTTGATGGGGGTAAGTTGGAGTTTATGGTGGGGGCAATGTGGCGCTGATGGAGGGCAATGTGAGGGTAACATGGAGCTGATGGGGGGCAAGTTGGAGCTGATGGGGGCAATGTGGAGCTGATGGAGGGCAATATGAGGGTAACATGGAGCTGATGGGGGGCAAGTTGGAGCTGATGGGGGCAATGTGAGGACAATATGGAGATGGTGGGGGAAATGTGGAGCTGATGGGGCAATGTGAGGGCAATAAAGAGATGATGGGGGCAATGTGGACATTAGGAGCATTGTGCAGGTGTCCAGTGGAGATGGCCAATGGGGGGGGGCGCTTTAGATTTCTGTGCCTACAGGCTCCTGAGATGTAAATCCGGCCCTGAATGCACCTCCAAGCTTTTCTAACTGCCAGGGGATTAAGAGTTCTTTTTGTGTTTGTATGCTGTAAGCCAAGATTATGCTAGTCCCCAGTGGGTGAGGCTGGGGTGGAGTCATGTGTAGGGGGTGTGGTCATAGGTGGGGCTAATAGTGAGTTGGGTGCCTTTGTCTATAGGGAATACACATATACATGTATCTTACCCTGATCACAGCTACAACTGTAAACTTCGCAGCATGCTGCAATTCTTAGGTATTATAGTAATATCAATGCGTCCTATACCTAACACTTTTTCTTTGTTTCAAAGCATATAATATATTTATAATAATATCTTTACTTTTATATAGCGCTACCGATTGGCATGAAGTGCTGTACATATAATTTTTCAGGCACAGGGTGATACAATTAACGTTTTTAATGCCAGAGGCACAGGAAGATAAAATGACTTGCGTAGGAGCACAAGGAGTTATTTCAGTTCCTAATGCCAACAAGTTTTCACAGCTTCACAGCTAGTGTCTTGGCTTAAAAGCACATTAATTAGCCAACTGACCGATTCCCTCTCCCTTTGGATCAGATTTTAATTTGTGTTTTCATGAGCAAATGTAATGTCAACAAATCTCGTCTTTCCTAAACATATTTTTATTTATTTTTTAAAGTTGTTTTTATTGAGAACAAAGCTGGATCATCCATATGGCAGTAATTAAACACAAAACTAAATGCATCTTCATCAATACAGATCAAGAAAATAGACAAATCAAATGCACATATGAAAAACCAGCATCTATCCTTGTTTTATTGCAAAAACCTAAGACTAATTAACCAAGAGAATAAATCCCCTACAGCTATTTTAACCCTAAACAACCCCAAACACCACCTGAGAAGGCTGAGCATGCCCCCCAACCCCTGTAGCATACCATAGATCCATTTAGTAGTGAAGTATCCAGGACCTTTACAAATTGGGACTTCATACAAGTAATACTACCTCACTTGGGTAAATTAATTAGAGAGCCAACAGTCCCCAGAACTCATTAAACTTTAGGGGAGAACCCCTGTGCTTATATGTCAGGTTATAATGGGGAATATTTTAGTTGACATGATTTAGCCAGTTACTATGTGTGTGGGCCCTATATGACATCCACATCATTACCATCACCTTCCTTCCACATCATTACTAAGAGTTCTCTCACGAGTAGTCTGTCTGAAGTAGGACCAAAATCATCTGGCAGAATGGAAAAAATGGCAGGAGGGGTACTGGCTTGCTCAAGACAGTTTAGATAACTCGTTGCCAAAATGTTTGTATCACAGGGCGATCCCATAAGAGGTGCCAAAACATACCTACAGTGTTCCCGCATCTGATGCACTTATTACTGTCTAGTTTACCCATTTTATGCAATCTCATAGGGGTATAATATGTTCTATGTTCTTGAGCTGAATCAAGTAATGACTAGAAGTGACAGTGACAGCCTTAGGACTCAACTTGGCCAGTGACCATTCCCATTTCTCCAACAAACCCAAGCCTCCCAATGAGTTCTAAGAGAAGCGTCTTCTCCACAGGTTACTATTTCCAGCCATTTATATATAAACTAGTGTAAAAGCAGGTGTGCATGGGCATACCCCTCTGGCACCCAAAGGGTTAACATTACCCGGACCTGCTCTGAGTACTGCCTTTACCTCACTGCTCCACGCGATTGCGCCACCTCACTCACACAATGCAATCATGCACAGTAGAGACTGCCCACCGGGGTCAGTCTCTACTGCGCATGACTGCATAGTGACAAACTTTCTGGCCTTTTATTATATAGGATGATATACGATTGGTGGTTTCTTTTTAAAGGGATAGTAATACTTCATTTTATCTTTATTTTATTTTGTAGGCATTAAAAAAACATGAAGAACGATACAAGTCTTATCTCTCAAACCTTTATGTCTCAAACGCATTGCTCGGAATAGTCCGTTTATACTACTTATCATGTGATTTTTTTACTGTGTGTATGCAAGCATGACATACAGTTTATATTAACCCCTTAACAGCCGCCCGATCCAGCATACAGGTGGCCGTTAAGGGCGACAGTGGATTCTGGGATGGCAGAGTGGTGTTCAGTAGTGTTGAGCGAGCATGCTCGGCCGATGCTCGGATCGGCTCGAGCATCGCTCTGCTCGGCACATGGCGGTACTCGTACGAGTACCGCCATGTGCTCGCCCGCCATGTTCGGGTGGCAGGGATCTGTGCCGAAGGAGGCACAGATCTTACAGACACTCCGCTGGACCACCAGGGACTGGAGGTAGGGGGCATTGCGGAGATGAAGGGGGACATTTTGGAGATGAAGGGGGACATTGTGGAAGGGGGACATTGTGGAAGGGGGGCATTGCGGAGATGAAGGGGGCATTGCGGAGATGAAGGGGGACATTGTGGAAGGGGGACATTGTGGAAGGGGGGCATTGCGGAGATGAAGGGGGCATTGCGGAGATGAAGGGGGCATTGCGGAGATGAAGGGGGACATTGTGGAAGGGGGACATTGTGGAAGAGGGGCATTGTGGAGATGAAGGGGGGCATTGACCAGGCACCCTACCCTCATCAGAGCAGGGGGTGCCTGGTGTAATGCTCGTGTTGCCCCATTGAATTCAATGGGGCTCGGGTGCTCGGCCGAGCACTCGAGCCTCCGCGGTGCTCGGTCAGAGCACCCGAGCACCCGAGCATCGGGGTGCTCGCTCAACACTAGTGTTCAGCAATGCTGCCATCCCAGAATTCGATGATGTGCCAGGACCATAACCAGTCCTTAAGTGCCGGGACCAGCATGATGGACTTGGAACGTAAAGGGTCATTAAAGAGTTAAACTCTGTCTGTGTATTGAAATTTTGTACCTAGGGTCCATATTTGCCACAAAAGCACCAGACTATATACTGTACTTTATATTTGGGCTGGAGGAGTGGTGGTCCTTGACAGGCTGCATAGTGGTGAGTTTTTTCTCCTCTCTCCATAGTTGCACCACCTGTGTTGTATTTTAACCAGAACTGGCTTGGGAGGTGGACAGGAAGTGGGAGAGATATGGTGATAAGGAGCAAAAGTGAACAGGGTTTCTCAGACAACTCCCCACAGCCAGAGAATCAGCCTCTGTCCTCGGAGACCTGGTAATTAACACTAAAAAACCTGAGTATTCTGGACAGATCTGGAGAGTTCCCAGGTATGCTGATTAGCTATACTACTTGTCTGCCACCCTGTCAGTAAAGTGTTTACGCTTGTGTTTAATTGGTGGATCCAGAAAACGTGCACTGTTGGAGGGGCTGGGGAACAGGTTTGAGTGCCCCTGGGTTAGGGAACCACTAGCCCAGTGATCAATTAGTGTCTCCACCCAGCCTGTATTTTACAGGCAGGCTGGTAAAAAATTGGCTTCTGTCCATTGTTAAGTCTATGGAGGGAATGCCATGGCCGGTATTTTTTTTAAGAAAAGGTGGCAACCCTATGATCAATAAAACACTTTTTTTCTGCCAGAATAGTTTTACTTGTACAAGGTTTTGCAATAATATAGGATAAGTAATCATCTTTTCACTCGGAGATTAAGGGTATTATCCAGTTTAGATTTTCATGTGCTTGTTTTGTAACACGTTTGTTTACATTTGTTTGTGAAATATGCAGCTAATAATCCTTCCAGTGCTACAATTAGCTACTAATTCCTCGAATTTCTATTGTTTGACAGAAAAAAGTGTTATGTATTCAACTTCCATAACCAAGAGCGCAGTAACCCTTTCACACACACATACTGCGAGCAACGTTTGAAAGTTTGATAGTGATTAACTGCAGTCAACCCCACCAGGAAAATGTTTTTACTAGTGTTGAGCGAGCATGCTCGGCCGATGCTCGGATCGGCTCGAGCATCGCTCTGCTCGGCACATGGCGGTACTCGTACGAGTACCGCATGTGCTCGCCCGCCATGTTCGGGTCTCCTCCCCGCACGTTTTGCGGCTGCTGCGCAGCCAATAAACGTGCAGGGAGGCTCTGACATCGGTGTAATGCCAGCAGCCATGTTGGCTGCTGGCATTACACTGATTGGCTGGCCAGAACCCGTGGTCAGGTGCTGTATAGCACCTGACCAGCGAGTTCGGCTCAGTCTGAGCCAGGGAGAGCTGAGGATAGGAAGGGAAAGGCAGTGTAGGGAGGAAAAAAACAAAAATTGTGAAAAAAAAAGAACCAAAAGTCCTTTTTAGGACTACTGTGTGTGGGGGCAGCAGGTTATTTGGTGTGGGGGGAAAAAAACAAAAAAAAAAAAAAAAAAAATATATATATTCTGTTTAGTGTGCAAAGTTGCAGATTAGAGCACATTCTGTTTAGTGTGCACAGTTGCAGATTAGAGCACATTCTGTTTAGTGTGCAAAGTTGCAGATTAGAGCACATTCTGTTTAGTGTGCAAAGTTGCAGATTAGAGCACATTCTGTTTAGTGTGCAAAGTTGCAGATTAGAGCACATTCTGTTAAGTCTTCAAACTAAAATATCAAAGTCACGTATTCCATTCAGTGTGCGTCGCCGCAGTTTAGCAGCACATTCTGAGTACTGTGCAGAGTTGCAGAATAGGAAGAAATACTGTTAAGTCTTCAAACTAAAATATCAAAGTCACATATTCCATTCAGTGTGCTTCGCCGCAGTTTAGCAGCACATTCTGTGTACTGTGCAGAGTTGCAGAATAGGAAGAAATACTGTTAAGTCTTCAAACTCAAATATCAAAGTCACATATTCCATTCAGTGTGCTTCGCCGCAGTGTAGCAGCACATTCTGTGTACTGTGCAGAGTTGCAGAATAGGAAGAAATACTGTTAAGTCTTCAAACTCAAATATCAAAGTCACATATTCCATTCAGTGTGCTTCGCCGCAGTTTAGCAGCACATTCTGTGTACTGTGCAGAGTTGCAGAATAGGAAGAAATACTGTTAAGTCTTCAAACTAAAATATCAAAGTCACATATTCCATTCAGTGTGCTTCGCCGCAGTGTAGCAGCACATTCTGTGTACTGTGCAGAGTTGCAGAATAGGAAGAAATACTGTTAAGTCTTCAAACTCAAATATCAAAGTCACATATTCCATTCAGTGTGCTTCGCCGCAGTGTAGCAGCACATTCTGTGTACTGTGCAGAGTTGCAGAATAGGAAGAAATACTGTTAAGTCTTCAAACTCAAATATCAAAGTCACATATTCCATTCAGTGTGCTTCGCCGCAGTTTAGCAGCACATTCTGTGTACTGTGCAGAGTTGCAGAATAGGAAGAAATACTGTTAAGTCTTCAAACTAAAATATCAAAGTCACATATTCCATTCAGTGTGCTTCGCCGCAGTTTAGCAGCCTATTCTGTGTACTGTGCAGAGTTGCAGAATAGGAAGAAATACTGTTAAGTCTTCAAACTCAAATATCAAAGTCACATATTCCATTCAGTGTGCTTCGCCGCAGTTTAGCAGCACATTCTGTGTACTGTGCAGAGTTGCAGAATAGGAAGAAATACTGTTAAGTCTTCAAACTAAAATATCAAAGTCACATATTCCATTCAGTGTGCTTCGCCGCAGTGTAGCAGCACATTCTGTGTACTGTGCAGAGTTGCAGAATAGGAAGAAATACTGTTAAGTCTTCAAACTCAAATATCAAAGTCACATATTCCATTCAGTGTGCTTCGCCGCAGTGTAGCAGCACATTCTGTGTACTGTGCAGAGTTGCAGAATAGGAAGAAATACTGTTAAGTCTTCAAACTCAAATATCAAAGTCACATATTCCATTCAGTGTGCTTCGCCGCAGTTTAGCAGCACATTCTGTGTACTGTGCAGAGTTGCAGAATAGGAAGAAATACTGTTAAGTCTTCAAACTAAAATATCAAAGTCACATATTCCATTCAGTGTGCTTCGCCGCAGTTTAGCAGCACATTCTGTGTACTGTGCAGAGTTGCAGAATAGGAAGAAATACTGTTAAGTTTTCAAACTCAAATATTAAAGTCACATATTCCATTCAGTGTGTTTCAACGCCGTTTAACAGCCTATTCTGTGTACTCTGCAGAGTTGCAGAATAGTAAGAAATACTGTTAATTTTTCAAACTCAAATATTAAAGTCACATATTCCATTCAGTGTCTTTCACCGCCGTTTAACAGCCTATTCTGTGTACTCTGTACAGTTCCAGAATTATAAGAAATACTGTTAATTTTTCAAACTCAAATATTAAAGTCACATATTCCATTCAGTGTCTTTCACCGCCGTTTAACAGCCTATTCTGTGTACTCTGTACAGTTCCAGAATTATAAGAAATACTGTTAAGTTTTCAAACTCAAATATTAAAGTCACATATTCCATTCAGTGTCTTTCACCGCCGTTTAACAGCCTATTCTGTGTACTCTGCAGAGTTGCAGAATAGTAAGAAATACTGTTAATTTTTCAAACTCAAATATTAAAGTCACATATTCCATTCAGTGTCTTTCACCGCCGTTTAACAGCCTATTCTGTGTACTCTGTACAGTTCCAGAATTATAAGAAATACTGTTAAGTTTTCAAACTCAAATATTAAAGTCACATATTCCATTCAGTGTCTTTCACCGCCGTTTAACAGCCTATTCTGTGTACTCTGTACAGTTCCAGAATTATAAGAAATACTGTTAAGTTTTCAAACTCAAATATTAAAGTCACATATTCCATTCAGTGTCTTTCACCGCCGTTTAACAGCCTATTCTGTGTACTCTGTACAGTTCCAGAATTATAAGAAATACTGTTAAGTTTTCAAACTCAAATATTAAAGTCACATATTCCATTCAGTGTCTTTCACCGCCGTTTAACAGCCTATTCTGTGTACTCTGCAGAGTTGCAGAATAGTAAGAAATACTGTTAATTTTTCAAACTCAAATATTAAAGTCACATATTCCATTCAGTGTGTATCACCGCCGTTTAGCAGCCTATTCTGTGTACTCTGAACAGTTGCAGAATAGTAAGAAATACTGTTAAGTTTTCAAACTCAAATATTAAAGTCACATATTCCATTCAGTGTGTTTCACCGCCGTTTAGCAGCCTATTCTGTGTACTCTGCAGAGTTGCAGAATAGTAAGAAATACTGTTAAGTTTTCAAACTCATATATATTAAAGTCATATATATCGTGTAAGATGAAGAAGGCGGGTAAAAAGGGACGGGGAAGTGGACGTGATCCTGAAAGTTCAGGGCGCGGGTCAGGACGCGGAGAAACTGTGCCTGGTGCCAGAGCACAAGAAAGAAAGACATCCACCATACCTAGCTTCATGTCTGATTTCACAGGGCGTCGCAGGACATCACTCTCGAGGTCCGACCAGTGCGAACAGGTGGTCGGTTGGATGACAGCTGATACTGCTTCCAGTCGGTTAAGCACCACCCTGTCTTCCACCAAGTCCACTCTCAGTAGCCAAGAGTCTGGTCAACATAATCCTCACTCTGATCATCCTTCCTCCCACCATACACGGTCTGGTCAAAGAAGTGATCCCACACTGGGATATAGTGATGAGCTCGTCTCATCACCAATCCTTCATTTGACCCTCTCTCCAAGCACGCTTGCAGAGGAACATGACATCTTGTGCCCTGATTCACAACCTCTAGAGGCTACCCAATCACAAGAAGATGACAGATGTGAACGGCATTTAAGGTCAAAGGAAGTAGTGGATGATGATGATGATGATGAGACACAGTTGCCATTAAATCAACCACTATTTCCTTCTCAAGACCTTGTTGAGGAGAATGTTATACAGTTGTCAATGACCGAGTATGTGGTGGGATCAAGACTTGAGGAGGATGATCAGAGTGAGGAAGTGGAGGAGGACTTGGTGGACGATGAGGTGACTGACCCCACCTGGGAAGGTGTAGAGCCGAGCGATGACAGCAGTCCTGAGGGTGAGCCATCTGCAGCACCGCAACAGGCTGGAAGAGGCAGTGGTGTGGCTACAGAAAGAAGGCGGACCGCACCAAACCGGCCCGCAAATGTTCCACGGAGCACCCCCTTGCGTAAATCTACCTTGCCAAGGGGTAGGTGTTCCGCGGTATGGCGTTTTTTTAAGGAAAGTGCGGACGACAAAAGATTTGTAGTTTGCAACCTGTGCCACACCAGAATGAGCCGAGGCATGAACACTAGAAACCTCACCACCACCAGCATGATCCGACACATGGCATCCAAGCACCGTAGTAAGTGGGAGGAACGCCTGGATCGCCCATCTGTGTCTGCAGGCCACACCACTGCCTCCTCTTCCCCTGTTTTCGGTGCCGGCCAATCGCCTGTCGAAGGCGCAGGCCCGCATACCTCCCGCCCTGCACCTGTAGCATCTGAAGCACCATCAGCGACCACATCCACTTCCCTGTCCCAGCACAGCGTCCAAATGTCGTTACCCCAGGCATTTGAGCGCAAGAGAAAATACCCAGCCACCCACCCACAGGCCATAGCACTAACCTCACACCTTTCAAAATTACTGGCCATCGAAATGCTGCCATTTAGGCTTGTGGACACTGAGTCCTTCCGCAGCCTGATGGCAGCAGCTGTCCCTCGGTACGCGGTCCCCAGCCGCCACTACTTTTCCCGGTGTGCCATCCCCGCATTACACCACCATGTGTCCCGTAACATCACCCGTGCCCTGACCAACGCAGTTACTGGGAAGGTCCACTTAACGACTGACACATGGACAAGTGCTTGTGGCCAGGGACGCTACATTTCCCTGACGGCACACTGGGTGAATGTCGTGGAGGCTGGGAGCGACTCGGACCCTGGGATGGCACGGGTGCTACCCACGCCGAGGATTGCGGGCCCTACCTCCATCAGGGTTTCCACCAGCACCTACGTTATTGGCTCCTCCTCCTCCGTTTCCACCTCCGAATTCTCTACACACACCGCCACTCCCCCATCAGCCAGTAGCTGGAAGCAGTGTAGCACTGCAGTGGGGAAGCGTCAACAGGCCGTGCTGAAGCTGATCTGCCTTGGGGACAAACAGCACACGGCCTCAGAGCTGTTGCAGGGGATTAGTCACCAGACCGAGCAGTGGCTCTCGCCACTCAACCTGCAAGCAGGCATGGTTGTGTGTGATAATGGGCGTAACTTGGTGGCGGCTTTGGAGCTCGGCAAGCTCACACACGTACCATGCCTAGCGCATGTATTTAATTTAGTGGTGCAGCGATTTCTAAAAACCTACCCCAATGTGCATGATCTCTTGACCAAGGTGCGCCGCGTGTGTGCACATTTCCGTAAGTCATCTACAGCTTCGGCCGGCCTGTTGAAGCTGCAGCAGCGCTTACAATTGCCAGCTCACCGGCTGCTGTGTGACGTGAGCACGCGCTGGAACTCCACCTTCCACATGTTGGCCCGGCTTTGTGAGCAGCAGAGGGCAGTAGTGGAGTACCAGCTGTTACACGGTCGTCGCCTCTCCGTTCAACTTCCTGTAATCAGAAGTGAGGAGTGGGAATGGATGTCAGACCTCTGCGAGGTTTTACGCAATTTTGAGGAATCGACACAGATGGTGAGCGGCGATAACGCTATTATCAGTGTAACCATCCCACTTCTGTGTCTACTGAAACGCTCGCTGCTCACAATTAAAACCGACGCTTTGCATGTGGAAGAGGTGGAAATGGGGGAGGAAGAGCTTACACAAGGTGATAGCCAGAGCACCCTCACTTCGTCTTCTCAGCGACAATTGGAGGAGGCGGAGGAGGAGGAGGAGGAGGAGGAGGAAGACACGGTTGCCTCCGCTACAGAGGGTAGCCATGGAACTTTAGTTCCATCTCTTCAGCGTGGGTGGGCAGAAGAGGAGGAAGAGGATGAGGATATTGAGAGTCATCCTCCTGGTGAGGACAGCGAAATCTTGACTGTTGGTACTCTGGCACACATGGCTGACTTTATGTTAGGCTGCCTTTCCCGTGACCCACGCGTTGTACGCATTTTAGACAACACGGATTACTGGGTGTTCACCCTTCTGGACCCCCGCTACAAAGAGAATTTCTCATCTCTCATTCCTCCGGTGGAGAGGACAAGCAAAATGGTGCAATACCAGAAGGTTCTTGTTGAAAAATTGCTCCAAAATTTTCCATCTGACAACGCTGGCGGCAGAGTACGTGCTACCTTGGCCAACCGAGAAGGGGAGAAAAGGGGAGCACACAGCAGTTCCGAGAAAGGCAGGGCAACACTCTCCAAGGCGTGGGACACCTTCATGACACCCCGCCAGCACCCTCACCCTGATGCGCAGCCTAGTGTCACAAGGAGGGAAAAGTTTTGGAAGATGGTGAAGGAGTACGTAGCAGACCGTGTCAGCGTCCTCAATGATCCCTCTGTGCCTTACAACTACTGGGTGTCCAAGCTGGACACGTGGTATGAACTGGCACTCTACGCCTTGGAGGTGCTGGCCTGCCCTGCCGCCAGCGTTCTGTCTGAGCGGGTATTTAGTGCTGCTGGTGGCATCATAACAGATAAGCGTATCCGCCTTTCCACCGACAATGCTGATAGGTTGACACTTATAAAAATGAACAAGGCCTGGATTTCCCCTGACTTCTCCACTCCACTGGAGGAAAGCCCCGGGGGAACATAAACTCACTTTATATATGTTATTTACAATGATGGGAATACTCTGTATTCCCATTCACCCCTTCCACCCCAAAAACGGGTATATGGTTGACTCTTAATGTTCTCATCCTCCTCCTCCTCTTCCATATGCCCTGGGATATAATTTTTATATAGGGCCAGCTCACCAGCGTGCCCTGGGATATAATTTTTATATAGGGCCAGCTCACCAGCGGGCCCTGTGATATAATTTTTATATAGGGCCAGCTCACCAGCGGGCCCTGTTTGCCAATTTTTATATAGGTCAGCTCACCAGCGGGCCTTCTCATATAATGTTTTATTGGGTCAGCTCTCTAGCGGGCCCTCTCATATAATGTTTTATAGCGTCAGCTCACTAGCGGGCCTTCGCATATAATGTTTAGGATGGTCAGCTCTGCAGCAGACCCTCACCCATAATGTTTTAGATGGTCAGCTCAGCGCACGTTTCCCTCTTAATCATGGCCTCAGTTCTGAAAATCAAGGAAATTTTTGGGAGAATTTGCCTCTGCGCACGTTTCCCTCTTAATCATGGCCTCAGTTCTGAAAATCAAGGAAATTTTTGGGATAATTTGCCTCTGCGCACGTTTCCCTCTTAATCATGGCCTCACTTCAGAAAATCGATGAAATTTTTGGGAGAATTTGCAGATGATATACAAGTAAATATACAGCAAATACTGTTTGGTAACAATTTTTCGCCTAAAGTCGTTTTTATTTTCCTTTTTGTGTGTTTTACGGTCAGTCTGTAAAAATGGCGTACTACGGGCGAAAGATCGTTCCCAGCAGCGATGTTGGAGTCCAAGGTGCATCCAGACATCCTCCCTATGCTGTCCCTGAACCATTTCTGTAGTGTTTCCATCTTTTTCTGCCCTTTTCCTATGGACCAGTCACCCTCCCCTCATCAGAGCAGGGGGTGCCTGGTGTAATGCTCGAGTCCTCCCATTGACTTCAATGGGGCTCGGGTGTTCGGCCGAGCACTCGAGCCTCAGGGGGTGCTCGGTCAGAGCACCCGAACATCCGAGCATTGGGGTGCTCGCTCATCACTAGTTTTTACCTCTTGTATGTTAAGATATGTCATTGGATATATATATATATATATATATATATATATATATATATATATATATATATATATATATATATCGCATCCAAAGGGTTAACAAGGACTTTTAAAGTTTTACTGACTTCATACCTCCCAACATTTCAATTTGCCGAAGAGGGACACTTGTGTATTAGGGAGTGTTGTGGGGCTGTGTCTGGTGGGCGGGGCATTACCGGTAATTTTTAGGCTATTTCATGACCTATTGACACCTCCATGTGTAACTTAATAAATGACATACAAGACCAAAGTATTTTATTTACACAGACTAATGTATAAACACATATACTGACATTTAAACAAACAATAATGAGAGTTTTAGAGCAATGTGATACAGTTATATACACACCCAAAAATCTGATCTTCTAAAAAGAGGGACATCAAGGTGGGACAGAGGGATTTGGATCTAAAAGAGGTACTGTCACTCCTAAAGAGGGACACTTTGGAGGTATGCTGTCTTGCATAATCCCTCAAGGACCAATGTGCTACACATCCTTCAGGTTATGAGAGAGTTAAACAGGAATGTTTAATTTTAATTGATTTATTGTTTGTTGAAAAAAACACATATGTTTTTATTTTTTGGTTATCCCAAGTGTATGCTCAGCAGTCGTAGCTTAAACCCTTGAGTGCCAGAGGGGTACGCAACGCATTTCAGAGCAATGCGTTGCGTATCTCTCTGGCACTCAAAGGGTTAACACTTTCATTGCCAGTAGGGTGTCCAATACATTGCTTCGTAATGCATTGGACATTCCTCTGGCACTCAAAGGCCTAAATGTGTAACACAGAGTTTATGAAATATTATGAGAAATATTTTGAAGAATTTTTGGTGCTGAGTAAAACTGCAACTGCTGGGAAATGCTGAATTCAAAAGTTATTATGGCTCATCCTTGCTATTTTACAATCAGAATGCAGTTTGTTATCTGGTCTCCAGGTGATACTGTTGTTCATTCTGTCTCTGGAGAGGGGATGGCTACCGTATTTCCATAGTGTTTCCATTGATGCTGATGCTGTACAAGCAAGATAGTAATACTTCATTTATGGCTATAATATTGTTGTATGTATTAAATAAATACACCAAAGTTTCTATGTATTTTTGTTTACCCTACCGCTCCTTTTAGCTATGTCACCGCTCTAGCTGTCAGACTTGGATTCTGGTCTGAGGACTGGACGAATCGTCTGGAGAGCCGAAATAGGAGTGGATACCAAGAAAATCTTCATGACGACGGTCTATAAAGTGGGCATAGTTTGAGGCAGTAGACCACCATCAAGAAGATTTCCTTTGTATCCACTCCTATTTCGGCTCTACAGATGATCTCTTTGGTCCGCAGACCAGAATCCAAGTCTGACAGCTAGAGCGGTGACGTGCATAAAAGGGGCGGGAGCGGTAAACTTTAGATCACAATTACTCATGGGGCAAGATGTTCAGAAAGTGGTGGTAACGGAAATTGTCTGTAATCAGAATAAAAACATTCTTACATCACTATCCGTCAGTTCTCAGACATGTTTCCGTCATTTTTTGCATCCAATTCCCCCATCTCCATCAAAATGAAAAAAACATCTTAAAAGTGGGTGTGGTTTAATCTTCCGTCATAATGTAAGGTATTTTCAGAAAAAAATATTTGTTTGAACGTCATTTTCTTGTCTGATTAAAGTCATTTTTTCACGACATAATAAAAAAGGTCAAAACTTGGAGAAGAAAAATTAAAGTACTGAGAAGCAATTTTTCGTATCAAAGACAAAAAAATGTCTTTGTTTCTTTGAAAATTTTCATTTCAAAGACATAATGAAAGACAATTTTTAAGATCAGAATTTTTAATGGCAACGTTCAATGAGATCTTCTTACCATAATATTTAATTATTTAGATGAATTTTCAAACGTGACGGATTTACTTCTGAAAATATTGTCCTTTTACCACCAACTCGTGATCCGACAAGTTTTTCATTAAGACTATTTGAACATCTTGCCCTTAAACTATGAATGTTATGGCAAAAATACATAGATGCTTTCGTTTATTTCTTTAAGACATACAATATTATAGCCTCCAAAAAATGAAGTATTACTAACCCTTTAATATAACAACCAATGCAGGATTTGATAACTCAAAGCGTATAGGTTGTTGTTGAACTACAACTCCCATCATCCTCAGCCAGTCAATAACCAACTGAAAATGATGGAGTTTGTAGTCCATTAACAACCAAAAAGATGCCATCCCTATCCTAGTGTAATTACGTAACCCTTGAGTGCAGGAAAGGCATCCAGTGCATAATATATACATTAAGTTAGAAGCTTTTTAAAGGGGAAGTAAAATATCATAATACTCCTCCCCCCACACACACACACTTACTTTCCCATGGTGAAAAAATCATAATGGGTGCCATGAATTTTACCCATGATCCTTTGTTAACTGAGAACATTATCAATTATTCCTGGATGTCTGGCTCTATGGAGGCAGCCATGAGCGCTGCTAACAGAAACACAGGACCAAAACTCTGCTCACAGCACTTTATAATATTAACCCTTTATGTCCCAGAGGGTTGTGCGATACATTACTTTGATTAGTAACTTCACGCACTCTGTCTGCTTCTGTTTAAAATGTCCGCCTCCATAGACCGGTATTTAAGCTGATTGAAGATGATATCTCTTGAACAGAGATACAATGGATTCATAGATGCCATTAGGAATTTCTGGCCATAGGAAAGTAAGTTGAGGAGTTATTATTATGAGGTGTTACTTCTCCTTTAACAGCTTTCAAATACACTGTACACAAAATAACAAAAGCCAACTTTTTTTTGTGGTTAATTGCGCTGAACAATTCTAAAACCTAGTTTAGTTCATCCATAAACGAAAGAAAATAATAGTTACTCTTTAGCATCTGTGCATATCTCCTCAATTAATATAGTGTTAGACATTAAAGGGCTGACCTGTAATTATTCAAGCTGACATTAGCTACAGCTGTGTAACCAAAATAAGGCACGCAGCCAATAATAGCATTACCGTATTTCCATTGTACACAGAAAGCATAATTAATATTTTTCTGGCCTTGTTAACCAGCTGAGTGCCAGAGAGGTATCCAAAGCATTACAAAAAAAAATAACATGATATAATGAGTTAAAGGGATAGTAATACTTAAAAATTACTATCCCCCATGTTGTAGCCAGTAAAAAAACGGAGTTAAATGAGACCAGCGGCATCTCTCAGACCTTTATGGTTTGAGAGATATCCGCTTTCCAAGTTCCCTCTTTGTGGCATTTCCCCTGACATCAGCGTTCTAGCTGAGAGCAGGGGAATCCTCTCCTGAGATCAGCTGGCAGCTGTGCAGAAGAGCCAAGATCACATTAATAAGAAAGAAATTCTTAACTTAAAAGGTCATCTACGTGTCCATGGTTTGATCCTTTAAAGTGATAGTAACAATATGTAAATTATCTATCTATCTATCTATCTATCTATCTATCTATCTATCTATCTATCTATCTATCTATCTATCTATCTATCTATCTTGCAGAGTTTATTCTCTCTTATAAAACAAAAGTATTCCCACTGCTGAGATGTGTTTTGTTTAGCAGTTATTGCAGCTTATACTTGCTTTTTTTTACGTGCAGTATCTCAGTGGCCTGAAATTGTACAGTGGCGCTGTTGCTACACCATCCTATGGACAGCTCTGGTCAGTGGACTATAAATATCCATAGGATGGTATAGCAACAGCGCCACTGTACAATTTCAGGCCACTGAGATACTGCAGCTAAAATTAAAACCACAGAGGGGTTTTTTGTTGCACACCTTTGTTTTACTCAGGAGGATAAACCCTACAATATATATATATTTTACATATTAACCCTTTGAGTGCCAGAGGGGTACGCAAAGCATTGCAAAGCGATGCGTTGCATACCCCCTCTGGCACGCAGTGGGTTAAGTGTCACTTTCCTCTCCCCCTTAACCCCTTGATTGTTGGAGAGGTATCCAATTCATTGCAACACAACGCGTTGGATTCCTTTCTGGGTAAAGACGCTGAGCAGAAAAATTGCAGCATGTCACTGATATCGTTTAGCTCGGTGCCAACAATTCATATGGGATTCATATGGGAAAGCACGCTGCATCAAAAATATAATAGGAAATGCATCTAAAGAATGAAGAATGTTTCCATCTATTCAAAAATGAATCAGTCAATATGCAGTGAAAGTAGGTCATGCCCGATATACTATTGAAATTTGCTCCATACATTTGTCATCTTCATAGTTTGTTGCAAAAAGAAAAAAATAATAATTTTGAGAGTTTTTGGCTCTTGTGTCTCATTACCTTTATTTATTAATTGTTCTTATTTTATTAAAGGGATATACTGTATAATCTCGGGTATACTATGTACATGTGTATAATATGCAGGTGCACTGTAAAATCTCAGGTATAATACGCACAATTTTACACAAAAGGTGAAGTGGGGGGTGCATATTATACTCAAGAGTTTTTTATTTAAAAAAAAAATTAAGCCGACCAGAACCCTTCCCTTTCTCCCCTGGCGCTATCCGATTCTAAAATGCCACTTACTTTCTTAAAAAGACAGGTCCCCGCATTTTCAACATTATCAGTAAACGTGTAAATGATGTGAATCTTCCCCTGCAGGCAGCATGCTGGCATTCGCCACCCGATTCCTTCAATTGGCTTTCAGGACCTACCGGCTCCAGCCAATGGTAATGCCCTGTGAGAATCTGAAGGTCCTCACAGGGCAGTACCATAGCCGGAAGGAAGCGGGCGGCGAATGGAAGCATGCCGCCCGCAGGGGAAGATTCACATTGTTTACATGTTTCCTGATAATGTTGAAAATGCGGGGACTTGTCTTTTGAAGAAAGTAAGTGGTATTTTAGAATTGGATAGCGCCGGGGGAGGGAGGGAAGGGTTCTGTCAGACTTAATTTGTTTTTTCATAAGAGGGGAAAACAAGGGTGCGTATTATAAAAAAAAATAAGGCTGGCAGATACCTTCCCTCCTCCCCCAGCGCAATTCGCTCTCAAAATAAGCCTTACTTCCAGTGAAGTCCCCATCTTCCCTGCAGGTGGTATGCTTGAATTTGCCGCCCACTTCCTTCAATGCACTGCCAGGACCTTCCAACTCCAGCCAATGGTAATGCCCTTTGAGGATCTCAAAGTCCTCACAGGGCAATACTATAGGCGGAAGGTCCTGACAGTGCATTGAAGGAAGTGGGTGGCAAATTCAAGCATGCCACCTGCAGGGAAGATGGGGACTTCAGTGGAAGTAAGGAAGGTTTGTTTTGAGAGCAGAATGACTGGGGGGGAGAGAGCCCTAATTTTTTTGTAACTAAAAACTCTTGTGTATAATACACCTCCCCCCCACTTCACATAAGGTGAAGAGGGGTAAATTTGTGTGTATTATTCCTGAGATTTTATGGTAAATGCTTAATAAGGACAAATGTATACTTGCAGGATTTATTCTGCTGGGTAAAATGAGGGAACTTCCATTACTGAGGGATATTTTATTCAAAGGTTATTGCAGCTCAAACTTGCGTTTATTTGGTGTAGTACTTCCATGGTCTGAAATTTTATGGTGGCGATTTTGCTGCAGAGGTGTATGGATAGTTTTGTCTAGTAGACCATAATTCCCCATAGAATGTTGCAGCAACATCTTCAGTATACAATTTCAGGCCATGGATGTACTGCACTAAACAAAACACAACTTTGAGCTTCAGTGACTTTGGAGTAAAACATCTACTGCACTTCAGCAGAATAAACCCTGCAATATATTTAAAAATATGTTAAAGCGGAACTTTCAGCTATTACTAAGTCGCCATGCATTCATTAAGCGCATGGCGACTAGCTTGGAAATACATCTCTTACCTTTAAAAATCACAGATTCTACAGAAATCCTTGCTGTTTGGAGACTGATGGGCAGGTTAGTGCGGCCTGCATGTCTGCACCGTCAGTACCTTCCGGTTACCTTATGGCACACTGCAGTGCTACTCAAAGGAGACTGGGACTGATGGCGCAGGCGAGCAGACAAGATGTCTGCACTGTAGCCTGAGTTCCGGTCTCCAAACTGCAAGGATTTCTTTAGAAACTGAGATTTTTTAAAGGTAAGACGTGGATTTCCAAGCTACTCGCCATGCGCTTAATGAATGCATAGTGACTTGGTAATAGCTGAAAGTTCCGCTTTAAGTATTAACCGTTACTATCACTTTTACCTTTTCAAGGAGTGGGGTAAGCATCACATTACTTCTCAATGTATTGCACAGCCTGCTAGTCCTTAAAGGGTTAATTACCAATAAGGAAAAAAAACGTATGTAGTGGTCTGTGATCCCCTTTCCTTTATAATGAAGTACGTGTAATAAAGCACCTTATTAGTGAAATCCGCATATACTGTAGGGTGTGAGGGATGAGGATACCAATTGCATGAATTCTCTAATTAACAGTGTCGGCAGGATGCTAACGAGGATGTGTGATAACATAACTATTTCAAAATTGCTGCGATCAGAATTAAATATTAACCTATTAAAATGCAGTAGCCAAAAATAAAAGTAGAAGTTTGAGCCTAATGACTGAGTAACCATTCTGTAAAATGTTAACCTATGGAGACGTCCTCCATACAGCACTCCGTTACATCAATATCATTTTTAACCCTTTGAGTTCCAAAGGGGTATGCAACGCTTGGCAAAGCAATGCATTGCGTACCTCTCTGGCATTCAAAGGGTTGAATGGAAGTTTTCTGAAGTCTGTAACTAGAGAAACCTGATTTTCTGCACTGTTCTTCAGAATCATGTGAGTGGACTGCATTGTTCTATGTATTTCTCATTCAGAGTGTTTCTGTCTGTGGTGGATTGTAAGGGATGTTAACTAAAGGTAGACTTCAATTGCAGAGAGAGAAAGAGAGAGAGAAGAAATAGATAGATAGATAGATAGATAGATAGATAGATAGATAGATAGACAGACAGATAGATAGATAGACATACAGATAGATAGATAGACCGACAGACAGAAACACAGAGAAGCAAGTCGAAGTGTGTTTTAGTCTGCGTTTGGTCTCTCAGTAGAAGCATAATGAGGGAGATTCACCAAGCGGTGATAAAGAGGTGATGAAGTGGAGATAACTTCTCCAGTTTATCACTTCTCCAGTTCCTGTGTTATTCTATGGAGCCTATGCACTAAGATTTCCAAAGTTCGATAAATCTTAGTGCATAGGCTCCATAGAATAACATAGGAATTGGAGAAGTGATAAACTGGAGAAGTTATCTCCGCTTTAACACCTCTTTATCACCACTTAGTGAATCTCCCCTTTGACTACTTTTCTGACACCGCCCATCCCTGCAAAGCCAATAGGAATGAGTTTGCCACTGGCAGCTTCAGCTGTTTCAGAAGGTGTGACAGGAAGCTTGGGTAGGATTGGTACAATTAGGACTATTTAAGTGAATAATTATACTAATCGCAGGGATGATTATTACTGGTTATTAACTAGTAAAATACTGGGCTTAATTTATGTTTTATTTTTTCACTTAACTGACAGTTAGGAGGATTTGATTCTTCTTAAGATTAGACTAAATAGGGATGGGTGAAATATTTCACCTCAAAAGCTTTAACAGGCAAAAAATGACATTATAAGGCACCACAAATAATACAATACTAAGAGTTAACAAGAGCAAAACCTTACATTTAAGCCTGGAAAACAATATATGATAAAAAGAGAATTAATTAAAGGAGCAGGAAACTTATGTTATGAGAAAGAAAATAAACTATATTATAATTGTCCACTGGGTAAAACAAGGGCTCTCCCACTGATAGGAGATTTTTCACTTGAAAATGATTACAGTTCAAAGTTTATTAATGAATTTGCAGTTCTCTATTGTTGTCATCAGGTGGAGCTGTTCCTATCACTTAATATGGAGAGCTGTAGTCTAAGACTCAAGCTTTCACACAGATTGCATTACAAAAAATTGCCTTTTGGGAAACAGCTGGTGCAACTGCTAACAGTCTGATTTAAAAGAGCAGTAACACCTAATAATAATAACCACTCACTTGCACTACTATTGTCAGATAATCTTAATGGCCCTATGAATTTTGTCTTTTGTGCCTTTGTTCAAGAGAAAACATCTTCACCAGACCTAGGTGCCATGTCCATGGAGGCGGACATGACAGTTGCTGGCAGGTTTGTCAGCTAAAGCAGACAGAATACATGAGCCTACTCAGCACTTTTAAGAGCAGGGGTGTGTGGAACGCATTGTGAAGCAATGCACTGAACACACCTCTAGTCTTGAAAGAGTGACGATTACCATGTGCAGTGGGCGGAGTTTGAGTCCTGTAGTTCACCTGGCAACTGTCATGTCCGCCTCCATGGCCATAACATCTAGACCTAACGGAAGATGTTACCTCTTGAACAAAGGCACAAGGAAAAATATTAGGTTGTTCAATCCATAGTAAGATGTTTGTGTGATGATGGTTTATGTGTGTGTGGTGATGGTGTATGTGTTGCAATGGGGGGTTGCATTTTTTTTTTATGTGTCGCAATGGTGTGTGTTGATAGTGTGTGTGTGTGTGTGTGTGTGTGTAGTAATAGTGTGTATGTGTGGTGATGCAATGGTGTGTGCGTGTCCATAATGTGTGTTTGTGTTTGTGTGTGTATGTGGTGATAGTTTGTGTGTGTGTATGGGTGATGCGATGGTATGTGTGTGTGTGTCTGTGCTGCAATGGTGTGTGTGTGGCGATGGCATGTGTGTGTGTCTGTGTTGCAGTGGTGTGTGTGTGTGTGTGTGGTGACGGTGTATGTGTTGCAATGGGGGGGGTGCATTTTTTTTGTATGTGTTGCAATGCTGTGTGTTGATAGTGTGTGTCTGTAGTAATAGTGTGTATGTGTGGTGATGCAATGGTGTGTGCATGTGTTGATAGTGTGTGTTTGTGTGTGTGTGTGTGTGTGTGTGGTGATAGGTTGTGTGTGTGTGGTGATGAGATGGTGTGTGTGTCTGTGCTGCAATGGTGTGTGTGTGGAGATGGCATGTGTGTGTGTCTGTGTTGCAGTGGTGTGTGTGTGTGGTGACGGTGTGTGTGTGTTTGTGTTGAAACGGTGCGTTTGTGTGTGTGGCAATGGAGTGTGCGTGGCGATAGTGTGTGTGTGTGTGGCAATGTGTGTGTGTGGTGATAGTGTGTGTGTGGCAATGTTGCATGTGTGTTGTGTGTGTGGTGATGGTGTGTATGTGTGTATGTGGCGATGGTGTGTGTGTTTGTGTGGCAATGGTGTGTGTGTGGCAATGGTGTGTGCGTGGTAAGAATTCGGAGGTATTACTTCATCTATAAACAAATAACATTTTTTTCCCAATAAAAGTTTTCTACTCCTTTAAACATATTTCCTTTTTTCCCAAAACCTTACCTTTGTACTCCTTCTTTGGAGAAGTAGACGGTGTAGGCCTGTATATTTCCTTTGGCTTCTACTGGTGGCCGCCAGCTGAGACGTACAAATCGACTGGATACCAAGACAGGAACCACATCTCGGGGAGCAGAGGGAAGGACACTGGAACTGGGGGTAGCTGGAGGGGAAGGTGAGGATTCAGTCAGAGAGGACAACTTGGATGTAGCCAGAGAGGTTGGTGAAAATGAGGTTTGGGGCTCAGTGGGAATAAGTGTGGGGGACACGACTAATTTAGAAGGCCAGGTAAAAATGGAGCAGGGACACAAGTAGATTAAAGAAGAAAAAAAAACAAAGATATCGGATAGTAAATACAATTAATTACATATTTTTATTTTGTTAGACATTGATATTTTTGGGCTATATGCACAAAAGAAAAGAAGAACGATTCTGGATCAAACCATCTGTAACACAGGGGACAAATAAAAATTTCCCAAACAAACTAATTTAAAGGGATAGTAATACTTCATTTTAACTTTATTTTATTTTGTAGGCATTAAAAAAACATGAAGAATGATATAAGTTTTATCTCTGAAACCTTTATGGTTTAAGAGATATTCGCAAACAAAGTATCCCCCCCCTGTTCAGCCAGATAAGAAGGGAGATGCCCAGGTAGACTGCAGAGAGGGACAATCTTCTATTAAGATAAGGGAAAAAGCTGAAAAACTTGTCAAGGGGGGAAGGGCTTTCATTGTTCTCACACTAAGAAGATTGTCCCCTGCTGTTATCTGTACTGTCATACAACCAGACTCACATCTGAGAAGAGATGGTTTACACTAGGGAACTTTGCTTGTGAATATCTCTCAAACCATAAAGGTTTGAGAGATAAGACTTATATCATTCTTCATGTTTTTTTAATGCCTACAAAATAAAATAAAGTTAAACGAAGTGTTACTATCCCTTTAAATGGTGGTTTTAACCCCTTGATTGTGAGAGACATCACCAACGCATTGCTTTGGAGACCTCTCTAGCATTCAACGGGTTAAAGCAGTGATTTTTTTCCAGGTTAGTCCTTGGGATACATGGACAGTCATGTTTTCAACACATCCCTGCTTGATCACAGGTGGGTAGCTAATCGATGGCTCAGTCATTTAGATTGCACTTCCTGTGCATAACTAGGGAATGTTCGTACATCCTACATAATAATTAGCTAGGATGTTTGTCAGAAGCCGTAATCTGCACTAGAGACTGCATGCGTTCGGGCCTTCTCTACTGCGCATGATTGCTTTGTGTGAGTGAGGCAACGCAAGACTGCATTGTGTGGAGCAGTGAGGTAGCGGCCGCTTAACCCTTTGAGTGCCATAAGGGTATGCAAATCATTGCAAAGCAATGCGTTGCGTACCCCTCAGGCACTCAAAGGGTTACCATTACCCAGACCTTGGCCCGTGTACACAGGCTTCTACACTAGTAGTAACATAATTGACGAGGCTGAAAAAAGACTTGTGTCCATCAAGTCCAGCCCATGCCAAAACACTCCTGTTGATCCAGAGGAAGGCAAAAAAAAAAACACATTGAAACTTGTACCAATTAAACATCAAGTGGGTAAAAAAAATATTTCCTGACTCTAAATGGCGGTCAGTTCATTGGATCAACAACCTATCTGGTTTGAAGCCAACTGTCATTATTCTCAATATTGTTCTGTGCTAGATAGGTATCCATTACTTTTTTTGAAAGCAGTTACAGTATTTGCAAGCACAACATTCCAAGGCAGAGAATGCCATTGTTTTACTGTAAAAAATCCTTGCCTTTGTTTTAGTCAAAAACACCTCTGCTCTAGTCTTAATGGAGGACCTCTCAATCTTAGCTCAACTCTGAGTAAATAATTCATTGGATAGTTCTTTGTATTGACCTTGAATGTATGTGTAAATGGTAATCATATCACCCCTTAGACGTCTCTTCTCTAAGTAAACAAACCCAGTTTGAGTCTCTCTTTAGAACTCAGATCCTACAATCCATTTATCCCTTTTGTTGCACGTCTCTGCACCTTTTCTAGTTTGATACTGTATTTTTTTAGAACTGGTGCCCTAAACTGTACCCCATATTGTAGTTGAGGTCTTACCACGGATGTATACAGAGGATTTAAAACCTGAACTGTTGGTGTATCCATAGGACTTGAGCTGAGAAACAAAAGGTTAAAGTAACAATTAAAACAAATGGACTTTGCTTAAAGGGATAGTAATGTTTCACAATAAAAGCAGCTCCAATTAATCTTCATAGTATTTGGACCGTGGAGAGTGTTATTTCAATACTGTCAGAGTTGTAGTTCAAGAGTAATTGAATGATAAAGTATCCCCCTCTCGCCCCTTTTACTGATGTAACATTGCTCACCTCAGAGCAGCAAGACTGTCCAGATGGATCGCAGAGAGGGACAATCTTTAGTGATCATAAGGAAAAACCTGTCAAGGGGGGCAGGTTTTTCATTGTTTTCACAGTAAGAAGATTTACCTTTCTGCAACCTGTCCAGTCAAGAGACCAGATTCCACATCTGAGGGGAGGTGGCTTACAGTAGGTAAAAGGGGCAGGAGGGGGATACTTTATCATTCAATTACTCTTGAACCACATCTCTGACAGTACTGAAATAACACTCTCCATGGCTCAAATACTATGAAGATTAATTGGTGCTGCTGTTTTTGTGAAACATTACTATCCTTTTAATTTTCCTTTTGTTCATTGTGGTGCGCAGTCTTTGTTACAGAATGACTCCACTTTAGTTTGCTGAATAAGGTTCTGTGGGTGGAATGCAAGAACATGGACCATTCACTATTTTATGAAAGCCATAAATGTATGAGCTATTTGTGATTGCTCACGTTTTGATGTAAGAAACATACGAACACCTTGATGCTGAATAGCACATGCGCCTAAATTCCTGGCAAAGTTAGTCAGACTTTTGAAAATGTGTGCTAACTGCTTTTCCATAATAGGCCCAATCACTAATCCTCTCACAAAACGGCAGACATTTTAGCCACGTCCACTTTTTGAAGTGCATTCGATAAAAAAGAGCAAGCTTTAGCTAATTCATAAAAACATGGCCAATTCCAGAACATTGTGGAGCTAATAATTTTTCCATTGAAAGTAAAAAAGTTCCCAGGTACAGAAATCAATTAAGCCTGACGTTATCACATATATTCTTCTGTTGTCTGTAAGCTATAGCATGATGGTGACTCTTTAAAGGGATAGTAATGTTTCATAATAAAAGCAGCTCTAATTAACCATCATAGTATTTGGACTTTGGAGAGTGGTATTTCAATACTGTCAGAGTTGTAGTTCAAGAGTAATTCAATGACAAAGTTTCCCCCTCCCGCCCCTTTTACTGATGTAACACTACTCAGCCAGATCAGAAGGGAGGTGCCCAGGTAGACTGCAGATAGGGACAATCTTCAATTAAGATAAGGGGAAAAACCTGAAAAACTTGTCAAGGGGGGCAGGGCTTTCATTGTTCTCATAGGAAGAAGATTGTCCCCTGCTGTTATCTGTCTGGTCTATGGACTGGATTCCACATCTGAGAAGAGATGGCTTACACTAGGTAAAAGGCGTGGGAGGGGAAACTTTGCTTGTGAATATCTCTCAAACCATAAAGGTTTGAAAGATAAGACTTCTATCGTTCTTCATGTTTTTTTAATGCCTACAAAATAAAATAAAGATAAAATGAAGTATTACTATCCCTTTAAGGCTGAACTGGTGACAGCTGTTATACAGTATGAAAGCCACACAGATGGCTAACAGGATTAAAATCCCCATTGCTAATAATTGGGACATTAATGGCTTTGCTCCAAATAGAATAAGCCCCTTGAATACCACAGAGGTCTCCAAAGCATTGCTTTTTCACTGCCCTGCAGATCTCTCTTGTGTATTAGGAATTAACAATATGCATACATACATACATACATACATACATTTGTGCAAGAAAATGAATTATTATTATTATTAATATTATTATTATTTTATTATTTTTATTATTGTTAATAATATGTTTAAACCCTTAAGGATGAGAGAGGGGTGCAATGCATTGCCCATCACTCTGGTCCTTCAGGATTTAAAGGAATAGTAATGCTATAATATAAACATACGTTGGATTGTTCAATTTATATAATGCATAGGGGGTTATGCACTAAGGAGTGATAAAGAGGTGATAAAGTGGAGGTGACTTCTCCAGTGATATCACTTCTCCAATTCCTATGTTATTCTATGGAACCAATGCACTAAGATTTCTTCAACTTTGGAGTTCTTATTGCATTGGCTCCATAAAATAACATGGAATTGGATTAGTGATATCACTGGAGAAGTCAAAGAATACAAAGGTACAAGTAATAAGAAGGCTACAATGGGGGTTATGCACTAAGCAGTGATAAAGAGGTGATAAAGTGGAGATGACTTCTCCAGTGATATCACTTCTCCAGTTCCTATGTTATTCTATGTAGCCTATTCATGAAGATCTCCAAAGTTGAAGAAATATCCATAGAATAACATAGGAACTGGAGAAGTGATATCACTGGAGAAGTCATCTCCACTTTACAACCTCTTTATCATGGCTTAGTGAATCCCCCACTGCGCTCTCACTGGTCCTGGCTAGGTGTATCAGCCTGCCCTGTGAATGACACCATGACCACTGGCTGTACCAAGAAGGTTGCACTTAGAATAAGATGATTTGACTGCTCCATTAGGGAATTTAAGGTCTCTGAACATTTAAGCTGCAAAAAGGGTCTGTTAAATGAAATCACCTTAAATGGATAGTAATACTTCGTTTTATCTTTATTTTATTTTGTAGGCATTAAAAAACATGAAGAACGATATAAGTCTTATCTCTCAAACCAAAGCAAAGTATCCCCCCGCCTGTTCAGCCAGAGCAGAAGGGAGGTGCCCAGGTAGACTGCAGAGAGGGACAATCTTCAATTAAGATAAGGGAAAAACCTGAAAAACTTGTCAAGGGGGCAGGGCTTTTATTGTTCTCATAGGAAGAAGATTGTCCCCTTCAGTTATCTGTCTGGTCTATGGACTGCATTCCACACCTGAGAAGAGATGGCTTACACTAGGAAAAAGGGGCGGGAGGGGGAACTTTGCGTGTGAATATCTCTTAAACCATAAAGGTTTGAGAGATAAGACTTATATCGTTCTTCATGTTTTTTTAATGCCTACAAAATAAAATAAAGATAAGACGAAGTATTACTATCCCTTTAAGTACACCACTCCTTAGTACTGGCTGGGGGTTGTAAAATCACAGAGGGGTTTGTTGGTGCTCATTCTATTCAGTGAAGCCAGAATGCAGTTGTTGTTTTATTAATATATTAATAAACCTTTCAGTGACAGAGACGTATCCAACGCAATACAGCACAATGCGTTAGATACCTCTCTGGCACACAGATGGTTAAATCTTAATGTGTAAGATAAAACAAACTGCAAAGAGGCATATCTGCCACTGCACTCCTCTATAAGCATGTGATCATCTGAATCCTTCAAGTATACATAGATGATTGAGCATAAAGAGGAGTTTCTGAGCGGAAAGTAATTTTAATAATTGTGCCTATTCGTATGCATAGGCTTGCACCCCCTTGACTTCACTGGAACACTACAATCAAGACCTGCAGTACAAGAATAGCATATGTTATTGATGTATCTTGGTACTTGGTACTTTCTTCCTGTTAAATGAATGAATACAAAACCCATTGATAAACATTCGAATGGCAAAACTCAAAGTGTATTTCATTGTGTCTGACATTCACTGTTCATTACAGCCAATATGTGATTTCACATAAGATATAATTGCATACTTGGTGGCTGAGGATTATGGCAATTGTTTTCCTAGAGGGGAAGGACTCAGCTTGCCCACCCCGATTTAAAGGAATAGTAACACATTCCTTGATGAACTATATATATATATATATATATATATATATATATATATATATATATATATATATATATAGCCAGAACAAAAGCACTCACGTTTCTTAAGTGGATATCTGCCTGGGTGCTAATGTTAAAGCCAACATACAAATCCAAAACAACATAAGCACTCACAGGTCACAGTGACAAAGTTGTGAATCTTTATTCATTGTAGGGTTTAGCCTCCTAAGTAAACCAAGGGCACGTCCTCTACTGAGAGGTGTTTAATTCAAATGTTATTGCAGCTCAAACTTGAATTTTTTAGGTGCAGTATTTCAATTGCCTGAAATCTTACAGTGGTGCTCTTGCTACACGATTCTATGGAGGTTTGTGGTCAACTGTGTAGCGACAGCAGCACTGAGCAATTTTAGCCTCTGAGATACCGCACATTAAAAAAATTCACGTTTCAGCTACAATAACCTTTAAATAAAACAACTCTCAGCAGTGGTAATACCCTTGTTTTACGCCCACTCTGTGGTACAGGGAATCAGTAAATTCAAATAACTTTACCAACATGCAACCTCATTACAAAGCTGTACATTGCATTATACAGTCAGTATCATAGCAAGAAGAGAAATTCTGGGACAACTGCACTTTAGAGTACAGACCGAGATTCTCATTGATTTGTGTGGGACTTCAACCCTCTAAATAGTTCTCCAAAGCACTGGAGATTAATGCAATGCATACCTCTCTAGCATTCAATTGATTAAAAGTCCCATTTAAAGTGGAACTACCACCTTTAAGAAAGATTTCCGCAAATAATTCCTCATCTGGTGACTAGCTGCTCAGTAGCACTAGTTGCCAGTATTATTACCTCCTTAATGCGAATGATCCACTGCTGTGGGACTGACAGGCAGGATGGAGCGCAGACATATTTCCATAGTGACGTTACACGCCTGCGCTGTCAGTCCTTTTTGGAGCCGAACGGCTCCTAGCAACGCCTCCTAGAGCTGGCTGGGACTGACAACGCAGGTGTGCGACGTCACTATGGAAAGATGTTTGCGCTCCATCCATAGTGACATAGCACGCCTGCGTTGTCAGTCCCAGCCGGCTCTAGGAGGCGTTGCTAGGAGCCGTTCGGCTCCAAAAAGGACTGACAGCGCAGACGTGCAACGTCACTATGGAAATATGTCTGCGCTCCATCCTGCCTGTCAGTCCCACAGCAGTGGATCATTTGCATTAAGGAGGTAGAAATTCTGGCAACTAGCGCTACTGTGCAGCAAGTCGCCAGATGAGGAATTATTTGGGGACACCTTTCTTAAAGGTGGTAGTTCCGCTTTAAATCAAGGTGTAATTCTTTTCTTTTGTACATAATGCCCTTGATGTCTGCAGATCTGAGACTGGAAACCCTACAATTAATGTTTTCTACACATACAAAAATATTTTTAACCCCTTAACAACCCTTGACGGTCCTGGCACATCACGGGTAGATTTGCGTTAAGGACCCATGACATGCCAGGACCGTCATGGAATTCAGGGCTCCCCGAGCGGCTGCACTCCATTCGGGGAGCCCTGAACCGGATGCAGAAGTAAAAAATGGTCAGTGGTCCTTAAGTGACGGCCACATGCGCGATCGCCGTCCTTAAGGGGTTAAGGGAAAGTACCTCCTACTGTAAAAAAAAAGATCATTTATAATAAACACAGCACCGTGGAACTTATCAATTCATAGTTTTTAATATTTTCACCCTTGTCTGAATTTCTACTGGTCCAGTAAACTCAAGGCCAAAAAAAATTAAATTTTAAGGACCAAAATGACCTAAGAAGACTAGCGGGTGATAAAGAGGTGATAAATTGGAGATAACTTCAACAGTGATGTCACTTATCCAGTTCCTATGTTATTCTATGGAGCCTACTCATTAAAGGGATAGTAATGTTTCACAAAAACAGCAGCTCCAATTAATCTTCATAGTATTTGAGCCATGGAGAGTGTTATTTCAATACTGTCAGAGTTGTAGTTCAAGAGTAATTGAATGATAAAGTATCCCCCTCCTGCCCCTTTTACCTAGTGTAACACTGCTCACCTCAGATGTGGAATGCAGTCCATTGACCAGACAGATAACAGCAGGGGACAATCTTCTTACTATGAGAACAATGAAATCCCTGCCCCCCTTGACAGGTTTTTCAGCTTTTCCCTTATCTCAATTGAAGATTGTCCCTCTCTGCAGTCTACCTGGGCACCTCCCTTCTGCTCTGGCTGAGCAGTGTTACATCAGTAAAAGGGGTGGGAGGGGGATACTTTATCATTCAGTTACTCTTGAACTACAACTCTGACAGAATTGAAATAACACTCTCCATGGCCCAAATACTATGATGATTAATTAGAGCTGCTTTTATTATGAAACATTACTATCCCTTTAAGATCTACAAAGTTGGAGACATCTTAGTGCATTGGCTCCATAGAATAACATAGGATGTAAGGACATAACACGTTATTGCACTTATTTAAGTTCTCCCCTTGTAAGCACCGTCCTTTTATTATGCTTCTAATCACAACCGAACATGACAGGAAAAGTAGAAATCTTTTTGACATGTGTCTGTTCTTCTGATTTTTTTTCATGAAAATGAATTATGAGAAAAAAAAATTCCTGTCACAACTATTAAAGAGGTGGTGAAATGATTCACATAGGGAAATATCACCTTCCGTCTGAGCGATGAGTTGACTGATTGTGTCAGGTCCTAGCGAAGACACAGCTGAACTGATTTTGTGGTAACGTTACCAAAAAAAGTTAACTCTTTAAGGTCGGGGGGTATGTGACTCAATGCTTTAGCAATGAGTTCTGCACCCTCTGATCATTAAAGGGTTAAATTGGACCTGTTACATTGAATTCAAGCTTGTATATTTGAAAATATAATTTAAAACTGCCTATATAGCATGTTAGCCAAGAGGGCTTCGATACATAGTTTAGGAACTAGGAGATATTAATACATTTGTGTCTGAAAAACTGAAATTATGTCTCGGTGAAGCCCCATGTGCTCAGTACACTCAGCACACGAATTAACATAAATTAGCATATGGTGCCACAGTCATATAGCTTACAATACATAAATAAAATATATCCTACACTATGTATCTGCAGGACTTTTGGCTAACAACACATTGGCAGTTTAGAATTAGAATTTAAATATGAAAATTTGAACTCAAGGTGACAGGTCTACTTTAAAATACAACATTAAAATTCCTTTAAGATCTATATTTCATTTAGTGCAAAGGTCTAATGTGAATTTATTGAATGTATAAACCTAAGACTTTTGTGAGCTCCTGGTAATTCTCCAACATCTCTCTCTTGCTCACTCATTTGCTAGTTTAATCTTGGAATTAGTAATCATCTCCTCTTACCTAGCGAGGCCTAACCATGTAACTGTTTCCATGACCACAGAAACCTTATCTGTTGTCATGGAAAAGCAACGGCATAAATTTGCACCAGCCCAATGCTGCTAAGAGATTTAGAATGCTGCTTTACTAAGAAAGGCTGGAGCAATTCTGGAGCTAAACCAACGGCAACACGGGAGGCAAATAACAATAAATTTGGATTTATATGGCCATCTTATTGTATTTTTGGGCATTCATCAAAGTCCAGCCATATTTCCCTGCCTAACACGAGAAAAATATGATGTAAATGCCACCATCACTGTGAAACACACACATATACAGTGTATGTGTATGGGTCTGTTCTCCCCATAGAGTTATATGGGATCTACCAGGCTGAACCTGTGAGAGAGGAATTAAGGATATACCTGGCCATAGAGTTATATGGGATCTACTAGGCTGAACCAGGTAGAGAGGAATGAAGGATTTACCTGGCCATAGAGTTATATGGGATCTACCAGGCTGAACCTGTGAGAGAGGAATGAAGGATTTACCTGGCCATAGAGTTATATGGGATCTACCAGGCTGAACCAGGTAGAGAGGAATGAAGGATTTACTGGGTACTCGATAACTGATGAGTGGGCAAGTACCAGATATGATCCGGCAATTGCTAAATGGTAAATACACAAGGAAATCAGTACGTTCTTGAACATTCAGCTATTCACCCTTCATGGATTCTGGTTTTATACACAAAGTATTAGTAAAATTACTTTTTTGACAACATGTTCTACAAATGAAGAATTTGTAAGGCTCCCTCCTGTCTTTTATACTGCAGGAAAACTGTTACTTTGTGCCACTATCCCTGACTTCACTGTCCTGGCTAAGAGCTCTCTGGAAAGAGGGATCCAGGTAGCTCACTGGCAGGGACAAATACGTTGTAAACATATTTAAGAGGGGAAAAAAAAGGTATGGACAATTAGGAGTTGAACGGGCGTGAGAACAAGAGTTTACTGATAAACAGTAGAAGATAGTGTCTCCTGAGTCAGGCATCCCTGGGTGTGTTGTTTCATTGTGCGCTGTATGAGCTATGTGAATGTCAGATACTCAACTCCTGTTGTCATGTGTCAGCATACAAGTACCTTTTCTGTTGTCATGTGTCAACATATAAGTACCTTTTGTCGTATTTAGCCAGATTTGTTTTCTGTTTTTTTTTGTTTTTGTTTTTTTTTAGTCAAGATCACGTTTTATAATGGTGAGCTCCTGTATTGCATTTTGTAAGACAATGGTCACATGCTCATACCTGTACACATTGCAAGATGCAGATTTTTTACTTCTTTGTTGTACAATGTTAACTTTAGTGTGTTGAACACTATTGTTATGACTACTTAATCTCAATAGAAACTTAAAAAAAATGTATGGACATTCTGACATTGCAATTACTTCATACACGTGTGGTGCTATATAAATAAACATGTTCATTCATTCATTCATTCAAGCACATCCCCTTATGTGTGCCCTGTATCAAGTTTATTCTTCCTCAGTCTGTTCAGTGGCTAAATAAATGCAGCAATTTAAGTGCTATTACTATTAAGTCTGTGAATGCCAGAGGGGTACAGATACCCCTCTGGCACTCAAAGGATTAAACTTGTAGTGATGTACAGTGAATCTAAAACATCATCTATACAAGCAAAGCCCATTACAAAAAGTCAATGCCCTAGTTTGTATGTTCCTGAATTATTAACCAATGTGTCCATGTTCTCTGAGTAATCAAGTTAGCACCAATGAATTCTGAATTCCTGAGTGCACAGAGAAAAAAAGGAACCACAGCTAAATTATGCTACTAACAACAATAAGCATGTTATGAAGTATATTTCAAGCACTGAATTGTTTAACTGAACAATGACATTCATCTTAATAAGGTAGAAAATTTGTTTGGAGTGTGGCAGAATTGTTGGACCGCTCTCCAACATCTGACTCTCCCACCCAATCTCTTCCACACTCTCCATGTTTCCAGTTGCTGTCTGCCCTCTTCCTATGCTCACTCAGGCTTCCTCCTCACTTTTATTGCTCCCCATAGCTTCATCCTCTCTAAAAATGCTACAAGCTTCCACCTTCTTTCTCACCATACTCCCCGCTGCTGCATCTCTTCTCAGCCAGTACTCCCTGTTGCCATCTCATCTCTTCCCATGCTCCCTACAGCTGCCTTTTCTCTTTCCATGTGCTCCCTGTAGCCATCCTCTCTTTAACATTGCTCCCCATAGCCATCTACTCTGTCTCTCCATGCTCTCAGAAGACACCTCCCCTCAATACATGCTCCCCACATCTGTCTCCTCTCTTCCCATGCTCCCATCTTCTTCCTTTCCTGCACTTTCTGCTTCTCCACGCAATCACTTGTATGCATCTCAACTCCCAGTGGTGTGCTCTGGCACCTCTCCCTCTACCCCTGCCTCTAGCTCCCCATCTCACTTCTGTCCATTCTGAACGGATTCACACAGACCTGGAGTTTTCTTCCTGTTTCCTGAATCGATTAACAAAAAAACTAAGCACACAGGTCTCACTCATTTCTACATTGGAGCCCTGTACAAGGTACAAATAGACCTTCTGTACCACAAGGCATACTTAGAGATCATGTTTATACTTTATAATACAGGCTGATGTACGATAGTTTGAGCAATTCTGGAGAAAATTAATTGAACCATAGGGGAAAAGAAGAAATTCCCTCAATTTCCATAAATTTAAACAGGGCTTTTAACCACCTTGAAAGCTAGAGGTCTCTACAGAAATGTGACATAATACATTGGCGATCTCTCTAGCACATCCAAGGTGGGAAAATCCCCATATAAATCAGTGGGGGCTTTGTGAATGTTCAGTCATCTCCTATGGCAACGTTGGTTTCTCCAGTTTGTCTTAAAGAGACCTCTATTTATTTATCTATTTACATTCATTTATTTGGAAATAAATATCAATGTTAAATATAAATATATATATATATACACATACAAAATAAAATGTTATTATATCTTTAATTCTTTAATACATAGTCTCAGTATATTCAGACATATATAATCCTATTTCACTTTCAGGTTATTTTTCCTTTAAAAGTAAATCCAATCCACAGTGTGACCAGATCTCACATTAGAATTCAATGTAATGTTAATAAAAATGTCTTGCACAGATGATGTAGCTTAATAATTGATTTCCAAAAGCCATACAGCAAAAGCAGAATTTCAGGCTGTGTTTGAGTATTTATGTGCTCTGTAGCCCATGAGTAATAGAATTATTGTAGCAAGAAGATCTGAATCAGGATCCGGAGCTGTAGTCATGCAACTTTTCAGGCTTAACCTTTTCCGTGCCAGAGACATACTGTAATGCGCAACATGGAGCAATGTGTTGGAGATCTCTCTAGCAACCAAGGGGTTAAAGCCTTTTTTTGCCCATGTTTGTTTTAGGCCAAAGGTATTTTCTGTGCCAGGAAACAGTGGATGAGACTGGGGGCGGGGTCATATGAATAGCAAGGATGTGGTTATGGGTTGGAGCTAAGTGCACCTAGAGTGCCTTACCTAGGGAAACTAGCATATAAATCCAGCCCTGAATGGCATACAAATTAGTTGTATGCGATAAAGCACACTTTATATTTGTAATACCAACACACACACTCCATGGTTATAAAGCTTTTCATGCTGAGTAAAACAAGGATACTCCCACTGCTATCAGTTGTTTTATTAAAAAGTTATAAAGTTCCAAATAACCAGGAAGTGAATTTACTATGCATTTACTTCCTGATAATTCTGACAGGAAGTGACTCAGCAGTTTTTATCACATTCTGTGGAGAACTCTATGGGCCGTATGTCCAAAGGGATAACGACAAAAAAATGTTGTATGAAAGACAAAAATATGTAATTGTATGCATGAACAAGATATTTTCTATAGAGCGTACAACAAAAAACTAGTAATGTCCGTTGGGAATGACAACTCCAGAATTGATGGGCAAAGAGGCGTGGCAAGGGCGTGGCTAAATTATTTTCCAGTGTTGTATAGAGGAAAAGATAATTTGTCGTAACTAACGACAAAAAAATGTCTTGCAAAAGACAAAATGTGTATGTCAAGAAAAAAGTGGAGGGATTATGAAATTCTGAATGTGAGAATTTTTGTCTTTAGTTACGACATTTTTGTCGTAAATTAAGACTTTTTTTAAGACATTTTTGTCGTTAGTTAAGACATTTTTTGTCATTACATACGACAGTTTCAGTCAGGACAAACAACATATTTCCAATCACAACCTGAAAATATTAATCATCCCAAAGACACTGTACTTTCAAAAGTCATTACAAACGACAAAAGCTATTTCACTACTTCTTTGAACATATAGCCCTATGCCATTGACTTTACTTTCCATTAGAATGTAACAGGATTTGTAATTAGAATTTGGCCACTAGAGGGCACTGCTAATAAAAAAAAAAGTTTAAAGCTGTCTTAAAATTATTGAACTGCTGTAAATTTGAGACCTTATTAACAGTTAAAGGGTTACAATCCCTATTTAAATCAAGAGATGACGATTTTTCTATGTATACAGTTTAAAACATATGCCTGAAGTGGGCAACCTGAGGTTGCCCAGTTGATGCTGGACTACAATTCCCAACATCCTCCAGAAACCAATGGAAGCCAGGGGGTGAAGAGAATTGCAGTTCAGCAACAACTTGAGGGCCTCACAAGACCAGAAGACCTGCATAATTTAAGTCTCAGTGATCTTCATTGATTTTAACCCTTTGAGTGCAGGAGGGGTAAGCAACGCATTGCTTTGCAATGGCGTACCCCTCTGGAACTCAAAGGGTTAAAACACATATGAATGAACATCATTGTTTTTATTCACATAACACTTGATTCATATTTTGACTGGTGGTTCAGCCACTTTTTTTTTTTTAGTCCTCATGATTGTACCTGTCTTGTGGACGCCCAGAGGGTACTCCTGTGGTGCCGCTGAGGGAGAAAATGAAGCGATTTGTTTAAAAAAGGGGTGGGGCTTAATTGTGAGTGGTGGTGGTGCTTAATGGACGTGGAAAAAGTAGGAGGAACAGGGTGGGGAAGGAGGGAAAGTCAGCAGAGTTTCATTAGAAACTCCACACATCTAGAGAATCAGCCTCTGCCCTGGAGACCCGGTAATCAATAGCAAAACCCGGAGTCTCCGGGGTAAATCACTAATCAGTTCCAGAGCCAGTTTTAATGTGGAAATGTATTGGAGCATCCCTTCTAATCTGTATTTTTTTAAAAAAAATAAGACATGCTCCATTATACTTCGAAGTCTTCAACAAAAGTAAACAGACACTTGTTTGAAATTACAGTAATTACAAAACAATCTTTCAAATGCTAATTTATGTAAATGCAAGCAAAAAAATCCCATCCAAGAAATAATTCTGTTTCAATTTATGGTTATTTTGCTTAGCTAAAAATAATGCCTTTTTCTTTCTAATATTCAGACATCTGCAGTAATCCTACAATAAGTGCTTTGGTTAATTCATCACACCCGTTCTAACTTGCAGATTTAACAAGCAACAATTTCACAGAAAGTGTACATTTCAATAAATTGAAAGGAATAGTAATACTTAAATATTACTAATCCCTGTATTGTAGCTATGGTAAAAAGAATGTAATTGTCCCCAGTGTCATCTCTCAAACCTTTATGGTTTGAGAGATAACCGTACGCAAAGTTCCCCCTCCCTCCCCCTTCCCTAAAGTCAGCCTTGTACCTGACTGCAGGGGAAGTCTTTCGTACGACAGTCTTGTGGCTCTGCAGCAGAGCCGAGATTGCGTTAGTAAAAAATAATTATTTCACTGAAACGGTCTTCTACGTGTGTTTGGCTTGCAGGCACATGTAGAATACCATTTCAGTGAAATAATTATTTTTTACTAACGAGATGTCGGCTCTGCTGCAGATCTGCCTGATGAAAATAAGACCGGATATCCCTGCAGTCAGCTACAACACTGACTTCAGGGAAGGGAGAGGGAGGGGCAACTTTGCGTGTGGTTATCTCTCAAACCATAAAGGTTTGAGAGATGACACTGGGGACAATTACATTCTTTTTAACATGGCTACAATATGGGGATTAGTAATATTTAAGCATTACTATCCCTTTAAGCAAATATCACTGGGGAGAAAGTACAAATTCACCAGAGAAGCCAGTAGCTGTGCTTCTAAGTATGAACTAGAGAGTATGATAACTGTATTGTCAGCAGTACAATGTACCATAACATGAGACTAGCAGTATTGTAGAGAAGACCAACAGTGCAATGCATCAAAATATGAGACTAGCAGAGCGTTACACAAGACGAGCAGCACAACAAACCATGAGACCAGCAGAGAATTACACTAGTCCAGAAATGCAATGCACCATGAGACCAGCAGAGTATTACACAAGACCGAAAGTGCAAAGCATTATGAGACCAGCAGAGTATAACACAAGATGAGCAGTGCAATGCACCATGAGACCAGCAGAGTATTACACAAGACCAGAAGTGCAATGCACAATGAGACCTTCAGACTATTACACAAGAACAGCATGGCAATATATAATTACAATAGTCAAATACGGATATTCAGTGAAATAAACAGGGCCATAAACCATAACACGGGGACTTGGGGAGGGGGGCAAAATGAGCTGAGAGGGATGAGAGATTAAATAGAGGCACAGAGAAACAAGAGGCTCACAGAGTGCAGGATGGAATGGGGGGATAACAGAATAGTCAGAATGCGAATGATAGAACTGAGGGGATGTGCAGGATATAACTGTTGGAAAATGCAGAGTAGAACAGTGAGCAATTTATGTTTAGAACAGAATGGTTAGAACATGCAGAATAGAATGAAGATACTATGTATGATAGAATGGTGAACGTATGGACAATAGAATAGTTAGAATATGCAGGATAGACTGTACATAATACGTATGGTAGAATGGTAAACGTATGGACAATAGAATGGTTAGATTGTACAGGACAGAATTAAAATAATACGTATGGTAGAATGGTTAGAATGTATGGACAACCGAATGGTTAGAACATGCAAGATAGCAGGAAAATAATACGTATGATAGAGTGGTGAACATATGGACAATAGAATGTTTAGAATTTGCAGGACAGAATTAAGACAATATGTATGACAGAATGGTGAACGTATGGACAATAGAGTGGTTAGATTGTGCAGGATAGACTGTACATAATACGTATGATAGAATGGGGAACATACGGACAATAGAATGGATAGAACGTGCAGGATAGAATGAATATTATATGTATGATAGAATGGTGAACATATGGACAATAAAATGGTTAGAATGTGCAGGATAGAATGAATATAATACGTATGATAGAATGGGGAACATACGGACAATAAAATGGTTAGATTGTGCAGGATAGAATGAATATAATACATATGATAGAATGGTGAACGTATGGACAATAGAATGGTTAGATTATGTATGTCAGAACAGAATTGCTGATGTACTAAGCAGAAATTGATTATTCTTTAGCAAACCAACTAGACCATTTGTATCAAATAACAATTTCCCAAATTCAGATTGATTTAAATGGGGTTTAAATCACTTGAATACTAGTTGAAGATCTACCTAGCATTCAAGGGGTTAAATCCCCATTTAAATCAATGAGGATATTCACGTATCACCTATGGTGCAGGCGGTTTACTCCATGAGTAAATAAGCCTAATTATGTGCAGGACAGAATGTATAGAAAGAATGTGCAGGATCATGGCTGTATTTCCAGTAGACAGAGTAGGCAACTGCCTACAACTCCAACTTTGGAAGGCATCTCGCATTCTGTTTTGGGAGTGACCGGTGCAATCTCATTGGCCCTGCACCAGTTTATATACCCTTTTGCTGCTATTATTTAACCCCTTGGATGCTAGGCCTCTAGCAACTAATGGGTTAAAATCCGTTGTGTGTCTGTATGCTAAAAGCTAAGGGTATTTTCGATGCCAGGGGCTGGGTCATGTGAAGAGTAAGGGTGTGACCATGAGCAGAGCTGAGGGTGCCTAGGATGCCTTGTCTAGGGCACCTGGAATTTAAATCCGGGCCTTTGCAGGACAGAATGGTTAGACAATGCAGAAACACTGATATGCAGGTTGTCAGATCACATACTTCAATCCTTTGGATTCTGGAGAGGTCTCCAACACGCTGAGAAGCAATCATGTTTTGTAAAGAACAAAACTGAAGCAATGCCGGTAATGTTACAAGGAATGGATTTGCCAAGAGCAGTCAACAAGAATATCAATATCATTGTTGTGCTGCAGTCTTATCGTACTGTGAAGTCTTCAGTGGTAGGAGAAAATGAACTATTGTTAAACGTAGATTTGTACCATCTCCATTCCAACCACTGAATCATGGAACTAGAATCAAATCTAACAAGCAGCTGGACAAGATGCAGGTTGTCTGTATGCAAAATTTGTATCAACGCTACTTGGGGACTTGAGTTTTGGTAGAAGTAGGTTGGACCTTCAAGATAAATTATATTGATGTCGCACCTAAAGCAAAGCGTTAACCCCGTGAATGTTACAGTTGTCCCCAGTTCATTAAGTAGCAATGCAATGGTAATTTGGGGATTTTTTTTCTCCCCTATGGTGTTCATGTGCTCCAGATTACACTTCTTTTTCTTCCTAAATACATAAGGTCATTATGGACAAACTAAAATTACTTTAAAGGGGATCTATCACCCCTTTACAACTTTGCCTAAATCGTTTTGTTATATATCATATATAATGAAAAGTGTATACAATTAAGAAAACAATAAACAAAAAAGATTTGTTTGGCGAACCCTGCACCGCAGTCTGCCACTCTGCCTCCACTACCCTCCCTCTATCCAGCCTCCTCCGATGATGGAGCGCTGTCATTGGCAGAGATCAATTTATGGCCAATGAGCTCGCTCCAGCTTACACATAGAAAGCCTCTGTTATCAGAGGAGGCTGGATAGAGAGAGAGGCAGAGCGGCAGACTGCGGCACAGATCAGCTATCTGCAGTCTGCCCGGAAGTAGGTACAGAGTTGTACTTATTCTTTTAAAGGGATAGTAATGTTTCATAATAAAAACAGCTCTAATTAATCATCATAGTATTTGGACTTTGGAGAGTGTTATTTCAATTCTGTCAGAGTTGTAGTTCAAGAGTAATTCAATACTAAATTATCCGCCTCCCCACCCCTTTTACTGATGTAACACTGTTCAGCCAGATCAAAGGGAGGTGCCCAGGTAGATTGCAGAAAGGGACAATCTTCAATTAAGGTAAGGGAAAAAACCTAAAAAACTTGTCAAGGGGGGCAGGGCTTTCATTGTTCTAATAGAAAGAAAATTGTCCCCTTCTGTTATCTGTCTGGTCTTACAACTAGATTCCACATCTGAGAAGAGATGGCTTACACTAGGTAAAAGGGGAGGGAGAGGGAAACTTTGCTTGTGAATATCTCTCAAACCATAAAGGTTTGAGAGATAAGACTTATATCATTCTTCATGTTTTTTTAATGCCTTCAAAATAAAATAAAGAAAAAACGAAGTATTACTATCCCTTTAATTTCACTAAACAAGCATTTTTTTTAAAATTTATACACTTTTCATGATATACGATATATAACAAAACGATTTAGGCAAAGTTGTAAAAGGGTGATAGATCCCCTTTAAAGTGATAGTAACACTAAATATGTAAAAAAAAATATATATTATATGGGTTATCCCCCTGAGTAAAACAATGGTACTCCCACTGCTGACACAAAAATATCTGAGAGACAACCATGTCGTATCGCAGGTCTAGACTAAATCAGAATACTTCTGCAGCTCTAAAAAAGCACTAACATTTTCAGTTGCTACAAAAAAAGCATTGTGTCAAAGTCACCTGTATGAAACAACTCTTAGTTTACAAGTGATTTTTAACCCTCTTTAACCTTTTAACACAATAGGTTAAGAAACATAAGTATTTTCTTCTCTACTAATTAACATTGGATCTGTCCCCTATGAATCAATTCTGAATTATTATTTAATTAGCACTGGATATAATGTCCATGAAAACAGACATCATTCTTTCGGCAGGACTCCAAGACCCTAAAGTCCACTCACTGAATGCTTCTTATGAATCATTCAGCGGAAGGTCATTGGGATCCTGGAGTCCATAGATTTACTATAGATTTTTTTAGACAAAAAACAATTCCTCCAGGCTAGTTAAAGTGGAACTGTCACTTGTCCATATTTTCCCCTCAGTGGGAGGATCCATTTTGATAGAATTTGCATGAATAGTAGTTTATGACTTTATGCATATTAGCTAAAGCTGGCTGGCAGGAACAGCATGGTGAATGACACTGTCTGGATGGCAGGGAGTGGGTGGTGGGTGGGAGAAAGAACTGTGTAGAATGCTAATATTTGGCTGGTACTGAGTAGTAGTTGGGAGGACGAGCTGTGTGGAATGCTAATATTTGGCTGGTACTGAGTAGTAGTTGGGAGGACGAGCTGTGTGAATGTTAATATCTGGCTGGTACTGAGTATCAGGTAGGAGGAAGAGATGTGTGGAATGTTAACATCTGGCTGGTTGTGAGTATCAGGTGGGAGGAAGAGATGTGTGGAATGTTAATATCTGGCTGGTACCGAGTATCAGGTGGGAGGAAGAGTTGTGTGGAATGTTAACATCTGGCTAGTAATGAGTATCAGGTGGGAGGAAGAGCTGTGTGGAATGTTAATATCTGGCTGGTAATGAGTATCAGGTGGGAGGAAGAGTTGTGTGGAATGTTAATATCTGGCTGGTAGTGAGTAGCAGGTGGGAGGAAGAGCTGTGTGGAATGTTAATATGTGGCTGGTAGTGAGTATCAGGTGGGAGGAAGAGCTGTGTGGAATGTTAATATCTGGCTGGTAGTGAGTATCAGGCGGGATGAAGAGCTGTGTGTAATGTTAATATCTGGCTGGTAGTGAGTATCAGGTGGGAGGAAGAGCTGTGTGGAATGTTAATATCTGGCTGGTAGTGAGTATCAGGTGGGAGGAAGAGCTGTGTGGAATGTTAACATCTGGCTGGTACTGAGTATCAGGCGGGAGGAAGAGCTGTGTGGAATGTTAATATGTGGCTGGTAGTCAGTATCAGGTGGGAGGAAGAGCTGTGTGGAATGTTATTATCTGGCTAGTAATGAGTATCAGGTGGGAGGAAGAGCTGTGTGGAATGTTAATATCTGGCTGGTAGTGAGTATCAGGTGGGAGGAAGAGCTGTGTGGAATGTTAATATCTGGCTGGTAGTGAGTATCAGGTGGGAGGAAGAGCTGTGTGGAATGTTAATATCTGGCTGGTACTGAGTATCAGGCGGGAGGAAGAGTTGTGTGGAATGTTAATATGTGGCTGGTAGTGAGTATCAGGCGGGAGGAAGAGCTGTGTGGAATGTTAATATCTGGCTGGTAGTGAGTATCAGGTGGGAGGAAGAGCTGTGTGGAATGTTATTATCTGGCTGGTAGTGAGTATCAGGTGGGAGGAAGAGCTGTGTGGAATGTTAATATCTGGCTGGTAGTGAGTATCAGGTGGGAGGAAGAGCTGTGTGGAATGTTAATATGTGGCTGGTAGTGAGTATCAGGTGGGAGGAAGAGCTGTGTGGAATGTTAATATTTGGCTGGTACTGAGTAGTAGTTGGGAGGACGAGCTGTGTGGAATGCTAATATTTGGCTGGTACTGAGTAGTAGTTGGGAGGACGAGCTGTGTGGAATGCTAATATTTGGCTGGTACTGAGTAGTAGTTGGGAGGACGAGCTGTGTGAATATTAATATCTGGCTAGTACTGAGTATCAGGTAGGAGGAAGAGATGTGTGGAATGTTAACATCTGGCTGGTTGTGAGTATCAGGTGGGAGGAAGAGATGTGTGGAATGTTAATATCTGGCTGGTACTGAGTATCAGGTGGGAGGAAGAGTTGTGTGGAATGTTAACATCTGGCTGGTAATGAGTATCAGGTGGGAGGAAGAGCTGTGTGGAATGTTAATATCTGGCTGGTAATGACTATCAGGTGGGAGGAAGAGTTGTGTGGAATGTTAATATCTGGCTGGTAGTGAGTATCAGGTGGGAGGAAGAGCTGTGTGGAATGTTAGTATCTGGCTAGTACTGAGTATCAGGAGGGAGGAAGAGCTGTGTGGAATGTTAACATCTGGCTGGTACTGAGTATCAGGTGGGAGGAAGAGCTGTGTGGAATGTTAATATCTGGCTGGTACTGAGTATCAGGCGGGAGGAAGAGCTGTGTGGAATGTTAATATGTGGCTGGTAGTGAGTATCAGGTGGGAGGAAGAGCTGTGTGGAATGTTATTATCTGGCTGGTAGTGAGTATCAGGTGGGAGGAAGAGCTGTGTGGAATGTTAATATGTGGCTGGTAGTGAGTATCAGGTGGGAGGAAGAGCTGTGTGGAATGTTAATATGTGGCTGGTAGTGAGTATCAGGTGGGAGGAAGAGCTGTGTGGAATGTTAATATGTGGCTGGTAGTGAGTATCAGGTGGGAGGAAGAGCTGTGTGGAATGTTAATATTTGGCTGGTACTGAGTAGTAGTTGGGAGGACAAGCTGTGTGGAATGCTAATATTTGGCTGGTACTGAGTAGTAGTTGGGAGGACGAGCTGTGTGAATGTTAATATCTGGCTGGTACTGAGTATCAGGTAGGAGGAAGAGATGTGTGGAATGTTAACATCTGGCTGGTTGTGAGTATCAGGTGGGAGGAAGAGATGTGTGGAATGTTAATATCTGGCTGGTACTGAGTATCAGGTGGGAGGAAGAGTTGTGTGGAATGTTAACATCTGGCTGGTAATGAGTATCAGGTGGGAGGAAGAGCTGTGTGGAATGTGAATATCTGGCTGGTAATGAGTATCAGGTGGGAGGAAGAGTTGTGTGGAATGTTAATATCTGGCTGGTAGTGAGTATCAGGTGGGAGGAAGAGCTGTGTGGAATGTTAGTATCTGGCTAGTACTGAGTATCAGGAGGGAGGAAGAGCTGTGTGGAATGCTAATACCTGGCTGGTACTGAGTATCAGGTGGGAGGAAGAGCTGTGTGGAATGTTAATATCTGGCTGGTAATGAGTATCAGGTGAGAGGAAGAGCTGTGTGGAATGTTAATATCTGGCTGGTAATGAGTATCAGGTGGGAGGAAGAGCTGTGTGGAATGCTAATACCTGGCTGGTACTGAGTATCAGGTGGGAGGAAGAGCTGTGTGGAATGTTAATATCTGGCTGGTAATGAGTATCAGGTGAAAGGAAGAGCTGTGTGGAATGTTAATATCTGGCTGTTAGTGAGTATCAGGTGGGAGGAAGAGCTGTGTGGAATGTTAATATCTGGCTGGTAATGAGTACCAGGTGGGAGAAAGAGCTGTGTGGAATGTTAATATGTGGTGGGCAAGAAGCAGCACATGGAAGAGAGAGCTGTGTGGAATATTATAATCTGAGTGGCATGCCAGCCAATTTAAAGCAGAATATCTCACAAAATATTGTTTTCATATTTTTTTTAAAAAATGGTTAGCGTCAATTTTGGTGATTTTGAACACTGTTGTTTTAAAGTGTTATTTCAACCAATAGGTTGTTATGAATTGTTAGTACAACTTTAATATAATTCCATCGAGATTTCATCTTGATTCAGCGAGAGAATGAAGTGAGACACCAGAAGGATTATCTCCTGATTCCCTATTGCAATCACAAATCCTACAGCACTGAGAGGTGCAGAAATGACCTGCAGACTCTCAATCAATAATGTTGACTGATTTAAGATTGAGATCGAAAGACTGACAGCGCTTCTCAGATTTATCAACTTATGTTGTCTGTGTGTCACTGCATTAACCAATGTTTTATATTAACCCTTTCAGTGCTGGAGGGGTGTCCAACGCATTGCAAAGCATTTGCATCTTAAATCCTTCTGTGCTAAAAGTTTACATTTCCAGTAAATTGCTGAAAACAATACCTTGCCCACACCTCTGAGCGTTAAAGGGTAAAGAAGAAGGTGTGTAGCTTTGCAATGCATTGGACACATCTTTGGCAATGAAAATGTTAAAGGTTTTATTGGAATGTTTTAGATTATCCATTAAAAAAATCTCTATATATAGTTGCAAATCTTTCAATTAATTCTGAATATAATACTCTGTTCTTTCCATCTATTTTGTACACAGAGGCAAACACACAATGTTTAACCCTTTGAGTGTCACATAGGTACGCAAAGGGTTAATCTCATGTATACTACATCTCCAACTCATTGCAAGAGAAGTCTCTAGCACAAAAGGTGTTTAAAGGGATAGTAACACTTCGTTTTAACTTTATTTTATTTTGTAGGCATTAAAAAAACATGAAGAATGATATAAGTCTTATCTCTGAAACCTTTATGGTTTAAGAGATATTCACAAACAAAGTATCCCCCCCTGTTCAACCAGATCAGAAGGGAGGTGCCCAGGTAGACTGCAGAGAGGGACAATCTTCAATTAAGATAAGGGAAAAAGCTGAAAAACTTGTCAAGGGGGACAGGGCTTTCACTGTTCTCATAGGAAGAAGATTGTCCCCTGCTGTTATCTGTCTGGTCTATGGACTGCATTCCACATCTGAGAAGAGATGGCTTACACTAGGTAAAAGGGGCGGGAGGGGAAACTTTGCTTGTGAATATCTCCTAAACCATAAAGGTTTGAGAGATAAGACTTATATCGTTCTTCATGTTTTTTTAATGCCTACAAAATAAAATAAAGTTAAAACGAAGTATTACTATCCCTTTAAGGAACAGTTAACTTCAGAGGCTTAACTAGAAGCCACTGGGCCCTGGTGCAAGAACTGCCATGGACCCTGCCCTGACGACATTGCCCCCCCTCAACCCCATTGGCCCCCCACTGGCCATCTCCATTTGCCACCTCCACATTGTCCCCCATCTCCACATTGCCCCCATCTTCACATTTCCCCCCATCCCCACATTGCCACCACATTGCCCCCTATATCCACATTGCCCCCATCTTCACATTGCCACCACAACGCCCCAATCTCCACATTGCCCCACCTCCACATTGCCACCACATTGCCACCCATCTGCACATTGCCCCATCTCCACATTGCCCCCAATCTCCACATTGTCCCCCATCTCCACATTGCCCATCTCCTACCTCCCTGGTGGTCCAGTGGCGTGGCAGGAGTCAGGATAGGTCTGTGCCTCCTTCCGCACAGACCTCTATGCAGATGGAGCTCCCACGCGGTCCTCTCATAATGCAGATCGCTGGGAGATGATGTCATCTCCCAACACTCGCTCTGCATTACTAGAGTGATGGAGGGAGATCAGGTATCAGAATGTTACGAGCACCAGGAGGTGGGGTCGCAAGGGGCGGCCGGTTGACTTTTTTAATGAAGTAATAAATGTTTCAGGACTGAGAGAAACAGGCGCACTTCCACTGTTGGGAGATTTTTCATTCAAAAGTTAGGACAGCTCAAAAAATAATAATAATAATACATTTTATTTTATGTGATTAAACTGCAGTTGTCTATTATGACATTCTATCAGTATGACTCCATCTTTCCCATAGAGCACATTATAAAAACATTGTCCCTTTCATACATCAGTCTGAGCTATTGCTAACAATTTGATTAATCCCCAAATGTACGCATTTGTGTACATACGTGTGTATTTGTGAGTTTTCTTAATCAGCTCAGCTAGGATAAACATTTCTCAGTACTGAGCAAATCGATCTGCAAAGCTTGTACGTTTTGTTCATCTGTGTTTATGAAAATGAAGATCCTATATCGGGGGGGTCAACTGTTAGGCCACTAGCTGTTGGGACTACAACTTCCATCATTCTCAGCCAGCTTTTGAATGATGATGATGGAAGTTGTAGTTCCGAGCAGCTAGGATTTACTACAACTGTCTTATATGCCCAATAATAATATACTGCATTTCTGAACAATAATCCTGGTGAGCCTGCAAAGAAGAAACTACCTAATATCACCATAAACAATACGACAGGATCAGCTAGACGTTGATTCTACACCATGCTACCACCTATAAACATATTAGGAACGTGACATGGCTGGACCTCGCTGCTGTCACAGAACCTTTTCTCCTTAAACATACGTGTGGCATGCCTAGACACATGCATAGGAACAACAACAGAGGAAAGGGATTTTTTCTAATGACTTAAATGTAGGCAGGCAATGTAATGAAGCAGTGGGGAATGCAAGCAGGCTGCCGGGTTGTATAGCTAGGGGCATTAGTAGCAGAAAAAGGGAAGTGGTCATGTCACTCTACAGATCTCTAGTTAGGCCTCCCCTAGAGTATTGTGTACAGTACTGGAGACCCCATCTCCAGAAGGATATAGATACTCTAGAGTATTGTGTACAGTACTGGAGACCCCATCTCCAGAAGGATATAGATACTCTAGAGATAATCCAGAGAAGGGCTACTAAAATGGTGACTGGTTTACAGGAAAAGAAATATCAGGATAGACTAAAGGATCTGAACATGTATAGCTTGGAGGAGAGAAGAGAGAGAGGGGATAGAAACATTCAAATACATGAAGGGATTCAACAAAGTGCAGGAGGGAAGTATATTTCAAAGGAGTAAAAATGTTAGGACAAGAGGCCATAGTCTAAACCTAAAGGGACACAGGTTTAGATGTAATGGAAGAAAGTTTTACTTCACTGAGAGGGTAGTAGATAAGTGGAATAGCCTACCAGCAGAAGTGGTAGAGGTTAATACAGTGACAGAATTTAAGTATGCATGGGATAGGCATAAGACTGTCCTTAACATGAGAAAAGACCAAGGGCCAAATAAGGTTTGAGGTTTTTACAGGAAAATAGGGACATGCACCTAAATATAGTTTATTGATACACATACAGGGCCAACTGGTGTCCAAAACCCACGTAATGCACTGCATGTGCAGTGGGAATACTCAGCATGAAAAGAACCACAAACTGCTGTGAACTACAACTCCCAGAATTACACTGGCTAGCCACAAATTATTTAAATTGTAATTCTCGGCTGGGGCCTCAGGTAGCCCACCCGTGATGTAATATATTTTTTTCTAAAAGGTTTACTGCTCCTTTAAGATCTGTAAAGCAAGACTTTTTAACCCTTTGAGTGCCAGACGGGTAAATTGCTCTGCAATGCGTTGCCTACCTCTCTGGCACTCAAAGGGTTGCGTTTGGAATAGGATAATTAACATATGTAAATATATACCCTGCATGTATATTTATAAGTCTCTGTTTATTTACCAATTCTCAGTTGGCATGCTGGGGCATTTAATCAGTCTATTGAGTGCAGAATCTCCTTTTAGATTTATAATCGGAGAGACAAGAATGAATGTGTGGATCTGTGAACATGTACAGATTCATAAATCCTTTATAAATGCAGAATGTATAAATTTCCCTTTCAGCAGAGAAAGCAAAAACAAGGTGGTTGTGCAAATGTATCCAATCATACACATATTTCTTAGAAAAATTAGATTTGGCTTCAAGTAATTTTATTTAGGTATTATGCTTGTGCAGTCAAGTGTTTCCCCAGTCATTGGGGAATATGTGTCATTTCAATTTCTGGAAAAAAATTATATATAGAAAATATATATATGCTTTTATTTCACCCCTTGGGTAATAAAGAAGTCTGCAATTGATTGTTTCTCAATGCTTTGGATATGTTGCTAGCATACAAGGGGTTAAATAGAGAGTATTCTCCCCCAGCAACATGCATTGATATCAGAATTGACAAAAGTATTATATACAATGTATGCTACACATGATGTTGTATGAGGTGTCACACTCTGAAGAGCCATGTAATATCTATGTGTATTTACATTTCTATTATTTTATTAAATCATACCTGCACCACGAAAATGTTTAAACACATCCACGATTATTGCACTAGTGTTGTGTGTGTATATATATATATATATATATATATATATATATATATATATATAATTGTTAGCAAATAAGTGAAATGTTGGTTTCACAAAATTGGTCAAGTTGTAGGTAAGCTTGCCTCCCCATCAAGGTATTTCACTTTAAGGCAAGTCCTACTCTAATACACCTATAAAGCCCTATTCTAAACAAAATAAAATTAAAAACAATATCCCTGACAAAGTGTCTTTTCTTAATGAATGTGTAGGAGAGCAAGAGGAGACCCTTTGAATATGCTCTTTGTAATATTTCTGGGTCCCAGTGTGGTGCAATTAAAAACAGAGGTCATATATTGTAATAAAAAAAAAAGATGTAAAGAGGACTTACCTGCTGCAACAAAACCCCAGTGGGCCTGAATTATGTAGATATAAGAGGACTGTGGATCCAACAGTCCTCTTCATGAATGAAACCTTTATATCAACCCCCAACAAGTCATGTCTTTATATTTTTATACCTTTGCATATCCCTCTGGTATTCAAAGAGTTAAGCCCTAGGTTGTTAGACAGATCTTGTGGCACTCAAGGGGTTAAATAATAGGCTATAAAGGGGTATAAAATTGGTGCAGGAACACTGAGGTTGCTCTGGCCACAACCAAAATTCAAAATGAGGGTGTGGCCAGTGCAGCTGAGGCACCGCCCCTCAAACTTTGGAGTTTTAGGCAGTTTCCTCCTCTGTCTATTGGTTAATCAGGCCCTGTGGATGTGCCAAAACTTAAGGTTATGTGCCAATGTCCTATCCTTTTTTTTAACAGGTGCAACAATATCATGCCTTGCATTAACCCTTTAAGTGCCAAGGTGGAATCCAGTGCACTGCAATGCAGTTAACAGTCTTGCTTAGAATGAGCATTCTTATTTGTAGAGTCCCTCTTCTAGAGCTCTTGTTATATAAAGACATACCTCCCAACATTTCAAATTGCCAAAGAGGGACACTGGTGTTTTAGAAGATGTTGTTGTGGGTGTGGCTGGTGGGCGGGGCATTACTGAGAATTTTTAGGCTATTTCATGACCTATTGATACAGCCTTGTGTAACCTAATAAATGACTTATAACAAGACCAAAATATTTTATTTGCACAGACTAATGTATAAACACATATCCTGACTTTTAAAAAAAACAATAATGTGAGTTTTATTGCTGTAGAGCAGTGTGATACACTTATATACACACACCATACAATCTGATCTCTTAAAAATAGGGACACAAGGGTGGGAAAGAGGGACAGTTGGATTTGGTTCTCAAAGAGGGACTGTCTCTCCTAAAGAGGGACACTTGGGTGGTATGTAAAGAGCTATCACTTATTGTTTAACTAGTGAATTGGTTCCTTAAAGGGGTAGTAATGATCATAGTATTTGGACTTTGGAGAGTGTTATTTCAATTCTGTCAGAGTTGTAGTTCAAGAGTAATTCAATGACAAAGTATCCCCCTCCCACCCCTTTTACTGATGTAACACTGCTCAGCCAAATCAGAAGGGAGGTGCTCAGGTAGACCTCAGAGAAGGACAGTCTTCAATTAACATAAGGGAAAAAACCTGAAAAACTTGTCAAGGGGGACAGGGCTTTCATTGTTCTCATAGGAAGAAGATTGTCCCCTGTTGTTATCTGTCTGATCTATGGACTGCATTCCACATCTGAGAAGAGATGGCTTACACTAGGTAAAAGGGGCAGGAGGGGAAACTTTCCTTGTGAATATCTCTCATACGATAAAGGTTTGAGAGATAAGACTTATATCGTTCTTAGTGTTTTTTTAATGCCTACAAAATAAAATAAAGATAAAAGGAAGTATTACTACCCCTTTAACATCTCGGATGCAAAATGTCTCTCCAGATCATTGATTTGTGATGGCCTGGAGACCTATCTCGCATCCAAGGAGTTAATGCTGTTTGGAAATGACACGGACACTGTTTTCTTTGATCAACACCAAATTTCTTCATCTGTATTCTATTCTGTTACAGATAAATATGCTTGGCCGCTTTTTCCTTTTTTCTTCTCATAAATTTGTGAATCCAGCCATGAATATAAATAATCATGCATAGTGGCCGAGGGAAACTTGGCCTATTCAATATGAAATGAAGGGCTCAGTTATCCTACATAAGAGCGCCGGCTTTGCTTGGATCATCTACATACAAATAAAGTAGTGCTTGGTTTTAAAAGACCGAATTCTCAAAGGATTCCGTTTTTATACATAAAAGATCATTTGCGGGTTACTATTGTTAAGCAAACAAACATATCCCATCCTTTTACTGAAAAGTATTCCTAATTGTCTTTTTCTTCATAATCAGCATAAAAAAACACATGCTACATTGAGACAAATGCATAAAAATCAGCCTTTAAGCACAAAATGTGCGTTCCGTGAGCTTGCTGTTGGTTTTATGCTAGTGTGAAACTCTAGGGATCATATTATGTGTTTGGCAGACTGTCTCTGCTCTATTGAAATGTTAACAATCATATGCAAAGCAGTAGCCAACCATTTAAATCTCATTTTGTTCCTTTTGCCATGATGCCTCATCCAAAACAAGCTGGAGGAAAAGTGTAGGATGTTAATTTAGGTCAGGGGTGCTTAACCTGTGTCTCTAACCAGCTGTCATCCACATCCAAGTCACAGTCCAACAGTACTTTAAGAACACAGGTTCATAGGTTGCCGTACTCTGATTTAAGTATAAGGACTAATACAGATAGATAGATAGATAGATAGATAGATAGATAGATAGATAGATAGATAGATAGACAGATAGATATGAATGATGATGGTCTGAGTGCACCCCTACAAGGAATGGATACAGATAGGGAGACATGAAATACTCACAGGTCTTTAAAGTGAGGCAGTAGTTTTGTTTAACATGTTAACGTTTCAGTCTCCTAACTTGAGATTTTGCTCAGTTAAGAAACTAAAATAATGGCCTATATATATTCATATATATAGAAGAAAAAACAAAATATAGGAAAGCGCAGATACCTCTGATTAAAAAAACTGAATTTATTATACACAATATAAAATACAAAAATGTATATCTAATAATAAGGAGTCGACGTTACAAAAACAACTGCCTCTTACATACTATAGCTACCATATTCCTTTTTTTATTGTTTTTGCTTTAGGGGGCTTCTGACAAACATACTTAGTGATTTATTATATAGAATATATATATATATATATATATATATATATATATGTCTATCTCTCTCATCTGTACAGTGCTATCCACCTTAGGCATCAAATACAAGACTTACATTAAAAAAAATAATATAAAAAATAACCATCAATCTTTCACAATATAAGTGAACACACTGCTTGCTTAAAACAGCCTAACGTTTTATAGCTTCTTTCTTGGGTCATCTGGGTAATGCTGTGATCGCTAGCAGACACAGTGCCTACAGCAAAAATACAACGTAAATCTACCATTCAAACGTAGGTCACACTGGGATAATTCCTGAAGTCAGCTGCGATGGTTGAACATAAGGATTTTAAATATAAGTTGTCAAGAAATGATAAAGAAAAAATCTATCATCCAGAATTCTCTTCCCAAGTTCCGCAGCTGAGTATGTCAATGCTAAACTATAATAACATAGCTGACAATGATACTGATTTACCAAGAAAAACGGAAGCCATTCTGGAGCAAACCAACTGCATCCTGGGAGACAGTTACAATTGTCCGTTTATTTAACCTTTTGAGTGCCAGAAGGGCAAGCAACACCTTGCTAAGCAGTGTGTTGCTTACCTCTCTGGTACTTAAAGGGTCAAACTGTGATTTTTAACCCTTTGAGTGCCAGAGGGGTACGGAACGCATTGTTTTGCAATGCGTTCCCTACCCCTCTGGCACTGAAAGGGTTAAGCACTCAGAGGGTAGAGAGATTTCCAGAACACTGGGACTTTTTATCCCTACGCTGTGGTGCATTTGGTTTGTTTCAGAATTCTTCCACTTTATCTATAAGGAACACAGAAAATAATTAATTTATTTAATTATGTGCAAAATACGTTTATGCTTTTGTCAGCAAAATGGTCCGGCATCCACTTAATGCCTATATACAAATACGTTTGTGGTTGGCACCCCCTGCCATTCAAACGGTTAAACTGTATTGGAATTAGACACATATATCCCCTTAGGTACCCAAAGCAAATAAAAGACTTGATTTAAGAACAATATAAGTGCAGACTCTGGTTGCTAAACCCCTTAGGGACCCATGATGTGCCAGGATCATCACACTTAAAGACAGGCGACACCCTGAAACATTACTGACTTCTGAGATGGCACTGTGGCTGCACACCGCTCTGCCATCCCAGAAGTCAATGAGAAAAACAAAAGCTCTGTAATCCTTAACAGCCGCTCATGGGCTGGATTGGGTGGTCTTTAATTGGTTAAAACAGCCTAACATTCTGTATTTGTACTGAATCACTGGACTTGCATTTTTTATTCAATAAAGCTCAAAAAACAACAACAAAAAAATAAAAACAAACAGCCTAAAATTTTCTTGGGTCATCTGGGTAATGCTGTGATCTCTAGCGGACACATCGCCTACAGCAAAAATACAACTTGAATCTACCATTGAAACGCAGGCCACACTGGGATAATTCTTGAAGTCAGCTGCAATGGTGGAACATAAGGATTTTAGAATATAAATTGTGAAGAAATGATAAAGAAATAATCTATCACCCAGAATATTCTTCATTTCCTCAGCTGAGTATGTCAATGCTGAACTACAATAATATAGTAGACAATGATGCTGGACTCCTAAGAAAAACTGAAGCCATTCTGGAGCAAACCAACTGCACCAAATGCTAGAAGGTTCTCCAAGGCATTGCTTCACAACAAGTTCAAAAGCACACAAGCATTCAAGATCTTAAAGGACCAATTTAAAGCACTGATAACTTGGGGGAAATGGTATTTGTCCCCTATGGTGCTGTTAGTTTGCTCCACAACTGCTCTTTTTATTATTTGTGCATAAATATCTTTATTCCCTGAAGCAGTGACTGGGGATAGAAACGAGAAGTATATATATATATATATATATATATATATATATATATATAGTATGGTCTTCAGGCAGCACTCGTACCTTCAATAAAAAACCTGCTTGGGTGCTCCAGCAAAAACAATTCAAATTCGTAGAAAGGCTAGCGCTCACAGGACTTAAACGTAATATAATTTATTTTATCAACGTTTCAGTTCAGTAAAACATGTTTGTCTTGATAAAGGTGCTTACTGAACCGAAACGTTGATAAAATAAATTATATTACCTTTAAGTCCTGTGAGTGCTAGCCTTTCTACGAATTTGAATTTATTTATATAAATATATATATATATATATATATATATATATATATACATATGCTGTAAAGTAAGAATAGACGTCAATAGTTTATATTTATCAATTAACAAAATGATAGTGAGTGAACAGAAGAAAAATCTAAGTCAAATCAATATTTGGTGTGCTCTTACTCTTCGATGGAAACGTCAATCAAAAAATAAATCCTTTTTTGTTCATCTCAAAAAGATCTGTGAGTGCTGCTTTTTCTGTATTTATATATATTTATTTTTATTTATATCTTTATTGGAATCAACAAGGATGGATGTATTTGTTCAATCACATGGAAAATCTAATAATTGTGGTCTTATTCATCTTCACAGATGCCACACTAAGGTAGCTCAAATCAATTAGTTGGCATTTAGCATTTAAGTGTCTGTGAATTTGCATACATTAGTCAAATTCAGACAAACTCAATATTGCATACATTCATGTTTAACCTGGAAATTTTCATAGATTATCCTGATATAACACTTAGACATCTTAGAAACCAAGAGTTATGAACAGCAGTAGTGTAATGAGTCACTAGTGCTACAACATAACCATGAAAAATTCTAAAAAAAACAAAAAACGAAAGGGCATGACCTCATGACACAGGTTACAACAAAAATTCAGTGTGATATCACAGATGACATCCTTTGAAATGTAACTGTACAGATAAATTGGTAGAATGTGTTTGAGGGGTGGGAATTCAACATCCCTCTAGCTGTTGTTAAAGGGATAGTAATGTTTCATAATAAAAGCAGCTCTAATTAATCATCATTGTATTTGGACTTTGGAGAGTGTTATTTCAATTCTGTCAGAGTTGTAGTTCAAGAGTAATTCAATGACAAAGTATCCCCCTCCCGCCCCTTTTACTGATGTAACACTGCTCAGCCAGAGCAGAAGTGAGGTGCCCAGGTAGACAGCAGAAAGGGAAAATCTTCAATTAAGATAAGGGAAAAACCTGAAAGACTTGTCAAGTGGGGGCAGGGCTTTCATTGTTCTCATAGGAAGAAGATTGTCCCCTGCAGTTATATGTCTGGTCTATGGACTGCATTCCACATCTGAGAAGAGATGGCTTACACTAGGTAAAAGGGGCGGGAGGGGAAACTTTGCTTGTGAATATCTCTCAAACCATAAAGGTTTGAGAGATAAGACTTATATCGTTCTTCATGTTTTTTTTAATGCCTACAAAATAAAATAAAGATAAAACGAAGTATTACTATCCCTTTAAAGTACAGCTCCCATCATCCTCATCCAGCTGAAGTCAAACTAAGTCTGACGAGAAGCAAAATGCCCCTGGTGTACATAGAACTAACTTACCTGTGGATTGTGATACTGCTTTGGGTATTATATCTTGCAGTATATAGAAAGGAATCAATAACAAAAAGCTGTTAAGTCACTTGGGCACAAGAAGAGACGAATCACACACTCGAGTTTCGGAATGAATAATTCTTTATTTAATAGAGAGTTTCATAGACACACCGAGCACTATCGTTAGTTCTTGGTGTGTCTATGTAACTCTTTATTCAAGAAGTGATTTTTTATTAATTATTCATTCCTGAGACTCGTGTGCAATTTGTCTCTTCTTGCATCGTTCAAGACTGTGTGGGAATCTGCTGAGAGTCTGCTGAGACTTGGCACCTTGGAGGAACTGAGAGATGGCTCTGGGGAGTCGTGTAATATGTCATTGCTACAGATCCATATTGTGATTAGTGTCGCCCTGTTTGTTTGTTACACTACATGAAGTCACTTGGATACTCCATGATGTAATACTACAACTGTTTGCATCAAGTTGTATAAAGGAAATTATACATCTATAAAGCCCCTTTTTTTAATAAAAAGACAGGTATAATAGAAAGAGATGCATAATCAAATAGTTAATAAAAGTCAGTAGGAAGTGTATGAATAAGTCAGACATCAAATGTTCAGAGAAAGAACTGTTATTTCACTGTTTTTCTTTCTGACAGAACCTATGAATCATCTGAAACCTTTAAAAGCTTTCCATATCGGGGGAATGAAATGCTTCTACACTTTTATAAATTTGTTGCTAACATTTTTATTTTAGTTTCTATTTTACAACGCTCTCATTTATTAGTGGGATTTTATCTAATCTAACTCGCTTTGGTCCTTTCTATGAGTCATTGTTTATTTTTTTGTTTGTTTTAAAACAGCTTTATTGAGTGATAAGCACACAATACAAAACGCAAGGTAGCCGCATGTACTTAAATATGACTTATAGCTTTAAACAATGGTGAAAATAAAGGAGCAAAGTAACCACTAGGAACGAAGAACAAATACGTGTACACGTTTTCAGAGTAGGATACAATATAAATTCAGGCAAAAAGTCTAGTGTCTAATGAAGCAAAGTATATAACCCAGGCTGCAGGGAAGCTATATCAAAGGAAATATAGTAGCGAAGGAAGGAGGGGAGGTGTAGGAAGAGGGAGGAGTAGGACAGATGGGAATTGTTTATTATTATTAATATTATTATTATTATTGTTACTATTATTAATTTTTTTATCATTTGTGCCATAGTAAATAACAATATTCTGGCCAATTAGAGCCTGGATTACACTGAATTCGATATGAGTGTTATCTTTGGTTTTATTTAAGTGTATTGAAGTTTACTTTTGAAAGTTTCAGATAAAACCATTGTAAAAAGCTATTAGCGGCAATGGAATTCAAATTCAGGTTTACATCAGTGCGTTTCACACCTCTTTTGTCCTTAAAGGGATAGTAATACTTCGTTTTAACTTTATTTTATTTTGTAGGCATTAAAAAACATGAAGAACGATATAAGTCTTATCTCTCAGACCTTTATGGATTGAGAGATATTCACAAGCAAAGTTTCCCTTCCCGCCCCTTTTACCTAGTGTAAGCCATCTCTTCTCAGATGTGGAATGCAGTCCATAGACCAGACAGATAACAGCAGGGGACAATCTTCTTCCTATGAGAACAATGTAAGCCCTTCACCCCTTGACAAGTTTTTCAGGTTTTTCCCTTATCTTAATTGAAGATTGTCCCTCTCTGCAGTCTACCTGGGCACCTCCCTTCTGATCTTGTTGAACGGGGGGGGGGGGGGGGATACTTTGTTTGTGAATATCTCTTAAACCATAAAGGTTTGAGAGATAAGACTTATATCATTCTTCATGTTTTTTTAATGCCTACAAAATAAAATAAAGTTAAAACGAAGTATTACTATCCCTTTAAAGGGTTAAAGGGATAGTACTACTTCTATTAAAGTTGACGGCCGAGTCATCTTTATTTTTCTACTTACATTTTTGTAGTTCAAGTGCTATTCAAGCCAAAAGGATCCCCCTCCCCCTTCTGGCGACCTCCCCTTAGATCTGGAATCCGATCGTGGGACCAGGCGGATTGCAGCGAGGGACAATCTTCACTCAGTGAGTATAAGGAAAAAAAACCCTTCCTTCCCCTTGACAAAGGAGGGCAGGATTTTCCCTTTTTCTTACTGAAGATTGTCCCTCACCACGCTCCATCCGGACCAGACTGAGCGGCAGAGTGAAGCAGGGGAAAGGGGTAGGTGTGGGATCCTTTCGGACTGAATAGCGCTTGAACTACAATTAGATAGAGAGCTACATGTTAAAATAATAAGAAGACTTGGACATCAACTTTAATAGATGTATTACTATCCCTTTAATTCAGGTGAGGGCAAGCTGTTGTTGGACTACAACACCATCATTGTCAGCTAGCCAAAGCTGACTGAGGATGATGGGAATTGTAATCCAGCAACATATACATAAGACATACATTTTCCAACCCTTGGCTAGTGGGTTTATGCATTTTAACTCAACATTGTTAGCAGATTTTTTTTTTTGTTTCATGAGCTGATAATTCAAAGATTCCGTAATTGCTCAGTGGAAGAGATTTGAAATAAAGACGTAAAGGAGTCAATGTTTCATCCTGAACCTTTATATTCCCAAAGAAAACCTTAAATGCAAAGGTCAATGAAGCCATTATACCTTTCAACATTTGTGTCTTAAAATATGAAAAATACATTCCCTGTTTCACATTGAAATGATCAATATCCCATCAGTGAAAAGATCTCCATTCCCATGTTTCAAACACAGAGAAGGGCTTGATTACACAGAAATGACAGCAATACTTTTTAAATTTTGTTCAGCGTACATCTATATTGCCTTATTAGTAATTCTTTTAGGTTGGCTTGCTTAGGCCAGGTTTCCAAGGCAACAGACAGGAAGCAGGAGTTAAACAGAATCTTTCATCTGGGAAGGGGATGATGGGAATGGATGGAGGAGTATAAGCAAGGTCAGACATTTACCGCTGAATACAAATCTGTCACGCCTAATAGATGAAGCTCTTTAGTTTCTGAGCTACTCAGACTGCACCCAGCAGCCAAGGAGAAAATAAAAAACTCTCAAGCATGAATGCCAATCAGTTTGTGCTGGCAACAGTGATGTATCTACACGAACCACAGCAGATGTACCAAGCTCATCTGTAGGAGATGGAAGAAATTAAATAAATGTCAATATTTATGTACAGCCAGAATTTTAAATTCCAAATATCTAGTGCAATTTTTTTAAAGGTCACAAAGTGAACTGATTTGTTGCTGCTTATCTACAGGAACCATGCTGTTCTTTTGAAGTTAAATTCATAATATTATTTCTTTTCCCATTTTGCATTGGATTCTTGCCATTTTCGCTTGTTTTTTCAATGTTTAATTCCACAAATCATTTGCCGAAGATGTGTTTTAAGCACAAAAGGTGCTAGATGTAGCTGAATGGGTCAGAAATATGATTCTGGTGTTCTAAGAACGGGGAGGAGACTGTCAAGACTGCACTGGAGCAGGTAGGAACCTGCAAGAGAGGGAGTGCTCGGGAGCGATGCTAGGGAACGGAGCTAGCAGTATGTAGGCTGCCTACTGAGGGATCGCGATGGGTCGAGGGCCGTATACAGGTGCTGGCAGAGATGCCAGATGTCCAATCCTAGATGAGCTGGGACCCAGACCGGAATGGTTTCCCAATAGTAGCACCAGCTCTACTGCAGGGGAGAGAGAGTACTAGAGTATGCAGGCTAGAGGGCATAGATAACATACGTAGGCCACCTAAGTAGCTGACACTCCCCAACAGGATACCTATATAAGTAAAGGTACACAAGAAACCCCAGAACAAAAGGGTGACTGACCTGAGCAGAAGTACAGGAAACAATGAGACTCTCTAGCAAGACAAGAGACAGAAGAATGGTCAAGCAAAGCCAGGGTCAGTGACAAGAGATCCAGTGGTCAGCAGGCAGAAGATTGGTCAGTGGGCCAGGCCAGGGTCAGCATCAAGAAATCAACAAGTCCAAATCGGCAGGCAGAAAAATGGTCAACAAGCTAGGCCACGGTCAACAACTGGATATTAAGTGTACAAAATCGGCAGGAGGAATGTCAAGGGTGAAATACTAGAAATCAACAGAGCTAAATACTGAGCAACCGCTTGGTCTAAACACTGTGAGAGTGCCCCGAGTGGCTGAGGGAGCAATTAGATATAGGCACCGACAGATGATGTCACAATGCCAGTGACGAGGCGAACCCGGAAATAACAGCATCCTCTCCGTGAGAAAAGAAAATAGAAGGCAAACATGCCAGGCGGCTGGGCAGAGGGTGACAGAGACGTAACAAGGTGTGAAAAGGGAGATTCACTAAGCGTTGATAAAGAGGTGATAAAGTGACGATAACTTCTCCAGTTTATCACTTCTCCGGTTTCTATGTTATTCTATACAGCCAATGCACTAAGATCTCCAAAGTTGAATAAATCTTACTATATTGGATCCACAGAATATCATAGGAATTGGAGAAGTGATAAATTGGAGATGTCAGCTCCACTTTATCACGGCTTAGTAATCTCCATGTTATAAGGATGACATAACTTCCCTAGCAAGATACATTCTCCAATCCCTGTGTTACTCTGTGGAGCCTATGCAAAGAGATCTCTCAAGTTGGTAACATGTTAGTGTGTAAGCTCAATGGAACTGGGGAGTTGATCACACTCGAGGAGTTATCTCCTCTTCATCAAATATTACAGTGCAATGTTTAAATAGTCTTCATAATGAAAAAAATGTTGGATCATGAGTTGTTGGTAAAAGGAGGATGGTATTTTCAGGAGTAAATTTGTCACTTTTGAAAATGTGTCAAAGAATTAAAAAGATGGAATGATGAGAAGCGAATTTTATTGTGCTAATATTCTCTTTTTCTCCAGATTAACTTCAGAAAGTGATGTTAGTGCACAAAACTATTTGGACTGCAAATTAATTCTATTTTCAACACAAATGTTCCAGAAATATTGGCCCTATGATTGCAAAATTGCAGTCTAGAAATTCTGAAATTTAAAGCGGAACTTTCAGATAATAGCAAGTCGCCATGCATTCATTAAATGCGTGGCGACTAGCTTGAAAATAGATGTCTTACTGTAAAAAAATATGTGTGTCTAAAGGAATCTGTCCCATTTGGAGACCGGAACTGAGGCTAGAGAGCAGACATCTTGTCTGTACGCCTGCGCCGTCTGTCCCGGTCTCCACAGAGGAGACTGCTTTGCACCATATCGTCACCGGAAGGGACTGATGGCACAGGAGCACAGCCCGTCAGTCCCAAAACGGGACGGATTCCTTTAGACACAAGTATTTTTTTACGGTAAGACATCTATTTTCAAGCTAGTCGCCATGCATTTAATGAATGAATGGCGACTGGCTATTATCTGAAAGTTCCGCTTTAAGTCAATTTTAATGTTGCCTTTTGTTTAGGCTGCAATGTTGAAAAGACTAAAGTACGTTTTGAAAAAATGATGGGTATTTGTACAGTTCAATCCAAAAATGGAAGTAAAACGCAATCTTTGTACTGACATTTTCGGCCTTATGTAGAAAAAAATATATACAAATAAAGTACAAAATATGTAACAATTTTTTTTTTTATAGTTGATTTCTCTAAAATTGCCTTTCTGATATTTAAAATGACTTTTAACCCTTTTGAATGCATTGCAATATATTGAATACCGCTCAGGCATTCAAAGAGTTAAGACAACTAATTATTTTGAATACAGGGACAATAGTTAAGAAACAAACAAAAAAAAAAACAATGATTAGGAAGCATTAATTGTTCCCACTAATAACCATTTACATTAGTCATTAGTAATAATAGATAGCAGGACACAAGCAAATAGGAGCAAAAAAAAAAAAAAAAAAGTCTTGCATCTTTAAAAAGGAGACAGAAATTGACTTTGAATAATCACCTGTTCTAGTGACTGGTTGGTTAAATTGTTGCTCAGAGCCAGTCACCAAGAGATGCATTTCATTTCGTGTTGTACCCCTGAAGCAGTGCGAGTCTGTCACCATAGATAAAGCTGATCAGAGAGGGAAAGCAGGGGAAATAGCCCTTTCTAATCAGGGATTGTGCACATTTCATGCATAATGAGAAATATTGCATGTTCTATTTTATATACTACTAGTGTAAAAGCCCGTGTACACGGGCCAAGGTCCAGATGATGTTAACCCTTTGAGTGCCAGAGGGGGTACACAACGCAATGCTTTGGAAAGTGCTGTGTACCCCTCTGGCACTCAAAGGGTTAAGAGGCTGGTCCTGCTCTGTGTCCTTCCGCCGACGCAGTCATGCACTGTAGAGATTGGCCGAAAGCACAGAATGCTCCCAGCACAGAACTCCCAGCATTCCTACACCTCCCAGCACAGAACTCCCAGCATTCCTACACCTCCCAGCACAGAACTCCCAGCATTCCATGCTCCCAACATTCTGTGCTTTCGGGCAGTCTCTACTGCGCATGATGGCTTCTGAGAAACATCCAAGCAAATTATTTTATAGGATTTTTCTAGCTCTGTTGATAACTGAATAATGGCAGGAGTGATGTGAAATACTACAAGCTCCTCACCCTTTGAGAGCCAAAGTATGTCCAATGTGTCAACATGTTGCAGAGCAAAAAAGCTGTATGATCTCTGCCACTCAAACGCTTAAAGGGGAACTATCACCTGTATTAGCTCTTTCAGTGATAGAGGAGTAAACAAAGCATTGTGTTGCGTACCCCGCTGGCACTGAAAGGGTTCAAATGTGGCCTTACGGTTAATATACTCACGTGAACGGTTAATTTAGCCTCTTATAATCTCTTTTACAGGCCAGTTTGAGTGCCATAGGTGGTGCACAATGCAAAGGGTTGCGCATCCCTCTAGCACCCAAAGGGTTAAAGCTGGCTTGATTTGAATGCTCCTTTTCACTGCATCTGTAATCCTTTTATTCTTTTAAATATAATGTGGTATTCTCCAATATACTGGCTTTTAAAGTTCAGCCGGTTACATTACTTCAGGATTCTTCCCCATAGCCTGTCAATCCTTGTCTCTTCCTCTCCCCAAGTAATGCCTTGTTTCAAACTCCCCCAATGACAGAGACTTCTTCAGTGTGAGCTGGAGTGCTCTCATTGGCAAGACAGCTCTCCTGCTTACATGGAGATATCCTCCGTCATTGGAGGAGGTTGGAACAAGGCATTACTTGGGGGAGAGGAACAGACAAGGATTGACAGACTGAGATACATAGCTGTACCACAGCCTGTCCTGAAGTGACATAACCGGCTGAACTTTCTTGGTGAATACCACATTAAAAACGATTACAGATGCAGTGCAAAGGAGCATTCAAATCAAACCAATTTTAATACAGGTGATATTTCCCCTTTAAAGGGATAGTAATGTTTCACAAAAACAGTAAATCTGGAGGTGCCCCCAGGGAAATATTTCTATGGACGCCCATGCCAGCAACTGTAATGTCCTCATCTATAGTCATTAAATACATCCAGGATGGATCGAAGATGTTATCTTTGAACAAGGGACCCGTTCATAGCGGTATTAGAATTTTCTGGTCATGTTAAGGTAAGTTAGGGGTCATTTCTAGAAGGTATTCATTCTCTTTTAACCCTTTGAGTGCCATTGAGGTGTTGGATACCTCTCTGGCACTCAAAGGGTTAAGCATATTAACCCCCATTGATTTCATAGACTGTCGGACTGCAGACATTACTAAAGAATGTTACAAAATGTCTCCGACATAATTCAGCATTAAAGTTATGAACCAGAGTTAATATAAATACTATCAACAACCCACTCACGCAACAATCTCTTTACAATACCGCTGTGCTCCTGGTCGCATAATTACATTAATTATAATAAATGGAATGGCATGATGACCTATTGGTCACGCTACATAAAAAATTCAATGTTCTGTAGAAAGATAAAATAACTGAAGGGGCAGATGGACATAATACATACTTTGTGTTCTTCTAAATGTTTTCATTATCATTTACGAATATGGCATCAACAAATGGAGCCACGGCAGACATCATCGCGCAAAGGGACAGTTCATAAAAAAAGATGAACATTTAACAGGTCAATCTGAACATTAAAAAGACAAGAATAAAGATCACAGTGTCTTAGAAAATTGAATTCTTCTTTTGTGTTTTTTTTTGGTAATTTTGGAGAAAGGACTTAAAGTGATTGTAATGTTTCATAAAAAAACAGCTTCATAGTATTTGGGCCATAGAGAGTGCCATTTCAATACTATCAGAGTTGTAGTTCAAGAGTAACTGAATTATAAAATATCCCCCTCCCGCCCCTTTTACCTAGTGTAAGCCGCCTCCCCTCAGATGTGGGATCTGGTCACTTGACCGGACAGGTCACAGCAAGGGACAATCTTCTTACTGTGAGAACAATGAAAACCCTGCCCTCCTTGACAGCTTTTTCAGGTTTTTCCTTATGCTCACTGAAGATTGTCCCTCTCTGTGATCCATTCGGACAGTCTTGCTGCTCTAAGGTGAGCAGTGTTACATTAGTAAAAAGGGCAGGAGAGGGATACTTTATCATTCAACTACTCTTGAGCTACAACTCTGACAGTATTGAAATAACACTCTCCATTGCCCAAATACTATGGAGCTGCTTTTATTGTGAAACATTACTATCCCTTTAAGACTACCAAATAAAGTGCAAGTGTTCATTCGAATGCCACTATCCACAATTCTTATTTTCAGTGGAAATACCGTATCCTGTTTAATTTTATAGAAAGGCAGATACTGAAAATTCCCATTTGCTTTTTTTAGATTTGGAAGAAAGTATAGTATGTGATAAAATTAAGACCAAGTGTGCAACATGCTCTTCGTGGAGCATAAACTGTAAATGAAAAAACAGATTTAATATCAAACACGACCATTAAACAAACAGAAGTATGCCCAGGTATTTCCATTTTTATTCAAATTAAGGAAATAATTGCTAGGATTTGCCTCTTGACCCCTGGTATTTCCATCTAAATAAACCATTGACGGCTCTGCTACTTTACTCATTACTGTATCATAAAAAGCTTCATACGTGCCTGACCGTTCTGCCTGCTTGCCTTAATTCCCTAACATACATTTTAAATGTAAATGCATTTACATCTAATGATCACTTGGCTTTGAAGACTATGTTACTGTTCCCAGGAGTGGTTATAAACAACATGCACTGTAAATTCCATCCCAAAAAGGCCATTCTATTCCCCTTACAGCAGTATTAAAATACAAGAAAGAATATATGATAGAGGGATGTAGGGGGTTTTCAAAGAGACGGAATTATGCAGTTTTTAACACACACTCAGTATTTGGGGGATTAAATCATAGCAAACGAATGTAACATTATGGGAAATATTTTATTTATGTTTTACAAGATTAGAATCTGAGATTCAGAAAAAAAAAACATTTTAATCATTAAATAATCACTTTAATAATGTAAAATGTTTAATTATTAAAAATGTCAATATTTTATTTGTATGTATCTCCTATATTTTCTTTTTTTCCTGTGCACACAACTGCACTGTGTGTCTTCAACTTTAAAGCTCTTACAGGAGCAGTAAACTTTTTTTATGAAAACACATATTTTACAGAGCATTTCCTGCTGAATAAAACAAGGTCTCTCCCATTGCTGTCAGATGTTTTATTCAAAATCTATTGCAGTTCAAATAATCATGAAGTGAATTTACTGTGTTTACTTCCTGATAGTTCTAACTGACAGGAAGTGAATTTACTGTGTTTACTTCCTGATAGTTCTAACTGACAGGAAGTGGCAGGCAGTTTCTATCACATTCTATGGAGAACTGTATGTCTCTGACTTTCCTGACTTTCCTCTCCATTAGAATCTAACAGAAAATCTAATTAGAATTTGACCACTAGAGGGCACTGCTAATGTAAAAAAAAAACATGGGTTTAAACTGTAATAACTCTGGTAATATAAATCTCTCGCCAATGGGAGTACCCTTATTTTACTCAGTAGGAAAGTCACTATGATATATATTTTTTCAAAAAAAAAAGTTTACTGCTCCTTTAACCCTTTGAGTGCAGAGGGGTACATAACACATTGCTCTGGTATACAAAGGGTAAATACATAGACACCATAGAATAACATAGGAAATGAAAATTTTCTCACACTGGAGAAGCTATCACCATTTTATCACATCTTTATCCCATAGTGTGGTTCATTTTAGTCCATCTGCCTCAAAGTAACCACCTTCCCTAAAACAATGTCTACACTTGAATTTATTCATTAAAAGCTGTCTCTTCCTTGCACTAGCCAAATGTCTACAGATGCTTATCTTTAAATATATTTAGGTTTTACTTGAATTCCCATCTCACTGTCTGTACATGACTCTGAATGTAAATACACTATCATACCTCCCAACATTTCAAATTGCCAAAGAGAGACACTTGTGTTTTAAGGGGTGTTGCTGGGGGTGTGTCTGGTGGGCGTGGCATTACCAAGAATTTTTAGGCTATTTCATGATCTATTGACACCTACTTGTGAAACCTAATAAATGATTTAGAATAAGACCAACATATTTTATTTACACAGACTAATTTATAAAAACATATACTGACATTTATCCAAACAGTAATGTGAGTTTTATTGCTGTAGAGCAATGTGATACACTTATATACACACCACACAGTTTGATCTCCTAAAAAGAGGGACATCAGGGTGGGAAAGAGGGACAGAGGGATTTGGGTCTAAAAGAGGGATTGTCGCTCCTAAAGAGGGATACTTGGGAGGTATGCACTACTTTGTATGCATTGTCATACAGAAAGGACTGGTGACATCACCATAAAGTTGTTGGGAATTAAAATAAATTGTTAAATAGATTTAAACTAAGTATTTAATAATAATTATGGTGTCTGTAAAGTAAAGGCAGATTTTATTGCCGAATAAAATTATGAATTTTTTGGGGGTGGCTGGCTCACTTTAATATTTCTTATTATGTACTACTATATACTATACTACAGAAGGAGAATATTCTGGGCTGGATGTACTTACACAATTATGTGTTAAAACTGACAGTGGAGCCATATTTTTGTACTATGACTGCTTATCCACTAACTGCAAAGCTAGTTAAACTGAGAATGGTCCCATTATCATTGGTTGGGGAGGCTAATGGAGACGTGTTTGGGCACTTTAAGTAGTGCCGTATCGCTGCACATTTTTTAATGTTATGTACTAAGAATGGGTAAAGAAAATTGACATAGAATCAGTCCTTTCACCAGAGCATGCTGTAAGAGTGGCCTTCAGGGTTTGCTGGAATTAAAGGGAAACTCTCACCTTGTATAAAGTCACCCTCCAATAATTAAGCATAGGGCGACTAACTTCATAATAGTTCTATCTCAGAAGGACACGATTCTAAAGTAATCCTTAATTTTCGGAGACCGGAAGCCAGGCATCAGTGCAGACATCTTGTCTTAGAGACGTCTGCTCGCCTGTGACATCAGTCCCGGTCTCCTCTAGGAGGCATTGTACTGTTGTCAGTCCTGGTCTCCTCTAGGAGGCACTGCATTGTGCCGAAAGGCACCGGAAGGGACTGACGGGGCAGGTGCACAGATGGCACTAACCTGGCCATCAGTCTCTGAAGATTAAGGATTACTTTAGCATTGGGTACTTCTGAGATCTAATAGAACTATTATGAAGCTAGTAGACATATGTTTAATTATTGGAGGATGAATTTATACAAGGTGAGAGTTCCGCTGTAACACTCAGCTCCGGATTTCCCAATAGAAAGAGTAGGCAGCTGCCCAGAGCTCCAAATTCTTTAGGGTGTGACTCATCTTTGCTGGCCACACAAAATTCTAAGTTATGGGAGTGGCCAGAGCAATCTTGAGGCTCCTTCTCCAGTTTTATACAGTTTACAGGCTAACTCCTTGGATGCTAGAGGGATCTCCGCAATGCGTTGCAGAACTGTCTTGCAAATAAGGAGTTAAAGGGATGGTAATGTTTCAAAATAAAAGCAGCTCCAATTAATCTTCATAGTATTTGGGCCATGGAGAGTGTTATTTCAATACTGTCAGAGTTGTAGTTCAAGAGTAATTAAATGATAAAGTATCCCCCTCCCAGCCATTTTATCTTGTGTAAGCCATGGGGAATCTGGCCTCTTGACCGGACAGCTTACAGCAAGGGACAATCTTCTTAATGTGAGAACAATGAAAACCCCGCCTCCTTTATGGTAATTGAAGATTGTCCCTCTCAGCAAGCCATTTGGATACCACCTTTCTGTTCTGAGGTGAGTAGTGTTACATTGGTAAAAGGTGGGAAGGAGATACTTTATCATTCAATTACTCTTGAACTACAACTCGTACAGTATTGAAATAACACTCTTCATGGCCCAAATACTATGAAGATTAATTTGAGCTGCTTTTACTTGAAACGTTACTATGCCTTTAACTCCTTATTTGCTAGAGAGCAAAGTTTTTTTAATTCTTGCTTGCTATAGACCAAGGGTACTTTCTGTGCCAGGATGGAATGGGGGTGTGGCAGTAGGAACAGGTAGTGGTGACTAGAATGCTTTACCTACGGGGCACCAGGAATGAAAATCCATCTCTGTTAACAATGGTGACATGTGTGCTGATATGCACTAAAGCAATCATACTCGCTACTACATACCCCGAATTACATGTACACTGGTCTTATATCATCGTCCAAGTGCAGAAAATGAATTGCACTGTTGGATTCTTACATTCCTTCCACAATCTATAAGTATTAATAAAATAATCACTGCAGAAAGGGGAGATGCTATTTTCTCAAGGAAAATCTAGTAGGTCTTAAAGAATGAGATATTCATTTTAACTGAATAACACAAACTCAGTTAAACACATCAAATTCATTGTCCTTACTGCACCTGAAAAGATCATTATATGGCACTATACCAGTAACTTTTTTTTAACATTTTAGATATTATGTTGTATCATGTGCTTTTATAATAACCTGCCTTAAAATGAATGTAAATCCATTGCAATGCATAACGCAATCGAGTGGTTAAGATACATATTAGTAAGTGGCCTAAATAATATAGTAACATAGTATATTAGGTTGAAAAAAGACACAAGTCTATCAAGTTCAACATTTGCCTCATAACCCAGAAAAATTAGAATTATATATCCTTTAAGTGTCTTGATCAGAACTTCCTGTTTTGTCTACTAATATACAGTATAACCCTATATGTTCCCTTTTGAAACAAATGTATCTAATCTTCTCTTAAATGTATCCATTGTATCTGTCATTACCACATCCTTGGGCAAGGAATTCCACAATTTAACAGACCTTACTGTAAAAAAAACCCTTTCCTCTGCTGAAGCTGAAACCTTTCCTCTAATCTCAAGTAGTATTCCCAACAAAGCTTTTCATTTTTTTCTCTTTCTCTATAGCGATATATTATCACTAGCACATTTAATAAATATGAAAACCTTGTAGGATTTCCATACATTCTGTGTATACAATTTCACATTCCCTTGGAGTGATGTCACATTCACTCTCGACATAATTGTGAGGCTGACTAAGAGAAACTGGACTAATTTTAGAATAAACCAATTGTACTCTAGGGAAAATAAAAATGTCCAACATTCCCGTTGATTTAAATGTTTTTAATCTCCTGAATACGCGAGAGGTCTCCGAGCGTTTAGGGGGTTCAAAGCTCAATTTAATTAAACAGGAACACTTATTTCTCCCCTACGGTACAGCTGATTGTTTCAAGAATGACTCGATTTGTTAGTACAAGCTGCACCACATGTAAATAAGCTACTTTGTATGTATTGTTAAACAGAATGGACATTGCCAACAGAGTGTAAGGAATCAAACAGAAACCACTGATCAATACTTTCTTGTCTGAAGGGCTTTCAATAAGTCCTTTCAGCTGAGCATATAATATGCCTGTCCTCACCTCTCTCTAGGCATTTTATAAGTCTACGTGCATCTGGTTCTACAACGTGTCTGCATACTGTATTGTTCCAAATCTAATTTAAGAGGGTCTTATGTTCCCTAATCATTTTGACAAGGACGTTTTTTAAATTATCAGCTCGTGGATGGTAAATACCAGCCCTTCTTGACTTGTCATCTTGGTCCTCAATATGTTAGAAACATTAGATGCATCCTAAAAAGGCTGTTTTGTTGCCATCAAGCCATTAGAGATTCTTAGATGAATGATGAGGAATTGTAAGCTGAGTATGTCTCTGAATTTAAATAGAATGAAAGTCCATTATAATTACAGATATGCAATTCTGTATACAGCACAACAGCTCCTGTAGAGATGCTCTGACATTGCCATCCCCACCCAGACACAGACTGCAATTACACAGAAATCAGGGCACCACTCTAGATTAGAAAAGAAGATTGGTTTACTGGATGAAGATGACACCTACCCCAGGTTCTTCCTTACTTTAAAATTAATTTTACTTCACCCAGTTTTATTGGACCATAGCAGCTAAATAATTAAAGTAAAACTGAATAATGTTAGTGTTTATGTGTAGAATGGAATGCTTTTATTAAAGGGAAAGTAATAGTTAAAATTAAGTTTATTTAATATTGTAGCCATTCAAAAATATTAACAATATTAAGTCTTATCTCTCAAACCTTTATGGTTTGAGAGCTATAACTTGCTAATGTCACCATTTCCTGGCTCTTTTACTCAAGCCTGCCATCTAGATGATAACTGCAGATTGCAGTCATTTGACCAGACAGAAGCTATTCAGCAGAGCTGAAATCACGCTATTTAGAAATAAATACTTAATTGGAATGGTCTTCAAAGTGTGCTTGCAAGCCAAGCACACTTTGCAGACCATTCTAAATTAAGTATTTATCTTTAGATATCGTTATATCGGTGCTGCTGAAGAGCCACATCTGGTCAAGCGATCAGAATCTGCTTCTGACAGCTTTACAGCTCTTTATGCAGAAAGGGGAGGGAGCGGAGAACTTTATTTTCCTATATCTCTCAAACCATAAGTGCAAGTACTCTCTTTTAATTGTATCTACCATATAGTTAATATTTTTTTCTGACATTACTATGATGTAAGTTTTATCTCTCAAACCTTTATGGTTTGAGAGATATACCTTACTAAAGTTACCTTGTGAGAGAAGTCAGGGCTCTGGCTGACAGCTGCAGAATCCGGACATTTGACCAGATGAACGCTCTTCAACAGAGCCTAACTCAAACATAAATGCTTCATTGGAACGGTCTACAAAGTGTGCTTGCAAACCAGGCACAAGTTAAAAATGTAGACATATGGGAATAAAATAATTTCATTAATTTTGTTACAGATCAGTGAAATGTCCTCTGCTTTTTGATACAATCATTTTAAACTCTCTAATAGTAAGTTGAATGCACCTGAACTATTATAGTACATAAAGCCCCTTAGATGCTGAAGACATCCAGCTTTATTTATATGAAGACTTAACATTCGTGGGGGTATAGTAAAGTATAATAAAGGTGTGATAAAGCAGAGATAACTCCTTCAGTGTGATAAACTTTCCAATTCCTATGCTATTCTATGAGAGGCAAATATAGTCAAGTTGATACCTTTATTGGCTAACTAAGCAGATTTAGGATGCCAGTTTACAAGACCTCTTAGATCTCTTCCCTTCCTTATGAAATGTAATCTTCAAAGATAAATATGCACAAGAAAGATGGCATTTGTTCAACTGCTTTTGGATAAATACAGTATATTTATCAATATATACCAGTGGGGGATAAATACAAGATGAACACATTAAGTCCAATGTGGCTTAACAACAAATCAGATATTCCAGTTAATCTATGCTTTCCAATTTCATTGCCCTCTAGCAATGTCTGTAAAAACAGTTAGTGACTTAACTCTATCTATAAAACATCACAAGAACCCTATTTATATGTATTTAACACTTTCATATGTCTCTCCTTGTTAAGATGAGCATTCAACTGACAGAGATAAATGCAAACTTTTATGCTCCTTTGCAAATACAAATTACTGAAATGAACACAGAAGCATCCACACAGTTAGCAATACATGTTCTCCCCTTTCATAATAATGTTTCCTATAACGTTTTGAGGACCAGATGAGTATGTAAAGCACTGCTTCACATTATATCGTGCACCCCTCTGGCTGTCAAGGGAAAAATGCCAATTAATGTCACTGAAACTGTATATAACCTATAATTTCTGTGATTTGCTTAGAAATAGAACCCAGAAAAGACAAAGGAACATCTGAATTGTGTTGGTGAGTCCATGTCAGCATTAAAGTGTCTTTGAAAGTTTTGAATTTCTAATTCAAATAATCAAGCACTCGAAGGCAGGAATGTCTTCAGTGCATTACAGAGTAATGTACTGGAGACCTCTCTCTTGTTTACAAAGGGTTAAAGGTCAAACATAAGGATTGTTCACTGGAGCCCTTATTGATCTAATGAACTCCTTTAGTAGCTTGGACAACTCAAATGTCCTAGAGACAGGAACAAGCAGATCCTGAAGGTTGCTGTAGTTAACCATCTGTCCAAGGACTGTGGACAGGCCTGTACCAAACAGATGTACAGTGCAATGTTCACTCTGCGTGTGAAATATATGATGACTATTTACTGACAAAGTTTAAGCAGACTGAGCTGTTTTCCCACCATGGTCAGGCCTACCACTTAATTTATATTTATAGCACACTTCACTGCCATCTGTGCATATTGGCCTTTTCAGCATCCCCCAGGAACTGGAATGGCATTGTTTGAAGATCTGATTAAATAGCTAAGAAAAAGTAATCCATCATTTATAAGGGGCGATATAGACAGTTTGAAAGGTGTCCTGTAGTTCTATAAGACTCGATCTTCATCGCCTCGTTTTTTTCATTGTAACCTTTTGCCAACTTCAATAAACAATGACCAGCTGACAGCATGGAAAGCATGTTAATATATTATCTACGTTTCTTGGGAAGAATCCAAAGGATCTATAAAAGTAAAATTTCAGTAAGGATTGACAGGCATTGTATTCTTATGACCAAATATGTATATGTGTATGTGTGCGTTTGTGTGTGCGTGTGCGTTTGTGCATGTGTGTGTATAACATTTATTACAGAGATGGCTCATTTTAACCCTTTGAGTGTCCGAGAGATATACAACACATTCCAAAACATGTGTTGAATACCTCTCTGGTATTTATAAGATGAAGCACTCAGGTCAGGATTCAGGGAGAGATAGGAGTAAGTGTTTCAGATACACTGCTCAGAGGCGGAACTAGAAGCATCCGGGCCCTGGGGCAAGAAGTGCCATGGCCCCCCCGACCACATTGCCCACCGACCACATTGGCCCCCTCCACATTGCCCCTCAATCTCCACAATGCCCCTCAATCTCCACAATGCCCCCATCTCCTACCTCCCTGGATCTCCCGTGCGGTCCTGTTCAGTAATGCAGTGCGCTGGGAGATGATGTCATCTCCCAGCGCTCTGCATTAGTAGAGTGCCAGAGGGAGATTGCGGGTGCCAGGCCGAGGGGTCAAAGTGGGTGGCTGGGCCCCTGGAGTGACGAGCCCAGTCACAGGTGCGAACCCTCCAACCCCTATAGTTACACCACTGACAACGCTCTCTCTGTGTATATATATATGTGTGTGTGCGTATATGAGAGTGTGTATATATATATATATATATATATATATATATATATATATATATATATATATATATCAGGGCTTATAATTTTAAGTCCTTTGCTACTAGCCAGACCTGAAAAGTTACTCACCACTGCAAGACATAACATACCCACCAGGGCTGAATTTCTACTCGCCAGGGCTAAATTTTCACTCCCCATTGGCTAGTGGCGAGTGGAAATTTTGAGATATATATATATATATATAGTGAAGTAGGATGCACTCATGACAACAGGATAAATGCCTGGGTGAACTATCAGTATAAAAGTAAAGGAAATCAGCTCTCACAGGACTTCATATATATATATTCCAGAAGACCTTTTGTCACACCACATTTCTACAACCATATTAACCTCTATACTTTAACCCTTTGAATGCTAAAGAGGTCTCCGCACATTGTTTCTTATTGCATTTGAGAGCTCTTTAACATTTAATCTGTTTAAATCAATAATATGTCTTATTTGTCTCCTATAGTGCAGTTAGTTTATTGCTGAATTGATCAAACTTTTCTATTGGACTATAAATGAAACAGGTTCTATAAAACGAGATAAAGAATGTGTGCTTTACCATTAGCCTGATTAAAATATATACACACAACAGCACAAGAAATACAACATACATTTTTTTATCTGTTGTCCAAACCTGTGGTCTGTCTCTGTTTACCTTAACCCCTTAAGGACTAGCGGTCCCAGAGTGTGTGGTCCTTTAAGGAACAGATAGGAAACTTTGACTTGCCAGCCCACATGACTGATCACATGTGCCGTCTTGGAGAGATCAACTTCAGTCCCCGCTATTCCTGCAGGAGCGCTGTCAGTAAAAAGTATATGACGTGCCGCAGGAGCGCTGTGAGTAAAAAGTATGTGACGTGCCAGGACCGTCACTGGTCCTTAACAGAAAAATAGCAGTGACGGTCCTGGCACGTCACTGGACGTTAAGGGGTTAAAGGAGATCTACACTTTCTCTTTATGAAAATATTTATATACTCCCACTGCTGGATGATAATTCATTCAAAACTGATTACAGCTCAAACCTTTTTTTAATGCGCAAACTGCAATTTTCGATAGTGGTCAGTAGGTGGTGCTGTTCCTATCACTTACCATGGAAAGCTGTTGTCAGTGATTCCAGCTCTTCCATCTATAAAAAAAATGCTTGGTGGACACCATTTGGAGCTGTTCTAAAAGTGTGATTTAAAAAATATTTTTGAGCTTACTTCATAAATTAAGTTTACTGCTCTTTTAAACTGCATTTCGGGCCAGTACAATGGAAAATTGTATACAGTAAATGCAATTTAATGTAATCATTAATATACTTGTTACCATAACCCCATGAATTCATTCCTTTGTTTTTTTTCCTGCTTTACTCACCAGGGTCAGGGATGATGAGTTGTGCATATGTCTGGATATTCCCAGCCTCATTTTCTGCTATACATTGGTAGTATCCTTCATCTGACTTCACCAATCCTAAAATCCTTAAGTTGCTGCCTCCCTAAAAGGAAAAAGGAGACAGTTTATCAAGTATCTGCACACCGATATCTCAAAATGCTCATGTAAATGAAATCTGTTTACATGTTTTAGAACTCTTTTACACAGGTGAGACCAATGCAGAGATGTCTTACTGAATAGTGACTGATAAGTAACGTGATGCCCATCATCTTGTGGGATCTCATCAAAGTCCAGCATGCTACAACTTTACTGTATTTCCTCAAGAACACACTAAATCTGCAGTAAGCAAGGCTAGCTTTGCAGCCTATAGGACCACGGGCAGACATTTCACACAAGGTGAGTTGGAGGCTTCGATGTTCATCACATCTTCCAATGAATGGTCGACCCACATGGGAACCAGCTGGTAATATTGTCTGCTTTGCAATGCTTTGTGTAGCCCTCTGGTACTCAAAAGGTTAAAGGGACAGTAATGTCCCAGAAAAAATATTTAGCATTTTGTAGGGATTAAAAAAGTTGAATGCAAAAAAACGTATCTCTCAAACCGCTATGGTTTGAGAGATATCTGCATTCAAAGTTTGTTGTTTCCTGCTGTCAGCTGGAATGGTCTACAAAATGTGCCTGGTTTGTAGACCATTCCAATTAAGTCATTCTTCTTTACAGCTGACAGCAGGAAACGTCAAACTTTGAATGCAGATATCTCTCAAACCATAGCGGTTTAAGAGATATGTTTTTTTGCATTCAATTCAACTTTTTAATCCCTTAAAAATGCTAAATATTTTTTCTGGGACATTACTGTCTCTTTAAGCATTGGCATTAGGCAGGAATATAAATGAGAAATCTATTCCAGAACCAATTATGGTGCAGAATTTTTCTTTAGTATCTCACTCTTCTGCCGCTTTTCAAAATTGTTTTAGTGGCTCAAAATGTGGTAAGCATTTAACATTTTTATATTCTGCTAACATATCTCACAACAGTTTCCGCTTATATTTTGGAAGGGAATTGCATCTGCAAGCCACGAAAGTCTGAACTTGTCAGTGGTTCGGCACTGCAGATTAAGCCTTCTTTTGTGCGGAAATCACTAGTGCAAAAGATTAATAGGACATTTTTTGCTGGTGGCCAGACCTTTGGAATAAGTCATGAGATACAAAACAGCTGCCATGTAAGAGACTTGAATCATTTCCATGAAATGAAGCTGCAGTTTAAGCACTTGACACCATGCAGCATACTTTCACACAAGAAGAGGTCTAGTGACAAGCAGGGCTACACTTTTTTCTTCAAAGAGTCCATTCAAACAGCTAGCAAAGTATAACGTTATGAGCATTGGTTTTTCAAATTCAAAGCAGAACTGTATTTTCAAGAATACATGGTTCTAAGAACTTACTTAAAGGAGAACTTTACTCTGATCAGAAAATCTAAATAGATCCCTATTAATGTTTCCTTTGTCTTTGGTTCAAGAGATAGCATCTTCATTCAGTCCTGTATCTCATGTCCATGGTGGAGGCACAGGTAGTTCTAATTTTGTGTCTGTCTGTTTCCTATCATCTATCTATCTATCTATCTATCTATCTATCTATCTATCTCACAAAAAAAGATTTGTGTCCTATATATGTGTAATATATGTGCGGGTGTGCATCTATCCCAAGTGGAAAATATTAACTCACTTCTAAAGTGGATTCTTCCTTGGGTGCTGATGTAAGGGCATATGCAGTTCTTGAGGTGGAGAACATAAGATAAATTAATAAAACAAAACGTATTGTTTTGTTTAATTAATTTATCTCGAAGACCTAAGTACACTTATGTTCTCCACATCAAGAAATATATATATATATCATCATTATCATCATCATCATCTTCAGCCTTTGTTAGTCCGCTGAAGGATGAAGGCCTCTTCAGCAAGCCTCCAACGTCTTCGGTCTTGTGCCTATTATTGCTACTGTGTACCAACAAATTTGGTAATTTCATATGCTAATCTTGTTTTTGGTCTTCTTTTTTGGCATCCACGCACATGTTTTTCTGTCCCTTTTTGTTATTTTCAGAATTTGGCGATCCATACTTCTGTGAATATCCTTAAGTTTTTATATGGCTTTGGCATTCAGTGTCCATGTTTCCAAGCCATGCATAAGAACTGGGAGGACACCTTTCACTTGAGGCAGAGTTGTAAATTCATCTTAAAAGCAATAGTACTACATTTTTCCAAATGCTTGCCATCCCAGTCTTATTGTTGCTCAGTTTCCATCATGGTGTTTTCATATGTGGACATTTTCTGTCCAAGTTAAACATACTTGTCCACCTCTTCTAGCTCTTGTTACTGATATTGTGATTTTTCTTGTTATGGTAAATGTGTTAAAGGGATAGTAATACTTAAAATGTAAAAACAAATATATTGTAGGGTTGATCCCCCTGAGTAAAACAAGAGTACTCCCACTGCTGAAAGATGTTTCATTCATGGAGATTTATGGTCAATTGACCAGAGCTGTCCATAGGATCGTGTAGCAACAGCGCCACTGTACAATTTCAGGCCACTGTGATATTGCACCTAAAAAATTCAACTTTGAAAATTAATAACTTTTGAATAAAACACCTTTCAGCAGTGAGAGTACTCTTGTTTTACTCAGGGGGATAAACCCTACAACATATTTTTTTTACATTTTAAGTATTACTATACCTTTAACCATGACTTCAGACCAAAATTTTTGCTTTCCTGTCGCTGCTCTTCAATGCGTTCTGGCAAAGAGTATGATATTGTCCACAAAGCATAAGTGATGTAGGTAATCTCCACAGATCTCAAGTCCTTTTTTTATCCCATGTTACTTGGTGTCAAAATTCTTCTAAACAAGCAGAAAATAGTTTTGGGGAAATTGTGTCTCCTTGTCGGACTCTTTTTCTACGTTTGATCTGAACTGTATTGATGCAGTTGCATTTTTATAATTTGATTGGAGGATATTGATGTAAGCGCTATCTATTCCTTGGTTAATCAGGGCATCCATTACTGCTTGCTTTTTCACCGAGTCAAAGACCTTTTCATAGTCAGTGAAGGCTATGCATAATGGAAGGTTGTATTCTTTATGTCGCTCTATATCTTGTTTCACTGTCTGGATGTGGTCCACTGTACTGAAACAGCTTCTGAAGCATGCTTGTTCTTTATGTTTTACCTCATTAAGTACTATGTCCATTCCTCTTGACAGAAGAAATGAGTAAGTGACAGTAAGGTACCTCGTGCTGCAGCATTCTGTGTGAATTGAAGCGTATGCAGTTGGGAGACAGGAAGACCAGAGAAAATAAGGTTACAGTAGTTCATGAAGGATAGGATGAGTGCTTGTATAAGAATTTTGGTTGTTTAGGAACACAGGAAGAGGTGGATTTTTGCTATGCGCAAGATGTGCATCCTAAATATGTTTAGTTAGCCAGTCAGTGCATATGAACAGTAGCAGCAGTGATCCACACAGTCATGAGCCCCAGTGGAGATTTAAATATCAAGATCAAAATATCAGCAGAGAGGAAGGAACATCCTCCACATGTACGCTTGTTTCTAGACTGACCAAAGAAGATGTCAGTAGCCATTTGACAGAGAATTTGAACAAATGGGACAGTCTAATGTTTTTAATACATAGGGTTTCCCTCTCTTTTGTTTTTTTTTTCATCTAGAAATGTTCCATTTTTTTTTATTCGGCTGAATCGACATGCTTATTTTATATATTCATATATATTACACATGACATGTGAAAAAAGAGGGAGGGAAAGTAAGTATTCTCCAGGGAATCAATCTGGAATCAATATATTTTAAAGCAATGGTTGATTTAAAATGAATTAAGTATTCAAATGAAGATCTTATGTCATCATTCAGTTTTGAAAAAACTTCCAAAAGTTTGATATTGAAGCCATTTCCACTTATGTCTCAAATGGGGGAGAAAAAAAGTTACAAAAGACAGTCAGATTTCTTCCTCGATCAACATCCTACTTGCAATGAAACCAACTGTCATGATTTTCTATATTGTTTTTAGCTAAAAAAATTCCAGTACTGTCTTGAAAGAATCCTCAAAAACAGGCTACTGAGGCAAAAAAAATCAAAATCCTTAATGTAAAAAAAATCATTGCCATTACTTTAGTTGAAAGTATCTTTCATCTAGTCTTAATGGATACCCCTTATTTTTTGCTCAACTCTTAGTAGGTATTGAATGAGTGTGGGTCAGCACATATGCAGTAATTTATCTGACACTCAAAAATACAGTAACTGGACAAGCTGGTTGTCTTATCTTTTGTTTATTCCAGTGGTTCTCAACTCCTGTCCTCAGGACCCACTAACAGGCCAGGACTTAGGGATTTCTCTGCTAGAGCACAGGTGTGGTGATCAGAGGCTCAGTCATGTTGATTAAGTCACCTGTGCTCTAACAAGGAAATCATGTGATCAGAGGCTCATTCACATTGATTAACTCACCTGTGCTCTAACAAGGAAATCATGTGATCAGAGGCTTATTCACATTGATTAACTCACCTGTGCTCTAACAAGGAAATCATCAAATCCTGGCCTGTTAGTGGGTCCCGAGGACAGGAGTTGAGAATCATTGGTTTATGCTGGGGTCCTGGGTTCAAATCCCACCAAGGACAACATCTGCAATGAGTTTGTATGTTCTCACTGTGTTTGCGTGGGTTTCCTCCGGGTCCTCCGGTTTCATCCCACACTCCAAAAAACATACTGATAGGTGAATTTAGATTGTGAGCCCCAACGGGGACAGGAACCAATATGAGTGTAAAGCGCTGCGGAATCTGTGTGCGCTATATAAATAAAGGATTATTATTATTATTATTATTCCAACGAGCAAACCTCCTGATTCTGTGATTTGTGATTAAATGAACTTCTGACTTTTCCTGCTAATTGGATCAACAGTCAAAAAAACTGTTATTAATGAGACAGTATATTATGACCATAAACTTCCTCTTGTAGCGAGTATATTTATGTACGAATCTCTTTCATTGCTCTCAAGTAATCAAGAACAGTGTAAACTAAATATAGCAACAACATTCTGTTAGAAGAAAACTGCCATATGCCTTAAGTTCCTTACAAGTTAGATGTTTTCTTCATGAGTTCGTAACTCACAAAGATGATGGAGGATCAAACTGTCATTGTAAAACTTCATTTAAGAATTGGTTGTGCTTCCAGTATTCAACACAGAAGAAAACATTAAAAAGCTATAAAACTTGAAATCTTATCCTGGTGTCTGTGAAGTAAAAGCCTCTATGATACTAACTACAGAAGAATGACTTTTCCACTATTTATAAGTAACATAATAGAATTTAATGCAACTTCAAACAAAGCTCCTCTTTTATTTTAGGACTTTCATGCCAGCAGAAAATATGAAATTGACTGCAGTGTTCTATTTAAAAAGTTTGTGTAAGTAGTTTTGGAAGTTATTAAACATCTTTGCTCTAACAGCAACACTTCCTTTTTGATGTTAATCTTGTAACATCCTTATGGTTTTCTTTCTTACTTTTACTATGTGTACTTAAAGGAGCAATAAACTTTTTTTATGAAAACACATATTTTACAGAGCATATCCTGCAGAATTTAACAATGTCACTCCCATCGCTGTCAGATGTTTTATTCAGAAATTATAGCAGTTTAAATAATCAGGAAGTGTATTTACTGTGTTTACTTCCTGATAGTTCTAACTGACAGGAAGTGAATTTACTGTGTTTACTTCCTGATAGTTCTAACTGACAGGAAGTAACAGGCAGTTTCTATCACATTCTATGGAGAACTGTATGTCTCTGACTTTTCTGACTTTCCTCTGCATTAGAATCTAACAGGAAATCTAATTAGAATTTGACCATTAGAAGGCACTGCTAATGTAATAAAAACATGGGTTTAAACTGTAATAACTCTGGAAATATAAATCTCTTGGCAGTGGGAGTACCCTTATTTTACTCAATAGGAAAATCCCTACAATATATATTTTTTCATAAAAAAAGTTTACTGCTCCTTTAAACGTGTATGTTCATCAAGTATCATAACATGTCAATGATTGTTTTATGAAAAAAATCTAGATTTGAACTGGGTGTCCCTTTTTCAAGTTTAACACATTTATAATTCACATCAAGACCTTTTCATAGTGCACAAATTACTGTTTTAAATATTCTCATTAACTTCTTGGATGAAAGGAATATATAATACACTGTAATTATTTTTCTGTTGAGTAAAATGAATAAGAAATATTATTATAACTAAAACTTTTTTTTTCCTTAATTATCGTGCTTTTTGATAACCCTCGGTTTCTCCCTGGCACCTCTCCTGTCTCTTTTCCCAGTTGGAGGGAGTGTTAGGGTAGATTTTTTTTCTGCCAGCTTCTAACTTCTACTCGTACTTGTAGATGCAACACCTCCTACAGTTCCTTTTCCCAATTCTGTCTTTCCATTCCAAACAGCTTTTGAAAAAATAAGTGCCAAACTAAGCCCACAGAATGGTCTGATTTCCAGAATATTTATACTCTTCTGATTTTACACTAAATTCCTTTCAAATATAAACACATTATGAGTTGGGAAAGGGACCTGGGCTTGAAGATCCCTGAAAACACTTGGTATGCGATTTGAACCAGAGTAGCTAATACTTCAGTTTTGCAAAACCACACCAGAGATTACCTATACATTTCTCTTAAGGTGGTATTATATAATTACCCCTTCCTCTCAGTGCCGATGGGAACCAGCTATACCTCTCTGATGAGGCTCAACAGGGTTGAAATGTATGTCTGTGGTTAGCTTTTGTTCTCAAACAGAAGGAACTTGCCCGGTATGTTGGAACTGGACTGCCCTTTTGGGTGGTGCTAATCTAACATGTATGTGGCAATTTCTCCTATGTAATGGCACTAGAGAGCTAAAAATTGATACTTATGAGTGTTAACTAGCCATAGAAAAAAGCCACATATGCTTTTGTTCAGACTCTCCCATTCGTATGTATATTGAATATTCTTCGGGGTCTTCCTAAGAGTGAATCTTTATCTAGATGTGGATAAATTGCTCTCAGCGACTAGGGCAACCAGCTGTACTTCACTGTCAAGGCCCAACAAGGCCAAAACTATGTCTGGGGTTAGCTGGTGTTCCCATGCAGAGGGGACTTGCCCATTATGCTGAAATGGACTGACCTTCTGGGTGGTACTATTCTAATATGTATGTGGAAATTTAACCTCTGCAATGGCACTAAAGAGCTAAAATCTGATGCTCTTGAAAGATGACTAGCCATAGTAACTTGTAATTTTTTTAGGTATTATACTCCTGCACATCTAACCTTTGTTGAGAGGTTGTGGTCGAGTGAACAATCTAATTTATTTATGGTGTAGACCACCATACATAAATTAGATTGTTCCCCTGACCACAACCTCTCAACAAAGGTTAGACTTGCAGGAGTATAATACCTACAAAAATTACCTCCTCTAAGCCAAACATTTTGGGAAAAGTTGACTCCTTTTATGAGGCAGATAACTACAATTATTCTCCGTCTTGAACCTGCTTCTTGGTGTTCCACTTAGAGATGTTTTAAATCTCCTGACTAAACGTATTTCTCATATCCTCACAGCTACCAGTTGTTTGATTGCTAAGCTTTGGAAAGTGAACAAATACTTACATGAATCTCACATTTAGAATCAATGGAGAGACTGACAGCTCTGCTTCATGCCAATCTCCCCAAGCACAATGAGCTCTGGAATATGTGAGCAGTGTCTCGTGATTCTATCAATGAAATCCACTTTTGTTAACTTCATCCGACATCTCCCTTTTCTCCTGCTCCTTTGACCCAGTGTGGGAGCAGAATCTTCCTACCTTCACCCTAACCTTTCTTTTTCCCCTTCCTTTGGAGCTATGAGATCTGGTTATTATGTAGTGTGCTTTTATTTTGATGTTAATGTACATTACCTGTATTAATTATTCTACTGATGTATATATATATATATTATGCTATGTTAAATAAGTCATGATTGGCATCTTCCCGTGGCACTTTGATTGTCATGTCTGAAGAATACCTCAATAAAAGTAAAAAAAAAAAAAACCTTGTTTGTCATGTACTAATCAATTATTCCTACGATACACCCCTAAAATATATTCCTAAACTTTCGTTTCAACCCTTGTGCAAACTGGGGAGAGAACAGAATAGTTTGTGCTGTTTGCAATGAAATAAGAGCTAAAGTAAATGAATTTGTTGTAATTAGTGCCCACTGCCATTGAATATCGTATTTGTACCCGTTTATAGACAATCCTGGACAATCACTTCAGACACACAAAGATTGCTGGTATTGATGAACCTGGAAAAGGCGGTAACAGCTGCTCAGTCAGAAAATATATATATATTTTTTTACAGATGCTAGAATGAAGAACATCGGATTTAAGTGTATGTAACCCTAGCACATTTTTGGGTGTCATTGTTCCTTTAAACTACAATTTTTATTGAGGTCCCTAGGTGGTGCTGTTTCTATTGCTTACTCTGAAGAACATCTTTCCATAGAGTGCATTATGGAAACAAAATTAACACACACCTCTGGCAATCAAAGGTTTGCAACAAAAAGGAAAAAATGTAAAACTTTACTTTGAATCTGGAAGGGTCCCCTGCATCCAGAGCCACAATGACATCATTGCCTCACTCAAAACTCATTAAGAGCATGATAGAACAATTCTGAGAACCACAGTGAGATCAGGATATGGGAGACCCAGCCAACTGCAAGGTATAAGTTTAGTTTTTCTTTCAGCACCTCCTGTTCTACAATGGTTAGTCCAAGACATACCATGTCTATAATATCCATATGGGTTAAATAATAAATTATATAGTTTTTTTTTTTTTTAATAATGAAGAATGTAAAATAGTTACTTTATAATAGGATATTTACCACAATCTGAAAGTAGTCACTGGGAATGACCACCTCTCCATTTTTGGTCCACTTCACAGTAGGAAAAGGCTTCCCGGATACAGCGCATTCAAACTCAATGTCCATACTTTCATAGGCATATAGGTTTGCCGGATGATTTAAAAAGTGTGGAGGAACTAAAATGGAAAAATGCAGAAAAAACTTTATTAGTTGTGAAATTACATTTTTATTTTTGGAAATATTCACATTTATGGACGAGTTGTTATTGATTTTTAGTATAATTATCAGTTTGCTTATTTTAACCTTGTTTTACAGAACAGTGATAAAAAGTGCAGTGCACTAGGTTTCACCCAGAATTTCTGGAGTTACCTTGAAATCAAAGGATTCTTAGACTAACTGTTATTTATAATTGAATTTCACTGAAATCAATCAATCCTTAAAATTTCTCTGTGAAAGCAAAAGAGAATGAAAAGACAACATTGATGATTTCTTATACATCAACACAGTGATCTTGGTTGCAATTTAAAATACCCTATATAATAATTCTCTAATGTATGTTTGTCAGAAGCTGTCACGTGCAGTACAGACGGCTGCGCATTCTGCAGTCATGCGCAGTATAGACGGCTGTTGCTGCCTGGCCCTGTGGCCCATGTACACGGACTGTTCAACTAGTAATAATAATAATGCAGTGGAATAATCTTTACAATGCTAAAATTAAAGAGCAGGTAAATGTGTCTCAATCAGATTATGTCATGAAAGAGCTTTATTAGACACTGGTATCCATATAATATAAATGAGTGGAATAGCTACCAGCAGAAGTGGTAGAGGTTAAAACAATGACGGAATGTAAGCATGCATGGTATGGGAATAAGGCTGACCTGAATATAAGAGAAGACCAAGAACCAAATAAGGTTTGGGGTTTTTACACTAGGAAAATGGGCAGACTAGATGGGCCGAATGGTTCTTATCTGCTGTCAATTTCTACATTTCTATGTTACTAAACATTGTTAATGCTCAGCTAGAAATTATGAAACTGCTCAATTAAACTTTGTAGATTTTCTAAAACCCACTAAGGCCAATGTCCAGATACTTCACTCTAATCATCCGAGTTCACTAATGACCTTATGCACAAAAACATTAAATAAAAAAAAAATCTGATCCAAACCCACCCAAAAACCCCCAAAACAAACAAACAAAAAAATATATAAAAATATCCATTGATTTAAAATGAATGGGAATTTTAATTTGTCATCAGTGATTCAGTTAGTTTGCCCCTCTTTAGATTTCTGAACCTGGCCCTTACCAAAGATTCCATATTTTTATTTCTATACACTTGAATTTATTGTATCTGAATTACTACACTGTTGATACACAAGGGGGATTATTCACTAAGGCGTGATAAAGAGATGATAAAGTGGAGATAACTTCTCCAGTGATATCACTTCTCTAGTTCCTATGTTATTCTATGGAATCTATGCACTAAGATCTCCAGGATTGGAGAAATCGTCGTGCATAGCCTCCATACAATAATATAGGAACTTGTGAAGTGATATCACTGGTGAAGTTATCTCCACTTTATCACCTCTTTATCACTCCTTAGTGAATAACCCCAATATATGTTATAACTGCCCAATAAATTTAAATAGCCTTATTTTACTACTAAAACCATTAACAAAAAGATGTATAAAATACATGAAATTTAAACAATTTGAGTTCATGACATTTTTGAAAACGAATGGATGAGAACACAGATACATTGTGGATAAGGGTGAAAAAAGTCCATTAAGTCTTTAATAAATCTTTGCATGCAAAAATGATTTCAAATATTTCAAATTTTGCTTTGATGGGAACAGTTATTCCTCTTGTACGCCAAACTGCCAGTCTGAATTCTGTCTGGATCAACATTCTAACACAGTTAAACCCAGCACTTCTGGGATTTACACATTGGTTTAAATGTACTAAACTGATCCCACACTAATTCAAGTACAGGAATCGATTTTGAGTTCCTACACCTGCATAATGTCAAGTTACTGGGATATGTCAGCAACATTTGTCCCGAATCCTTTTATGATATTGGATTGATTTAACCCTTTGAGTGTCAGAGGGGTACTCAATGCATTGCGTACCCCTCTTGCACTCAGAGGGTTAATAAACACATAATAAATTTGCAAGCTTAAAACTAATGTCCATTTTTTTTTTACTTTGAGGCTTAAGCTTTTGAGTGACAGGGTGCCTTACAAAGCATTGCTGACCATTCTAGCACTTGGAGGTTTAACCCTTCATAGACCTGAGAGATGTCCAAGTCATTGATTTGCAATGCATTGCTCATCCCACTGGTTTAAAGGGTTAAGCCATAACAAGGTTTTGAGAACTTGGGTGCAATAGCAAGAGGTAGCTCTACTCATATTGAAGATTTGATAGAATATGGCCTACTAGTTGCAATGCATTTTGATTATAGCAAAAACTTTTATCATTTTTTATGACATGAAACCTAAAAAATTGTAGGTGAGAGATTGAACTGTATTATACTAATTCTTTCTAAAGAATTTGATGTTGCTCAATAGCTTCATTCTATTGGTTAACACTTTGAATGGGTAGGTATAGCCTTTATTACACATTGCAAATCTATTGTAATATACAATAAAGGTATATTTCTTTATACATCAGCGTAAGAACCAAAATTAATTGCGTGAATAAGACATGGGATTGTCTTCCATTTGGTAGACCATGAATCATATGGCTCTTATTGTCATATAAATGTGTTAGACAAGCAGGATTCAGTAGCAAATATGTACCAATTGGCCTATTTAGTCTGCGTGTTTACATAACTATTTAAAAGCTCAAACTTTTTTTTAAATTTTAGATTAGCCATATATCAGTCGCACAAAGCGTTTGTGGTACTTTTTTTAGTGATCTTTCCTTTCTTGAAAATCTTGAATTAATTAATTGAGTGAATAACACATGGGATACTCTTCCATTTGGTAGAACATGAATCATATCGCTCTTATAGTCATATAAATTAATGTAATTCTTGTGGCGTGGCTGAATTTGAAAAACAGAATTCAATAGCAAATATGTACTAACTAGTTGAAGAGCCCGTATACAGGGGCCACAGTGCCGGCCGGTCACGGTACAGTCATGTGGAGTAGAGACTGCCCGTGACACGGCTGATATGGAGCGAGGTGCTCCGAATTCAGACCGTGGTCCACTCTGCACCTGCCCTTTTTGCCCAAAGTGCCCTCGTGCCCTTTTAACAAAAAAAAAAAGTTGCCTCGCCGCCCGCACTAACCACCCCCCCAGCCAGGTCTGTGCCTCATTCAGGACAGACCTGTAGATGCTGCGCTCCCTCTTCGGCTCTTTAGTATTACAGAACGTTGGGAGATGACATCATCTCCCAGCGCTCTGCATGAAGAGAAGACCTCGCGGGAGCTCAAGCAGCTACAGGTCTGTGCCATAGGAGGCACATACAGACCTCTCCTGCCCTGGACCACCAGGGAAGAGGTAGGAAACGGACACTGGGGGGCAATGTGGAAATGATGGGGCAATATGGATCTGACGGTGGGCAAGATGGAGATGATGGCAATGTAGAGATGATGGGGCAATGTATGTGAGGGTAAGATGGAGCTGATGGCAATATGGAGCTGATGGGGGCAATATGGAGCTGATGGGGGCAATGTGGAGCTGATGGGGGCAATATGGAGCTGACAGGGGACAATGTAAGGGCAATATGGAGATGATGGGGGGCAATGTGGAGATTAGGAGCATTGTGGAGGTGTCCAGTGGAGATGACCAAAAGGGGGGGATGCTTCAGATTTCTGTGCCTACAGGCTCCTGAGATGTAAATTATTATTTTCTTTAAATATACATTTTGAATAAATAATTATGAGAAGTGCCCTTTTTTTCATTTGAGCCCCTGCCCCCCAAAATGTCTGTGCAAGTCCCTGCAGCTAATGTGACCATTGCTTTCTTGTTTCTAAAGGATTACAAAATAATCCACCTAACTGTGAATGCCCCCCTATCTACCAGGAGAAAACTATATGGAAAACATTTTTATAACAAGGTTACAAAAAATGATACCCTTGCAAAAGACTGAACTGAGCTTATTCCATGTATTATGTACAGACAAGTTAATCACCATCTGCAGCTCACAAAGAGTTGACCCCTGCGGCAGAGGGGCATATCAAGAATATTAAAGCACAGTATAATTTCGACATGAAACTCAGGGATTCTAGCCTGATTTTCAATGCATCAAATCTCTTAGGAATTATTTTACCATCAGATAATACCAAGCTTGCAGCTACCACATATTATTTTTACACACTGTTACTCAAATTTCTTGAGTCCCTCTAGAAAGGCAGTTTTTGTCCTAGCAGTGTAGACATTGAACATCAAAGGAATGATACAGTAGGCACTTAATGGTAAACTATACCTATAAATATGTGTCCCTTCATTGTATAAAGGACTCGTACCTAAAGGCCTTTTTGTAACAATTAAGAAAATAAGAACTACTTGTTTGTAGGATAAAGTTTCTTTTTAGCTTCCATTTTCATTAATGGGTGAGTCAGTAAAAATGGATCATCACTGACATGTTCAGACAGGGGTAATTTTAATTTGCAGCAAATATCCCCCTTTTTCTTTGTGGTGTTGTGTTGAGTATTATAACACAAATCTTTCAAGAGAAATTGTACTGTACTGTTCATAAAGTTTAGCACCATTAGATTTATTAAGACCTATATGAAGTTATAGAGGTAACACAAGTGATAACGCACCTTGGAATAGGTGGTTCTTAATTCATTTAAGAGAAGAACTTACCTAGACAACAGGTGTCCTCCATATAACAGTCACATATTTTTTACTGTTTGTAAAAAATTTATCAAGATAAAGGTCCTTACCGGACCGAAACGTCGGACATAGAATAAATATATTTTTTTTGTTAAGTCCTGAGAGTGCTCGCCTTTTTGTCTATATACAGTATGTTTTGCTAAGCACCCGGGCATTTGATATATGATGATGTGAGTGCCAACCTTGGAAGAAAATATATATATATATATATATTAAATGGTGTTTCTCTGGGGAAATCTACAAATGAAAAGGATTTGGGAGTAATGGTAGACAATAGACTTAGCAGTAGCACGCAGTGCCAGCTGGCAGCTGCAAAGGCCAATAAGATATTGGCATTATGGAACTAGAGAAAGTGCAGAGGAGGGCTACAAATCTAGTAAGGGGAATGGAAAGTTTTAGTTATGAAGAAAGGCTAGAAAAGTTAAACTTGTACACACTAGAGAAACGGCGTCTTAGAGGGGATATGATAACATTATATAAATATGTTCAGGGCCCATACAAAGGGCTCTCCAAAGACCTGTTCATTAACAGAACAGTACACAGGACAAGAGGCCACCCGCTTAGACTTGAGGAAAGGAGTTTTAATATACAACAGCGGAAGGGTTTCTTTACAGTAAGGACAATAAAGGTATGGAATTCACTGCCTGAGGAGGTGGTGCTATCAAATACATTAGATGCCTTTAAAAAGGGCCTGGATACTTATTTAAAAGAGCATAACATAGAGGGCTATGTATGTTAGTATTGGGATTAATATTTACTTAGGGTTTGTTGATCCAGGGAGAAATCTGATTGCCATTTGGAATCAAAAGGGAATTCCCCCCCCCCCCATTCAAGGCAGAATTTGAAATTGCTATATTGAGGGGGTTTTGCCTTCTTTTGGATCAACAATGGTAAACAGGAATAGGAAAAGGGTTGAACTAGATGGACGCAAGTCTTTTTTACAACCTAAATGTTACTATGTTATATATATATATATATATATATATATATATATATATATATATATTACCATACCTGAGTCTCAGGGTTTTGACCCAAATCTCAGGGTGAAGAGCCAAAATCTCAGGGTGAGAGAGTCCAGAGTTATATACTGTATGACCTGCACCAATTAAATGTTTCTTTAGTCTCTAAATAGCATCCATTTGTACCATAAAGAGAGGGGGATATGTCCTGTTTGCCCTGTTTATGTTTAGTCAGTGAGATCTTTAACCCCTAACGACAAGCCGATCATCACGGCGACGCAACTGAACGACCGGGGAGCATTTTTTTTTCTTTTTCTGGTTCCGGACTCCCCGAACGGCGTACAGCCACGGGGGGAGCCCTGAACTCCATGATTATCATAGTACATCATGGGTCGTTCAGTCAGATCGACCCCTGACGTACTATGACCATCAAGGGTTGTTAAGGGGTTAAGTTGTATCAAGTTAAAGGTTCCTTGCAGACCGACTAGAGCACCTCTGGGACTGAGAAAGCAGGTACATACTGCATAAAGTCTACACAATGTAAAACTACAAGGGTTAAGATTTCAATGTTCTCAGGGTCAGCTAATACTTAAAGTTCCCAGGTATGTTTATTACTTAAAGGGATAGTAACACTTCATTTTAACTTTATTTTATTAGGCATTAAAAAAACATGAAGAATGATATAAGTCTTATCTCTCAAACCTTTATGGTTTATGAGATATTCACAAGCAAAGTTCCCCTCCCCGCCCCTTTTTCCTAGTGTAAGCCATCTCTTCTCAGATGTGAGTCTGGTTGTATGACAGGACAGATAACAGAAGGGGACAATCTTCTTCCTATGAGAACAATGAAAGCCCTTCCCCCCTTGACAAGTTTTTCAGCTTTTTCCATTATCTTAATTGAAGATTGTCCCTCTCTGCAGTCTACCTGGGCACCTCCCTTCTGATCTGGCGGAACAGGGGGGGATACTTTGTTTGTGAATATCTCTTAAACCATAAAGGTTTCAGAGATAAGACTTATATCATTCTTCATGTTTTTTTAATGCCTACAAAATAAAATAAAGATAAAATGAAGTATTACTATCCCTTTAAACTCTGCCATTGTCTATAGCTGAATAGAAAATTTGAGAGTATCTATAACACCCTGTAGGGTCACCAGGAGGGCTTTCTCTCGCTCCGTCTATGGATCTAGCCATCCATGCTCACATTCCTGCTCAAAATTCTAAATGGTGATGCCCTCTCTCTGTCTCTCTTTGACTCTAGTCAGATGGTGATGCCCTCTCTCTGTCTCTCTTTGACTCTAGTCAGATGGTGATGCCCTCTCTCTGTCTCTCTTTGACTCTAGTCAGATACTCTAAAGGTCTTTATATACATTCACAAAGTACAAACATGTCCCCATTCATTCATAGATTGCAGTAAGATTGTTAACGCAAAAACTAGATAATATATCCAACTGCTTTATAAATTACATTTGATTAGGTAAGTCCTTTTCTTAAATAAATTAAGAGCTACTTATTTCAAAGACATAATCAAAGGTTTATGAGGCCAACTTCAGTATTAATTGGACTGGCTGAAACAGTATTGATATTCAGAGCACAAGTCTTATTGTATAATGACAACTATATGCTAAACTCTACAGTCAAACAAATACTATGTGAGCCCTTGGCCACAGGGTTATCTTGCAGTCAAACCCATTGTTTAGAATTAAATACAAAACAATCATCATAACTGTGAGTTGTTAATGATAACTGTGGATTTATAAGAAAGCAATCAAAATGGCTGAATCGGCCATGGAGTCAGTGCTGCGTGACAAAGTAAATTATACTTGTAATTATAGTTGTCCTGTAGTAGTTTAATTTATTGCTATTTTTTTCTGGTATGTCTAGAGTAGGGTAATTCAATTATGTTTCATTATGATAATGTTAGAGATTGTAATTTAAGTGAAACTGTTCTTGTGTGTCAAACAGCACAACCTGCAGCCAGACTCATTTGAATAAAATTGAAGTATTGTAGCCAAACTTTATTAACAAACATACAGACTATGCCTTACAAAGAGAGAGCATAGAAACCCTTTAGCTTAGGGGTAAAGTGACTTTTAGATCTCCAGCTGTTGCGGACTACAACTTCCATCACCCCCAACCAGTGGGTGTGAATGATAAGCGTTGTAGTTTCAAACAGCCAACGATTACCTACGCTGCTTTATCTCTATCCATGTGCAGACACCCTTCCTTACATTAACCTACCCCTAGTTATAGTGACCTTTCCCTGGCTTCGAAAATACTTCTGGTGTGACAAAAAATGTTACCTCACTGGTTACTAGAGAGGGCTCTGATGCCTCAAAAACATCTCTATCATCCAAGGGGTCAAGTAATGACTAGTAAAGAGTTAAACTATAAAATATATTGGCCTCCAGAAACCAGGAGTGGGTTACAGTGGCATTGGGAATACGCTAACCACACCAAGAACTCAGAATGTGAACATGGCCAACACAGCTAATGCGTCACTCAAAACACAGAGCTGTAGAAAGTTGATTACTCTGCATTATGGGAAGTCTAGCTCTGCCTATAGATTTGGACTCCACACTTTATCGATGTATATTTTTTGTTGCCTTTTAAATTTTGCAAATGTTTACCAAGAAAAAATCTATATACCCCAAAAAGTGGGGATCTGGGGCATACCTGATTCCGGGGGTGCTTGATCCTTATGTGACATGCAAACAAAGAAAGGTCCGTATGGATTTAAAGTAGCAGTAAGCAAAACCAAATCTCATTTAACAACAATGGTTATTGTTTTTGGAAAGTAAATGTGGTTATTTTCAGAAAGGCCAATACTTAAATACAGCCTCAAATGAACAGGAGCTTAACAATGTAGTGTAGTATATTTAATAGAAAAGGTTAACACACCATTAAAAAAGAAAACCAACCAGTATTCTATTATCATTCTCATTGTTCTGCCTCTGAGTATATTCACCTGTTTCATATCTACTGACTGTGTACAGAGTGTGTCTATAATCTCCCACTGATTGTGCACCTCTGTCAATTTCCTGGTGAATTGCCACAGCAATGAATTGCAACGTCCCTATGGGATGTCCAATATGGAGTACAATGATATTATTCCACCAGTGAGGTTAGACTTCACCTGTAACCAGTACACTAGCACACTTCCCACTAGGGTGACCACATTTCCATTCTGCTATTCCGGGACATGTGGTCACCCTAAATTTGAGTGGCATCCGGTCCCCTGCGGCTGGCTGGCACTGAGTTCCCTCCTACCCGCCCGCATCATCACGCGCCCCTGCGGGCCGTGATGACATACATACAGAGAGGAGGAAGAGGGCAGAGGCACCGGAAGAGAAGCGCTTGCTGCCAGAGTCCAGCAGCAAACGCTTCTCTTCCGGTGCCTCTGCCCTCTTCCTCCTCTCTGTATGTATGTCATCACGGCCCGCAGGGGCGCGTGATGATGCGGGCGGGCGGCTACCTTCATTTCGGGACTCTTTATTGTCCCGGTAGGGGATGATCCGGGACGCGGGACATAGAACCCAATTAAGGGACAGTCCCGGACATTCCGGGACACGTGGTCACCCTACTTCCCACCCCATTGGTTATAATAGAAAGTCCGTGAGCTACCCTACGCGTTTTGTGATATTTGTCACTTCATCTCATATAATCCTTTATATCAGACTAGTTGAAAAGCCTGTTACACGGGCCACGGTGCCACTGCCAGCCGGTTGCGGGGCAGTCATGCGCAGTAAAGACAGCCCGCGCAGCGACTGATACAGAGCTGGATGCTCAGCCACGGCACGGGCAGTCTCTACTGTGCATGACTGCAGCACACACAGCAGTCTCTACTGCACATGACTGAGCTGTTACACACGTTTTAGCGAATTATTATATAGGAGGATATTCTAAAATATATTTTAGTGATTTCCTCTCCCCTGCTATCGTTTTGCTATGTAACTAGATTCTATCTATAGAAACATTTCATTATGACATATACAGACATGATACACAAACAAAAAGGTAAATGTTAGACATATTTTGCTACTAAGCATGGTATATGATAAATGTCTCTATAATACAAACAAGAAATAGTTATTAATACAATTGATAAATATTCTCCACATGCTATTTCAGTGAATGTATTTCCATTTCCTGAAGACATTTTCAGGGGTGTTTGTTGCATAAAACATACGATCTAGTTAAATTACACAAGAACCATGACGACTGAGCTTTTCCTGATAAAAGGCTGATCTGCCGACTGCTCCCCTCTCTGTGTGTCAAGGGAACCATTTAATTACTGGAGGCTACTTTTCTTTGAAGAAAAAATAAAAGTAAATCAACTTCTAATATACCCATTCATGTGCTTATTGTGAAGTTAAACCATCATCTTGACTGCTGCATTGTGGACATGATAAACTGTAGTTCAGAGGATCAGCAACATGATTTTACCCTTCGAGTTCCAGAACGGTATTGAATGCATTGCAAGGCAGTGCATTGGATATCTCTCTGGTATTCAAAGGGTTAAGCCATGTTGGTGATTAAGGGTTAAGCCAGGAGCAAGCATTGGCACTCCAGCTTTGGCATCATCCCCACAGCTTAGTCCCCAAAAGCTGGTGTGCCAAAGGTTGCCTACCCTTGATAACCCTTGGAGTGCCAGAGGGGTGCCCCTCTGAAAGTCAAAGGGTTAAATTAAGCAGTTGACGCATATTAAAGGGGTAGCAACAACTCCTTGCAGTTAACCCCCCCATAGCATACTATGGCTAGAAAATACTAAATGGCCCCTATGCATTTTGTACTTGTGCCATTGTTCAAATGATAACACTTTCAATCACTCCTGGTAGCATGTCAAGCTAATAAAACATATAGGTTTTTTGGAAGCTCTTTCAAAATCACCAAAGTTGGTGTCAGGGAACAACCCCTTTAATGTAATGGTCAGGGGAGGACTGGCCTGGGGGGTCAGGGGGATAATTGCCCCCTGGGCTGGTCATATGTCTGAGCCAGCGGGCCACTGCGTCATTCAGTCCGCTTGCTGTTGTAAATGGAGCTACACTAGTGATACCACAGAGCTTACAGTTGAAATGGTGCTACACTAGTGATACCACAGAGCTTACAGTTGAAATGGTGCTACATTAGTGATACCATAGAGCTTATAATTGAAATGGAGCTACAATAGTGATACCACAGAGCTTATAATTGAAATGGAGCTATATAAAAGATTCCAGATCCAAATCAAATGGAGCTACACTAGTAGCAAAACCCATTTCCCTTGCAAGCTCTATAGTATCACTAGTGTAGCATTGCTTAAATTCTAAGCTCTGTAGTATCCATACTTACCAACTGTCCCTCTTTAGGAGGGACAGTCCCTCTTTTTGAACCAAATCCCTCTGTCCCTGGTGTCCCTCTTTTTAGGAGAGCAGACTGTGTGGTATGTATATTAGTGTATTAAATTGCTCCCCAGCAAAACAACTGACATTAATGTTTGTATATACTTCAGTACATGCTTAGTCTGTGTGATTAAAACACTTTGGTCTTGTTCTAAAGCATTTATTCAGTTACACAAAGAGGTTTCAGTAGGTCATGAAATAACCTAAAAATACTCGTCACTGCCCCACCCACCAGTCACGCCCCCAGCAACACCCCCTAAAACACAAGTGTCCCTCTTTGGCCACTTGAAATGTTGGGAGGTATGAGTATCAGTAATGTAGCCTCATTTCAAATGCAAGCTAACTGGTATCACTTGCTTTACTTCGCAAAGTTAACGCCAATTAAAAAATTAAGAAAACTGGGTGGCTGGGACAGTGGGCACGAACGATAGTAGAAATGGGCCACATAACTGTATATGCCCCCTGGGGTCGCAAGTTTCCAGCCCTCCCCTGGTAATGGTAATATTGGGCTGTGCAGTGCACTAATAATGCATTAGGCTGGACACAGCCTCAGGTCTTTTGGGAGCCTGATAACTGCAAATATCAACAAATGCTGCCCAGTGGTCTACAGCTTTCAGCTTGGTACTGGGTTAGAAGGACACCGAGTAGGGCATAAAGGTCTGAATCAAAACTGTTCACAGATTAGAAGCTGCCAATTCCCTCAGCTGAGGTTTTTTTATATTACACCAGAGAAGGAGCAATGTCTGGCCTGTTCTTGCCTCAGGCTGTTCCTTTATTACAACTGCAACTGATTTTTTTTTTTCCATGGATTTTACTGTTCCTGTTCTGTTAAAATCATGAGTCCGCATCTGCACATCTAATGGTAGGTATGCCTGGAGCTGCGCGGAGGGCATTTAACGGGATGGGTTTTGGATTTTACTGGAAGGGAATAATGAAAGTGTATAATGTATGAGATATTAACCCATTGAGTGCCAGGGGGAACACAACGCATTGTGAAGCAATGCATTGTGTCCCCCTCTGGCACTCAAAGGGTTAAAAGCAGGAGTAGTCAATTGTTAGCTGTTTTGGGCTCCTAACATCCATCATTCTTTGCTGATCAATTTGGTCGGGGTGATGGGAACTGTAGTGTAAAAATCTAGATTAGTGGTGGTGAATTGTTGAATCTGTGGGGACCAATATGCTAGGGACGAACCATAAAGGTTTGAGAGATAAGATTTATATCGTTCTTCATGCTTTTTTAATGTCTACAAAATAAAATAAAGATAAAACAAAGTATTACTATCCCTTTAAATGCAATTGTCAAGTTTACATAGAACAGTGCACATACTCTGCTGTTGGGCTTTAACGGAAAATAACACGTGACCTTATGCACAAAAAAGAAGAGGAGTAACTTTGGGGCAAACCAACTGCACCATATGGGAGAGCTAAACATTCCCATTGATTTAAATGGGTATTTTAACCCTTGGAATGCAACAGAGATCCCCAGAGCAGTTGCTTTGTTTCAGAACCGCACCACTGTTCCTTAGAACCTCTCTCACTGTAAGTCGAACAGAGGTCAGCAGTGCTGCTCGGAGCCATTCCACACTTACAATCATACCGAGCAGTTAATAGCTCCAGGTAATTTATTGACCAAACAGCATCTGAAGTGTGGACAATGTAACTCATTCCTCACTGTCTATTTTATTGCTTTTTGTTTCACTGAAACTAAAGCTAATTGGGAATTTGACCAATGATATAAGACTTGTGATTACCTGGAAAAAAAAAACCTAGTTGGCCTTGAAGCTAATGCTGAATTAGCAGTTTTTTTTCTGACAAAGAGTCATTTCATTAAGAGTGTTTTTTTCTATTTATTTTTGTTTATTTATATAAAAAGGCGCGCAGACGTCAGTATGGAAAGATGTCTGCGCTGTTTCCTGCCTGTCAGTCCAGGAACAGTGTTTACTTCTCAATAACCAGGTAATAATTCTGGCGACAAGCGCTACTGAGCAGCTAAATCACCAGATGGGTATTTATTTGGGCCAAATCTGAACAGGGGTGGTAGTTCCACTTTAAATGAAATATCACATAGCAGTTGGAGGGCTCTTGTTTTACACTGATGGAAATCATATATTTTTCATTAAAAACTTTTACTGCTTGGGAAACGAGGAGGTAGATACCACAAGGAGATAAAGGAGATCCAAAACTGTAGAGATCAGAAGGCACAGTCCTCATACAATAATAAAGGAAATGCGTAGTGTATCACACAGTAGAAGTATCTCATCTCTATTACATTGCATATTAATCTAGGTATTTCTATACTCTCCAAACACCTACAAAAACAAATTTCTTCTTCTATTTAATTTACACTTTTTAGATTAGTTAATTCCATACCTCCCGACATTTCAAATTGCCAAAGAAGGACAATTGTGTTTTTTAGGGGGTGTGACTGGGGGTGTGGCCGGTGGGCGGGGCAATAACAAGAATTTTCAGGCTGTTTCATGACCTATTGACACTTTCTTGTGTAACCTAATAAATGACTTATAAAAAGACTAAATTATTTAATTTAAGCAAACTAATTTATAAACACATATACTGACATTTAAAGAAACAAAAATGTGAGTTGTATTGCTGTGGAGCCATGTGATACACTTATAGACACACCACACAGTCTGATCTCCTATAAAGAGGGACATTAGGGTGGGAAAGAGGGACATGGGATGTGGGTCTAAAAGAGGGTCTGTCCCTCCTAAAAAGGGACACTTGGGAGGTATGTAATTTCTATGAATATCCTCTGAAATATAGTTTAACAGCAATTCAATTCTAAAATATCCCCCTCGCACCCATTTTACCTCTTCTCTACTGCCTCTCCGCAGACAGTGAGGAGCAATCTTCTTGCTGTGAGCCTAAGGAAAACTCTACCCCCCTCGATGAAGCAGGGCAGGATTTCCGTTATGCTCAGTGAAGATTGTCCCTCACTGCGTGCTGCCAGTCTTGGAGAGCGCATTACATAGCTAAAAGGCATGGGAGGAAGATTCTTTATAATTTAATTTCTGTTGAACTACACATTGGAGGATATTTGGTCCATCTACTCTGTCCATTTTCCTACTGTAAAAGTCTCAAACCTTTTTTGGTCCTTGGTCTTTTCTTACGTTAAAGATAGCTTTATGCCTATCCCATGCATGCTTAAATTCTGTCACTGGATTAACTTCTGCCGCTTCTGCTGGTAGGCTATTCCACTTATCTACTAGTGGGAGATGCTTTTATTTTCACCCATTACTATCCCTTTAATTTCAAAAGCTGAACAGATTTATTGATACCAGATTTCTTCGAGTCAGAGAACAAATTGGTGTAATACACTGAAATGTGATAGAGAAGCAGAGACAGACTATACTGTATGCTGCCAAATATTTGATGGAACATCAAATGTTCAAGTATTGAATTTTCACAGAAAATAATTTCACAGCAATTTGTTGTGCCCCTTCCCCCTATATAGCTTGAATCCAGTCTGTTAAAGGATTATGGCAGAGGAAAAAAGACTGCGTGTCTGGCTTGAGTTCCAGTGTTCTAACCCTCAAGCAAGTCAATATTTAATAGATCTCTAGGATATCAAAACTAAGAACAGGATTGCACACCCTGTACTTCTTCTGTCTTGATCCTGATTGTAAATATGTTCTTGCATGTGTCTGTTTGTTATGTATTACTTATTCTTAATAAAACTTAAAAAAAAAAAAAAAAAAAAAAAGGATAGGACAATCTGTAGGGAAGAGCTCATCCAGGTTGATTTACTAAGAATAATTAGAACAATTCTGGTGCAAATCAACTGCATCATAGAGACAAAAAACACCCCCACCAATTTAATTCCTTGAATACCACAAGGTGCAATGCACTGCTTTACAAAGTCTTGGAGACCTATCTGGTATTCAAGGGGTTAAATTGAGGCGTTTAACCCACTAGATGTATTTCTGATCCATGCTTTGGAAACCTGTCTATCATTCATGAGTTTAAACCTTTGAATGCCAGAGAGGTATCCAACACATTCCTGGTAGGAAGTGGCAGTTGGCATGAGAAGCAGTTCGTCAGTGCCTGCTAGATTTACTCTAACTGACAAATAAATAAAGGTAAATGTATCATAAATGACTGTCTTAATTAAATAAGTAAATCACCAAAATCCCTAGAGGTGCTTCTGAAAGCTCCTCCAAAATCACTTGTGTTACAAGTGACAGTCCCACTTTAAAGGGATAGTAATGTTTCACAATAAAAGCCGCTCCAAATAATCTTCATAGTATTTGGGCCATGGAGAGTGTTATTTCAATACTGTCAGAGTTGTAGTTCAAGAGTAATTGAATGATAAAGTATCCCTCTCCCTCCCTTTTACTGATGTAATACTGCTTACCTCAGAGCAGCAAGACTGTCCGGATGGATCACAAAGACGGACAATCTTCAGTGAGCATAAGAAAAATCTGAAAAACCTGTCAAGGGGGGTAGGGGTTTCCTTATGTTAACAGTAAGAAGATTGTCCCTTGCTGTGATCTGTCCGGTCAAGAGACCAGGTTCCACATCTGAGAGGAGGTGGCTTACACTAGGTATGGGAGGGGCATAATTTATCATTCAATTACTCTTGAACTACAACCTTGACAGTACTGAAATAACACTCTCCATGGTCCAAATACTATGAAGATTAATTGAAGCTGCTGTTTTTCTGAAACATTACTATCCCTTTAAGAAATGTTAGTTAGTAAATTGGCTTCATAGAATGACATAGACATTGGAGAAGTGATATCACTGGAAAAGTCATCTCCACTTTATCACCTCTTTATCGCATCTTAGTGAATAAACCCCAAGGAGTGAAAAGTTAATTTTAAATCAATGGGCCATTTAATTTGTCCCCTATGATGCAACACGTATGTTCCAGCATTACACCCAGGTGTCTTATATATAAATCCCGATGTCCTTTATTTTTTTTTTTTTACTGTTCTTAACCCTGTGAGTGCCAGAGAAGTATCCAACTCGATACCTCTCTGGCACTCAAAGGCTTAAATAAATTATGATGTTATTAAAAAAAATCCTATATAATAATTCACTAGGATGTTTGTCAGAAGCCGTCATGTGCAGTAGAGACAGCAAGAGCAACAGTCATGTGCGGTAGAGACTGTGCTCTCTGCAGTCTTGTGCAGTACAGAGTGCCCGAACGAGCCGCGGCTGATACGGAGCGGGCGATCTGAATTCGGACCGGAGTCCTCTCTGTGCACCATCCTGGGACCAAGTGAGAGGATTATGGTCCAAATTCGGAGCGTCCTGCTCCGTATCAGCCTTGGCGCATTTGAGCATTACGCATGAGTGCAGCGCGAGCAGTGAGCAGAGAGGATCCGGGCACCAGCCGAGGCAGCTGGGTGGCATTGTGGCCGTGTACACGGGCTTTTAAACTAGTAAATAAATAAAACCTAAAGGGTCCAGGTGTCGTTTCATCTTTACTATCTGTTCAAAATATTTTTTGTTTTTAAAGAAAACTTTTTTTTATGTCAAGGAGGACTTCAATTTGATGAATTAGTTTGGGGAAAAAAAGCAGGAAATTTAATCTGAAAGAATAATAAGTAAGAGTAATTTCTAATTGCAATTATAAGCAAATAGGTAGTTTGTTCCACTCTGACATTCATATACAATAATTATGAACAACTGTGAATTCTATTAGCTTTTCCTTCTATGTTTCTTCATTTTCCTTTTTAATTTTCCAGAAGCATCTGGTACTTACACATCACATTAAGCCTGCAGCTTCATTTTTACAAGAAAAACTCTCATAAATCTATGACAGATGGAACAAACTGAATATACATTAGAAATAGAATGTTGATACAAAACACATATAAATATTTTTTTTCATTACATAATGGGAATGTAGACTTAATCCTAGAAAGGGCTCCAAAAGGCTGTTACTGTTACCCCTTGAGATTACAGGAAAGGAGGTTTAGACTTCAGCAGAGGAAGGGGTTTTTTACAGTAAGGTCTTTTAAATTATGGAATTCCTTGTGCAAGGATGTGGTTATGGCAGATACAATGGATACATTTAAGAGAAGATTAGATACATTTCTTTCTAAAGGGAACATACAGGGTTATACGGTATATTAGTAGGCAAATCAAGAAGGCCTGATAAAGACTCATTTATTTGGTAGCAGGAAAGCTATATAATTCTCATTTCTCTGGGTTATGAGGCAAAGTGTGAACTTGATGGACTCACGCACTCTGCCTGTTTCATTTTGACAAAAATGTCCAGCACCTGTCATGTCCGCCTCCATGAATATGGCATCCATGACTGACTGAAGATGTTATTTCTTGAATGAAGGCACAATGCCAGAATAAAAAACAAGAAGAGGCGAGACAAGTGTAGATCAACTTCAAATGTGGAACCCCCACTGTAATAAACCCTTGTATCAAATACAATAATAAATTCCTGAAATCTTGCATATGTGGTTTCCAGCCTTCCAGGGGCAGCTCCTCCTTCTTTTCACAATGAATCTCTTTGATAAAGAGGTGCATTGTCACTGCGAAACGCGTTAGAGCAATAACAAATTGCTAAAATCTCGCATATGTGGGTTCCATCCAAAACGATTCCAGGGATATTAAGCCGTCCCAGTCACAGCAGTAGAAATATCACTCTGGCAGCGCCTCCTTCTTTCAGATTGAATCTATCTGATAAAGCAGTGCATTTTCGCCGCGAAAGGCATTACAGCAATAACAAATTGCTGAAATCTTGCATATGCTTGTTCCAGCCAAATGCTTCCTGGGATATTAAGCCATCCCAGACACAGCAGTAGAAATCTCACTGTGGCAGCTCCTTCTTCCTTTCAGATTTAATCTCTTTGCTAAAGTAGTGCATTGTCACCACAAAACACTTTAGAGTTCCTGTAATCATTTTAAGAGATTTGTCTCTATTATTATTTTATTTAATTTATTTATATTTTTATTTCCTAGATAAATACCTAGAAGAATTGATGCTGTTTTGAATGCAAAGGGTGGTCACACCAAAGATTGATTTGATTTAGAATTTTCTTCTGTTCGCTCACTTTGCATTTTGTTAATTGATGAAAATAAACTATTAACATGTCTATTTTGAAAGCTTTCTTACTTTATAGCATTTTTTCATAGCTGCCTAAAACTTTTGCACAGTACTATATATAGTTTCTTCTTTGATGCTGATGTTTTTTCCTTGCCAATAACGGGGAAAGTGGCTATCCAGAGTCCAGAGAAGAGATGGCCTTGTATTCTCTGATGGCTTATTTGTCAGGTGACCCATGACCTGACCACTTCAGTTGCGAGTAGATTGGTTGGACTGATACATATATATTCAATGCTTTAACTGAATTACACTATTTGGGTGGCCCCCCTCGTTTTCTTTGTGTCTGGTTTCACAATGGCAAAATTCATAAGGGGTCATTAGAATTTTCCTAGTAAGGTAAGTAAGTGGTTATTATTAAGAGGAGTTAATTCTTCTTTAATAAATTTATTTATTTATTTAGAAAATGTTTTACCAGGAAGAATACATTGAGATTTCTCTCGTTTTCAAGTATGTCCTGGATAGTTTTCAGTAAAAGGTTACATATTTACACTAATTGTGAGACATTATATACAAACATACAGAAATATACATACTTATTAAATAATGGGATTATTTACAGTTGCATCTTCAGTTGCATAAGTCACTTTTTTATTGTCAAATGAAGAAAATGTTTCCTTTTCTTGTATCTGTTTGATGCTCTGTTGAGAAAAAGGATTGTAGTTCATCATCTCTGAAATGATGAGCTGGGCTTATTTTAACCCTTTCTGTGCCAGAGACGCAATGCACTGGACACCTCTCTGGCACTCAAAGGGTTCACTGTTTGAGTGCCAGAAGAGGTGTCCAATGTACTCAATGACAGGGATTTCTGATATCATCCAAATTGACTATACAGAAAAAGCATTGTTTGTTATTGGCTCAGAAAAGCAAGGATTTCTAGTCATGCTGCAATAAGCAAAGTCATTTGCTTCCTCTGTGTTCCATCAAAAGGTTAGAGTTTGGTATTCACACTGACCTTTCCAGGTTAGAAATTCCTATCAAATCTGGCAGACAGGACTTACACAATATGGCACCCATAAAGTTATCGTGAACAGGATTTCTAATTCAGTAATGTTTTTCAGAGTTACAGGGAGAATCACTGCCATGACCTATTATATACAAAACTATGATGTGACATTTAAAAACTACAATGCTGGGTTTCTCTTGTATCCTAGAATACCCTTTCTATACAACACAAAGCAAGGAGACTCGAAGATCTTTTTGAGGGATATGAATACTGCAGTGCACTTATGCTGCTATAAAGTTCAAAAGACACTTCATTGTTACATACTGTGTTAATTGCTTAGAACTTTTGAATGCATTGACACATTTGTCTGAAAGTTAGAAATCAAGGGGTTTATGCACTGTGTTGTGATACAGGTAAAATACACTCTCCAGTTCCCATATTATTCCATGGAGCATATGCACAAACATATCCAGCGTGAGAAATCGAAATACATAGGCACCATAAAATAACAATAGACAATAGAGAGTTAATTTAACCTTTAACACACCTTTATCTCAGCTTAGTACATAACCTTCAAGGGGGAGATACGCTAATCTTGCATGAGGGTGAAATTTGGCAATGTTGTGGAGAACCAACCCACCTCACCATTCCTTCTCCATGTCTTTGATGCATTTGCAATGTTGCAGTGTCTTCTTTGATAATGGCTCACTTGCATAATGCAATGTGGCTTAATGAGCATGTTCTGGATTTCTGAGTGTTTATATATCACAATTTACAAGTATATGTAAGGTCTGGCAAGCTATTCATGTTGCAGTGTCTTCTTTGATAATGGCTCACTTGCATAATGCAATGTGGCTTAATGAGCATGTTCTGGATTTCTGAGTGTTTATATATCACAATTTACAAGTATATGTAAGGTCTGGCAAGCTATTCATTCCAAGGACTAGGCAAATAACCAAGGGTCACCCCTTGAGATTAGAGGACAGGAGGTTTCAACTTCAGCAACGGAAATGGTTTTTTTACAGTGAGGTCTGTTAAATTATTGAATTCCTTGCCCAAGGATGTGGTTATGGCAGATACAGTGGATACATTTAAGAGAAGATTAGATATATTTCTTTCAAAAGGGAACATACAGGATTATACTGTATATTAGTAAGCAAAACAGGAAGTTCTGATAGACTAATTTATTTTAACAGCAGGAAAGCTATGTAATTCTCATATCTCTGGTTTATGAGGCAAGGGTTGAACTTGATGGACTTATGTCTTTTTTCAACCTAATTTTCTATGTGACATTGTATATGTTAATGCAGATGTTCACCATATGCATTAAGCTCAGATAGCTGGCAATGCTGGCAAAGCTGGCAGAAAAACATGTGCTGGCAAATTGGGGATCTTGCCATGGATTTGTATAGAGTAAATAAGACAACTATCATCACTCAGAGAGTTGCTACCTGCCCCACCAGGCCTTCCGTGTGGCAATTAGAAGAGACAGGTGCAAAACACAGTGCATTATTTCTAGATTAAACATGAAATTGAACAAAACAGCCACGTGTCTACTCACAAAACCCCCAAACTACAGTTATAAAACTCTTCATAGTGTTAGGGTGTAGTGAAGTCATAGTCCAACTTCCTGATCTCAAAAGCCCAAGCCACCAAACTGCTGTTACATATAAACACAAGACACAGTCTGCTTCCATACACTCCACAGGACTCACAACAGCACCGTTCATGACCTATTGTAGTTTAGAATTACAACACTGTGCATGCACAGTACATTTTTTACTCAGAAAATGTTAATTTATGAACATACTAGTGTAAAAGCCCGTGTACACGGGCCAAGGTCCAGGTGATGTTAACCCTTTGAGTGTCAGAGGAATACATAACACATTGCAGACTTTGCCCTGGTGGAGAGTAGAGAGTTAATTTTAAAAAGCAGAATTGTTTGAAAGTTTGTTTAAAATGTGTTTAAATTAGCTCATTCTTCTAGACAAAGGGGGCCTCTTCACCTCTATGGAGGGGGAAAATATCTGGGTGAATTTTAGTGCTATTAATGACTTTGTTGCAGACAATAAGGTCTAAAAGAAGATTCATTATCTTAGGTAAAAATCTCAAAGTCTGGGAAGAAGATATACTCCCATATGGGAAAGTCTGCTAAGGTGAAAGGTCAAATGGGATATATATATATATATATATATATATATATATATATATATATATATCACTGATGACACAAAACAGAACACATTGTTGTCTCAAGGAAAATTCTAATGTGGAGTAAGAGCGCCATCTCCAGGATATAGCGTTATTACTAGTGTTTGGAATTTTTATCATAATATATGCATGACATCATAGTAAAATTTGGAATTTAGACTGTCCAATTAGATAATACTGATGATGTCACGGCATAATAAGAATGCTGTCTAGAAACAGAGATCCAGGGAGCTCAAGGACATAGAAGAATAAAACAGAGGTGAAAATTGAAAATAATTAGTATAGATAAGTTTACTTTATTGCAGAATATGTAAAGTATAAAAGGAGACTGTCACTTTAACATTGGGTGGACTAGTGACTTTTCCTCTCCAGATAATACTGTTTTCCCTGACTGGCGAAATGTTGATATTTTTCCAGCTCTGCACAAATGTCCTTGTTTCTAATGAATTACTCCAAAGTCTATGATTATGATCTTGCAAATAATTTATTTGGCTGTGAGGGATTTATATGAGTACATGCCTTCTAAAGTCTGTAGTATATAAACTCCAAGATCACACCAGTAGTTTGTATCTCAAGATTTATTTGGAGAACTGAATGCTTTTGAAAACAATCCCAGGAGCGTATAAATACTGAGTCATATGCTACTTCACTTCTTGACAATGCCAATACAGCATAATAAATGGAGAAAAAGCAATCAAAATAGATTTGGGGGACAGTAAATCAGAGAGCCTTTCAACACAAAGGAACAGACTAAAGTTTCCCTGGGGTACATAGGCTACACATTGAGTTCACTAAGTGTGGGCCATGAATTTGAATCATTTGGATGTCAGATTCATCCCCAGAGCTCAGGAATAAGTTGGAGTTCCCTCTGACTCAGCCGTGAAAACTATGATTAAATATAGGTGGCACTCAAAGGGGTCTCCTAAATTAAATGCTTGCCATCTTTTAAGGGGAACTATCACCCCAAATAAAGTCCCCCCCAATAATTAGCCATCTTGCAATAAAAGTGCCAGGGGTGCTATTAACCAGCTTAATTACTACTTGAGTTGGAAATCCTACTTCTGCCGAGACTGAAGGCCAGGCAACAGTGCTTTAGAGGCATTTGCCCTCCTGTGCAGTCAGACCCTTCTGGTACCTAAAGGTACCATGCAGCGCCTCCTAGAGGAGACCGGGACCGAGCACAGGCATGCAGATATCTGTAAGCAAGGATGTCTGTGATGTTGTCTGACTGTCAGTCTCGGCACATGTAGGATTTCCAGCTAACGTGGTAGTTATGCCAGCTAATAGTACCATTGGTACGCTTATCACTAGATGACTAATTATTTGTGGGAGACTTCATTTGGGGTGATAGTTCCCCTTTAATTCGTGCATATGATAAGAAAGTGGACCTGTCACTTTCACATATCTTTAGCTAATTTTAAAGAAAAGTAAAAACGGCCTCTATCTTATACTAATCATTTGTTTGTAATATAAATAGCTTTTGAGAAATTGATGTTTATTTGTAGGAGGCACAGGGTGGCATGTTATGCTAATTAGTACTGGGGTGGGCTACTGTTTGCACATGTTGTGCTTTGATTTTATCTAGGCAGAGGCCACAGATTAGGGAGATTTCTGTTAGCAAAGAATGTGGCAGGTTTGACATAGAGCAGAACTAATTAGCATACTATATATGGAATTAGCATCAAGTGCCACTGCACCACAAACACATGAAGGTTAATTCCTCAAAATGATCTAACTTACAGGAAAACAGCCAGTGCAACATATAGGCATATTTTAATTCTCTGTAGAAAAGAATATACATGTTTTAGCATGACAGGTCCACTTTAACCACTTTGCCAGCCAAGACTGACTTGCTGTAAAGCTGAATTCTATTTTTCCTCATTATTAACATATTAATCTTCTTGTTGAATAAAATTCATCTGTAGACAGCTTCACCACAGCTTATCTCATGTCAAAATATAAACACCCATTCCATACTGAATAACCTAGGTTACGTGGTGCAAGGAGATGAGCTACATACATGACAGTAAAGCATTAACGATGCATATTTAGTAATATAATTCAAAATGAGTGATGTTGTTGATCAAGCCTTAACCCATTAAAGACCTGCCGCGCAGGCGCGTTGTGGTAACTAAAGGACCATGGAACATTTCTTTTTTTTTTTTTGCAATTCGGATTCCAGACTCCCCGAACAGCGTGCAGCCATGCGGGGGGGCGGAATTCCATGACGGTCATAGTATGTCATGGGTCGTTAAGGGTATAACAACCCATGATGTGCTATGACCGTTAAGGGTCGTTAAGGGGTTAAGGACCAGAATGGGTCTCTTTATTTGTTTTTTTTATTTTTTTATGTGTGAAATAATTGGAAAGTTGCTGAGGAAGCCTTCCTCCTGCAGTAGAGTGACAATGGCTGTTGCTACTGATGAGGAGGAGGAGAGGCGGACCTGTCGAGAGTGCAACTACTGGGTGGTAGAGTACAAATGATGATATTTATCTCAGATCAGGGACAGAGGGGGAATTATATTTGAGGAATAAGTAAATTTCATGTTATATCTATTGTGTGCAGTGACAACAGAAAGCACAAGACATAAATGGTTGGAAACTGGCTGAGAAAGCCTTCAGCCTGCAGTTGATTGAAAATGGATGAGGATGGAGTTGGAGGTGCAGACCTATCAAGAGAGCAGCTATAGGATGGTGGAGTACAAACAATGATGTTCATCTCAGGCATATCTTAAAGGTCTGAGGGAAAATTTGTGGGATAAAAGAGAGATGTAAGCAAAGTTGGGCAGGAATAGGAGCAGAATGGAAAAGAGGGCAGACCAGTTAAACTGGTCAGTCTCGAGGGGATGTCTGAACTGGATAAAGTGGCTTAATCCATGGTGAATTAGTCCTTATAGAATTTGTAATATTATAGTATGAAAATATATATATTTGGGCCCTCTATGACAAAAAGAAATATTCTCTTTACCTTGACAGCTTTATATGTTCCAGTAGACAATAATTTATATTTTATGTCTCAAATACAATTTACAGTTACAACAAAACAGGTTTGTAAGTTCTCTATCCGTGTTTGTTTACGCTGTCAGAAAGAAGACTTAAAATAACATCAAACTGATAACAATGAATAAACAGCTGTTATCTGTCATTCCTACACTATGATTGGGAAATTAATTACATATGGATGAAAAATAGTCATCATAGATGTGTTGTTCACTTTTTGGCATATAGTTGCTTCTTTTGTAGAAGTGGAAAAATAAGACAACTAAAGAAAAACAAATCAAGCAAGAATACCAGTCAAAAAAAATAAAATTTCATGCAACATGGCATCAAAAACTTCATTTCCATTATACAACCCACTTAAAAACGAACTACCACCTCACAAAATCTGTAGCTTAACCAAGTCCCCATCTGGCAACTAGCTGCTTAGTAGCGCTAGTCACCAGAATTATTACCTTATTTAATAGATTTATACTCTCTTCTATGGCTGATGGTAGCATGGAGCGCGGACATCTTGCCACTGTGACGTCCGCACGCCTGCGCTGTCAGTCCCAGCCAGAGCCGGGTGGCTCCTAGCAACGCCTCCTAGACCCAGCTGGGACTGACAGCACAGGCGCGCAGACATCACAATTAACAGCCTATATTAAAGCCCTAGTAAAAAAAAACGTATTGCCCCATACCTCCCAAGTGTCCCTCTTTAGGAGGGACAGTCCCTCTTTTAGACCCAAATCCCACTGTCCCTCTTTCTCACCCTGATGTCCCTCTTTTTAGGGCATCAGATTGTGAGGTGTGTATATAAGTGCATCACATTGCTCTACAGCAATAAAACTCACATTATTGTTTGTTTAAATGTCAGTATATATGTTTATAAATTAGTCTGTGTAAATAAAATACTTTGGTCTTGTTATAAATCATTTATTAGGTTACACAAAGAGGTGTCAATAGGCCGTGAAATAGCCTAAAAATTCTTGGTAATGCCCCACCCACCAGCCACACCCCCATCAACACCTCCTAAAACACAAGTGTCCCTCTTTGTCACTTTGAAATGTTGGGAGGTATGTTGCCCCCAGTGTCATCTCTCAAACCTTTATGGTTTGAGAGATGAATGCTTCTAAAGTTGCCCTCTCCCTCCCCTCAGCATTTTAGCTGACTGCAGGGAACAAAGTCGTACGACTTTCAGGCGGCTCTCCAGCAGCCTGATCGCGTTAACTGAAAAAAAAAACTTTCACTGAAATGGTCTTCTACGTGTGCTTGGTTTGCAAGCACACGTAGAAGACCGTTTTAGTGAAAGTTTTTTTTTTAGTTAACGCGATCGCGGCTCTGAATCAGCTAGAAAGCAACTTTAGAAGCGTTCATCTCTCAAACCATAAAGGTTTGAGAGATGACACTGGGGGCAATACTTTTTTTTTACTAGGGCTTTAATATAGGGATTTGTAATACTTAAGCAGTACTATCCCTTTAAAGTGATAGTAATGTTTCACATAAACAGCAGCTCCAATTAATTTTCATAGTATTTAGGCCATGAAGAGTGTTATTTTAATTCTGTCAGTGATGTAGTTCAAGAGTAATTGAATGATAAAGTATCCCTCTCCCGCCCCTTTTACTGATGTAACACTGCTCACCTCAGATGTGGAATCTCGTTGTAAGACCAGACAGATAACAGCAGGGAACAATCTTCTTACTCTGAAAACAATGAAAACCCTGCCCCCTTGACAGGTTTTTCAGCTTTTTCCCTTACACTAATTGAAGATTGTTCCTCTCTGAGATCCATCCGGACAGTCTTGCTGCTCTGAGGTGAGCAGTGTTACATCAGTAAAAGGGGCGGGAGGGGCATACTTTATCATTGAATTACTCTTGAACCACAACTCTGACAGAATTGAAATAACACTCTCCATGGCCCAAATACTGTGATGATTAATTAGAGCGGCTTTTATTTTGAAACATTACTATCCATTCAACATACAAGCGGTTAAGCCTATGTTTAAATGTAAATCAGATGGTAAAAATACAAAGAAATACATTACGATAATATTTTCCCAATAAAACCAAATCATTTACAGAAATAAAATCATGAGAATAAAAACTCCTTGGCGAACTACCACTTTTGCCAGATCTGCCATTACAGTCACACTGTGTATATATGTATATCTTTATTTATATGGCGCCACACAGTGTAAGTAGCGCCTTACAAACGTACATTACAATAAATAAAAGGCGATAAAATAAGTATCACATTCATAGAAAGAATAGGAGAGAGGTCCCTGTCCCAAGGAGCTTACAGTATAAATAGGTAATAGGAGACAGACAACAGGGTAAGAGGGTGTCAAGTGCTGAGATTACAAGTGCTGAGTTTACAAGTGCTGAGTTTACAAATGCTGAGATTACAAGTGCTGAGTTTACAAGTGCTGAGATTACAAGTGCAGAGATTGCAAGTGCTGAGATTACAAGTGCTGAGTTTACAAGTGCTGAGTTTACAAGTGCTGAGATTACAAGTGCTGAGTTTACAAGTGCTGAGTTTACAAGTGCTGAGATTGCAAGTGCAGAGATTGCAAGTGCTGAGATTACAAGTGCTGAGTTTACCAGAAGGCAGTGCATGGTCCTAGTGCTCCAGAAGATAAGATTTCAGGGTAGACTTACAGACAGAGGGGGGTTGTTCAAGACGCAGGGAAATGTGCATGGAGTTCCATAGGTAGGGAGCGGAGAGTGAGAGACGGGAGAGGGCAGAGGGTGTGCATGGTGCACCAAGAAGTGAGTTGTGTGCTGAGTGAAAGAGGCGGACAGGAACATAAGAGGAGATGAGGGAAGAGAAGTAATGAGGGGTATCAAAGTGAGTAAACAGATACACTTATCAGTATCACTTAAAAGTCAGTAGACGTAATACTTCCTAGTTATAACCTCCCACCAAAATTATTAAGACCAAAAAATTCTTAACGGCTCCTATGAACCACAGAACACAAACTCTGCCCACTTTACATGGTAATCTTAAGTAAGCTCATACCCTTTGCCTCCTTCCAAACTACTGATGCCAACCATCATGAATGAAATCCAGAATAGTTTGAATATATTATCCCCTGAACAAAGGAACAAGGCAAAATTCATGTGCGCAACTTGTACTAAGTTGGGGGACTGGGACATGTTACTGCAGTTTTATTTAACGTAGTACCATTTTCCAAAGTAAGACTCCTTGTCCAGCCTAACTGCTGACAATGGAAGTGATATTGTATATGAGAGCACATTTACTGCTTATCCCTTGGTGTCAATAAAAACAAATTGTGTTTCTGAATACACCCATAACTACAAGCTGGCACGTCCAACAGACAGGCAGTGTTTACCAGTAGGCAATGAGCAGACACGTTCAACTTGCAAATAAGCACAGAAAACAATTTAGTATAACCAAGTGTGCAAACATGATCATATAATAGTCACGTTGGCTTGCGTTTTCTGAAAGCACTCATTTTCCTTATGTCAGTAACCTATAATCTGAATTCTGTGTCCATCAAATGGCAGCAACGGAAAGGAGGTAAAAGTAGAAGACAAGGGAAGTGCAATTATCTGTGTATACTGTTTTCGAGGTTCAGATGTGTTTAATTAACTCTGGAGATAAAAAAACAAAAGTATTTAAACACAAATACACTTTTTTAAAGGGAAAATATATGTTATATGGCTTTTCCTGCTGAGTAAAACAAGTGTACTCCCATTCAAAAGTTATTACTGTTCAAAAATTGTTGGATCAAACAAAACAACAGTGCTAGTATTCAAAGGGCAAATATTATTTTGTGCACTCTAATGGAGAGATTTAGCCTTAGATTATAGTGCTCCATTATAAGTGATAGGAACAGCACCACCTGCTGATCACAATATAGGATTTTGGTTCAAAGTAAAAAGAAAAATTAGTTGTAATACATTTTGAATTTGAGTTTTCTCTGTACCCTTGTTTAAATTGGCAGGGAAAGCCATATAACACTTTTTTTCGTAACAAAACAGTATTGCTCCTCAAAAGAGGAACTATACTTTAGGACGCTGTTCTTTATTCAACAGTCAGTTATATCTATATATGTTTTAGTTGTGTGTCTGCTTTTACTTGTTTCAGATTTCAATCCGACTACTATGATAAATACATCTGACTGCTGTATGAATGACATCTACCTCATTAAGCCCTTCTGATATACAAAATAATTATACAGATATACCTGACTGCTGTATGATGAATTCCTACCTAGAAAAATGCTTCAGTTACACACAGTAATGATACAGATACACCTGACTGCTCTATGATGGACTCCTACCTAGGTTAAGTACTTCCGTTACATATAGTAAAAATATAATTTCACTTGACTGCTGTATGATGGACTCCTACCTATGTAAATGCTTCTGTTACACACAGTAATTATATAGATACATCTGACTGCTGTGTGATGGACTCCTACCTATGTAAATGCTTCTGTTACACACACTAATTATATAGATACACTTGACTGCTGTATGATGGACTTCTACCTAGGTAAGTGCTTCCATTATACAGTAATTATACAGATAAACCTGACTGCTGTATAATGGACTCCTACCTAGGTAAGTGCTTCTGTTACACACAGTAATTATATAGATAAACCTGACTGCTGTATGATGGACTCCGACCTAGGTAAGTGCTTCTGTTACACACAGTAATTATTTAGCTACACTTGACTGCTGTATGATGGACTCCTACCTAGGTAAGTGCTTCTGTTACACACAGTAATTATATAGCTGTACCTGACTGCTGTATGATGGACCCCTACCTTGGTAAGTGCTTCTGTTACACGCAGTAATTATATAGATACACCTGACTGCTGTATATTGGACTCCTACCTAGGTAAGTACTTCTGTTACACACAGTAATTATATAGATACACTTGACTGCTGTGTGATGGACCCCTACCTAAGTAAGTGCTTCCATTACACAGTAATTATATAGATAAACCTGACTGCTGTATGATGGACTCTTTTCTAGGTGAATGAATGTTATACAAATTAATAGCCACTTATTCTTAGAGTGCAGTTCCCCTTTAAACATAGATTATTATGACAAGTTTTTTAGAGACACTTGTTATGCCCCAATGATCCCTGAAACAATGACGGCATACCCTATCCCTGGATAGACAGGGAATCAACTAGCCATTCTGCACCAGGGGACAGGTAGAAAGGAGGGTCCATCTGTTTTTATGCACAAAGACAAAAGAGAACTACATTTTGGGCAAACACGTACCTCCCAAGTGTCCCTCTTTAGGATGGACAGTCCTTCTCTGAGTGCCAAATCTTTCTCTCCCAATGTGATACACTTATATATACACACCATACAGTCTGATCTCCTAAACACAGGGACACCAGGGTGATACACTTCTATATACACTATACAGTCTGATCTCCTAAACACAGGGACACCAGGGTGATACACTTCTATATACACTATACAGTCTGATCTCCTAAACACAGGGACACCAGGGTGATACACTTCTATATACACTATACAGTCTGATCTCCTAAACACAGGGACACCAGGGTGATACACTTCTATATACACTATACAGTCTGATCTCCTAAACACAGGGACACCAGGGTGATACACTTCTATACACACCACGCAGTCTGATCTCCTAAACACAGGGACACCAGGGTGATACACTTCTATACACACCACGCAGTCTGATCTCCTAAACACAGGGACACCAGGGTGATACACTTCTATATACACTATACAGTCTGATCTCCTAAACACAGGGACACCAGGGTGATACACTTCTATACACACCACGCAGTCTGATCTCCTAAACACAGGGACACCAGGGTGATACACTTCTATACACACCACGCAGTCTGATCTCCTAAACACAGGGACACCAGGGTGATACACTTCTATACACACCACACAGTCTGATCTCCTACACACAGGGACACCAGGGTGATACACTTATATACACACACCACACAGTCTGATCTCCTAAACACAGGGACACCAGGGTGATACACTTATATACACACCACACAGTCTGATCTCCTAAACACAGGGACACCAGGGTGATACACTTTTATACAAACCACACAGTCTGATCTCCTAAACACAGGGACACCGGGGTGATACACTTATATACACACCACACAGTCTGATCTCCTAAACACAGGGACACCAGGGTGATACACTTATATACACACCACACAGTCTGATCTCCTAAACACAGGGACACCGGGGTGATACACTTCTATACACACCACACAGTCTGATCTCCTAAACACAGGAACACCAGGGTGATACACTTCTATACACCCCACACAGTCTGATCTCCTAAACACAGGGACACCAGGGTGATACACTTCTACACACACCACACAGTCTGATCTCCTAAACACAGGGACACCAGGGTGGTCATCAGACTGTGTGGTGTGTATAGAAGTGTATCACATTACTCCACAGCAATAAAACTCACGTTACTGTTTGTTTAACCCTTTGAGTGCCAGAGAGGCGTGTATTGGGCACCCCACTGGGACTCAAAGGATTAAAGAGACAGTAATGTTCCATAAAATATGGTTCTAGTTTTGTAGAGGTTAAACAGTTATACTCTATGCCACAAATCTTATCTCTCAAACCGCTACAGTTTGAGAGATATTCACTTTTAAAATTCCCCCCTCCCTCCCCGTCTCCTGATGTCGGCTGTAAAGCTGACAGCAGAAGATTCGAGTCATGAGACTCAAGGAGGCTCTTCAGCAGAGCATAAATCGCATTATTTAAGAAGAATGACTTCATTGGAAAGGTCTACAATGTGTGCTTGCAAACCAGGCACACTTTGTAGACCTTTCTGATGAAGTAATTCTTTTGCAATAACGTGATTTCAGCTCTGCTGCAGAGCCGCCGGCTGTTCCCAGGACCAGGATCTCCTGCTGTCAGCACAGCACTGATGTCAGGAGACGGGAGGGAGGGGGGAACTTTCAGTGCAAATGTCTCTCAAACCATAGCGGTTTGAGAGATAGGATTTGTAGCATATAGTTTATTTTTTTAACCTCTACAAAACTAGAACCATTTTTTATGGGACATTACTGACCCTTTAACTACGCTCTTTTACTTAGGGTTGTTTCAAGCGAGTTAGGCCAACAAAATAATAGGTTTTCTTTTATCCAGTAAACCTTGCCCCACTTTTAACCTTTTAGGGACCAGAGGGGTGTGAAACACTTTGCAAGGCAATACGTTGAACATCCCTCTGGTCCTTAACCCCTTAATGACCATTGACAGTCCTGGCACATCATGGGCCGGCGAGCCATAAGGACCAATGACATGCCAGGACCGTCATGGAACTCAGGGCTCCTCTGTGCGTTCGGGGAGACCTGAAATGGATGTGCACAAAAAAAAAGTCCATGGTCCTTAACTGGCAGCTACATGCGCGATTGACCAGTCCTTAAGGGGTTAAAAGTTTGATGTCAATAGATCAAGTCTTTTGCTGGCAATAAATTGGTATTCACTGTTCTGAGCAACACACAATTTTCTGTTGCCGGTAAAAGTTTGACAGCCATAGAAATGGATTGAACATTTCTGAACTGGAAAGAATCAGTCAGATGCAATAGTAACAGAATGATCTATGTTTCTAGGAAAACCAGAATCTAGATCACAGTCACAGCAAATACAATAATAGTCCCTGAAGGATTTGTACAATGAACAGAAACATTCCTAGAACTTGGGATTGATGCAGAGCGAGTTGAGAAACTAATGTAAAGGTAATAATCGCTTAAAGGGATAGTAATACTTCATTTTATCTTTATTTTATAGGCATTAGAAAAACATGAAGAACGATGTGTCTTATCTCTCAAACCTTTATGGTTTGAGAGATATTCACAAGCAAAGTTTCCCCTCCCGCCCCTTTTACCTAGTGTAAGCCATCTCTTCTCAGATGTGGAATGCAGTCCATAGACCAGACAGATAACAGCAGGGGGTTATCTTCTTCCTATGAGAAAAATGAAAACCCTGCCCCCCTTGACAAGTTTTTCAGGTTTTTCCCTTATCTTAATTGAAGATTGTCCCTCTCTGCAATCTACCTGGGCACCTCCCTTCTGATCTGGCTGAACAGTGTTACATCAGTAAAAGGGTCGGGAGGGGGATACTTTGTCACTGAATTACCCTTGAACTATAACTCTGACAGAATTGATAACACTCTCCAAAGTCCAAATACTATGATGATTAATTAGAGCTCTTTTTATTATGAAACATTACTATCTCTTTAAGTCTATGGAGGGAATGCCATAGTCGGTATTTTTTTTAAGAAAAGGTGGCAACCCTAGGAGAGAAGGGCTGAGGGCTGGAGTACCAAACAGCTGGAGGTTTCACCCTTTGAGTGCCAGAGACGTATCCAAAGCATTTTGTTGCAAAAGCATTGGATACCTCTCTGGCATTCAAAAGGTTAACACTTTGAGTGTCAGAGGGGGCATCTAGTGCATTGTATTGGATGCCTTTCTGGCACTCAAAGGGTGAAAGATTGACTAGCCAATGTCCAACAGAATAAAATAATGAATCATTACTGTTTTGGTCAGTCTGTGAGATAAGCTGTCTAATATCTCCAGATCTTTGTAATATACATTTGCAATGGCAAATAACGCACCTGGAACAACATGATCTTTTTGCTAATGACATTTGGCAAGAGGTAAAGGTTATTTTAGTCTGTTCAGGAACGGATTATGAAATGAAATGAGTCACAAGGTAAAAATTGAGAAATCAATATTCGCATTTTAATTTCCCTTAGGAACAAGGAGAATTCATTTTAAAATGCCACAAATGTAAGCAAATTATTTGTAGCTTATTTATATACATTAATGGGCTGGAGGTGAAATTGCATTGTCAATGAAGACACTGTTAGGGATGGGTGCATATGAACCATTTCCCCTGTGAATTCGCTTCTCGATTAAATCAAATGTCCAGTCATATTCACGGACATCAGGGTGGAAACAACTGAGAAAATTGATTTAGCTCATGAACTATACATGAGATAAATCAGCACTTCATGTTTACTGGTGATGTACCTTTATATATCAGACCTTCTCCCGGTCTAAAAGCCCTGCGTCTTTGTATCTAAAAACAACTATAATATATATTGTGTAAAAATATAACTTCTTATTATAAAAGCATGTAAAAAAAATGTAATAATAAATATATATTCCATCATAAAATTCCTCACTAACTGAGAAAATACAGATGTGGAAATACTTAGAAACCCAGGAGTGAGGAGCTTAGGAATTTTAAAAAAGAAAACATATACTGTACATGCGTTGTGGCACTGAAATGTACGTACATCTAGGTGTTCATCAAAATTAGGAACATTCCGTCTTTATTTATTTATTTATTTCTCTTTCTTTCTCTTTCCTTATTCGTGTGCATGTATGCTTGTGTGTGTGTATCTCTGTGTGTGTTTGTGTATGTGTGTGTTTATGTGTGTATATGTGTGTGTTTGTTTGTGTGCTTATATGTGTATGTGTTTGCGTCTGTGTGTGTGTGTTTATGTGTGCTTGTGGGTGTGTGTTTGTGTAAGGGTGTGTGTATCTGTGCGTGTGTTTATGTGTCTGTTTATATGTTTGTGTCTGTGTTTGTCTTTATGTGTGTGTGTGTTTATGTGTGTATGTGTGTGTGTGTGTTTGTGTGTATGTGTTTATTTGTGTATGTGTTTGTGTGTGTGTGTTTGCGTGTTTATGTGTGTATGTGTTTGTGTATGTGTGTGTATGTTTGTGTAAGGGTGTGTGTATCTGTGTGTGTGTGTTTATGTGTGTGTGTATGTGTTTTAGTCTGTGTATTTATGTGTGTGTGTTTATGTGTGTATGTGTTTGTGTCTGTGTGTGTTTCTGTGTGTGTGTGTGTTTATGTGTTTGTGTGTGTGTGTTTATGTGTGTGTGAGTGTTTGTGTAAGGGTGTGTCTATCTGTGTGTGTGTTTATGTGTGTGTGAGTGTTTGTGTCAGGGTGTGTCTATCTGTGTGTGTGTTTATGTGTGTGTGTGTGTGTGTGTATATTTGGGTATGTGTGTATCTGTGTGTTTGCGTGAGTGTGTTCATGTGTGTATGTGTGTGTGCCTGTATATATGTATGTGTGTATATATGTGTGTTTGTGTATGTGTGGTTTCATGTGTTTCTATCTGTGTGTGTGTGTGTGTGTGTGTGTGTGTGTGTGTGTGTGTGTGTGTGTTTGTGTGTGTGGGTGAGAGGTGTACTGTCTATTTTTACCTTTCTCTTAGCTGGAACTTTATTAGATTTGGAGGAAAGGGGGCTCAATAATCTGGGAGTCCAGGAAAGTAGCAACAACAGTAACTATAAGTTGCTGAGAAGCCTCTTTGCATGGACAGCCTACACCTTTGCTCATCGTTTCTTTCTCCGGTTAATACCGGCAGAGAGGGGCCACAGACTGTTACGCCAAAGTATAAACGTGATGTGCGTGCTGGGGTCTACATTTGATCCGGTGTAGGCTCTAGAGATTGAAACATGTATCATGACACAGTATTGACACAAATTATGTATGTATCTCGCTTACCTACACTCAAAGAGGGACTCTCCCGACTACAAAGAGACACTTGAGAGTTATGGTGTCTATTTGTTATGAAAAAGTATGTGATAATGCATTTCTTATTGAGTCAAACAAGGTACTCTCACTGTTCAGAGAGATTTCATGTACATTTTTTTAATCAGATTTGTTAGCAGCTAGTGACCAAAAAAGGCAATTTTTTTTTCATCTCTCTCCATATTAAAGCTTGAGTCATGGACCACATATCTTTACAGTAAGTGATAGGAACAGCACTGCCTGGCAACCACAATAGAAATTTGCAGCGTAATTTTTGCGAAATTTGTAATGTAATAACTTTTCAGTGGAAAATCTTCAAACAGTAAGAATACCCTTGTTTTCCTCAGCAGTAAAAAGAAATTACAGCATATATTATATATATATATATATATATATATATATATATATATGTGTGAAATTCTTACAAAATAAGCACACCAAATTACCCTATGAGTGCCAGTGGGCTGCGCATTCAAAGGGTTAATATATTCACATTGAACTGAAACCTCTCTTTGTTGATAAGCACAAAGCATTGGTCCCTATTTACATACAAAACAGCACAAACTAATGTTTTATTGATAAAAGCTGCATGTGAAATAAATGAAAAACAGAAAACGGGTTTCCATAATCCCAGGGACAGATACAAGACATCATTTAATTTTCTCTTAGCTGATAGACATCTTTTTTTATTCCGACTCCATGTCTGAATTTTGCTGTGTCTATTTTTTTTGTCTGCCATCTTAATTAAAATGTAAATTTCTTTTGTAGCACATATCTCTATAATGCTAAAATGATTTAAGAAAGGAGATTTGAATTGGTTTTATCATTCAAATGTATATCTTTCTTTTTCTATCTTGGAGCCAATCATTTGAAGAAAACCAACTGCACGGGCAGGACCGGACTGGGAATAAAAATCAGCTCTAGAAAAAATGGAATACCAGCCCAACATTTCTCCCTAATGACAGCCATGTTCCCTGATTCACCAGAATGGCCACCCATTTCTTTTAGTCTTCCTCTTACACACATTTCCCATCATTCCACATAATACACAGCCGAGAGAAGTGTCTGGTAGCAAGACTGGCCCCAGGACGTAGCAAATCGGGAAGTTTCCCAGTTGACATCAGTGGTATGCTCAGTGCTTCTGGGAAATTGATAACATCAAGGTGGGCAGGGTTTTCCTTATGCTCACAGTAAGAAGATTGTCCCTCGCTGTGAGCTGTCCAGTCAAGCGACCAGATTCAACATCTGCATGGAGGTGCATACAAGAGGTAAAAGACACCAGAGGGGTATTCTTTAAAATGTAATTACTTTTGAACTACAAGTCGGACATGACTGAAATACAGCGCTACATGATCTATAACAATGGTTCTCGGTGGCCATTAACAGGCCAGGACTTAGGAATTTCCCTGCTAGGGAACAAGTGTAGTGATCAGAGGCTCATTCACATTGATTAACTCACCTGTGCTCTAACACAGAAATCCTCAAATCAAGGCTTGTTAGTGGCCACTGAGGGCACGGGCTGAGAACCACTGATCTATAACATATGAGCATTAATCAGCGCTGCATCCATTGGCATCCATTAGTATCCCTTTAAAGGGTCTTGTTAACATTGTGAAAGCAGAAAATGACACTGTTTAGTTACAGGATTCAGTAGAGTTTAAATACAAAAAACAGTGGGATTATACACACAAGAAAAAAAAAACAATTCTGAATCAAACCAAATCAGGGAAGAAATAAAAAGCCCTCAAATTCCCACTGATTTAAATGATAATTTTTAACACACTGAAAGATACAGAGTTATCTAACACGTTGACTTGAAATGCGTTTGGAGACCTAGCCACATTTAAATTAATGCCCCATTTTATTTAAACCCTATTATACAGCTGGGTGGCTCCAGAAGAACTCTTCTTTTCTTTTGTGCCCAATAAATAGATATTCCTGACTGTTTCATGTTTTACACCTGTCTAGGCAAGCCCTTTTTATAAACATATCAATAGTTACTGATTCCAAGGATACATTTCCCATTTAACTCCTTGGATGGTACTGACATCCGCAACGCATTTCGAGATATGTCACCAGCTGCCAAGGGATTAAAATATGCTATGAAGCTTGAAATTAGAAATCATAAAAAAGTGCATTCTATAGCAAATTATCATTCAGATTAACATCAAACAATATTACTAATTTAAATGGTAATTATGAAGCTGGGCAGGTATTCATGTTTGGCATAAATAAAAGAACATCAAAAGCTGCTGTATTATAATGAACCTACTTTATTATCTGTTTACCTATTTCATTTACTTAATAACATTAAAGTGTAGACTAAAATATGAACCGGAGGCTATGTTATCAAGCAGAACGCTTTTCATGCAACATGCATCTTTTCAATAAAATTATTTTTTACAAAAGTCTCTTAAAGGGTTAGTAATGTTTCAAAATAAAAGCAGCTCTAATTAATCATCATAGTATTTGGACTTTGGAGAGTGTTATTTCAATACTGTCAGAGTTGTAGTTCAAGAGTAATTGAATGGCAAAGTATCCCCCTCCCGCCCCTTTTACTGATGTAACACTGTTCAGCCAGAGCAGCAGGGAGGTGCCCAGGTAGATTGCAGAGAGGGACAATCTTCAATTAAGATAAGGGAGAAACCTGAAAAACTTGTCAAGGGGGCAGGGCTTTCATTGTTCTCATAGGAAGAAGATTGTCCCCTGTTGTTATCTGTCTGGTCTATGGACTGCATTCCACATCTGAGAAGAGATGGCTTACACTAGGTAAAAGGGGCGGGGAGGGGAAACTTTGCTTGTGAATATCTCTCAAACCATAAAGGTTTGAGAGATGAGACTTATATCGTTCTTTATGTTTTTTTTAATGGCTACAAGATAAAATAAAGATATAACAAAGTACTACTATCCCTTCAAAAAGACCCAATGCAATAAAAAAAAAGTTGGTTATTTTGAACCCATTTTTCCTGAAGGGCAGTTGACGGTCCAGGCACATCACATACTTTGTAATGAGCAATGTAAGCAAAAACTGGGGTCTGAAATTGACACCTCCAAGACCAGAGTGGTCTCTCTCAGACCCCTGTTCGGTGCTCTGGTATACGTAATCAGTCACGTGTGCCCGTGCTCTAACAACGATCAAAGCTGTCCTTAAGCGAAGGTCACTTCCTCAAAACCACTGGTCGTTAAGAGGGTTAAATAGCTTTTTAAATCACCTATACTCTGCATTACCATTTTGTATTTAGAGAACTAGTTTTTGACCTATTTAGATGTAGAAATTATGCTAAATAAAGCATGCTATGCAACCACTTTCTGTTCTGGCCCAGCATTTCTTCCCTTTTCTTAGGCATAAATGTATGAATGTAGTTTCACGCTAAAGCCAGTTTACTTAGGCTAAAAATTCTCCCCTTAATGCCACTTTTGACAAGGGGAGGAAACTCACGATTTATGGGTTTTTCATGGTATTCTTTTCATCTCCTTTTCTTGCTTAATACCATATATTAAACAGAGGAAACAGAGTGATTTCAAAGTCTTAACACTGGCAGAGATTGTCAGCTGGTATGCACTGCAGCGATCATTCAATGTACTGCATACCCTGATGCATAGCCATTGGACTTGTGCTAGAAAATTCCCACAGTCTTCCTATAGACACATGAGCAGGGGAGAACTGGAAACGTGGCCCGTGGAGGGGGCACTATCTACTATTGCTCGAGCCCACTGTTCCAGCTCACCCTCTTTTGTTAATTTTAAAATTGGCATTAATGTTGTGAAGTAAGGCAAATGCTATCACAGAGCTTACAGTTGAAATGGGGCTACACTAGTGATACTATAGAGAATACAATTTAAGTAATGCTACACTAGTGAAACCATAGAGCTTACAAGGGAAGTAAGTTATGCTACTAGTATAGTTCCATATGGATCATAGCTCTGTGATATCACTAGTGTAGCTCCATTTCAATTGTAAGCTCTGTTATCTCTCTAGTTAGCTCCATTTACAGAAGTAAGAGGGAGATTGAGTGAACCAGTGGCCCACTGGCCCAGAAAAAAAAATGGCTAATACAATATAAAGGTGATTTTGAAAGTTTTTTTTTTAGATGACAGTGTCATCTGTCACTGTCTCCCCCTGCTGAGAGAGATGCATATTTCTGAGTTATTGTAGTTTAAACTTGTTTGTTTGTTTGTTTGTTTGTTTGTTTCTTTTACACTAACAGTACCCTCTAGTGGTCAGATTCAACTTATTCTATTGTATTCTCTGAGACAGATGAGTCAGGGACAAAAAGTCCTCCATAGAAAGTGATAAAAACTGTTAAGTCATGCTGTCATTTGAATTTTCAGGAAGTAATCATGCTGTAATTCACTCCCTGATAATTCAAACTTTATAACTTTTGAATAAAAAAAATGATATTGGGAGTGCTTTTTAGTACTCAACAAAAAAGCCCTATAACATATAGGGTTTCAATAAATAATGTTTAATGCTCCTTTAATAATATTTGGCAGACCAAAATATTCGAAATGATCCATCTTCGCAGGATACAGCCGCAGGACCATTTTGAATATTTTATTAACATAAAGCTCCACAATTTTTTCTAGAGATTCCAATGCATTAGATATTCATGGTGCTGTTTGTATGCAGATGAAATAGAAATACTGTTACTGTTGGTCTCCCTTGTCATTCATTTGTGCAGATACAAGCAGTCAAGTGGATCAGGCCCTCTCTACTGCGCACTGTCTGCCAGTTGGGAAGCCGGGCATAAAAGCGAAAGGAAGATGCCAAGCTGGCAGCCACTGAAAGGTAATACTTTCTGACAATAAGCGAAGGGTGGCATCTGTTGAGCTTTACCAACAGTATTAGTGCATTAAATACAACACAGTCATCAACTTTAAAGGAAAAGTAGTCTTTCATTTTAACTTGTATTGTGTATGTGTTTGGGTATAGATGGATAAACACAGACACACATATATATATATAGAGAGAGAGACAGAGAGCGTGAGAGAGAGAAAGAGAAAAATGATCTGCCAATCATGTGAAAATGAGCACTCAAAGGACCGAGATAAAGGCCCATGTCTATCTATCTATCTATCTATCTATCTATCTATCTATCTATCTATCTATCTATCTATTTATCTATCTATCTATTTATTATCTATCTATCTATCTCATATCTATCTATCTATCTCATATCTATCTATCTATCTATCTATCTATCTCGTATCTATCTATCTATCTATCTATCTATCTATCTATCTATCTATCTCGAGCTACCTCTGTCTATCTATCTATCTATCTATCTATCTATCTATCTCATATCTATCTATCTATCTATCTATCTATCTATCTATCTCGAGCTACCTCTGTCTGTCTATCTATCTTTCTATCTATCTATCTATCTATCTATCTATCTATCTATCTATTTATCTATCTATCTATCTCTATCTACCTTTATCTATCTATCTATCTATCTATCTATCTATCTATCTATCTATCTCTATCTACCTTTATCTATCTATCTATCTATCTATCTATCTATCTATCTATCTATCCATCTATCTATCTATTGAGAGATGGACACAATGAATAATTTTGTGACTGCCAGTGTGCCCATTCAAAACTAGCAATGTTGGTGCTAAGGTTCACACAGCATAGCTGGGAGTAGTTTTTGGGGACCTGAAAAAACAGAATTGATTTATAGTGGTCCAGTTTAAGGTGAGTGAGGCTCGATTATTAGGTGATTTTGATGATACTTATAGGTATAGTTCATCTGAATCTCTTTGGATGCAAGGCAGTGGTTTGAGAGGTATCTGACTTCCAAAAGAATAAGCTACTGTAGTATTCATTTTCCAATATTAATGTACCTGTCCTATTATTGTTTAACCCTTGAAGGGCCAAACGGGTGTGCAACTAATTTCTTTACCCCTCTGGACCTTAAAGGGTCAATCCAATTCCTTCTGAGTAATTCTGATGATAAGTGGTGATTAATTTGCTCCGTTGGATAGGTACCATTGCATTAGATGCTGCTTTTTCACTTAAATCAGGAGTTACCACCTGCTGCCTTGTGTTAGATGTTAGAAATCAGAATCAAATACAGAAATAGCACAGAAGCCCTCAGTGGCTTCACAAGGAAAGATCCAGGAGATACCAGTTCAGTTTGATACAGTTGGTAGAGGTTGTTATCCATCATGAAATTTCAAAACAAAGCTGTTTTGTAACAATAATTTTTTTGCATCTGTACCCACCCTCAGAGATGGTTCCAATTTCCTGGTCGTTGTTTTGGGCTAGGAAACAGAGGTACCAACATCAACTCATTAATTGAACTTCTTATCTTTGATATGTAATCAATTCAACATTTTATTACGAAAAAATTATTACTCCAACTACAGGGAGGTGCTTTACTCCAAATATATTACAGTTTAAGCTATTTTTAATTAAACTGTAATTTTCTGTTATTAATACCAGCAGCAATGGTTGAAAACTATACCGTAGAAAAAAGTATATCTTATTTTGTTTTCCAAATTAACTTACCTAGGTAGGTGTCCTTCATATAGTAGTCAGGAATACCTACACACACACATACACACATATATGTTCATAATATATCTACAGTTGTCTATAGTGATCTCTACTGATGTCTGCTTCTAGGTCACACCTCCTCTCAATAAACAGTGTCCAGAATGGATGGAAAGGGTCATAAGTATGGATGGGAGAATTATTCTGATGAAAAAAATTAACATAGAAACATAGAATTTGACGGCAGATAAGAACCATTCGGCCCATCTAGTCTGCCCAATTTCCTACTGTAAAAAAAAAAAAAACACAAGGAAGACATGGTCTTCCAACTCCCATTCGGGACTCCACAGGAAGGCCTCATTCTGCAATCATCTGTCATGAGGTACTAAGTTGTGAGTATGTCTGCACATGAGTATGTGCATGATGGTGAATGACTGTGTAGGTCATGACATCAGCACTGGAACTTCAAAAACATGGTGCAGGAATGTCAAAACTCAGCCATGGAATGTGTTTCCACCCTTGCATTCCCTTGCAGGTACTTCTACAAGGAGAAAATGTCATCTTCTGCATGTGCCTAGTCTATAACATTTATCAGATAGTAAACTTAAACCAGGGGGCTAGAACATATATCAAATGCAAACAGGGAAAGTTTATAGATATAATCATCCCTGGGGACTTTTGAAATGAGCTCACCTTGTGATCTTTGAAATATTAACTCTTAACACTCCCAAGAAAACAGATTGTAGGTGCTATGTCAGTGTTTGCTATAATTCACTGATTATTCAGTCAGTCCTCAATGAAACTTTGTGCTACAGTTCTGAGATATTACTTCTTACACACTCACAAGACCAGCAGAACTTCCCCCTTTCTGGTAGAAATGTCACTCATTTGGACATTAAAATGTTAGCAATGTCCCAGAAAACCTTGTTATAGTTTTGTAGAGGATGAACAAATAAGCTTAATGGCGCAAACCCTATCTCTCAAACCGCTATGGTTTGAGAGATATAAGCATTGAAAGTCCCCCCCTCCTTTCCCTTCTCCTGATGTCAGCTGTAAACCTGACAGCAGGAGATCAGTGTTGGCCGGCACGAGGAGGCTCTGCAACAGAGCCGAAATCACGTTATTGCAAAATAATTACTTCATTGGAAAGATCTAAAAAGTGTGCTTGCAAACCAGGAACACTTTGTAGACCTTTCTAATGAAGTAATTATTTTTCAATAACGCAATTTCAGCTCTGCTGAAGAGCCGCAGGTTGATCCCCAAACTGGGATCTCCTGCTGTCAGCTAGACGCTGACATCAGGAGAAGGGGAGGGAGGGTGGAACTTTCAATGCTTATATCTCTCAAACCATAGCGTTACAATGCCTTGTGTACCCCTCTGGCACTCAAGGAGTTTACTATTTTTGAGTGCCAGAGACGTAGCTATCACTTTAACCTCTCTGGCACTCGAAGGATTAAAAAAAGGTTAGGCTTCAAAGGATTTTAAGTGCCTCAATGCACTTTGTAGTTAAATTGTCTCTTGCTTTTGTCATATTTGACTTGAGATAAAGAGTAGAAGCCATAATAACTTTATTTCATTTTTTTTTCCCCCGTGTCTGGGATTCGGTGGTTGACTGGTGACCTTTAGAAAAACAGGGAAGGTTTGATTAATGGCATTCACGTGGATAACATGCAGGTGGGTTGGAAAAGAATTCCTAAAAAAATCTTTTCAGCCGTGACATTTGTTATGAAAATGGAGCAGCAGTTGTGTTATGTAAATGAGCTAGAGGTCGTTACACAATAAACAGGTTTGTGACAGCTGGCCGTGGCATTTATTTTGTTAAGTTCAAACAACAAATATGATCAGGCTTTATAAACAAACATGTCATTTTTAATAATGGTTATCTTTCACGAGACAATCTTAATCAAATCATAAGAGGTTGCTCCTCAATTAGTCCAGTTTACTTGGTGCTGCTATGATATGATGACTTCTCCAGTTTATCACTTCTTCAGTTCCTATGTTATTCTATAGAGCCTATTGAAGAAATCTTAGTGCATAGGCTCCATAGAATAACTATACCTGGAGGCTGACACGGAGGCGCTTGAGCAGAGCCGCAATCTCGTTATTTTCCACGAATCCCTTCATTGGAATGGTCTAAAATGTGTGCTTGAAAACCAGGTACACGTTTTAGACCATTCCAATGAAGGGATTCATGGTAAATAACGAGATTGCGGCACTTCTCAAGCGCCTCCGTGTCGGCCGACACGGATCTCCTGCTGACAGCTTTACAGCTGTCAGTAGGAGACAGCAAACTTTAAACGCCTGTATCTCTTAAACCATAGCGGTTTGAGAGATACGTTTTTTTGCATTTAGCTCAGCTTTTTAAGCTCTTTTAAATGCAAAAAAAAACTTTTTTGTGGACAATACTAACACTTTAAGGTTAAGGTAAGCAGGAGAGTTATAATTTAAGACGTTCTCATGGTCATTTAACTCCTTGTGGTCCAGAGGGGTGATGTGCAAAGCATTGTAAAGGAATACACTGCACACCCATCTGGTCTTCAAGAGGTCAATGGAAATTTGCAGGATTTTCATAGCAACTCTACGGTGCAGTTGTTTTGCTCCAGAATTGCACCACTTTAAAGGGATAGTAATGTTTCATAATAAAAGCAGCTCTAATTAATCATCATAGTATTTGGACTTTGGAGAGTGTTATTTCAATTCTGTCAGAGTTGTAGTTCAAGAGTAATTCAATGACAAAGTCTCCTCCTCCTGCCTCTTTTACTGATGTAACACTGCTCAGCCACAGAAGAAGGGAGGTGCCCAGGTAGATTGCAGAGAGGGACAATCTTCAATTAAGATAAGGGAAAAACCTGAAAAACTTGTCAAGGGGGCAGGGCTTTCATTGTTGTCATAGGAAGAAGATTGTCCCCTGCTGTTATCTGTCTGGACTGGATTCCACATCTGAGAAGAGATGGCTTACACTAGGTAAAAGGGGCGGAAGGGGGAAACTTTGCTTGTGAATATCTCTCAAACCATAAAGGTTTGAGAGATAAGACTTATATCGTTCTTCATGTTTTTTTTAATGCCTACAAAATAAAATAAAGTTAAAACGAAGTATTACTATCCCTTTAATTAGATGAATACAACTCATAGTACATCAGTGTCAGGGATTCTCTACTGCCTTTCATTATGGACGTCTTGCAGCATACAGTGTTTATCTATAGATCTCCGAATTCTATTCTAGAAAACCTCCCAGTGTGAAGGTTTAAAATAAAACAAGCGGTTAAGATTGCTGCTCTTGTTTACAAAGACCTTTAACGTTACCTTATTAACACAGTGATGTAATATTTGTTGCCAGTATATATCATTATCTGAGACAGTCTAACAAATAATTTTAGTGCTCTTCTATCCAACAATCTAAATGCCTATGAGACAGAAAGCAAAGAGAACTGTGTTATTGAGGAATGGGTTTAGATTGTAACTGGTAAAGCAAGCAGGGCAGAGATCATTTCCATGGGAACTAAATTGTAATTACTATTTGGGAAGTCTTCAAAGGAAAATCTTTTTTTTTAACTATAGTTGTATTGATCTATGTGAAATAAATGTTCCTCACTTATTGTACATGTGTACCTTCACTATGTGATGGGGGGGAGATTCACTAAGTGGTGATAAAGAGGTGATAAAGTGGAGATGACTTCTCCAGTGATATCACTTCTCCAGTTCCTATGTTATTCTATGGAGCCTATGCACTAAGATCTCCAAAGCTGAAGAAATCTTAGTGAATAGGCTCCACAGAATAATAACATAGTTGACGAGGCTGAAAAAAGACATGCGTCCATCAAGTCCAGCCCTTGCCAAAAACACCCCTGTTGATCCAGAAGAAGGCAAGAAAAAAACGAAAAATCCTGAAGCATTTTCCAATTTAGACCCAAGTGAATGAATTCCTTCCTGATTCCAAATGGCAGTCAGATAGATCCCTGGATCAACATCCTATCTTCATTGAAGCCATCTGTCATAATTTTCATTATTGTTCTGTGTTAGATAGGCATCCATTGCTTTTTTTTAAAGCAGTTACATTTTCTGCAAGTACAACATCCCGAGGCAAAGAATTCCATAACTTTACAGCCCTTACTGTAAAAAATATCTGCCTTTGTTATGGTGGAAAGCTCATTTCCTCTATTATTTTTTTTATTTTTTTTTATTATTATAATTTCCACATATAAAAATACATAAACATACAATACAAAAACACTTATCAAACCATAATTGAGAGGAAACATCAATATCAGTTTAAGCACAAATATAAAAAAATACCACGTAGGCAAAACCCTGAGCATGGTGTTAACTTCAATCTTTTCTGATCCAAAAGGAGCGAAGGGATAGTTTGCGAGGAGGTCTACTATTATATCCAAAAATTAAGTATATATCCATAATTTAACTGACAGGAAATCAGAGTTCACATTGCCTTTTTTCTTCCACAATGACCAAATTCTTCTAGAAAGAGCACCCAAACGTGGCTCTTTATTATAGAAAAAGGCTTCCGAATCCACTTGAAATTGGATCTGTAAATAACATAGGAATTGGAGAAGTGGTAAACTGGAGAAGACATCTCCACTTTATCACCACTTAGTGAATCCCCCCCCCAAGTGTTTTCTCATTACAATAGTTTTTTTTTTATAGAGAAAACTCTTAAAGGAAACTAACACCTGTTAAAGAGACAGGTCAAGGGGTCTTACAAGTACAGGAAGCTACCTGACTAGTATGAGAATTGGGTTTCCATAGCTTAAAGGTCCGATATAATTTCTTCCTAATTCAGATCACTGTGATACTGCAGGGCTGGCAGACTTCAGCTCTTTGCAATGCGTTGGACACCTATCTAACAATCATGGGGTTAAAAGTCCCATTCAAATCAACGAGAATTTGTAGGATTTCCCATCAACCCTACGGCGCAGCTGGTTTGAACCAAAATTCTTAATACAGCTCCATCTGTCTGTTCTGACTTCTCATCTCACTCTGCCTCAATGTTGCTTCTTAAATAAAAAACTTAACACCAGTAAATGTTTGATATCCACTGAGCCAGCTCTCGGCCACCTGACAATAATCTGGCACCACGTACATCGAGAGCAATTCTAAGCCATCACTGAATACAATTATACCTTCTGCTTTAAATAACACTTTTAGCACCTGTGACAACAGCTGTGCGGCTGACTACATCTCATAACGGAAATGAAAAGTTTGTGTTTGCTATAACAAAGCCAATTATGGAGATGATTACCGATTTTTCTAAACATCTGAACCGGCTTCAGAAATGTTTTCGCACTTATTAACCCATGTTTACCTAAGGAAATTGTTGGTTGTCTGAAAGTTAAAGCACACACGAAGACAGGTAACATGCAGCAACTTCATTAATCTTCTGTGCATAACTCTGTCACCTTTATCCTTTCGAGCCCCAGATGCATGCCCAATGTATACCCCTGGGTTAAACATGCATCCGTAGATTAATGTTGTATAATGTATTGATGTTCTGCAAAGTTTATACAGAATTACATATGGTCTTATGTACAAAGACTTACATGTTGAAAATCTGAGGCAAGTATATAAAAATTGCCCAAATTCCCAGTGATTTCATTGGGACATTGCAATGAATTGGAGACCTCTCTAGATTGCTAGAGACTGTTTTGCAGGGCTAAAACCACAGGTCTCAGTCTCTTTCATACCTCCCAAGTGTTCCTGTTTAGGAGGGACTGACCCTCTTTGAGACACAAATCCCTCTGTCCCTCTTTCCCCCCGGTGTCCCTCTGTTTAGGATATCAGACTGTGTAGTGTATATATAATTTTATCACATTGCTCCACAGCAATAGAACTCACATAAATGTAAACGTCAGTATACATGTTTCTAAATTAGTCTGTGTAAATAAAATACTTTGGTCTTGCGCTAAATCATTTATTAAGTTACACAAAGAGGTGTCAAGAGGTCATGAAATAATCTAAAACTGCTGGTAATACCCCACTCACCAGCCACGGCAGCACACACCACCTTAAACAAAAGTGTCCCTCTTTGGCCATTTGGTGTGTTTGGAGGTATGATCTTTGGCCAGTTTAGAGCATGCAGTTGTGCTAATTTACCTTTTAAATAATGGTGAAATTGGGCTGTAGAGTGCACTAATAATGCATTAGGTAAGCCTAAGGCCCAGGTTCTTTTTGGGAAAGCCACAATCCTAGTAGCAACACCTCTGATTCAAGGTTTAAATGCACCATGTGTCCACTAATAGATAAAGAATCGCAAATACGCTCTTTACCTCCACAGTAAGTTTTCCTTTTTCTTCCATTAGTCTCATTTGTCTTAGGGAACCCCTTGAACTTTTTTCTGGAAACCCTGGTGTTCCACGGAATACAGTGCAAGAACAACTAGCATTGGCTAAGGGTTATTTACTGTTCCACATAAGAGTGGAGTAGCCAAAGGGTAAGGTTCGGTGAGGACTGAAGGTCAAAGGCAAGGCTTAGAGCTCCTAGAATGCCCTGCCTATATTCACCTGAGATGTAAATCTTGCCTTGAAAACAGAAAATCAATACATTGCATGTTAAAGAGCTATTATCATTTGTAACTATGTCTGCTCTTATTGGAGCAGATTTTGTACAATGCCTGGGGTTCCACTGTGCAGCCATTTGTGGGTTCATAAAGCTGACCCCTTGGCTGGTATCAGGATGGACTGCAAACTGAAAGTATGTTGCTCACAGCTACAAACTTAAGAGGTTGTGCATGTAGCTACGATAGCTCACAAGTGTCTGACTTGCAAGCTCTACATTTGAGTCTATGGTGACTGCTACACACAGCCAAATGAGACTTAACCACAAGACTTCAGTCTTGCAGTTCAGTCTCATCTTGCAGGACCAATAATAACTTCCATCCACCCTAACCAGACAACGGCTGGTTGGGGATAATGGAAATTGTAGACCCCCAAAAAAATTCTTGATGTCCAACAATTGATTAGCCCTGATCTACATGAGAGCTTAAATGGGAACTATCACCTCTATAAAAATTTGCCTCTATGTAATCTTCCTATAGAGTTAACATGCAATCTGTGTGTTTTTTTAATTTAATGCAGGCTATTATAAAATTTACAGTTTTAAAAATGAGCCTGTTACGTCACTTCAGAATAGGCTGCAGGTCAACTCTTCGCCTCTTCACCTGCTTGTACTGCCTTATTCCAACCTCCTGTGAAGACATATGTTTTCTATCATCGCTGGAAGCTGGAACGAGGCACTGTTGGAGAAGAGACGAAGATTGACAGGCTGCGGGCAGAGTTGACCCACAGCCTGTCCTGAAGTGACGTAACAGGCTCATTTTTAAAACTGTAAATTTCATAATAGCCTGCATTAATTAAAAAAAAAATACACAAATTACATGTTATCACTATAGGAAGATTACATAGAATTCAAACTGTTATAGAGGTGATAGTTCCCCTTTAATAATCTAACAAGTGCCCTCAATGAATAAAATGATTGAATGGGACATTTTTAGACCTGGCAACAAAGTCATCTGTTTACAGAACAAAAGCATAGCATCTCAGGATGTCAAGAAGAAATCTTATTAAATTTAGTAATTCACTTAAAATCATTAAGCATAAGTCTATCATCTAGCAAAGTGTTCTTAAACTAATTCATTTTACTTTCCAGAATGTTTCCCTCTTCACTTTGAATGCTACAGTGTAATAATGGGAAAATATGCCTTGTCATGTTGCCCTCAACAGTACTTTAAAGGTTTTGTTTGCATCAATGGACTAATGTGAATGTTTAATATGAATAAAACCACAAAGTCATCATTTTACACAATGTCAAGTTCATTCAATTCAGAATACTAATGAAGGGTAGGATTGAAAATATGACTTTACTTAGCAATGTGCATTTTCTGCCTCTTAAAAAAAAGTGACTGAATGTATAATAGGATGAAAATAGACATATGTACAACATACTCAACATGCTTTCAAAATATTAAATATGAATCAAAGGCTTTATATAACTCATTAGATGCTGGCAAAGTCTCCAATGCATTGCATCAAAGGTTATAATATTCTATAAATATATAATCAAAGTAAACAAGGCCTTCATGGCTGAAGTATTTAGGAAATCATCAGTGGAAGGGCTTTGGCTTATAGGGACTGTGCAATAAAGAGTCATCATGTCTGCCTCCTTGGATAAACCTTGTAGAACCAAGTCAAACAGAACTGATTCAAAGGGGCTTTTTCATTACTAGGTGAGGTCTTACCAATGATTGGTACAGTAGCAAGATTATTCAACCCCTCTTGCTCTATTGCTTCTTTTTATGCAGCCTAGTATTTTGTTTCCTACTGCCAATTCTCAAGTTTACAAGTACTCAAATGGGGAGATTCACTAAGCGGTGATAAAGTGGTGATAAAATGGAGATGAATATATAGAGCCTAAGCACTAAGATCTCCAAAGTTCAAGAAATCTTAGTGTGTTGGCTCCATAGAATAACATAGGAATTGGAGAAGTGATATCACTGGAGAAGTCAAGCCAATGAGGACCATATAGCAAATACATTTCATTGGCTGGCTGGACTGGCCCGTGTTGCTCAATTCCGGGACTCTTTGTTGTTCCGGTGGGGGTGACCCGGGATGCAGGACACAGACCCCCGATAAGGGACAGTCCCGGGCATTCCGGAACATGTGGTCACCCTATCACTGCTCACTGAATCTCCCCCCAAATACTTCTGTAGACAAGTCTCCAAGAATGCTCCCAGTAAGTTCATAAGTATCATCATTATGTAAATCCATCTGCAGGGAACAAACATCCTGCCTTGAATGTATTACCTTGAATAATTTAGTGTCACTTGCAAATATTGAAATTTTGCTTTTCATACCAATTTCCAAGTCATTTATAACCATGTTAAAAAGCAGCGGAGCTGAGCGTTCCTTGTATTTACCTTGAATATATTTGTAAATAGTAATCACATCACCCCTTAGGTGTCTCGTCAGTAATTTAAACAAACTCAGTTTTGCTAGTTGCTCTTTATTACTCAGATCTTCCAATCCCTTTATCAGTTTTTTTGCACGTCTCTGCATTTATTGCAGTTCAGTAATGTATTTGTAAGAACTGGTGACTAATATTGGACTCCATATTCTAGATGAGGTCTTTCAATACCCACTTCAACATCACTAATGAACAAATTAAAACATATCAGGCCCAGGAGTGAACAACTTTAGACCAACTTAAAAAAAGTTCAGTTTACAACAACTCTGCATTTTTGTCATTTAACCAGTTCTCTATCCATGAACAGATACCAGCTCCCAATCCAAAGCCTTTTAATTTATGCAGCAAAAGATTTTGCAAATGTGCAGGATTTTTCTTGCATCTGAAATGCCCCTTCTGTGTCTGGATCAGTGGTGGAAAGAAGGAGAAGGTGAGTGGAAGTAAACAGACGACAACATTAAATTAGGGAACTGCCACAGTTCTGCTGTGTGCGCAAAAAAGTCCAAAGATGGTGGAGGGAGGTGATTTTCTGGACATGTGAATAATTTATTATGCAGCTTTATCAGGCCTGTCAGAGAACAAAGCTCCACTTAGATTAGATTCCCCAACTACTAAACCAAAACTCTCAGACTTTTCAACTAATTGAAAAATAAAAAACACAAGTGGGCTTATGCACTGAGGCATGATAAAGAGGTGATAACATGGAGATAACTTCTCCAGTGATATCATTTCTCCAGTTCCTATGTTATTCCATGGAGGCTATGCACTAAGAGGTCCAAAGTTGGACAAATCTTAGTGCATTGGATCCATAGACTAACATAGGAACTGGAGAAATGATATCACTGGAGAAATCATCTCCACTTTATCACCCCTTTATCACGCGTTAGTGCATCTATCCCAAGGTATAGCCATTTTGAATAAATGCATTTAATGAGACTAAAAGCTAGTAGATGACAGATCTTTTTAAACAATTAGTTATATTTAGTTTCTGGCACACTATTAATGTATTTGTGGAGAAATGTACTATATATAGCAATATATAGCACACCAAAGCAGTGCTGATACCTATTACCCCTGAATAACCTCACAAAAAGCTCTGATCTGATGCAATACCTCTGATAAAAGAAACATTTCATTAACAGCAAGTGAAATTGTGTGAGAAGATGAAACTACAAGAGCTCCATATATATAATAAGTCTGGTGTTTTCATATTAAAGGAAACAAACAGATTTTCCCAGTATGGAGCCAGAACATTATCAATTTTTGAGAGAGTTAAATTGTTTTACTACCTGGGAGTAAAATATTCAAATGGAGAAAACATCTGCTACAAAATTAACTATATATTCAATTTTATGTTTTCATATATATTTTAATACAGACTGCATCACTTGTTTAAGTTTAGATTAAACAATTTACTTCAGATACTGGATTTTTAACTGTATTAAGGGCTAAACTCAGGCAGAGGAGCAAATCTGGAGGAACCCAACTACTAATAATAATCCCCACTCAGGGGCACCTCTAGGTTTTTTGGGAGCCCTAAACAAAAAAAAATACACATGCCACCCCCCCTCCCCTTTACTCCCATGAGTGTATTTTTAATAAGACATTTCCATCTGATTTTGTTTCCATGCAGTGGTGGTACTGTATAAAGTTTGGACGCTCCTCTAACCAAGTGGAGTTAATAAACACTACTGCGCCAATCGGTAGGAAGGAAAAGAATGAGGTTGGTACAGAGTCCATGCAAGACCAAAAAGAGTAAAAGGCAATTGTGACAACTAACAACTACAGAAAAGAAGAAAAGGTGCAAAAAACATGCCATTCTGGAAAACAGATAACCAGCTAGTGTGAACAACTATTACCAGAATATGATGCTACAGGAAAAATATGTTTCTTTATACATCAATCATACTTCACTCATATAAAAATCAGTGGACTCATAGCTTATTCAGTACCTAGAGCCAGACTGAGAAAAATGCTACCCCAGTGGTATGGGTTGACATAACATTGTGAGTGACAGCATGGCTATCAGCAGAACAAGGCAGTGTATGTAAATCTATGATGAGTGGAATAAGGTTGGGGAAGCAGTATATATGGTTCTATGACTACCAATGAGACAGTGGAACAAAGCCGGGATGTCAGATAGCATATGTGGGGATCTGTGACTACTAATGTTATGAGTGGGGGTTCAAGGACCACAAAGGTCCTCAACCTCAAGCCAGAAGTTCAGAGAATACCTGGTTGAGCTTGCAGGTAAGGGAAAACAGAGAGTGTCTTCAGGGTTGTATTAATGATTGTTTACACAGTTGTGTAGGTGATCAATATACGAAGGTGCATCCAAGATCTGAGTTTTACAGAGGACATAATGGATATGTCCTTGTCCAGTGGGGACACTTTTTTGTGGACATATTCCATACATCTTTGACACTCAAAGGATTAAATGGCGAATATGATCAAATAGTTGCCCTAACTGCACATCTACTGCTTTAGAAGTCGATCTGTCAGTTAAGCTGGGTCTGCATCTATATGGGAGCAAGAGGTCTAAAAGGAGACCACCAATGTTCTCCCAGTGGATATATACCTGTCCTTACAGATGCAGGCCCCCATACACCTGGGGTATCGTGCTTGAAAGTCCAAAACAACAGATCTATGAGGACCGTGCTCCAATTCTCTTTAGTTGTAATGTGTTCCCAAGAATATCTAGATATGTGGTCTGCATTTCAGTGTCGCAAAATACTTATGCAGTGAAGTTTATTTAAATTGTAAGCCATGAGCATCTCTTTATCTGGAATATTTTATCCAGACAATGAAGACAGACGGCGGTCTATGTCTTGTCACTGTTAAAGTCTCCTCTCTATGCACTGTTGGATCCTAATGGAAAGCTGGCATGCTGCACTATTTTGTGTCATTTTATACTGTGTTGAAAGCAGCAGTCCATATTTCACACAAATTAGTCTACTTGTTTCAAGGTTTATTTTAATCAAAGATATTTTCATTCCTATCTGTGAGAGGTTGATTGCTCCTGCCCCTAATAGTGGAAGAGAGCTTTTTATATAAAATTACAATATCTTTTCATAATAAATGACTTGCTAACTTTTATAATGTTGCTCATGAAGTCAGTTTTCAAGAAAACATTGAGGTCACTGAAATGTCTTTAACGCTTGAAGGACAAGAGTGGGATGAACCCCCTCTGGTCTTTGAAGGGATAGTAATACTTAAAATGTTAAAAAAAAATATGTTGTAGGGTTTATCCCCCTGAGTAAAACAAGAGTACTCCCACTGCTGAAAGGTGTTTCATTCAAAAGTTATTAATTTTCAAAGTTGAATTTTTTAGGTGCAATATCACAGTGGCCTGAAATTGTACAGTGGCGCTATTGCTACACCATCCTATGGAGATTTATGGTCCCGGGACCAGAGCTGTCCATAGGATCTTGTAGCAACAGAGCCACTGTACAATTTCAGGCCACTGTGATATTGCACCTAAAAAATTCAACGTCACAATGGCAAGATGTCTGCTCTCGGTCCTGCCTGTCACCCATGGAAGAGAGGAGAAATCTATTAAATAAAGTAATTATTCTGGCGATTAGCGCTACTAAGAAGCTAGTTGCCAGATGGGGACTAAGCGAAGGTATAGACTGTGTCGGGTGGTAGTTCCCCTTTAAAGAGGTAATTTTCGGTGTACGTACCTTAGTGAATTGGCGTCATGCAAGTACATAATGATTCTGGTGCTCAGTTTAGCATAGAATCATATTAGTACATCCTCGGTGATGAGGCTTGTGTATTAACCCTTTGAGTGTTGCATACCTCTCTGGCACTCAAAGGGTTTTAAGGACAACTGCAGCAATGCCGGGGCAAACCAACTGCACAATGGGGGGTGGTAAAGATTCCCAAAATTCATACTGATTACATGGTACTTTTAATCATTTGCGGGCCAGATTGGTCCCCAGTGCATTGTGTACCCCTCTGGAACTCAAGGGGTTAATCCCTTTAATGCTAATGAGCTCCAGCACTTTGGGACCTTGCAACAGCCTTAAGGACTGGCAACACGTGCACGCTGCCGGCACTTAAGGACCACTGAACCTTTTTTTAAATTTTTGCCGATCCGATTCAGGGCTCCCCGAATGGCGTGCAGCTGCGCGGGGAGCCGTGAAATCCATGACGTGACTCAACCGCCATAGGCCCTTTAGGGAAGCTTTCCCATGATGGTCCTGGCACTTCATCGGTGCTTAAGGGGTTAATCACAAAAGAAATGATGAGCAATTTTGGAGAAAACGAACTAAAACTTCCATTGCTTTAAATGGGGCTTTTAACCCTTTGAATGCTAGAGTGGTCTCAGACACATTGCTTTTGTGATGTGCTGGAAGCCTCGCAAACATGCAGTGGGTTAACCCTTTGAGTGCCAAGGAGGCATCCAAGGCATTACAATGTAATGCCGTAGATACCTCCCTGGCACTCAAAAGGCGTTAAAAAGGTCCATTTCAAGTCAATGACAGCTTTCGGAATTTCTATTTCGCCCCTGTGAAGCAGTTGGTTCGGTCCAGAATCAACCTTCTATCTTTTTTGTGAATAACAGTTATTGCACTAGGGCGTGATAAAGAGGAGATGACTTCTCCAGTGATATCACTTCTCCAGTTCCTATGTTATTCCATGGAGCCAATGTACTAAGATCTCCAAAGGTGGTGTACTGGCTCTATAGAATAACATAGGAACTGTAGAAGAGATATCACTGGAGAAGTCATCTCTATTTTGCACTAAGGTGTGATAAAGAGGTGATAAAGTTATATCACTTCTCCAGTTCCTATGTTATTCTATGGAGCCTATGCACTAAAGTTCTAGAAATCAGTTCATTGATGCCATAGAATAACATAGGAACTGTAGAAGTGGTATCACTGGAGAAGTCATCTCCACTTTATCTCCACTTTATCACCTCTTTATCATGCTATAGTGCAAAATGGAGATGACTCCAGTGATACCACTTCTCCAGTTCCTATGATATTCTATGGAACCTATGCACTAAAGTTCTAGAAATCAGTTCATTGAAGCCATGGAATAACATAGGAACTGGAGAAGAGATATCACTGGAGAAGTCATCTCCACTCTATCACCTCTTTATCATACCTTAGTATCCCTCCCCCATTGCATTGTTACTTTGCCTGTTGGGAATACATACACTTAAATACATTTTACATGTCATTAAATATTTAGGAACTATCACACCTGCAGTGATACCTAGTTGCTGAAATCACGGTTTATTGATACTCTTCTTCTGGGGGACGTTTCTTTTTTGGCTGGACTGTCATATTTAGAAAATTGAAACTGACGGTTCCTATCTGTTTTGTCAGAGATACTTCTCAAATCCCCAATGCAGACATATAAAATATATATATGTTGTGCGTGTTATTAAAAATGCATAAATGAAGTATTCCAGGAACTTGCACAATTTATGGTCCACGCTCCCAAGGGTGTCATTTCAACCTTGCTGTTTCAGCAGACATTCATTGATCTGACCTCCAGCTCTCAGACCTTGCGGGTCTCCTAGTCCTAACTACTGCTGTGTTGATGCATTTCTATGGCTCATCGGCAGAGAGAGAGAGAGGCTGTTCAGTGATGCATTTATTTTTCAAACAGCTGGGGGAATAAAATCACAGAGTGATCTCACTAATACCTGCATGATTAGTAACCACTTATGGGGCCTAGGTAGTCTTCCCTGTGATCCTAAAAATTATTATAGTCAATGCCAATGTTAATGGGCAGTTGTTTGCCTGATGTAATGGTAGTCCTACTTTCCCAAAGGACCACTTATCCTTGCTATTTCAAAGATGCAGTTGGAATATGAATTCCTTCATCAAATATATTGGCTGTTTAAAATGTAGAAAAAAAATGACAGTATTTTGCTGACTGCGGCTGTTGGTTGGCTTAGAAATGGGACTCTACGAATGTGTTCATTATGTCACCTTGATACAAATTTGGAGAAATTATGGCAAGATCGAGTATTAATATTAACAACAATAATAATAATAATAATAGAGCAGAAATTTAAATATACATATACTTGCACACCCAACCATCCACCAAACACACACATACTGGCGTGCGTACATGAACAGATGTTGGGCAGTAAAGGTAATAACCTGTGCTCCTGGGCTTGGCTGACGGGGGTGGGGAAATTAAACTATGATATTTTGCAGGTAATTTAATTTTTATGCATTGTTTTTCCTGATACAAAATTGACTTCATAATCATAGTTGTTGTTATATATATATATATATATATATATATATATATATATGCAATATTTTATTTGAGCAAAGGGGGCAACACTAATTGGAAGAGAGGCTACACTAATTTATGCCCTATGACTCCTATAATGTCACACCAGCCTTGCAAATAAACACATTTATACACATTCACAAGCAAATATAAACACACACAAGCACACATACACACTCATTTATGCACATACACACAAAGTACACATATACATACATGTATACACAATGCACACATAAACACACACATTCTTACAGATATACACACTTATACATACACTCATAAGCTTACATGCGTGAACACACACATGCATTCACTCACACACACACACACACTCACACATGTGTGAACAGAAGCACACACACACACTCACACACATGCACTCACAGAAGCACACACACACACTCACACACACATGCGCTCACAGAAGTGCACACACACACACTCTCACACACATGCGCTCACAGAAGTGCACACACACATGCGCTCACAGAGGCACACACACATGCACTCACAGAAGTACACGCACACACACTCACACACATGCACTCACAGAAGTGCACACACACACACACACACATACTCATATACAGATCTTCAGGTACATATTTACTAAAGCTTATAACTGTGGGTAAGATTGAACTATTGTTGAATTTGGGCAAACAGCTACATTGATAATCTGCCAGGGGATGTCACATAACTCAGTTTTACTTCTGAAAGAAAGACAAAGAAAACAATGAACAATTTTAGCTTTTTTTCTGTTTTTAAATTATAGGGTGAGACTGAAATATGTTCTTTTCTGATTCTCGATTATAATGGAAGAAAGGAAACATGAAAATGTGAATTTTTTTTTCAAATGTATCAGTTATACACTATATTTTTATATGTATACAGTATTTTATATTTATTGGGTTTTTTTTAACCCCTTACCGCCCGAGGACGTACATGTACGAGCGGATGTCCCAGGTGGACAGAGGACGTACATGTACGCCCCGGAAGTCATTTTAAGTAATGGAAAAAAAGGTTTGGCGGGAGTTAAGTGTGTTTATACAGTTGCCTTCAAATTTACACGCTTTTGTGTGGCGCAGAGTGTCTTCATATTTTCTCTGCTCAATTACAATGGAATTTACTTTGGCCAGAAAGATAGATTTGTTTTCTTTTATCATAAAGAACAAAGCCGAGGGCCATAGGTACAAAACAGTGGAACAATTCGAGGGCAACGAACTGCATCAAAGGGAATCAATAAACATTATCCTTGTTTTAAAGGTACATTAACATCTGAACATGAACTGAGGTTATATACACTTAAAGGGATAGTAATACTTAAAATGTAAAACAAAATATGTTGTAGTGTTTATCCCCCTGAGTAAAACAAGAGTACTCCCAATGCTGAAAGGTGTTTCATTCAAAAGTTATTAATTTTCAAAGTTGAATTTTTTAGGTGCAATATCACAGTGGCCTGAAATTGTACAGTCCTATGGACGGCTCTGGTCCCGGGACCATAAATCTCCATAGGATGGTGTAGCAACAGCGCCACTGTACAATTTCAGGCCACTGTGATATTGCACCTAAAAAAATTCAACTTTGAAAATTAATAACTTTTGAACGAAACACCTTTCAGCAGTGGCAGTACTCTTGTTTTACTCAGGGGGATAAACCCTACAACATATTTTTTTACATTTTAAGTATTACTATCCCTTTAAATACCCTGTACTAAATGCTAGCATGGCATCTGTAAAGCTTCTCTTGGAGCCTAAAATCTAGTTTTACATATACTCTGAGAGCAAACATTCCTGCCTTTTTTCCATGGCTCTTAGGGCCACAACAATTTTGAAGCGATCATTTAGGATTGTCTATAAATGGGCTGACATAAATACCCATCCGTTCTGATTACAAAGTGGTGGATGATGATCTCAATACATTCAGTTACCTCTAGTACAGTGGTTCTCAATCTTTTTTTGTTCGGGGCACCCCTAACACATAATCTAGATTATTTGGGGCACCCCTAACATATTTAATGTACTTTATCAAGGGCATAAGAAGGATATAATACATAAATATACAGTTATTATTAGGTTTTATAACCATAATAACAAAACTAAATCTATTGTGCATAACAATTTCTATAAATCTTTATTTAAAGTCCATTTTTGTCAGTCATCATAGAAAACATGGGGCACCCTAAGTTGATGTCCATGGCACACCAAAGTGCCACGGCACCCTGGTTGAGAATCACTGCTCTAGTATCTCATTATTAACAGCACAAACAAAATGCTCTCGGAATATGAAAATTTACACCTGTTAAAGAAACAGTAACATTCTTCCAAAAAATAGGTTGATATAACTTTAAAATACCAGGGGGGGTTATTCACTAAAGGCGTGATAAAGAGGTGGTAAAATGGAGCTGACTTTTCCAGTGATATCACTTCTCCAGTTCCTATGTTTTTGTATGGAGCCTATGAACTAAGATCTCCAAAACTTAAGAAATATTAGTGAAAATGCTCCATAGAATAACAGGAATTGGAGAAGTGATATCACTGGAGAAGTAATCTCCATTTTATCACCTCTTTATCACACCTTAGTGAATAACCTGCATGTATTTGCAAGAAGCATATGTAAAAATTAAATACTCATATGTTACAGCCCTAAAATATAATCACAATTTTTTTAATGCATGCGTAAAGTTTTTATTGAGAGATAGGAGCTAAATGCAGTTAATTGTGAATAATGCCCACTACTCTTATATCTGAAAAAGCTGTTATCTTATATTAACCTATTTACAGACAATCCCAGACAATCTTTGGGAGCCCTAGAGCTCTGGATAAGGCAGGAATAGGGCACATGTAAGACAAGATTTTAGTATTTAGAGATTCTAACATGATGTACAGGGTATCTGTGTATATAGCCCCAGTTAATTGTATGTGGTAGTGCATCTTTAGAAAACAAGTGTAGGAATATATTTTAGCTCTCTAACAAAAATAATTTGTTTTACATATGTTAGCTGTAAGTATAATGCTGATAGATTATACCTTCAATACTTTGAGTCCCAAAGTGGTATCCTATACCTCCCAACATTTCAAAAGGCCAAAGAGGGACACTTTTGGTTTAGGTAGTGTTGCTGGGGAGTGGCTGGTGGGTGGGCATCACCAAGAATTTTAAGGTTATTTCATGACCTACTGACAGCTCTCCATGTAAATTAATACATTATATAGAGCAAGAACAAATAATTTATAAACACATACTGAACTTTAAACACACACTAATGTTTTATTGCTGTGGAGCAATGTGATACACTTATATACACACCACACAGTCTGATTTCCTAAAAAGAGGGACACCAGGGTGGGAAAGAAGGACAGTGAATTAGGTCTCAAAAAGGGACTGTCCCTCCTAAAGTGGGACACTTGGGAGGTATGGTATGCAATGCAGTGACAACCCCTCTAGCAATCAAAGGTTTAACACTGAAGCTTTGAAAAATGAGTGGGAACCACTGCAGCCCAGTAACATTAACCAAAGCCCTATGGCATGCATTTTTCATAAGTGTTCCCTTTTTAAAGGGATGATATGGTCACTCTATTCTAAACGCATCAGCTTGGAAGTCAGAAGTACTGAGAAGTGGTTTGGAAGTACAGAAAGCTAGCTCTTGGAAATGTATTGTTTGTTAGTACAAAGGCAAGGAATTTTCCATTTCAATAAAGCTGAATGAAACGGTATTATATGAGTGACACAATCTCTCCTAACACATGGTATGAAAAACGCGGGTTACTATATCTCCCCATGCACCAGTGGCCAATCAGAGAACACAATAGGCTGATATTCTATATATAACTGAGTCAATTCTGGGACGGATCAACTGCATATAGGTGACACGCACTGGAAGATTTCACTAGCATTCAAGGAGTTAAAAGCCAAATTTAACTCGGTGAGTGCCATACTAGTATCCAATGCATTGTGTAGCAGTGCATTGGATATCTCTCTGGCATTGCAAGGGTTTTGGCAATGGGAATTCATGGAATTTTATTTGTCCCCTGTAACGCAATTGGTTTTTTCCAGCATTGCTAAATTTCATCTTTGTTCATGCGCCTCAGTATCGTCGTCTAAACTCTGTTTAAAGGGACAGTAATGTTTCATATTACACATAGCTCAGAATTATTTATGTTTTACCAGGAAGAATACATTGAGATTTCTCTTGTTTTCAGGTATGTCCTGGATCGTTTTCAGTAAATGGTTACATATTTACATGAACTGAGGAACATTATATATACATACATACATACACATATAAATATACATTCATATAAAATATTAAAATTATATACAGTTACACTCTGTTTTTAGATATAAAGAAGCCTTAACTTTTAAGGATTTTAGACTGGGAGCAGATCTGATTATTTCAGGCAGATTGTTCCAGGCCTTTGCGCTCTGAAGAAGAAGGCAGATTGTCCTGCTTCTTTCTTGTATTGTGGTATACGTAGTGATGTTGAGAAAGCGTAACAGTACTGCTCCGCGATGTTCATTTGCTCCAAAACGTGCTAGTTACAGTGTAATATTATGTCGAAGATGATCCCTCCCACCCCTTGCCAGACAGATCACAACGAGGGACAATCTTCCTTCGTCAGTATAAGGAAAAACCTGCCCTCCTTCGTCAACGTTAAAGCAACCTCAGTGGCAGGCACGTGCACACACAGACACCAAGGGGGGCTTGAGCACCTGCCCTTTTTGTCCAAAGTGCCCTCATGCCCTTTTAACAACAAAAATAAATAATAATAATTATGAGAAGTGCCCTTTTTTTCATTTGAGCCCCTGCCCCCCAAAATATCTGTGCACGTCCCTGCTCAGTGGCATGGTAAACGGAGCTTGCTTTAACGTTCGCCCAGAAAAATGCAGCTCCAAAGGGAAGCGTGAATGCGCTCCCTGGGTCTGCGGGGAGGGAGGTGGGAAGTCCTGAGGAGGCGTGCCGCACATACAGATGTGCCGCACATTGCGGAAGTGCCCGTTTACAAGACTTCATATCTCCAATGTCGATCAACTAAAGATAAAAACAGTAACAGCGCTAACATTACTTTTTCCCTTGCACAAATTATTTTTTTAAGTGAATGTTCCCCTTTAAGGGTCACATGTTTAAAAAAAAAAATGGAGGCATTCTGGGACAAACCATTTGCACTATACGGGAGAACAAAAAATTGCCATTGATTTAGAGAGGTCTCCAATGCATTGCAAAGCAATTCAAGGGGTTAAAATCCCCATTTAAATCAACGGCAATTTTTCGGAATTTTTAGGACTCACCTATAATGCAAATGGTTTGCCCCAGAGCACCTCCACATTACATTTGAACATGTGGCCCTTATTGTCCAAGTCCTGGGAGGATTCCATTTTGTCTATATTTACTGCAACAGTGACTAGCACCCATTTATCTCCAACAAAAGTCCCAAGAAATGCAAATTACAATTACAGTTAATAGAGGGTGCGATTAAACATTAGATAATCGCTGATGTTGAACTCTACTGATTAAAAGCCAGGAATGAACATGTATTAATACTCTTTCTGGAAAAAAAAAATTATCCACTTGTGTTCTGCAGTTAGTAGTGTGTAAACACTAACTACCTTTTAAATACCAATTAATGGGTATCATACATTAACCAGCACAATGGATGTTCAACGTCCCGCCAAGCCACTTACCCATAACGTTGAGCTCTGCAGAAGCGCTGCTATTCTCATTTTTATAGGTAACCACACATGTGTATGTCCCAGCGTCGTCATCGGTTACATTCGTAATCAGCAAGTTACTGCCTCCCAGCAAAGAATATTTCCTTGACCTTAAATATAAAATTAAGAAAGGACACATTAAGAAGTTTGCCAGTGTCCTAGTTCCTATTTTGTAATACTTATCATAAAATAGGGCTCCTTAACCCCTTAAAGGGATAGTAATGTTTGCAATAAACTAGATCGCAGAGTCTTCTTTATAATAAATGTAACACATTGCGGTATTTTTAGCAGCTTACTTTTCTGTAGTTCATAAGATATTAAATGTAGAAGGATCCCCATCCCGCCCCTTCTGTCCACGTCATGCTGCATTTCTGTCTGGTCCGGATGGAGAGAGGCAAGGGACAATCTTCAGTAAGGGAGGGGCTTTCCTTATACTTACTGTGTGAATATTGTCCCTCGCTGCATCTGTCCAGTCCTGGGACCAGACTGCTGAATCAGTGGGAGGTGGCCAGAAGGGGTGGATCCTTCTAGTGCCAGAGGAGTACGCAACACATTTCTTTGCAATGTGTTGCGTAACCCTCTGGCACTCAAAGGGTTAATAATTTATGAACTACAGAAAAGTAAGTTGCTAAAAATAGCACGTTCTGTTAAATTTATTATAAAGAAGACTCAGCGATCTACTTTATTTAAAACATTACACATGATGTGCCAGGACTGTCACAGTGGTTCGGCCCTTAGGGAGCAGTGATGGTCTTGTTACATCAGGAATTCAGGGGTCCCCGCTTGGCTGCACTCTGCTCCAGGACCCCTGAATCCATTGGGTGAAAAAAAGTGGTCCTTAACAACCTCCTACTTCCTTTACTATGACTAGAAAATTCTAATGACTCTTTTGAATTCTGTTCTTGTGCTTTCTTCAAGAGATAACACCTTCAAACAGTCCTGGAAGTCATGCCAATGTAGGTGGCCATGACAGTTGGTTTCAGAATAACAGGACATCAGACCCTGTTCACTGCAGATGGTAATGTTAAGGCTTCAAGGACCAGATGGGGTATGAAACACATTGAGAAGCAATGTGTGACATACCCCTATGGACTTTAAAGGATTCAGTAAGTTTGCTCTGCCTGCTTCAGTTTGATGAAACTGCCAGTAACTGTCATGTCTGCCTCCATTGATATGACTTCCAGAAGATGTTCAACTTCCAATCAAAGTGCAAGTGCAAAATACTTAGGGGTCATTAGGATTTTCTGTCCTTACAAGTTAAGTGATGTGGCTATTGTTAGGAGATGTCCATTCTACTGTAAAAACACATTAACATTTTTTCAATGAATTTGTGCTTTTCCCATTTAGCAAAACAAAGGTACTTTATGACTTTTCATTCAAAATGTATTACATCTTAATTTTTTTTTAACTTTAAATTGCAGTTTTCCTTTATAGCCACCAGGTGGGGATGTTTTTACCACTTACTATGGAGAGTTCTAGTTTATGACTGGCGCTCTCCTATACAGCATCTTATTAAATAAAAAGGGTGACTTCTGCACAACAGTTTGAACTGTTGCTAGCAGCTCAACTGAAACATTTGAATGAAAAATCTATAATTTCTTTAATTAAAAAAGTATTAATTTAGGCTGCAAAAATCTCCCAGCAGTATGATTATGGTTTATTTACTCAGCAGTGAAAGTCCCACAACATATATTTTTTCCATGTGTTTTCCTTGCACTGTCTGAATTTTTGTCATAACATGGATGACAAGGTATGTCACTCACTCAAATAATACAAAAATATGTTTATGAAATGTATTAAGTCAATTCACCCTCTCAGCAGATCATTCTCCACATATTTTAAATGTGTGTTGTTACTATAAAACGAATATGCAGTATGTGATAATAACTTTTTTTATTGGATTAACATTAAATTCTCAAGCTTTTGAGAATAACAACCTCCTATTATCAAGCCAAAATGAAACATTCAAGTCACATGAGAAGTGCAATACCTGGGTTAGTAAAACACAAACTGATAAACTACAGATACTAGCAGTTTAAGGATTTTTAGCATATTGTGAGTTATGCATTGTTGTAAGTGGAGTATTGATCCAGAGTCTATTAGAGATAAGGTGCCTTTTCTTACAGAATGACAGAAAGTAGATGTCACTGTTAAAGGGATAGTAATACTTAATTATTACTAATCCCTATATTAAAGACATATTAAAAATAAATGTATTGCCCCCAGTGTCATCTCTCAAACCTTCATGGTTTGAGAGATAATCGCTCCTATAGTTGCCCTCTCCCTCCCCCTTCCCCGAAGTCAGCGTTGTAGCTGACTGAAGGGAAATCCGGTCTTATGATCATCAGGCGGCTCTGCAGCAGAGCCGTGATCGCGGTAATAAAAAAAAACTGTTTCACTAAAAGTGTCTTCTACGCGTGCTTGCAAACCAAGCACACGTAGAAGACCATTTCAGTGAAAGTTTTCTTTTTTATTAACGCGATCGCGGCTCTGCTGCAGAGCCGTCTGAAAGTAGTACGACAGCTAGAACGCTGACTACGGGGAAGGGGGAGGGAGAGGGCAACTTTAGGAGCGATTATCTCTCAAACCATAAAGTTTTGAGAGATGACACTGGGGGTAATACATTTATTTCTAATATGTTTTTAATATAGGGATTAGTAATAATTAAGTATTACTATCCCTTTAAGCTGTGTCTTCTTAGTTTCTTTGTAGTTAAGTCATTTTGATGATTTGTTTTTTAAAGAACTATATCCGATATTTTTCATAGTTACGTAAGTGTAGCCATGTTAATTCAGGGGTGTAGATGCAAAATGAATGAGCATTGCAGTATGTGATAATACCATTTTTTTGGACTAACCACATTTTCAGGACGAGTTTTCTTGATTAGAAACGTTTCATTTTCAAGTCAAAAGTAATATTAATCATGAAAATGAAATGGAGAAGATAGGTGAATGACAAGGAAAAGAAAGGGGAAGAGATAAATCCATTATATACAAATATATATTTTTAAAACAACAATCACACCAGGAAGATGAGTGGAACTGGAAGAAAATAAAGGACGTTATATGAAGTTTTGGTAATATGAGAGGAATCCGAAATTCTATGTCCACTGTGTTTGGTCAGAAGACGTTAACAACCTTTGAAGTAAATAAACGTAACCCCTTTCCTATGACCGTCATGGGAAAACTTGCGTTAAGGACCCATGACGGTCCTGGAGTGTCATGTTGATGCTGATCTGAGACACCTGAATCCATTGGGCAATAAAATGTCCAGTGGTCCGTAACTCGCGACCAGAAGTTAAGGGGTTAAACTTAACATATTTTTGTAAATTTCAATGCACAATTGCTATGTGTTTGCCGAATTTAACAGATTAAAAAAAAAATGTGGCATTTGAAAAAGTTTGGACACACATCCAGTTGATCCACTAATGTTAATTTTTGGTCTCAGAGTTTAATTAACTCATTAGGCCTAATTGAAGTTACCACCTTAAGGACCGGTGATGTGCCAGGACCATCACTGGTGGACTGGCGTTAAGGACTGGTGACATTTATGGCATGTCATGGAATTATGGGATGGCAGCGTGGCTGCACAACGCTCTGCCGTCCCAGAATTCATTGCAAGAAAAAAAATTAAAGTGCTGTGGTCCTTAACAGCCACCCCCGTTGTATTAGGTGGTCGTTAAGGGGTGAAGTAATGGAGATTCCAGAGCTTGCAAATTTCCCTGACTGTTTGAGCCTCTCATGGTGCTGAGCTTACACTCAGCTATGGGCTCCTCTAAGCAATGGACTGAGGATCAGAAAATAAAAATGTAATCATCCCAACATGCAGATGTGTGTGTGATAATCACAGATGTGTGAGTAAGAATCACAGGAAATCTAATTTCTTAGAGAACAGATTGCTGTCAGTTTCAACCAATATATTTAAGCAGCTTTGCATTGGTATTAAAGGGATAGTAATGTTTCATAATAAAAGCAGCTCTAATTAATCATCATAGTATTTCAGTACTGTCAGAGTTGTAGTTCAAGAGTAATTGAATGATAAAGTATCCCCCTCCCACCCCTTTTACTGATGTAACACTGCCACCCTCGAACAGCTGGGAGGTGCCCAGGTAGACTGCAGAGAGGGACAATCGTCAATTAAGATAAGGGAAAAAGCTGAAAAACCTGTCAAGGGGGGCAGGACTTTCATTGTTCTCATAGGAAAAAGATTGAGCTGACTGGTCAAGCAACCAGATTCCACATCTGAGGTGAGCAGTGTTACACTAGGTAAAAGGGGCGGGAGGGGGAAACTTTATCATTCAATTACTCTTGAACTACAACTCTGACAGTACTGAAATACTCTTTGTGGCTCAAATACTAATTTGGAGTTGCTTGTATTGAGAAACATTACTATCACTTTTAAAGATCATCAACCTTGTTTTGGGATTGACATTTCATGGTACAAACCCTCAATGACCAATACTCTTGTCTTAACTGCATTTTCTTTTTGGAGGAGATTTATTGAGTCTGATGTAATAATAAGAACTAGGGAAGTTCTGGGGCAATTCATTTGCACCATATGGGACAAATAAAAATTAATCAAATCCCCAATTACTTAAATGGATCATTTAATCCCTTGATTGCTAGTGAGGTCTCCAGTGCATTGTTTGCCAAACACTGGAGACTTTACTAGTGTCCAAGGGGCTAAAAGCCCCCTTTAAAGGAGGAGTAAACTTTTTTATGCAAAAAATATATATTGTAGGGTTTTTCCTGTTGAGTAAAATAAGAGATGCATATTTCCACAGCTATTACAGTTTTAGCAGTGCCCCTAGTGGTCAAATTCCAATTAGTTATTTTGTTACATTCTATTTGAGATGATAGTCAGTGACATACAGTTCTCTACTGAATGTGATAGAAACTGCTGAGTCACTTCCTGTCAGTTAGAACAATCAGGAAGTAAACACGCAGTAAATTCACTCCAGATTATTTGAACTGTAATAAATTGTGACTAAATCAACTGACAACGGTGGGAGTACCCTTGCTTTACTCAGCAGGGAAAGCTCTATAACATATATGTTTTCATAAAAAAAAAGTTTAAGGCTCCTTTAAATCAATGGGAATTTTAATCTCTTACCATGCAATTAGTTTGCCCCAGAACTGTTCCACTTATTTTTATATTCTATTTTTGATATACACATTTCTGGAAATAGAATCAAGTTCATACTATAACTATACTATCTATTTCTAAATTACCTTTACCATAATAAAGTAATATGACTCACCATTCAATCTAATTTATCTAAGTAAGCCTAAAAACAATATAATTTTTATAATAAATTCTTGTTATGGATGTACAAGTAAAGGGCAATATGTGTGTATGTATTAACAGATGAATTACTGAGAAGCAATGCCTGGAACAATCCTAGGGGTGCAAAGAATTAACCCCTTGAGTTCCAGAGGGGGGAGGGTGCAATACATTGCTTACCCCTCTGGCACTCAAAGGGTTAAAATAATTGCCCACCAACCCATATTAGCCTGCATCCAACTAAGAAGAGCAATGCTTTCAAGTCCAAACATTGGCGACCCAGCTCGCTCATTTGTAATCTGTATTATTATATTAATGACCACAAGACACATGCCTGGTTGGAATAATTTCATCTCCGTTCATCCATATGATAGTTGGCGTTGGATATCCAGAAGCAGAACATTCAAGCACAGCATCTTGTCCTTCAACAGCAGTTACACTTGAAGGTCTCTGTAGAAAGATTTGCTGCCTGTGTAACCCGGATTCTGCAAATGAAAAACATTCAATTAAGTTCAATTCAATTTCTTTTGTCTGCAATTCTCACTTTTCATTCAACGTCTTTTGAATATAGATGAAAAACACAGTATGGGTTACATTAAGTCTAAAACAGAAAAACAATGTCCTTGGCTCTTTCAATTTTAAGAGACTCAGTATAATTAAAACATAATGCTTGAATCGTTTATCTCACTTTTTGACCTCTTTCGAAAAACTGACTTTAAAACATTGTAGAACATCTTAATTTTTTTCTAACAAGTCTGCTGTTTTATGCTCTTATGTAAGTAAAATTAAATGAGAAATCTCACCTCATGTAAAGTTCTTATTTGATTATAGCTTCCCAATAAATGTTAAATCCATTTTTTAATGCTTTTTCACAGAGAAATTAGCCTTTAAAATGTTCCCTCCTGACGTCAGGTCAGGGCAGGCTGAGGTACAGCTCTGTACCGCAGTCTGTCAATCTTCGACTCTTCTCCTCCCCAGTTATTTCCCGAATCCAGAATGTGACCTGGCGCGCACTCTTGCCAATGAGATCACCCCAGCTCCATTTAAAGGAGCAGTAAACTTTTATTTATGAAAAGACATATTTTACAGAGCATTTCCTGCTGAATAAAACAAGGTCACTCCCATCGCTGTCAGATGTTTTATTCAAAATTTATAACAGTTTAAATAATCAGGAAGTGAATTTACTGTGTTTACTTCCTGATAGTTGTTGTAACTGACAGGAAGTGAATTTACTGTGTTTACTTCCTGATAGATCTAACTGACAGGAAGTGACAGGCAGTTTCTATCACATTCTATGGAGAACTGTATGTCTCTGACTTTTCTGACTTTCCTCTCCATTAGAATCTAACAGGAAAACTAATTAGAATTTGACCACTAGAGGGCACTGCGAATGTAAAAACATGGGTTTAAACTGTAATAACTCTGGAAATATAGATCCCTCAGCAGTGGGAGTACCCTTATTTTACTCAATAGGAAAATCCCTACAATATATATTTTTTCATAAAAAAGTTTACTGCTCCTAAATGAGAGTTTTTAAAATGTTTGTATACCCCCTATGACACAGTTGTTTTCCTCCAAAAAGACTCAACGGGGGTTATTCACTAAGGCAGTGATTCTCAACCAGGGTGCTGTGGCACTTTGGTGTGACACGGACATCAACTTAGGGTTCCCTGTGTTTTCTATGAAGACTAACAAAAATGGACTTTTTAAATAAAGATTTATAGAAATTGTTATGCACAATATGTTTAGTTTTGTTATTATGATTGTAAGACCTAATAATAAATATATTTATGTATTGTACCCTTCATTATACCTTTGATAAAGTACATTAAATATGTTAGGGGTGCCCCGAATGTTCTAGATTACGTGTTAAGGGTGCCACTGCACCAAGGTGTGATAAAGAGGTGATAAGTTGGCTTCTCCAGCGATAACACTTCTCCGGTTCCTAAAGTTATTCTATGGAGCTTATGCACTAAGGTCATAGCTGGGAAAATGCTGGATTTCACCCGGAGCATTGGCTCGCAGGGGACGCCACTGGACATGTAGGAAACCTGCTGAATGGTCTTTGCTTGAAACAGAACCAGAATTACACACATCGACCAAACAAGACAACAATTTACTATAGTGGAACTGTTCTTTTCACATACTGTGGATAGCTGTAGTCTGTGTTTTAGTCAGTATCTGAAGCTCTACCACAGTTGAAACAACTGTCTTTTTGAAAACTATCTGGTGCTGTTGCTAGAAGCTGGGTTAAAAAAAAAAAATAAATAAATAAATAAAGTTTGTGATGTAATAGTGTTTGAACGAAAAATCTCCCTGCAATGTGAATACACTTTCAAATGAACAGGAAAAGAAAATTAATTTATATTTGTTTAAGAAAATATTTACTGTTTGTTGAATAAAATTAATCCCCTGCAATGAAAATTGTTCATATTTATTTACATGCCATGTACTGCTTAAATATTCCCATTAATTAATGTTTTCTTAATTAATCTAAATACATTTATCAGCATGGAACCAGAAATGCATAGACATGATAACTAAAAGTAAAGAAATGAATCTGATTACAAACACAAAACTTTGTGCTGTGAGAAAGATACATTCAGTTTATATAATCTATCATCTACCAGCAGTTGCTTAAAGGATTATTTGGGTTATTTGTGGAAGTCTGTTCATTAGATGGCATTTATTATCACAATGCTAATATATACTTTGTCAAAGAAATTCGGCAAGTGAATCTATTTGTTTCATTATTAATGTTGATTTTTTTTTTTAATTGTTTTTATTAACAAGTCATACCAGGCCAATCGCATACAAAATGAAACAGATACATATGGGGTACATGTTACCAGGATCTCAATACATACATGATAGTAAAGTACAGAGTACACAATAATGCGTTTAGTCCGACACGGCCCATACATCCCCCCCCCCGTTTAACTCCCCCCTACACTCTCTATGGCCCAAATGCTATGAAGATTAAAGGGATAGTAATGTTTCATAATAAAAGCAGCTCTAATTAAATCATCATAGTATTTGGACTTTGGAGAGCGTTATTTAAATTCTGTCAGAGTTGTAGTTCAAGAGTAATTCAATGATAAAGTATCCCCCTCCCACCCCTTTTACTGATGTAACACTGCTCAGCAAGATCAGAAGGGAGGTGCCCAGGTAGATTGCAGAGAGGGACAATCTTCAATTAAGATAAGGCAAAAACCTGAAAAGCTTGTCAAGGGGGGCAGTGCTTTCATTGTTCTCATAGGAAGAAGATTGTCCCCTCTGTTATCTGTCTGGTCTTACAACCAGATTTCACATCTGAGAAGAGATGGCTTACACTAAGTAAAAGGGGCGGGAGGGGAAACTCTGCTTGTGAATATCTCTTAAACCATAAAGGTTTGAGAGATAATACTTATATCATTCTTCATGTTTTTTAATGCCTACAAAATAAAATAAAGATAAAACGAAGTATTACTATCCCTTTAATTGGAGCTGCTGTTTTGTGAAACTTTACTATCCCTTTGAGGATCAGAGGTCCTTAAAACTGTTTCAGACCCCTCTGGTTTATAAAATTTTTTAATTAGTGGTTCTCAGCCCTTATGCAATGGCACTTTAGTGTGAACTAGCCACGATTTTCCTATGAAAATGTCGACAAAAATGGGGATTTCAAATCTATATTTTCAAATCTATATTTAGAAAAATTTTTATGAACGTTACGTTATTTTTTTATCTGATGACAGAGGGCTGCGTATCTGATTAAGGGTATACTTGAAGACTTCACGACTGATGGCCTGTCAACAGACTGAGGGATTTTAATGTATTATGCAAGTAAAGCCTGCAATGCATTTTTCATTTTGTGTGGGAGTCTTAAAATTCTGTAGCTAACTAGAGTCTGAAAAATTACAATTTTAGATTTTTTGGATCCCTGACAAATGTCTTAGGCTCTTTCATATCCGTAGAGGAAAAAACAACAACAATTTGATTTATAGTATTATTTTTATTTGTTGTAAATCATTCATTTAAGCACATCAATGACTTATTATTTTTGGCACCAATGAAAGTAAATATATAGCCTCATAAACTGCAGTCTTGGAAACAAACATTGGATGTTTAGAAGTCGGGTGTTTCAATAATAAATATGTCTTCCTATGTACAAAGTAAAAAAAAAAAAATCAATAGTCAAATGATTTACTGAGCTCAAAATCTTACATAATAACATTGACAAGTAATGAAACCCTCAAAGAATGCTGTATATTGAAATGGAAAAAAAAAGTATAACTCCTTAGAGCAGTGAAATACAAGTAATTGGTGCAAACACGAAAATAGTTTCACAGATATATAACTAAAACCCATTGAATACTGAGGCAGAGAGAGCTGCTTCTCCAGTGAACTATTTACTTAATGAGTTGAGCTAAGAATGAGAGGTCATGCATTAAGACAAGAGGAAAAGCATTTTTGACTAAAACAAAGGTAGGGATTTTTTTACAGCAAGGACAGTGAAGTTATGGAATTCTTTGCCTCTGTATGCTGTGCTTGCAGATAATGTAACTGCTATCAAAAAAGGTCATGGATACCTATCTAGCAGTAAACAATATTGAAAATTATCACAGTTGGCTTAAAATAAAATAGGATGTTGATCCAGGGAACTATCTGACTGCCATTTGTACACTCCTGTCCTATTTCCACCTTGATTGTACAGGAGGCTTGGGCTTAAAGGGATAGTAATACTTCGTTTTATCTTTATTTCATTTTGTAGGCATTAAAAAAACATGAAGAACAATATAAGTCTTATCTCTCAGACCTTTATGATTTGAGAGATATTCACATGCAAATGTCCCCCTCCCGCCCCTTTTACCTAGTGTAAGCCATCTCTTCTCAGATGTGGAATGCAGTCCATAGACCAGACAGATAACAGCAGGGGACAATCTTCTTCCTATGAGAACAATGAAAGCCCTGCCCCCCTTGACAGGTTTTTCAGGTTTTTCCCTTATCTTAATTGAAGATTGTCCCTCTCTGCAATCTACCTGGGCACCTCCCTTCTGATCTGGCTGAGCAGTGTTACATCAGTAAAAGGGGTGGGAGGAAGATACTTTGTCATTGAATTACTCTTGAACTACAACTCTGACAGTATTGAAATAACACTCTCCAAAGTCCAAATACTATGATGATTAATTAGAGCTGCTTTTATTATGAAACATTACTATCCCTTTAAAGGTTCCCAAGTATATTTACAGGAATTGTTTTGCAACTGCACAGATCAGCCCCTGGAAAATGACCAAGGCTTCTTGTTTTCACCATAATTATATGTCTTTGAAAATAGATACAGTTGGTAATTTAATGGACTAAACCAATTGTACCACATTGGAGAAATGCACTCGATCCTTGTCCCGTATTAAAAAGAATAAATGCTTATACTACAGTTTATTTGCCCCATAATTACTCCAGTTTTTTTGTAGTACATCAGCCTCATAGGCTACTGTGCAATAGAACAGATTGTGTAGTAGAGTTCAGGTAGTAGCACATGCAAAAAATCAAAAGTAGGAAATGCTGGTACCAAAATGTACAGTTTCATCTGCATCGTTCAAGGTTTGTATTTCGTACTATGGTAATCCTAGATATGGAGTACAGGTGTTCCTATGCTTTTTTATCTTCCTTATAAACTACATATAATATACCAATATCATGTACGTGGAAAAGGGCACAAAAGGCTCCAAGTGTTTATTTGAGAATTCATCATATTTGTTTCAAAGCACCAAGTGATGTATAGTAGAACATTTGTGGATATATATTCTCTCCCTCTGGTACTCAAAGGATTATGCTCTGCTATAGTCTATAACTGAATGCAGACATTTTACTATCAACAGAATGTATACCACACCCATAATAATCATGGGCAGGGCTGATTAAAGCCATAGAATGAGCCCTCTAGTTTAGAATAATGGGTGAGGTTGCCATCGAGAGAGATGCTCTTTAGAAACCATGGGCATACTTGGGAACTTTTTCTTGAGGACTCCCTGGAGATGAGAGTCCTTTGGTGACGCTGGGGAAGATAAATGACACGATTCGCATCAAAAATGGGTGGGGCTTAACTGTGAGTGGGGACAGGGCTTATAAACTTTAGAAAACTGTGAGAAATAGGCTGGGGAATGGGGGAAAGTGGGCAGGGAGAGGGAGGAGAGTGGGAGAACAGAATGGAAGGAGCACATGTGGGCAGAGATTCATTAGAAACTCCCCCAAATTCGGGGCATTAGCCTCTGCTCCGGAAACCCGGTAATTAGCATCAAAAACCGGAATCTCCGGGCCAAATCTGTAGAGTTCCCAGCTATGACCATGGGGTGGAACTGGCTAGCGCTATAGAGAAAGAGATATGTCCATGATTATGAAGGGTCTTGTTTACTTACATAAAGTAGATAAATGTCCCACTAATCGATTGACTACAGCAGAGTTTTAAAGTCAAAGAAAATAAACAGTTTAGAAACTTGCATAGATAAGGCCTTCTATTCCAAAGGTACATATACCCCTTTAAAGGGGATGTATCACATTATAAAAATGTGTTACCATATGCTTTGTTAATAAAAGAAATAACAGGAATGCTGTTTTTTGTTTTTAGTTTAATTACTTACAAAGATATTACATCTACTGTGTTATGTGCATTATGTGTACAGCGCAGCTCATCTGCCCGTCCTATTTCTCCTCCCACCTCCCTCCCAGCTGCCCCAGGGAGGTCGATCATGCTTCCCTTCGGTGCGCTGTGAACAGCTTTTAGCATTACAGCAAGCTCCGATTAGCATTATACTGAGGTTGCAACCTCAGTACGTGAATGAACTCCCTGGGGCAGCTTGGAGGGAGATGGGAGGAGAAATAGGACGCGCAGATGAGCTTTGCCGAAGAATCAGCATGTCCCATTATGCTGATTGGCACAGCTTGAAGAGGAGATATCTTTGTAAGTACTTATATTAAAAAATTTAAAAAAACCCAGCTTTCCTAGTATTACTTGTATTAACAAACCATATGGTAACACCTTTTTATAAAGTGATACAACCCCTTTAACCATTCGAGTGCCACAGGAGTACCCCACTGGCACTCAAAGGGTTTACTGCTTCAAAAGGTGCTCCTGCATATTTGAATTGATTGTCAATCAGAAGGGTAACTGTGTCCAACAACAGTGCGACTCCCATCAATCACTGGAGCGGTGTTGACACTGTATTGCAATATGGCTGTACAGATTTTTATAGTCTAGCAGAAAACTTTTACTTCAAAAGAAGCTGCATGGTTTTTTTTTTAGCCTGTTGTTTTTTATTACTTGTCACAGGTAAACACTCTAAAATATGTTCTTTTGCTGTGCTATTTATCCATTGTCACATAAATAAACTGTATTCATTGCTTCTATTGTAGCAGCGCTGATACTCTTGTTGCTCTGCAACCGTTCATCATGTCAAAACTGCAGAATCCTGTATCAGGTATATTGTGTGAATATAACCAGTTCACCTAGAAAATGTTCCAATTCAGAGAAATTATACGGAATGAGATTTCTTTTTATTTGGAAAAAAAAAAACAACCATTTCCACCTTGGATGATGTCAGTATATCTTTTGTTGTTTTATTCCATCCAAACAATCAGGGGATTAAAAAGACGCCTACTCACAATTCTCTTAATTATTCTTCTGAATGAACTACGAAATGTGTAGCACATGTTGTGATACCGTCGGAGTGAATATATTTAAAACAAAACCAAAAAAAAGAACATTTAGGCAAATAGATGAGCTATTGCAAGAGACGGCTGTAAATGTGAGAAGATATTATTCTAGGTTATTAATTTCTATGCTTTTTAAGGCTAATAATCCTGGTATAATTACATTTATTTTCACGTTGATATATAAGAAGAACTGCAGTAACTATTGAAAAAAAAAACAACTCACTGGTTAACCCTTTGAGTGCCATTGGGCTGCGTAAACATTGAGAAGCAATGCTTTGCATGCCGCTTTGGCATTCTAAGGCTTAAAGGGATAGTAATACTTCGTTTTATCTTTGTTTTATTTTGTAGGCATTAAAAAAACATGAAGAACGATATAAGTCTTATCTCTCAAACCTTTATGGTTTGAGAGATATTCACAAGCAAAGCTTCCCCTCCCGCCCCTTTTACCTAGTGTAAGCCATCTCTTCTCAGATGTGGAATCCAGTCCATAGACCAGGCAGATAACAGCAGGGGACAATCTTCTTCCTATGAGAACAATGAAAGCCCTGCCCCCCTTGACAAGTTTTTCAGGTTTTCCCTTATCTTAATTGAAGATTGTCCCTCTCTGCAGTCTACCTGGGCACCTCCCTTCTGATCTGGCTGAGCAGTGTTACATCAGTAAAAGGGGCGGGAGGGGGATACTTTATCATTCAATTACTCATGAACTTCAACTCTGACAGAATTGGCACTCAAAGGGTTAACATTACCTGGACCTTGGCCCGTGTACACGGGCTTTTACCCTAGTCTGAATAAAAGAATAACTAATTGGAACTTGACAGATGGAGGGCACTGCTATGTATAAAAACACATTTTTAAACTGTAATAACTCTGGAAATATGCCATTCTCAGCAGTAGAAATACCCTTATTTTACGCAACATGAAATGCCCTGCAATATATATATTTTTAATTTAAAATAAAGTGTACTGCTCCTTTAAATTCAGGTGTTGGCCTTATTAGATAAATGGCAGGCCTGAAAAATGGCTTTTAACCAGCCATGATTGTGGAGGTTTAGCTGTAAGTACTGTGCAATTTTCCTTATGGCTTTCAGCTGGTGAATGTATGTGACAACATGTAATACCCTCATATTTTCTGTTCGTGGTCTGTATTTTCAAATGTGTCTGTCTGAGTATTTTATTGGATCTGTATATTTGATTGGCAGTTATTCTTGGGTGGTACCAATGATTTTTGTATCCTCTTCTTTATGTATGTAGATGCCTGAGAGCTGTAAAAATATCTTAAACCCTTTGAGTGCCAGAGGGGTACTCAACGCATTGCAAAGCATACCCCTCTGGCACTCCTCGGGTTAATATTGTAGCAGCCACTTTTATTTAGAAACCTAGTTTTTGAGTTACTCAAATGTAGACTATGCAAATTTAGGCACTGCCATGTAGGCATCTTTGTCTTAGACCTCCCCCACTCACTGACACAGATAAAAGGGGTAATACAAAATAAAATTGATTTTGAATGTTCATTTAAAGGGATAGTAATGTTTCACAATAAAAGCAGCTCCAATTAATCCTCATAGTATTTCGGCCATGGAGAGTGTTATTTCAATACTGTCAAAGTTATAGTTCAAGAGTAATTGCATGATAAAGTATCCCCCTCCTGCCCCTTTTACTGATGTAACACTGCTCACCTCAGAGCAGCAAGACTGTCCGGATGGATCTCAGAGAGGTACAATCTTCAGTGATCATAAGGAAAAACCTGAAATACCTGTGAAGTGGGGAAGGGTTTTCCTTATGTTCACAGTAAAAAGATTGTCACTCGCTGTGATCTGTTTGAATCCACATCTGAGGGGAGGTGGCTTACACTAGGTAAAAGAGGCGGGAGGGGGATAATTTATCATTCAATTACTCTTGTACTACAACTCTGAGAGTATTAAAATAACACTCTCCATGGCCCAAATACTATGAAGATTAATTGGAGCTGCTGTTTTTGTGAAACATTACTATCCCCTTAAAATCAACAAAGTGTTGATAAGGTGGTCCCCGGAAGGTACTGGTGCCATGCAGCTCCTAGCAACGCCTCCTAGAGCAGACTGGGACTGACAGCGCAGGCACGCAGACATCACTGTGGAAAGATGTCTGCGCTGTCTCCTGGCTGTCAGTCCCGGGAGCAGTAGGAATTCTCTAAAAGGAGGTAATAATTCTGGCGACTAGCACCATTGAGCAGCTAGTCGCCAGATGGGTAATTCTTTAGGGGCAAGTTTAGGCAGGGTGGTAGTTCCGCTTAAAAAAAAATGCTATATTGACATAGATATCTGTTTCTTAATGTAAGCATACAACATCCGTTCATGATAGGCTGAGGGACAGCTCTGTATCACAGCCTGTCATTCTTCGCCTCTTCCTCCCCAGCTCCTCCCCTTTACCACCTCCCCCAATGACAGAGGATTCCAGCATCTGAGCTGGAGCACTCTCTTGCCAATGAGACCACTACAGCTCACATGCTGGAATCCTCTATCATTGGAGGAGGTGGTAATGGGGAGGAGCTGGGGAGGGAGAAGAGGTGAAGAATGACAGGCTGTGATACAGAGTTGTCCCTCAGCCTATCATGAACGGACATTGCACGCTTACATTAATAAACAGAAATCTACACCAATATAGCATTTTTACTTTTTAAGTAAAACCAGATTTAAAATGCATTGGTATGGGACATTCATATAAGAAGCACTTTCCTTGAGGTGAGAGTTCCCCTTTAATAACAGGTTGTTTTTTTTTACATTAACGGCACCCTCTGGTGACCAGATTTCAGATAGTTATTCTATTGGAGATGTGAGTCACTGACAGCAGTTCTCCATAGAATGTGATAGTCACTTCTTGTCAGTCTGAGCTTTCAGGAAGTATGCTCCCTGGATCTCTGTTTCCACAGTGTTTCAAACTGTTATGACTTCCGAATAAATCAGCAGTCAGCAGTGGAAGTGACCTTGTTTTACTCTGTAGCAAAAGCCTTGTAAAATATAGGTTTTCATTAACCCCTTCCCGACAATGGACTTACCAGGTACGTCCCGCAAAAACTGTCACTTAGTGACAGAGGACGTACCTGGTAAGTCCCGGAAGTCCGGGACTCCGTGCTGTTGCACGCCGTTTGGGGACTCCGGAATCATTTAGTTAAAAAAAAAAAAAAAAGTTAGTCGGGCGTTAAGGTGACAGCCGCGTACACACACGGCTGTCACTAAGGGGTTAAAAAATTGCCGGTGCTCCAGCAGAATGCAGGACAGATATCATATGAAAGTAGATCCAAGATGAATTTCAGGGCCGACACATTTAAAGTGGAACTATCACCCAAATTAAATTTACCCCCAAATAATTATGCACATAATGATAAGCATATTCATACTAGTATTATCTGAAATAAATCCAGTGTTATTGACAACTCCAACTTGTTCTGAGACGGTCAGACAGGTATCAGCGCAGACAACTTGACAAAGAGACATCTGCGACTGCGCTGTCCGTCCCGGTCTCCTCTAGGAGGCGTTTCAATGTACCTTAAGGTACAGAAGTGGCCTGACGATGCAGGTGCACAGATGCCTCTACATCAAGCCACTTGCCTGACCATCTCAGAACGAGTTGGATTTGTCAGTAACGCTGGAAATTTCAGATAACACTAGTATGGATATGGTTATCGTTATGTACATAATTATTTGGGAGAAACTTTAATTTGGGCGATAGATCCGCTTTAAATCCAAACAAAATCGTTATTTACAAAGTTGCCAACACTTTGAACAGCAAGCTTTTTGCTCTGAGGAACACCTGCTGGGCAAAACGTTGACAACTATGAGATCAAACAACATGCATGAATTTAAATTGTGTTTGCTTTGAAATTTATCTAGCATCTGATTATACAAAATATGACACTACGCCTTCTAAGCACAGAAAATGAACTTTTGTAGCTTTATTAATTACATATTCAAACTAAAAAGTCCTTTCTTACCAGACAATATGCGCAATTCTGCTTCATTTCCTGTTCTGGAGCTGCCAGGATTTTTTGCCAAACATCTGTAAATGCCACTGTCTGTTGGCTGAAGTCTACTAATCTGTAATGCTCCCGAGGGCAGCACAAGCAGGCGAGTATCACCTGGGGTCAATATAAGATCTTCTTGGTTTTTCTGCCAATGTACAGTGGGCATTGGCTCTCCCACTATTTCACACTTTAATAACGCTGTGTCTCCTATGAACGCTGTGACAGATTCAGTCTGGGAGAGAAATCTCAGTGGACCTACAAATACAAAATAAAGCTTTTAAACTTCTGTGTGTAGACAGCTCATCTCCTGAGCTCAGATATATTTGTTTAATCGTCCAACTTCAAATTCTGTTGTTAATGCAACAAGTACATTTCAGTAACTACTTGTTTCAGTTTATTTAGAGGGACTTTCAAAACTACCTGCATTTTTATTTGAAAATAGTTTTTGAATTATTTAGATTGATTGACTAAGTTAATTAAGACATGCTGTGTAGGCACTTCCTGTCTTAACGTTACATTATTTCCCCTACTCACTGATGCGCAAACATTTCAGTACAATATATTATCCACTGAAAGGTTATTTGTCAGTGAGTGGTGATGGTAATGTAGGGCTATGACAGGAAGTGCCTGTGAGGCATGTCTTAACACAATAATACAAAACATTGGTGATTTTGACAGCTCTTTCAAAATCACCAAAATTGTTTTAGTTGATATGGAAATTTTAAGACAAACAAACAAACAGCCAGTCCTCTCACAACAGTAAAAAAGGCTACCTTGTTAAATGTCTGGATGTAACACGCCAGAAGGTTTGGTTATAGGAGGTCAATAGCATACAGAAGAATTCGGTGACCACCCACTATTATATCCCCAAACAACACACCAACCTTATTGGTGTCCCTGTGCAGGCTGCATTAACCCCTTAATGCGACGTGACATACTATGACCGTCACGGTCCTTGAAATACTCAAGGACCGATGACGGTCATAGTACGTCACGTACTTTTTGCTTACAGCGATCTACCGGGAGCGCTGTAAGTAAAAATAGGGCTTGAAATTGACCGCTCCAAGATCGGATCAAACTCTATCAGGCCCCATAGTGACGCGTCGATACACGCAACAGGTCACATGTACCGGCGGGTCAGTGTGCATCAACGCAGTCCTTATGGGACAGAAATGTACCAGGACCGCCGGTCGCTAAGGGGTTAAAAAGAGGCCCACAGTCCTCAGTCTCAATAAGTGAACAAAATTGACAGCTGCACCAGGATTACAAAAAGAATAAAACATGTATAATATATTAAAGTGTCCATCCAAACAACTATTAAGACAGCGGGGGATAAGAGAGTTGGGTTACAAGTTCTGAGATTACACAGGACCTTCCCTAGAGCTTCAAAAATGCATAAGCCAGCTTTCCTATTTCTCCTGTCTCAAGTCTCTCAAGGGGTAAACACTGATCAGTTTCAACACTGATCAAAAAACTAAAATAGGAACTAATATAATATGAGTCAAATAAAGTAAGGCGAAAGATTTGTCATGAAAAAATACTGTAAAGCAAGTAAAATTATTTTTAAAAAAGCTGCACTTTAAAGCGGAACTTTCAGCTATTACAAAGTCACCATGAATTCATTAAGCGCATGGCGAGTAGCTTGGAAATCCATGTCTTGCCTTTAAAAAATAGCAGATTCTAAAGAAATGTTTGTCATATGGAGACCGGAACCAAGGCTACAGCACAGACATCTTGTCTGTGCACCTGCATTGTCAGTCCCGGACTTCATTGAGTAGCATTGCAGAGTAGCACAAGGTAACCAGAAGGGACTGACAGCGCAGGAGCGCAGACCGCACTAACCTGCCCGTCAGTTTCCAAACGGCAAGGATTTCTTTAGAATCTGCAATTTTTTTAAAGGTAAGACTTAGATTTCCAAGCTAGTCGCCATGCGCTTAATGAATGCATGCCGACTTAGTAATAGTTGAAAGTTCCGCTTTAAAGTGTCATTAAAGTGGCTCTGTCACCATATGATGAGATTCACTTTAATGAGAATTAATTCTATCTATATGTTGTGCTAACCATTTGTTTGTAATATAAAAAGGTTTTGAGAAATGCACCTTTGTTTGCGCACTGTGTGGCACATTATGCTAATTAGTTATTGTGCACGGACTGTATTACATTGTGGTGTGAATGAATGAGGCAATGAGTAACTCACCTATGCTTAACCTTTTGAGTGCCAGAGAGGTAACCAATCCATTGAAAAACAATGTGTTAGATAATTCCCTGGTACTCAGAGGGTTAATCATTGAAATTGATAAACCCTGGCCTGTTGGTGGCCGTTGAGGATAGAACTTGGACGCCCCTGTATTATACCTTAAATATATATATTACTAGTGTAAAAGCCCGTGTACACGGACCAAGGTCCGGGTGATGTTAACCCTTTAGTGCCAGAGAGGTGCGCAACGCATTGCTTTGCAATGCGTTGCGTACCCCTCTGGCACTCAAAGGGTTAAAAGTTCGGTTCTGCTCTGCGTACTGCTGCCGCCTCACTGGCGACGCATGCGATTCAGTTATGAGCTGTAGAGGCTGCCCAAACGCACAGAATGCTCCCAGCACAGAACTCCCAGCATGCCGCACAGACTGCTCCCAGCACAGAATTCCCACCATGCTGCACAAAATGCTCCCAGCACAGAACTCCCAGCATTCAGTGCGTTAGGACAGTTTCTACTGCACATGACTGCATCGGACAAACATTCTAGCGTTTTATTATACAGGATATGTATAATATAATACATTCCAATACCATTTTAAAGAGGGTACCAGCTGTTCATTATGCTGTCATTTATAAGCTTGGTCCTCAGAAGTCATATTTACAATGCAGAAAATAACCATTTTACCTGATACCTGTATGTGTAAATATTCCTGCCAGGCTACCCTTTGCATATTATCAAATAAGTCATTCAATTTATTTTCACTCCATTACGCTTCTAAAACAAACTAAATCTGTGTTCTGCCTCTGGGCTTGGTAATTTTTGGTTTCTCCTTTCATTTCAGAGCTAGAATAATTCTGTTCTCTATTCAGTATTTGTAATGCTGAAAAATCTCATGATTTATTTCTTTACCACTTTGGATTCTGTGCAGAACGGATAGGTAACCTTTATTAATACTCTAACTCAGAGATTCTCAACCCATGTCCTCAGGGCCAATTTACAAGCCAGGATTAGGAATTTCCCTGTTAGAGCACAGGTGTGTTGATCAGAGGCTCAGTCAATTTGTTTAAAGGAGCAGTAAACATTTTTAATGACAAAATATATATTTCCTGTTGAGTAAAATAAGTATACTCCCACTGCTGATAAATGCATATTTCCAGCTTTATTACTGTCTAAATCTGTGCTTTTTACATTAGCAACAGTGGCATAACAATAGGGGTTGCGGGGTAGCATTGTGACCAGGCCCGTCAATCCAGGGGCCCCCTGCGATCCCCCTGCCCGATGCAAGCAAGCTGAGGTCTGTGCCTTCTTCGCACAGACCTCTATTAGAAGCTGTGCTCCCTCTCTGTCCCAGCACTTTAGTAATGCAGAGCGCTATGCAGCAGAGCAGCAGAGCCGAGATCGCATTAGTAAAAAATAACATACCTCCCAAGTGTCCCTCTTTAGGAGGGACAGTCTCTCTTTGAGATCCAAATCCCTCTGTCCCTCTTTTCTACCCCTTTGTCCCTCTTTTTAGGAGATCAGAATGAGTGGTGTGTATTACATTGCTCCACAGCAATAAAACATACATAAATGTGTTGTTAATTGTCAGTATTTGTGTTTATACATTAACCCCTTAGTGACGGCCGCGTGCAGACGCGGCCGTCACTTAACGCCCGTCTAACATTTTTTTTTTTTTTTTTTAAAGAATCCGGAGTCCCCGAACGGCGTGCAGCCGCGCGGGGAGCCGGATTTCCGGGACGTACATGTACGTCCTCTGTCACTAAGTGACAGCCACACAGGACGTACATGTACGTCCTGTGTCACGAAGGGGTTAATATGGGCAATTAAAATACTTTGGTCTTGCTCTAAATCATTTATCAGTTACACAAGAGGTGCAGATGGGTCAAGAAAAAACTAAAAATTCTTGGAAATACCCCACCTACCAGCCACGCCCCCAGAAACGCCACCTAAAACAGAAGTGTCCCTCTTTCGCCATTTGAAATGTTGGGAGGTATGTAATTATATCATTGAAACGGTCTTCTACGTGTGCTTGGTTTGCAAGCACACGTAGAAGACTGTTTCAGTGAAAGAATTCTTTTTTATTAACGTGATCTCGGCTCTGCTGCAGAGCTGCCTGACTGTTGTACGACAGGCTTCCCCTGCAGTTAGCTACAACTCTGATTGGAAGGAGGAGGGAACTTTGAGAGCTATTATCTTTCAAACCATAAGGGTTTGAGAGATGACACTGGGGACAATAAATTTCTTTTTATCATGCCTACAATATGGGGATTGGCAATTTGTACGTTTTACTATCCCTTTAAAGCACAATGATGGCAGAATGAGACCTCCATTATGTACTACAGTGATCGTACGCTCTACTGCATACCCTTAAGTACAGCCAGCAGAGTTAGAGACTATACACTGTGTCTGCATTGGAAAATTGGTATATTCACCCTGTTGGGTCACTATCAATGGTATTTATTCAGATGAGTGCCACAGTGTCTCTTCTGGGCCCTGGTCTCTTCAATACATTCATTAATGCTATTACAAGTGATGTTCAAGGTAAGGTGCGTCTTTTTGCAGCTGATAGAAAAATCTTCAGCATGGTTAATCCTCCGGGAGAGTTAACTGAAATGTATGACAATTTAGAAAAACTGAAGGAATGGACAAGATTATAGGTCTAAAGTGAAATGCTTTAAAGTTCAAGACAAAGCATTTAGGACACAGACAACTAGAGATCTGTTCATTAACAGAACAGTACACAGGACAAGGGGCCACCCGCTTAGACTTGAGGAAAGGAGATTTAATCTACAACAGCGGAAGGGTTTCTTTACAGTAAGGACAAGAAAAGGTATGGAATTCACTTCCTGAGGAGGTGGTGCTATCAAATACATTAGATGCCTTTAAAAGGGGCCTGGATACTTATTTAAAAGAGCATAACATAGAGGGCTATGTACGTTAGTATTGGGATTAATATTTAGTTAGGGCTTGTTGATCCAGGGAGAAATCTCTTCTTTTGGATCAACGATGGTAAACAGGAATAGGAAAAGGGTTGAACTAGATGGACGCAAGTCTTTTTTCAACCTAAATTACTATGTTACTATGTTACTATGTAGATCGAATACATGCTTAATGGTAAATTGCTGACAAAACATCAGAGGAAAGACATAGGTATAAGAAGAGGCATTAGCAGCCGAAGAGAGAGGTGCTATTGCCTGACTATAGATCACTGGTAAGGCTGTGTCCAGTTCTGGAGACCACAGACAAGCTAGAAGGTGGAAAGTTCAGAAGTAATGTTTGTAAGTACTCATGGAACAACCTCCCAGTAGGGGTGGTGGGGACCAGTGCTGTAAGGATATTATACCAGAGATAGCCATATGTTTATTCTGAGAAATGTATATGATAATGTATTTCAACCCCTTAAGAACCCATGACGTGCCAGGACAATCATGGGTAAACTTGCCATAAGGATCCAGGATGGTCCTGGCACGTCATGGAATTCAGGCATACCCGCACGTCTACATGGCATTCAGAAAGCCCTGATTCAGATTCCCAAAAAAATGTTCTGTGGTCCTTAATTGCCGGCCACTACTGCATGCGGCTGGTCCTTGAGGGGTTAATGATTTGATAGGAAAAGTAGCAGAATAAATGGGACAGCTGGTTCTTTCTTACCTGCCTTTACAATTTATGTTTGTGTGTATGTTTGTTGTGTCAAGGGCTTTTTTGTCACTCTGTAGCAGCAATCACATGTACTAGATCAATGGAGAAAGGCTGGAACCGACGCTTTAGTCCTGTAGCAGTCAGTTACAGTCTCCCTACAATGATCCCAGCACACCCTGCAGCACAACGTGATCATGAAAGTCATGGTCCATCATTCGGCATGAAGGGGATAAGCAATGACATTTATGATGGAACATAGAACATTAGCTTTCATATGACATCAGGGGTGATTTAGTAAATTGCAGCTAATGCTAAAACAATGACAAATTAAAATCATAACCTTAAAGGGATAGTAATACTTTGTTTTATCTTTATTTTATTTTGTAGGCATTAAAAAAACATGAAGAACGATATAAGTCTTATCTCTTTATGGTTTGAGAGATATTCACAAGCAAAGTTCCCCCTCCCGCCCCTTTTACCTAGTGTAAGCCATCTCTTCTCAGATGTGGAATGCAGTCCATAGACCAGACAGATAACAGAAGGGGACAATCTTCTTACAATGAAAACAATGAAAGCAGCTGCTATAGTATTAAACAATCATAAAGTGAAAAGGCTATTTTGATGTTACATCATTTTATATGATAAATGTTCCCCATATATAAAGAACAGGACCTCATATTGGACATACAGACATGCCACAGATTACTCAGCTTGACACTAGAGCCATTTCATTTTCCATAGATGTTGACATTGAAGCGATGTAATATATTTGATGCACTTAACAGAAGGATATTTACATAAATTGCACACCTTATGCTAATATTTCCAATGTCACTTTCCTCTGGTTACATAAGAGATCAAACTGATAATGAACTCCATTAATTTAATTTCTGTTCTGTAGAAAAAAGGCACCTAAGATAGCATCTAGTTACAAGTATATTCAAGGTTAATACAAAGACCTCTTGCTCCAAGGTTCAAGGAAATAGCCATAGGACATATTTTTAAAAAATAATAGGAAAGGAGGATTCAGCTTCAACAGAGGAAGGGGTTCTTTATGGTAAGGGCTGGGTATTCCCTACCTGTGGAATGTAGCAATAGGATATGCCATAGGACCATTTAAGTAGGGTTATTGCTATGTTCTGCCTGAGGGTTTGAAGCCTCAAGCCTTGTGCCTATAAATATCTAGGGCTTGTTTCCAGTATAGATCATGTAATTCTGTTAATGTCACTACATTAACATTCAAAACATTCATTCCTGACTCCAAATGGCAGTCAGCTATTTCCCTGGATAAACAACCTATCTGTACTGAATCCAACTGTCATAATTCTCAATATTGTTCTGTGCTAGATAGGTATCCATTGCTTTTTCGAAAGCAGTTACAGTGTCTGCAAGCACAACATCCCAAGGCAAAAAATTCCATAGCTTTAACGCACCTTCTGTAAAAAATCCCTCCCTTTGTTTTAGTCAAATTGATCTGCACGATACACTAATAATGTAAGTGAATTTAAGAAGGGATTTGATGCATTTCCAGCAGAAGAGGACATGCGGTGTTAATAAATATATTGGAGGTTTATTGTTATCTTGAAATAAGCTGACCAGACCTCCCATTTACCTGGAGACACATATAACTTATATATGTTATAGCTGCATTGTGATATACTCAGCCCTGTAGTATGTGTGTTTTATAAATGTCCCACGATAAAGAAGAGGTCTGGTAAGTTCATCTCTGACTTAGGACTCAGGGAAAATGTATTCAGTTTTGTATGGCCATATACACAAAATAATGTGAAACTATTCTGGGGGCTCATAGACTTTGGGACTTTGAATGCTACAGATGGCTCCAGTGTATTTAGAAGTAATGCACTGGAGATTTCTCTAGTAACCAAATGGTTACTATTGTCAATCACCAAAATGATACATGCCAGTGAGGAGGTGACTTTATGCAAATCACAGTAACACAGCACGTGTGTAACTGAGCTCATGTCAGTATTGCAAGGTATTAAATTAAAGTAGTTTCCCATAATTCTGCTCTGCTCATCTCCATAAATTGAACAGTGTATAAGACCACTGCTATATATAAGCATATTGGATAAATGTGCCATGCCAATCAGTCTTATGTGCTTGCTTTTTGTCACTACCCACAAAGAAATTACCGAATTCAAGTAAATGGGGTCGATTAAGTCAGTTTCTCCTTTCCAGGTATTATTAATGCAGAGCCTTTGAGAGGTATCCATTGTATAGCTACACTGCTGGGAAATGCTTAGTTGAAAAGTTATTACAGAGAGTTTGTGTTTTAGACTGCAGCCAGGTGGCGCTGTTGCTGTTACTATCTGCAAAGAGCACAGTGTCACAGACCCATGTTTTCCATAGATAAAAGAAGCAGCAATTTCACCTGGCAGTCAAACATCATTGTTATACACAACAGGACATACTCTGCACTATATATATATATATATATATATATATATATATATATATATATATATATATATATTTTGATAATTAGGGAACACTGCTCCTTTAACTCATTGAATGCTAGAGAGGTAGCATTGGATACCTCAAAGGGTTAACCTCCTTGGATGCATATCAAGGCATTGGAGACTTGCCTGGCATTTAAGATGTTAATGCAGGCATATTTCGCCTCAGCTACACTGACAACATTACTGTCTAATTTGCGTCAGCTAATTTCAAAATATCTTTTTATGTTTCTGTTTGTTCCATCTTATTTCAATGCCACATAAAGCGCTAGGAACAAAATCTTTTCAATTTCCTTCATGTTTTCATCCCCAGAGGGAGACGTGTTTTCCAGCCGGTCTTCCATACCTGCAAATCAATTCTAATCTGAAAGTGCGCTGCTCTCATTTGCCCTACAGCACAGAGGCGGCCTATCGGGAGTCTCATCTTCCCCCGCAGAAGGTCTAATTATTAAGTAATTAAAGTTCACTTAATATAAATGCTTATCATTAAGGGGACAGACCTAAGGGTTCTAACATGCACAGCTATTAAATATTCAGTGATTTAGTAACGCTATTTAATTCCTTCGAGGAGAGCTGCATTCAATGTTTTGTTTTAAATGACAGTATTGCAAATGCAAATTATTTAAAGGAACGCTAATATTAACAAACAACTTGATATATGAAAGATGATGTTGCAACATTTAGAGAAGAAAAGGTTTCACAACTAGGGATGGATGAAAAGTTTTGCAGTGGGAAGATATTAGCAGGAACTAGCATGTTTTACCTTGGGAATTCTAGAGAGAAGGACAATTCTGTCAACTGCAGAAAAGAGAGGATCTGCATTTTGGCTTCTGCTCTGCATGTTCATCAAATAGCGTGGATTTCACATTATGTGATGACAATGTTGGCCAGGGGAGGGCTGGCAACTTTTGGCCTGGGGGGCAAGTACAATTAAGTGGCCTATTTCTATTACCGCTCCAGCCAAATGTCCCAGCCCACCCCCTTTTGTTAATGTTATAGCTGGCATTAAAGGGATAGTAATACTTCGTTTTAAGTTTATTTTATTTTGTAGGCATTAGAAAAACATGAAGAATGATATAAGTCTTATCTCTCAAACCTTTATGGTTTATGAGATATTCACAAGCAACGTTTTCCCTCCCGCCCCTTTTACCTAGTGTAAGCCATCTCTTCTCAGATGTGGAATCCAGTCCATAGACCAGACAGATAACAGCAGGGGATAATCTTCTTCCTATGAGAACAATGAAAGCCCTGCCGCCCTTGACAAGTTTTTCTGGTTTTTCCCTTATCTTAATTGAAGATTGTCCCTCTCTGCAGTCTACCTGGGCACCTCCCTTCTGATCTGGCTGAGCAGTGTTACATCAGTAAAAGGGGCGGGAGGGGGACACTTTGTCATTTAATTACTCTGGAACTACAACTCTGACAGAATTGAAATAACACTCTCCAAAGTCCAAATACTATGATGATTAATTAGAGCTGCTTTTATTATGAAACATTACTATCCCTTTAATGTTATGGATTAAGTCAAGTGATACCTCAGAGCTTATAAGTGAAATGGTAGTACACAATTGATATCACAGAGATGACAATTGAAATGGATCTACACTAGTGATACCACAGAGCTTATAACTGAAATGGATCTACACTAGTGATACCACGGAGCTTACAATTGAAATGGAGCAACACTTTTGATATCACAGAGATGACAACTGAGATGGAGCTACAATACTCGTGTAGCTCCTTAAATTCTGTTTACTCTATTTACAGCAACAAATGGGAAATTGAGGGAGGCAGTGGCCCACTGGCCCATATTCATGATCGGCCTGGGGGGCAATTGCCCCCTTGCCCCCCAGGCCAGCCCTCCCTGATGTTGGCAATCTTACCAGCCATGTGGGAGATGTATAAAATTGGAGTTATTATGAAAGTGTCTATAAAAGTGTCTCAAAGCAACATAAGTATATGTATAAGTATATGTATAAGCATCTATTTTTGCTAAGTGCCAACTCCATTTAGAACTGTTTTAAAAAGTGGAGTAGATATGGTCTTGGCCAAATAAGAATCGTGTCCCAATCCTAAATACTAATGCGCTAAAACGTGTGTAATGACTAAGTCATGCACAGTAGAGACTGCCCACGCCGCGGCTGATACAGAGCTGGATGCTCAGCTGCAGTGCGGGCAGTTTCTACTGCGCATGACTGCCCCGTGACCGGCTGGCAGTGGCACTGTGGCCCAAGTAACGGGCTCTTCAACTAGTATACTTATAAAGAAATTTGCTAATTGCACCAAAAATAAAGGCAGTTTTAGGGATTAAATCTTAATGCCAGGTATAACCTGTTCTTATTGGAAGTATATAATACAGCTATGTGTGCGAAAATATATTCACAGGTGCGAATATTCTCAGAATATTCTCAGACAGACATATTTATAAACGTGAGTTTACTCCTTTATAAATATGAACAGGTGTTGTAAATTTTAGCGACAATTCTTACGTTTACACTAAGAAGTCTTTTTATACACCCCCCACCATATGTCTATGTTAATCATTATTCCTGCTGGATTTCCCATTAGGCTAAGTAGGCAACTGTTGAGAGCCCACAGACTGTACACAAGTTTTATCTATATAGATAGATATAGCCAGTAAAGATGGGCACTCATTTATAAAGAGAAAATACTGTAAAACTGTCTTGGTGCTACATAAATTTAGTATATAGGGTATAATGGGTTATATTAAGGTAACCACCCAAAAATGATTAGCACTCAAAAGGACTTGTTTAATACAAATATAGTGTAATTTTTTTTGCCAATGTTTGCCCCACTGTAACATACCTCCCAACATTTCAAATGGCCAAAGGACACTTGTGTTGCTGGGGGTGAGGCTGATGGGTGGAGCATTACAGAGAATGTTTAGGATATTTCATGACCTATTGACACCTCTTTGTGTAACTGAATAAATGATTTAGAACAAGACCAAAGTATTTTCTTTACACAGACTAGTTTATAAACACATATACTGAAGTTTATACAGACATCAATGAGAGTTTTATTGCTGTGGACCAATGTGATACATTATATACATACCACACAGTCTGATCTCCTAAAAAGAGGGACACCAGGGTGGGAAAGAGGGACAGGGGGATTTGGGTCTCAAAGAGGTAATGTCCCTCCTAAAGAGGGACACTTGGGAGGTATGCTGTAGGGGCCTTCCTTAAGGTCTTGAAGAAAGCCTTTACACGGGGCTGAAACGTTGACAGTAAAAAGTACATTATATTTCTACTTAACAAGTCCTTTTGAGTGCTCATCATTTTTGGGTTGTTACCTTAACAACCCATTATACCCTATATATATATATATATATATATATATATATATATATATATATTATAGAGAGAAAAATTGAAGCATTCACTTTTACATGTTACTATATTACTATTGTACAGGAGCACAGGCAGACCCATATGAGCAAAAAAGCAGTTTATTTATAGTTTGGTCTGACAGGACCTTTATTTTATATATATATATATATATATATATATATATATATATATATATATATATATATATATACACACACACACACATATACAAACGCACACATGCACATACATACGCACACACATACATTATTATTTGAAAGTCTACATTTTCTAACCAAGACACCTCTGAAAATACAACAGCACAACAGAAGCCTCATGTCTCTCTGTTGACAGGACTATATAATTGCTTAGATTTTAGACCCAGGGAGATAAGTCGCTTCTTGCAAGGGTCACGAGTCTGCCATGTTGTTGAAGTGGAATCTTCTACTTCACAAAGCTTTACTACTGAGGTGCTACTTAATTCAAATAACACAGAGGGCTGTGCCGTATAAGGATTCAGTGAACTGAAATGATGGGTCTACTGGCTTTTCACATACACCCAGAATCAACGTCTACAATTTGAATACATTTTCTTTACTCGCAGTAATAGGACATGAACCTCAAGGGGAAGTAACAAGATTATATCAATAGTTATTTAAATTGGACAATGTGCAGAAACAAAGATAGAGGAAGGGAGTTAATAGGCTTGGAATACATTAAAATGTATGGAAACTGAAATACAGGCGACACACATAATTCAAACAGGGGAAACAGGGCCTTAAAGGGGAACTAACACTTACTAATAACATCCCCCCACTTACCTTATGTGGCCATACAATCCTCATGGCCCTTATGAATTTGTCTCTTGCTCCTTGATTCAAGTGATAACATCTTCAATTACTTATGGATATCGTGTCCAAGGAGGCAGACATGACAGCTGATTGCAAGACCACAGTACACAAACTCTGCTTTCTGCATATGGTAATCTTAACCCTTTAAAGACCAGAGAGGTGAGCCATGTATTGCCTATCAATGTATTGGACACAATGCATTACATACTCCACTAATCCTTAACCCATTGAGTGCCAGATGGGTATGCAATGCATTGACCTCTCTGGCACTCAAAGGGTTATCCCTTTGAGAGCCAGACAGGTTTTGCCGTCATGTCCACGTCAATGTACAGCCATTTCCAGGACTGACTGTAGACGTTATCTCTTTGAACAAAGGCAAGAAGTCAACATTCATTGCAATGCTCTGAAGTCCACTCCAGCATTCAAAGAGTTAAAATCCCCACTGAAATAAATAGGAGTATGGGGGGATTTCTATTTTTCCCCTTTGGTGTAGTTGATGTGTGCTAGAATTGCTCCTCTGTTGTCTTGTTCCTATGGCCCATTTAATACTAATGTCGATATGAACATTTGGCAAAGTCACCTTCATGTAAATGAGGCTCTTAACTCCTTAAATGCTAAAGTGAACTCTAAGGTACTGCAAAGCAAACCCCTCTATTTGAAGGTTTCTATCCTTCCATAGATGATCTAAGTGGGAGGAGTTTGGGGCCCTTGACTCAGGCAACAAAGAATCATGTTCTCCTCCATCAGTACTAATTAAAACAGAAGTATCACTTAAATATAAGTGCCCCCAATGAATTCTTAGTATAGTGGTATGCATAGAAACCCTGTTATAATCTTTACTAAGTGCCGGCGCTGTCCGTCCCTGTCTCCTCACTGATTGGCAAATAACCTAAGTGGGAGTTGCACTGGACCACACAGTACAGACAAGTACAGGGATATGAACACTACATTTCTCCTGAATACACTGACACCCATTATGTATAGGTAATTAGTAACAGCACAAAACAGAATTTAATTTGACATTTTCATGGAGAACCACAATGCGCTAAATGTTGTTTGAAGGAATAATTACCCTGTGACATCAAAACAACCTCCTAAAAGCATACATTTTCTAAAAGCAGAAATCCAACTGCATCAAATGAAGTGTCACTTGCCTTTATAATCCGAGTTTGTTGTGCAAAATTGTTTCCAAAAACTAAGCATGTTTTTACATTCTCCCCTCTTCAAAAGGGGGAATGTAAGATCAAAGCGGTCTTCCACCCCTTAATGACTGGCTGCGTGGCCAGCAGTTAAAGTGGATGTGTCACCTCTGTATAACTTATAACTTACAGCTAGGCTCAGTGGTGTGTTTATGTTTTGTGCTGCCCTAGGCCTGACTAAATTCACCCCCCCCCATCTTCATTTGCCCCACTCCTTCCTGTCCAGACCACACCTCTTCCCGTTAATGATCCACCCCTCCTCTAAACTATACCCCTTCCTCTTTAGACGCCACACCTTTCTCATTAGGCTCCACCTTTTCCTATTTGAGCACCACCTCTTCCTGTCTGTATGCTGCTATACACACTCACAGACTCGCATCCATACACACCTACATACTCACATAATCATACACACTCACATACATACACTCATACACATTTATTCACACAGACACAAACATACACTCACAGTACAGCAGGGTGGATAAAGTGAAACCCTCAAACTGTAAACCAGACGACAATACCCATCCGTGTAAAATAAAAACACTTATCCCCATAGACGAGGAAACATACATTACCTACAGAATGCATTTCTAAAGAACCTTAAAGGGATAGTAATACTTCGTTTTAACTTTATTTTATTTTGTAGGCATTAAAAAAACATGAAGAACGATATAAGTCTTATCTCTCAAACCTTTATGGTTTAAGAGATATTCACAAGCAAAGTTTCCCCTTCCGCCCCTTTTACCTAGTGTAAGCCATCTCTTCTCAGATGTGGAATGCAGTCCATAGACCAGACAGATAACAGCAGGGGACAATCTTCTTCCTATGAGAACAATGAAAGCCCTGCCCCCTTGACAAGTTTTTCAGCTTTTTCCCTTATCTTAATTGAAGATTGTCCCTCTCTGCAGTCTACCTGGGCACCTCCCTTCTGATCTGGCTGAAGGGGGGGGGGGGGGTACTTTGTTTGTGAATATCTCTTAAACCATAAAGGTTTGAGAGATAAGACTTATATCGTTCTTCATGTTTTTTTAATGCCTACAAAATAAAATAAAGATAAAACAAAGTATTACTATCCCTTTAAGTAATTGTTAAAATAATAATAGAGAAAAATGTGAACACAAATAAAGTGAATATAACTAACTTGTTTAGACCAGGGCTATACCAGCATAGAATTAAAAATGTCCCTGACTGTAATGAGATATTGGATTATTGCAACGCTTAGAAGTTTTATTTCTCTACTCCACTATTCAACTCCAATACATTATTCAATTTCTTATTTTCACACGTTATTTTCTGATCCATTGATACAGTGCAGGGTAGTGTTATAGTCTTCCTAACACTGCTTTTATTCATTATATTCACTTTGTGTTCATGTTTTTCTTTATTATTATTTTAACAATTTCTTAATAAAGATGCGTTTTAATATCCATCTCTCCACCACTAGGGGTCCTTTAGGAGTGCATTCTGTAAGTAATGTCTTTTTTTCTCTGTCTAATAAGCTTACACCATGCCATATGCCAATGGAAGTGGAGCAATTCTGAAGCGAATCAGTGCACAATATGAGAGAAATAAAAGTTCCAAGCGATACAATACGCCAAGCTCTCATTGCAGTCACGGACATTTTTAATTGAATAGATCTATGCTTGTATAGTGAGACTTACTGATTTCTGGCATATTACCACTTATTACTGCAGTCAATCGATCAGTCTGTACTTGGCTGGACAGTGCACTGCAGCATGTAATAAGTATGTATATTGGTAAGCTTTGTGGTGATCACGTAGCCACATATGTCGGATACAGACAACTGAATTAAACGTAAGGCATGCAAGTGTGAGACAGGCTCATAAAGCCAAAAGGTTCAATTAGCTCCTGAGCCTGCTGCGGCCCTTACCATGTACGCTGCAGCCTCTGCCAACTTCCACTGGGAGAAGTCCAACTCCAGAAAGGAAGAGTGGGCGGGAGCTCTCCTAGCTTATAGCTCCTCTGTACCACCGCTGCATGACCAACTTTGCAAGTCCCTCCCATATGAGTGCATGCGCCAGGATCCGATTATAGGAAGAGTCCTGACACATGCACACTTAACACTAAGCAGTGCGCTCTGCTAAACAGGGCCAAATAAGCCAAGCGTTCAGCCGGTATGGGCAGCTTTTTATGCCGCTCCCTGTAAACTGCCTCCCTAGGCCTAGCTGGCCTAGGCCAAGATACAGCACTGGCTAGGCTATATATTGAATATTACTACAACTGTCTTATATATTTTTTTTAAGTTTTATTTTGTGTAAATTTAAGTTATAAAGTCAGTCCTGCAGCTACTTCCGCATAGAATGTGGTTACCTGCTCTGTAACAGTAGTCCGTCGCCAGTGGTGTCCGTAGACATTTTTCCAGGGGGGGGCAAAGCCATAATATGACCCCCAGGCCAGCCCATCTAGCCCCTTTATTTATATGGAGGAGGGTAACTGTAGGGGGGGGCAAGTGCCCCCCTTGCCCCCCCCTCCGGACGCCCATGTCCGTCGCTCTGCCTCTGTTCCCCTCCCTATATCCAGCCTCCTCCAATGACGGAGGCTTCCGTCTGTAAGCTGGAGCGGTATCATTGGCAGAGATCAATATCTAGCCAATGAGATCACTCCAGCTCACAGACAGAAGCCTCCGTCATTGGAGGAGCCTGGATAGAGGGAGGAGAGCAGAGGCAGAGCAACGGAACACAGTCACAGAGTAGGTAACCACATTCTATGCGGAAGTAGGTGCAGGACTGACTTTATAACTTCAATTTACACTAAATAATGCTTACAAAAAAAATAAGACAATTTTAGTAATATTCGCTATATAGCCTAACTAGTTATGCTATGTTATAATGAGGTGACACACCCACTTTAAAGACCATGTGGCTTTTTTTTTTTGGTCCAATGGATTCAGGGGGCCCCGAACGGAATGCAGTTGTGCAGGGACCCCCAAATTCCATGACGTGCCAGAACCGGCACTGGTCCTCAACACAGGTTTTGCCATGACGGTCTTGGCAAGTCAGGGGTCCTTTAGAGTTTAAGGGGAATCCACTACTCAGACCGTTGGTTGTTAAGGGTTAAAGGATAACTATCACCTCCTAAAAATAAACCCCACCTTACCTTACTATGTCCTGGAAATCCTAGTGGCCCCTATGAATTTTACACTTGTGCCTTTGTTCAAGACATAACATTGTCTTTCAGTCCTGGATGGAGGTAGACATGACAATTGATAGCAGTTTTTTTTTCTTTTTCAAACTGAAGTAGACAGAATGCATGCGCCTAATTGACTATTTTAACCCTCTGAGTGCCAGAGGGGTACCCAACGCATTGCAAAGCACCCAATGGGTTAAGATTCCAATGTGCAATGTCCTGAGATTAAAGTGCAATGTCCACCTCCGTAGCATGACATCCAGGACTGTTCAGAGATGGTGTTGCTTAAACTGAGCAGCACGGGAAAATCCATAAGGGCCATGAGGATTTTCTGGCCAATGTACAAGTGGGAATTTATAATTAGTATTTGTTAGATCTCCTATAACCCTCTGAGTGCCAAAGGGGTTCCCCTCTGGCACTCAAAGTATTAAGGGCCAGAGGGTCGTACAACACATCGTGAATCAGAGCGGTGCGTACGCACCTGGCACTGAAAGAGTTAATGAACCTTATCTAGGCCAGAATTTTTTTCTCTTCTTCATTTCAGTCACTTGTTAATTACCACAAGTCTACAGTCACACCCCATTTTGACAAGAAGTCATAAAGACAGACATTTACCAGATGAAAGCCATACATTAGGCAATGCAATTCACATGCGTTATCAACAAGGAGAGATATCGTACTGACAAAGTGACATAACCAGCTGTAAAGATGGATGTGTTAAATATAAAATAATTTACTTGTAGGAAAGACTGCGATTCCACCTTAAAGGAAAAAATTCACCTCTAAAATTCTTTTGAAATGCACCCACACTTTGCTTTAAAAAATGTATTACTTTTCAAAGGAAAAACATTTGTACGTAAGCTGACCTCATGTCCTGGATTGCCCAGGACAGTCCTAGATTTTAAAGGGTTAGTAATGTTTCAAAATAAAAGCAGCTCCAATTAATCTTCATAGTATTTGGTCCATGAAGAGTTTATTTTTTCAATACTGTCAGAGCTGTAGTTCAAGGGTAATTGAATGATAAAATATCCGCCTCCCGCCCCTTTTACCTAGTGTAAGCCACCTCCCCCCAGATGTGGAATCTGGTCTTAAGACCAGACAGCTCACAGCAAGGGACAATCTTTTTACTATGAGAACAATGAAAACCCTGCCCCCCTTGATATGTTTTTCAGGTTTTTCCCTTATGCTAACTGAAGATTGTCCCTCTCTGTGATCCATCCGGACAGTCTTGCTGCTCTAAGGTAAGCAGTGTTACATCAAAAAAAGGGGCGGGAGGGGGAAACTTTATCATTCAATTACTCTTGAACTACAACTGTGACACTATTGAAATAACACTCTCCGTGGTCCAAATACTATGATAATTAATTGGAGCTGCTGTTTATGTGAAACATTACTATCCCTTTAATAGTTTCTTTTGTACTAAATGTCATCTAAACTCTCCCATTGTAAACCATTAGGGAAATAACTCCTTCAGAAGCTAATTTTCTGCAAAGGGTTAAAGAAACAGTATACCTTTGTTATAGGGAAAATATGTTATAGGTCTTTTCCTACTTAGTAATCTGAAATGGGAAATGTTTAATTCAAATGTTATAATAGTTCAAACCTTTGTTTCCTTAAAAGGATAGTAAAACATAAAATGTAAAAAAAAAAATATGTTGTAGGTTTTATCCACCTGAGTAAAACAAGGGTATTCCCACTGCTGAAAGCTGTTTTATTCAAAACTTATTACAGCTCAAAGTTTACTTTTTTAGGTACAATATCACACTGGCCTGAAATTGTACAGTGGAGCTGTTGCTACACCATCCTATGGAGATTTATGGTCTATAGACCAGAGCTGTCCATAGGATGATGTAACAACAGCGCCACTGTACAATTTCAGGCCACTGTCATATTGCACCTAAAAAATTCAACTTTGAGCTGTAATAACTTTTGAATAAAACACCTTTCAGCAGAGAGAGTACCCCTTTTTTACTCAGGGGGATAAATACTACAATACATATCTTTTCACATGTTAAGTATTACTATGCCTTTAATAAACTGTCAGCAACAGCACGCAGCTGTGTCCAAAATATGATTTTATTTTACAATGCATTCTGCAGGGGACCTTGAGTCAAAGACTATGGCTCCTCATATTAAGTCATAGGAACAGCACCATCTGTTGACCATAAGAGAAAATTACAGTTGAATAAACAAATATATGAATGAATTAATGAATAAAGAAAAATCTCCAAGCAACAAAAAATTGTTTTAAACAGAAGGAAAACCCCTAATATAGGCAAATTATACAGATAAACGGATGGATAGACAGGCAGAGAGAAAGATAGGGAGGCAAACAAAGGGATTTTTTTTTTTTTTTGTAAAAAAAAAAAAAAAATACAATTCTTTAACCCCTGTATGCCGTTCGAGAAGCCCGGAACCGGATCTCAAAAAAAAAAAAAAAAAAAAGGTCCATTAACACCTTAAGGACCATTGCCGTGCCAGGACCGTCAAGGCGGTCCGGCACTTAAGGACCAGTGACGGTCCTGGCACGGAAGCAGAAAAAAAAAAAAGCCCCATGATCCTCAAGTGCCGGTCGCGTGTGCGCGCTCCAGTCCTTAAGGGTTTAAATGCCGGCAGTGTGCATGCATGGACTTTCCTTAAGGTGTTAATTACTATAAAGCCAGATAATGGCCAGGTCACATGATTCAAACCATTGAAAAATAATTATTTCTTAGTATCTTATTTAATACTTATCATCTAAACACCACTTAAAAACCAGTATTGATTTCCTTTGTGGAACATTAGGGAAATCATTCTTTCCAGATGCTAATTTCATATAACCCTTTGAAGACTTTGGTTAAACATTACTCCAGAAGATTTTGTTGTTTAAGTGCACGGTTCTGTCAACGGTCGATGCAAATGTTACTAAATAAATGCAGCCGGCTACACACACTAGCTTGCTATTCAGCATGTGAAGTTAATGTGCAGTGATCATTCTCAGCCTTCAGAATGTTTCATCTTTGGAAGCTCTTATGGAAGATATGTTAGATGTTAATTATACTGTATATCAAAGAAATGTCTTGCTCGAAAGATTCAAACTGTGTACAGCTCTAATAATCTTAATATCTCTAAACATTTCTCTGCACAACCATTCCTGGTCTCTTGGCATCCTTTTTTTTAAAAAAGGGTTTTATGACCATACTTTGAAAAAGTAAGTGAAAAAAAGCCCAGGAGCACAGTTGGATAGCCTATTATTTGACTTTCTGAAAGTCTTCATAATATTCAGCTTGTGTGATTATATTAACCCTCTGAGGGGTACGCAAAGCATTAATTGTGTCCTGTGTCCCGCGTCCCAAATCATCCCCCCACCAGGACAATAAAGAGGCAAATGCGTTGCGTAACCCCTCCGGCACTCAAAGGGTTAAGTGTTGAAGCCAGGAACATGGACAAATTCATAGGGGCCATTAAGATTTTCTGGTCCCAGTAAAGTAAGTGAAGGTTTATTATTAGGAAGTGATAACTTCATTTGGAACAGCGTATGAACAGAATATTATCATTTATATGCAGAACACACTGCATTACATATTCATGCATTGTGGCTGTATAGTTCTTGGTGAATACTGCTCTATAAAATTAATGACTGAGAAGCCTTTTCAAAAATGGTATACCATTAAGAAAGTCATTTAAATATCTTACAGTGCTTTACAATTTAGCATTGCTTTAACCCTTTGTAGGGTGAAATGCATTAGAGATTTGAGATAAGCGAAAAGTCTGCAATTAATTACACAGATCAATTCAGAGAACCATACCTCCCAAGTGTCCCTCTTTAGGAGGGACAGCCCCTCTTTTAGACCCAAATCCCTCTGTCCCTCTTTCCCACCCTGATGTCCCTCTTTTTATAAGATCAGACTGTATGGTGTGTATATAAGTATATCATATTACTCTACAGCAATAAAACTCACATTAATGTTTGTTTAAATGTCAGTATATGTGTTTATAAATTAAGTCTGAGTAAATAAAATACTAAGGTCTTGTTAAAAGTCATTTATTAGGTTACAAAAGGAGGTGTCAATAGGTCATGAAATAGCCTAAAAATTCTTGGTAATATCCTGCCCACCAGCCACGCCCCCAACAACACCCCCTAAAACACAAGTGTCCCTCTTCTGCAATTTGAAATGTTGGGAGGTATGGAGAACCTGTAGAAAGTTCCAGATACATCCAAATAAACTGCCCAGTCAGACATACGGAAGAGAGTCAGAGTGTGGTTGGGGGGGGGGGAAATGGAGTGATGGAGCACTGGACAGCAAGGAGGCATGGGAGCAAGAAGGGAATGGGGGTGGGAGCAAAAGAGGAGGGAGCAAGAGGAGTCCCCTGGGTGGGTTGTTAGAACTGGTTAGAAATGTATTTTTAAATTTAAAGCGGAACTACCATGCACATTAAAGTCGCCCTGCAATAAATAGGCAGGTGGAGACTAGTTTCATAAGAGTTCTCTTACCTCTCGCAACAACAGGGTGATAGAGGAATCCTTACTCTTGCGAGACTGACGGCCATGTTAGTGCAGTCCGCACACCTACGCTCTCAGTCCCTTCCGGTGCCATTCAGGCCAGTGCATTGCATCTGTAGGGAGACCGGCACTGACAGACAAGATGACTGCGCTGATACCTGGCTTCCGGTCTCGCAAGATTAAGGATTTCTCTATCACCCTGTTGTTGCGAGACATAAGAGAACTCTTATGAAGCAAGTCGCCACCTGCCTAATTATTGCAGGATGACTTTACTACGTCAGGTAGTTCTGCTTTACAAGTAATTGTCTCCCTTTAAATGTGCTTTTCACTAGCCATCTGTTATTCTACTATCTAGCTGTCACCATTAGTACAAGAATAGACATGGGCCTCCTTCAACAAGGCCACATGTCAAAATTAATATAGCATAACAGGCGCTCACTATTTCAATAACATGACTAAACCCTTTGAGTGCCAGAGTGGTACGGAATGCATTGCAAAGCAATGCATTCTGTACCACTCTGGCACTCAAAGGGTTAATGTCCACCCTGTACGCCTCCATTTATGTTATCTGCTTAGTACACTTGCCATATTCAGAACAGGTTCAACTGTATATAAGCCAGCCACAGGCATTGTAAGAGTTAACTTGAAGGCCTCTTTTAACATCAAGCTGCGTAATCGCTTCAACATCATTAACATCTTTTAAACCACGTTAATCATGTTTCCTGTAAATTTTATCCTCATGCTACTGAACTAAAGAAAATCTCTTCGGGGTAAAGGACTGCATCGCGCCATAGGTCTCTTTCCTCTGTCATCAGAACCTACCAGAGAGTCTGCCATGTGCTTCTCACCAATAAATGAGTCACTTCCTGTGATGAGACAGGAAGTTACTCATGCATCAGTGAGACACATGTAACAGAGATGCTCCAGTAGGTGCTGTGATGACAGTGACATCTTGAGAGAGACTGAGAAGCTGGGATTCGTTTGTATATGTGAGAAGAGAAGGCAGAGACAGACAGACACATCAGGCACTAACCCATTGCATGCCAGTGTAGGCTGACCAGACCTCACCTTTAACCGGGGACACATAGGAAAAATGCATACTGCAGAACTTTTTTGATTTCAATGAAGCACTGAGAAATGGCTATTTCCTATGTGTCCCCGGTTAAAGGTGAGATCTGGTCAGCCTATGCCAGAGTATCCTCCAACATGTAGCTCTGCAATCCTTTGTAAATAATCTAATATCCAAGGGATTTCTCTGAGAGCAGTTCTAATATTAGACCCATATCTGCCAACTGCACTAAATGGAGGTGTAATGATAAGGGGTGCAGAGGGCATGAAGGTTTGGGTGAGGTGCGTGAGGGCAAATTTAGTCTATGTGTGCATGCATGGGAGGCAAGTAGATAGGTACTCTGCCCAGGGAGTTATGGGGGGAGATTCACTAAACTATGATAAAGAGGTGATAAAGTGGAGATAACTTCTCCAGTAATATCACTTCTCCAGTTCCTATGTTATTTTATGGAGCCTATTCACTAAGATCTCCACAGTTGAAGAAATCTTAGTGCATCGGCTCCATAGAATAACATAGGTATTGGAGAAGTGATAAACCGGGGAAGTAATCTCCACTTTATCACCGCTTACTGAATCTCCCCCAATGAGTCTTAATCAGGCTCTGCATAAGGCTTAAATTGGAACTTTCAGATAATAGCCAGTCGCCATGCATTCATTAAATGCATGGTGACTAGCTTGAAAATGTATGTCTTACCATAAAAAAAATACTTGTGTCTAAAGGAATCTGTCCCGTTTGGAGACTGGAACTGAGGCTAGAGTGCAGACATCTTGTCTGTGCGCCTGCGCCGTCAGTCCCGGTCTCCATAGAGTAGACTGCTTTCCACCATATGGTCACCGGAAGGGACTAACAGCGCAGGCTCACAGACCGCATTAACCTGCCCAACAGTCCCGAAACGGGACGGATTCCTTTAGACACAAGTATTTTTTTTGGTAAGACATATATTTTCAAGCTATTCGCCATGCATTTAATGAATGCATGATGACTGGCTATTATCTGAAAGTATCGCTTTAAAAATGGTGTGGTCCAATTTAAGTGAATACACAAATTCTAAATAGCACAGAACACAGAAGGAACAAAAAGAGTTATTCCATCAGTTATATCCACCTAACAGAGTAACCTGACAGCTGTTGGCATTTCTCTAATCAGAATTGTGCATTTCCACTGTGTGTTGACACTTTATCCCCGGATTTCACATTTGCACCTTTACAAGTAATGAACTTTAGCTGGCGGATTAGTCTGTCGCTCACTAGATAATACTAGTCTCAATTTTTCTTCGTTTATCTAAAGCAGGAATGTGCAGCCACCAGAAAGATCAACATCTTAAATGTGTATTTAATAAGCCTGAAAGGCTGAACAGCAATGTCAAATCTTTTAACCAGGTTCAGTTAAACCTAAATTGGCTGTCCAAAATAAAGAAAACGTAGGTTGTAAAAGGGAAAGTCTAACGACCAGCCTCTTTCAGTTTTATGTTGCAGCCTTTGAAAATTGATGTTGTAGAATAATATATGACATTGAATGAGTGGTTATATTTCGCCATAGCTGTAAAAATAGTTTTCTAACATTTTTCAATAGCTCCAACTCTATCAGCTAGGGTGAACACATGTCCAGATCTTCCTGGGACAGTCTACTATTATAAGTGTGTGTCATGGGCAGCCCCTTTTAGGCACTACACAGTTCTGGTATGAAGACCCTAGATAGAGAGAGCTGCTGTTGACTACTATGACAGAAAATGATGCATGTTCTGGGCTACAGGAAAATGGCAGTCAAGTCTCACCATAGCCATATGCTTCAAGAAAATGGTTCTTCAGGTTCTGTTTGGCAGCCCGTGGCCAACTCTCCCTCTAGTGTTTAGAACACTATCACGCTCTGCATGTTGCAAAATGACATTCAATAATGTGCAATGATCTTAGCATTTGGATGCAGTCATATATATATTGTTATTTCCTGCTGTGTAAAATAAGGGTACTCCCACAGCTGAAAGATGCATGTTTTCAGAATTATTGTAGTTTATAGTCTTGTTTGTTTGTTTGTTTGTTTTTACATTAACAGTGTCCTCTAGTGGTCAGATTGCAAATACTGATTCTTTTGAATTCTTTAGGAGAGGTGAGTCACTGACAAATAGTTCTCAATAGAAAGTGATAGAAAACTGTTGAGTCATGCTGTTAGGTGGAATAAAAACATTTGCTGTTCCTTTAATATATGAGGTGTAACAAGGTACAGAGGTAAGAAACACCCTGAAATATAAATAGATTGCCCCACTGCTCCCTACTTGGTGCAAATGTGTTGAGGGGAGAATTTGCAGCGTATGCAGTTTACTGAAGTGCCATTAGGGAGGTGTAGTGCATGTTTTTGCACTGATTAGTACTTGTACATTCCCCCAGTATACCTTTATTATAGAACAAAATATCCATCGACTGCAATCACAACAGCGCCACCTGACCACAAAAAGAAAGGTTTGAATCAAAATCTACAAAAAATACAGATTTGGCTTGTAATAGCTTTGAATAAAGCATGTTCTGAAGTTGGAGTAACTTTGTTTTACTCAGCAGAATGGGTGCTATAGATGGATCTGATGTATTGGGAAGCAATGCTTTGGACATGTTACTAGCATCTAAACACTTACAGATCATTAATTTTTGTTATATGAAACAACTATAAGAAGTTATAAGCAGAATTGTTTGCTAAAGTGTGTTCTTGGGTCAACTAGCATTCACTAACATATTTATTTTGAAGTGCCCAAGTTTATGACCCAACATTAAGGTCCTCACTGATGTATAGTGATTTATATAAAAGCTTTCAAGAGCTTTTAAACCACTTATTTATATTTCTGTTATGTATAGATTTTTCAAGGTCTACCAAAGTCTTTCTCAAACAATATGAATAAAAGATACAGTGAGGCAGAATAGGGTGGGCATGGAGAGTAACCGGCCCACAAAACCCACATGATCGACTACCACCAGACAAAGCACAACACAAGGAACAAGGCCAACAGACCAGGCATGCAAACACACCCAACACAGCCAAACAGCCGGCTCAAGCCACCAGCAGAGCCCACAATAGTTACAGAACCACATGCGTAGCCAAAGCACTCACACGTTCTGATGTGTGGGGGGGGGCAGGACCTCCCCACCCAAGGGACAGCACTGGACACAATTAGGGTGACCACGGGTCCCGGAATGTCCGGGACTGTTCCTTATTTTAAGCCTATGTTCCGCGTCCCAGGTCATCTCCCACCGGGACAATGAAGTGTCCCGGAATGAAGCCAAGCCACCCACACAGCAGCACAAACAGTCACTCTCTCAGTGACCTCCCAGTGTTTGTTGTGTTTTTTTTTTTTTTTTTTAATATATGCCGCCCTGGATGTCAGCCTGCAAGCGGTGTGTCACATCATGGACGCCGCGAGGGAGCGCTTGGTAGCATAAATCAGCGCTCCCTTGCGGCGTCCATGATGTGACACGCGCGGGAGCTTCAGCTCTGTGCCGGAGGAGGCACAGAGCACTTTCCACACCGCTAGACTACCAGGGACTCAAGGTAGGGCATCAAGGGGCAATGTGGAGATGAAGAGGAGTAGGGTGACCACATGTCCCGGAACAGCAGAATGGAAATGTGGTCACCCTAGACACAATGGGGAACTCAGAACCTGCAAACCCCCTGATCAACATGCAGACATATACAGTAAAGCAAACCTAAGGCGCACCGCCAGGTTCCTCTCATGTACTGCCTCCACACTTCTCCTTTGCTCTTTTCTTCCCCCCCAAACGCCATGCTTCTCTTTGGCCTTTCTTTCCCCAAACAGCAATCCACTTCCTGTCACAATCTCACTTAAGTCCTTCCCTAAACTCCTCCTTATAACACACACTTCCTGCCTGGATCAACACTCCCTATGACCTGCTTCCCCTCCTGTACCCTACGGTCCCTTCCGGGGAATTTCTTTACTATCCCTTTAAATCAAACAGATCCAGATCACTCCCCTAAATGAAACACAGCAGTTATGCTCATCCCTATATGAAATAACAAAAAGAAAAAGAAAGATACATAAAAAAGGTTTAATTCCAAGTGGAAAGAGCATCCATCATCATATCAGTCTTGCAATGAGTGATCTAGTTTTGGTAGGTAAATAATTTTACTTTTTGATTTTGCTTTATCTCTGCTCTTCATTCCTATAAAGAATTACGGATAATTAAACATTGATTTATAAGCGACCTGCAGACAAATTATCTCCCATACATGAGCAATCTGACAGCCCAACTCATTTACATTAAACACAGACTCACTTTGACAATGTGATTCAATCTGTGACTTGCAGTGATTTTCTGCTAATGAATGCTATGCAGCGTATTTTAGTAAATCACAACACAAACCGAGACACGGAATAATTTATATGTGCAAGTGTTTAACTAAGAACTGGTGATTAAACACCGGGCTGTCTTACGATTAGCAATCAGTAATTACTCCTTGCTTCTTTAACCCCTTAAATGCTGTACATGTCTCCAACACAGTGAATCTATCAAATCTCTGGTACTCACAGGGTTACAAAGTTGCCTGTATGATGTACTAGACAGAGCAAATGTGTTATGTACTCCTCTGTCACTCAAAGGGTTAATGCATACCTCCCAAGTGTCCCTTTTTAGGAGGGACAGTCCCTTTTTTTGACCCATCTCCCTCTGTACCTCTTTCCCACCCTGATGTCCCTCTTTTAAGAAAACCAGATTATGTGGTGTGTATACAAGTGTATCACATGGCTCCATAGCAATAAAACTCACATTATTGTGTGTTTAAACATCAGCATATGAGTTTATAAATTAGTCTGTGTAAATAAAATACTGTGGTCTTGTTATAAGTCATTTATTAGGTTACACAAGGAGGTGTCAATAGGTCATGAAATAGCCTAAAAATTCTTGGTAATGCCCAACCTACCAGACACAACCCCAGCCACACCCCCTAAAACACAAGTGTCCCTTGTTTGCAATTTGAAATGTTGGGAGGTATGGGTAATGGTAATGTTGCTCCTTCCTTTTGCTCATTAGCCATTTAGAAAAAGGATCAAAAAAGATAATTTTTTTGTCTCCTAAACTTACCACATTTGCAAATGCCAAGGTTAAACAACTAACAGCAAACGCTGTCGGGACCAAACAATTTTAAATGCAGGAAATAATTGGCACTCTTCGAGTTAATACGCAGAATTCAATCTCATTTTGTGTGCATAAAAGCGATTGCTTTCTTTCAAAACAAAATATCATTAAAGAAATTCTACTTTCACTGTGCATGTATAATCCCGTAATGCACAGACACTTTGTGAATCAGCTAATATGCCTCTTTTTCACATCCACTTATCTAGATACTGTCCAGAACATCAAATTAGTCTAAGGCAGATTTTCATAATGTAATCAAATTGAAAGACTGAGGTGGATGTAAGAGGAATAAATGGGGCAGTGGTGGATCAAACCAAACAAAGTAACAATTTCTGTTGTTTTAAATGGTGATTTTTAACCTCTTAAAGGGGAACTACCACCCCACACAATCTTCATCTTCACTAAGTCCCCTGCTTAAGTCTCCTATAGAAGACTCAGAGGTGGACTTTAATATACACTTTACTATCACTTTAACTCATTTTTCACTAGAGCGGGAAACCTCTCTAGCATTTAAAGGGGAACTACCACCCTGCACAATCTTTACCTTCACTAAGTCCCCATCTGGCGACTAGCTGCTTAGTAGCGCTGGTCACCAGAATAATTACTTTATTTAATAGATTTCTCCTCTCTCCCATGGGCGACAGGCAGGATGGAGCGCGGACATCTTCCCATTGTGATGTCCGCGGGCCTGCTCTGTCAGTCCCAGCCGGAGCCAAATGGCTCCTAGCAATGCCTACTAGACCCGGCTGGGACTGACAGCGCAGGCGCGCGGACGTCACTATGGCAAGATGTCCGCGCTCCGTCCTGCCTGTCACCCATGGAAGAGAGGAGAAATCTATTAAGTAAGGTAATTATTCTGGCGACTAGCGCTACTAAGCAGCTAGTTGCCAGATGGGGACTTAGTGAAGGTAAAGATTGTGCAGGGTGGTAGTTCCCCTTTAAATGCTAGAGAGGTTTCCCACTCTAGTGAAAAATGAGTTAAAGTGATAGTAATGTGTATATTAAAGTCCACCTCTGAGTCTTCTATAGGTTTTTTTATAACATGTTTAATGTAGGAGGTGTAAGCCTCCTCCCCTCAGATGTGGAATCTGATCTCTTGACCGGACAGCTCACAGGATGGGACAATCTTCTTACTGTGAACATAAGGAAAACCCTGCCCCCCTTGACAGGTTTTTCAGGTTTTTCCTTATGATCACTGAAGATTGGCCCTGCCTGTGATCCATCCGGGCAGTCTTGCTGCTCTGAGGTGAGCAGTGTTACATCAGTAAAAGGGACGAGAGGGGATACTTTATCATTCAATTACTCTTGTACTACAACTCTGACAGTATTGAAATAACACTCTCCAAGGACCAAATACTATGAGGATTAATTGGAGCTGCTTTTATTGCAAAACCTTACTATCCCTTTAAATGCCAGAACAGTGTCCAACACCCAAAGGCATCTCTCTGGCACTCAAATGGTTAATTTGTAATACACATGCAGTTTGGCACAATTGCCTATGAGCATAAAATTACTGCAGGACACAGTGTGATAATTTCAGTTTTGAGGATCTGCACATTGTAATATTATCTTGATGTCTCCTTTTACGATCACAAAGGTTCTGTTATTTAAACACCTCTATTAATTGCCTTATGCCTTTGTTTGCTTCAACACTGCAATAAATCACCCAGAACAGAATGCTGTGGTCATCTTGTTTATTGTCTCTTAACATGCTTTCGTGGTTGTATATATAGCTAGAAGGAAGTCAATTAGAATGCATAATTACAATGATAGTATGGGAAAATATACCAACTGTGAAGGTCAAATATCAAGATCTCATATTATTCATGAATATCAATGGGCTAGTAAACTGCCATCCATTTACATTTACATTGTGTTTGGAGCAGTTGTAAAAGTAGCAGGGACATTAAAACACAAGAGGGGTAACGTACAAGTCACCTGGCGGAACACATCTTCTGCACTAAGGAAAAAAATCAAGCACCTGTACATTCGTGTATCATCACTTTAGTGAACACCAGAGCACACACTCCACTGTGGTCAGGGGAGGGCTGGCAACTTGTGGCCCAGGGGGCAAATTCAGTCAAGTGGCCCATTTCTATATCGCTCAAGCTCATTGTCCCAGCCCACCCCCTTTTGTTAATTTTAAAATTGGCATTAATGTTGCGAAGTAAGGGAAGTGATACCACATAGCTTACAGCTGAAATGAGGCTACTCTAGTGCTCTCTTACAAAGCTTACAATCCTATATAATAATTCGCTAAGTTGTGTGTAACGCCCGACATGCGCAGTAGACACTGCTGCGCGTGCGGCAGTCATTCGCAGTACAGACTGTCCGCGCCGCGGCTGATACAGAGCTGGGCGCTCCGACGGAACGTCCAGCTCTGTATCAGCAGTGGCACGGGCAGTCTCTACTGCACGTGACTGCCCCGCGACCGGCTGCCAGAGGCACTGTGGCCCATGTAACGGGCTGTTCAACTAGTTTAAGTAATATTACACTAGTTATACTATAGAGCTTACAAGGGAATGGGTTATGCTACTAGTGTAGCTCCATTTGGATTGTTTCTCTGTGGTGTCGTTTGTGTAGCTCCATTTCAAATGTAAGCTCTATGTTATCAATAGTGTAGCTCCATACACAGCAGCAATTGGGAGATTTAGTGAGGAACAGTGGCCCACCAGCCCAGACATATGACCGGCCCAGGGGGCAATTGCCCCCCTGCCCCCCAGGCCAGCCCTCCCCTGACTGTGGCGTAAAGGGGATAGCTTTTTGGCAGGTCTTGATTTATTGTTTACTAGTTGAACAGGCCGTTACATGGGCCACAGTGGCACTGCCACCCGGTCGTGGGGCAGTCACGCGTAGTGGAGATTCCCCGTGCCACGGCTGATACAGAGCTGGACGCGCCTTTGGAGCGCCCAGCTCTGTATCAGCCGTGGCTCTGGTAGTATCTACTGCGCATGACTGCAGCACGCACAGCAGTGTCTACTGCGCATGTTGCGGCGTTACACATGATTTAGCTAATTATTATATAGGATTAGGTACTTTCGGAACCCTTGGCTCCGCCCATGGCCACAAACCCACTCCTCACATGACCCCACCCCCAGTCACACCCCCTTGGCCTATAACAAGCAAGAATGAAAAAAAAACTTAAATAATAGCTTATAAAGGGGTATGAAACTGGCACAGAACATTGAGATTACCCTGGCTACACCCACAATTCCAAATGTGGGTGTGGTCAACACAGTTGAGGCACCGCCCCTCAAATTTTGGCTCTCTAGGCAGTTGTCTGTTTTGCCTACTGGGAATTCCGGCACTAGTTTTTGGTGTAAGTAGCTCAGTAAATTGACATTACACCGGCGTTGCACTAGTACAGGACTGTCCAAGTTCAGTCCTCAAGGGCCACTAACAGGCCAGGATGTAAGGATTTCCCTGATTAATCACAGGTGAGTTAATCAGTGGATCATTAATTCTGATTGGCCCATCTGTGTTCAGCCAAGGAAATCCTTGCATCCTGGCCTGTTGGTGGCCCTTGAGGACTGAACTTGGACAGACCCAGACCAGTTTAGCAATCAGGGGGTTAAAAGCCCCATTTAAAAGAGAATATGAGATTTTTTTATTTCCCCTCTGTGCAGTTGGTTTAATCCAGTATTGCATCCATATGCATCAGTCTAAATTGGGTGAATGTATGAATTCACCAGCACAGTTTTCCTTGTGTTAAAGGGTTAGTAATACCTTATAGAAATAAAAGGTAATATTGTAGATATTCAAAAAAACAAGTCCATTGATGCCACTCCGATCTCTCAAACTTTTATGGTTTGAGAGATATAAGGTGATAAAGCCCTCCCCCCCCCCACAGATATCAGCTGTAAAGCTGACAGCAGCAGATCTGTGTCGGCCGCCTCGAGGCGGCTCTTCAGCAGAGCCGAGATTCTGCAATCTACAAAGAAATACTTCATAGGAACGGTCTACAAAGTATGTTTGCAAACCAGGCACACTTTGTAGACCGTTCCAATGAAGCATTTCTTTGTAGATCGTAGTGTTTCGGCTCTGCCGAAGAGCCGCCTAGAGTTGGCTGACACAGATCTGCTGCTGTCAGCTTTACAGCTGATGTTTGTGAGTGGGGAAATTTTATCACCTTATTTCTCTCAAACCATAAATGTTTCAGAGATCGGAATAGCATTGATGGACTTATTTTTTGAACATCTACAATATTACCTTTTACTTCTATAAGGCATTACTAAACCTTTAATCTTTACCATCATTGACTGTATGTATTATAGTATATGAGCACTGTAGTTTATACTGGCAGACAATCTCTGCTATTGTTAGGACTTTAATTTTATTGCACTAAACTACTCATAAAGCACTGGATCGGCAGCAGCTGGAGGGCCTCATGTTGACTGCAACTGGCATAAAGGAAAAATATGTTCCAAAACGCTCATAATTCCCCATTGTTCTCCATTTGGTGTTAATGATGTTAAGTGTAGGAATTTTGGCAGAGGTAGCTTAATAAATTAGTTTTAGGCACGTGTTCTGTCTGCAAATCAATTCCAGTTCCTTCTACACTGCCCAGTCCTTGTGCATTCACTCCATATTGTGGTGTAACTTCAATAAATCTACTTGCTCTGGAGCCCTGAATCCAAGGACCAGGGACCAATAGGCTTTACTTATGCCTTTGGGATGATATTTTTGTGTTAGGAGGCACCCCAAAAATGTTTGCACTTAACTGAGAAATAAACTTTTTTCATGAAAAATTTCTATTGCAGGGCTTTTCCTTTTGAGTAAAGCAAGGGTACTCCTGCTGCTGAGAGATACACATTTCCAGTTATTATAGTTTAAACCTGTGCTTCTTTTACATTATCAGTGCCCTCTAGTGGTCAAATTCCAATCAGTTATTCTATTACATTCTGTTCTCCATAGAATTTGATAGAAACTGATGAACCACTTCCTGTCAGAACTTTCAGAAAGTAAACATGCTGTAATTCACTTCCTGATGATTTGAACTGTTATAACTTTTGAATAAAACAACGGACAGCAGTGGAATTATCCTTGTTTAACTCAGCAGGATAAGCTCTATAACATATAGTTGTTGTTTTTTTTTTAAGTTTACTGCTTCTTTAAGTACTTCTATTCCTTCTTTTCTTTTACTTTTTTATTATTTACTTGTTCCAAAAGCTTATTGTTTTTTGAGCAATCCAAATGCTTTTGTTGTACAGAAAAAAGTAATGTAGCTGAGGAAAATGTCTTTCTACTGTGCGAAAATTCCAGTGGGAAGAAATTTCTTTTTGTGCTAACATAACGATTCATTGCTCTTTCAAAGTGCACAGAGAACAGTAACGTGGTTTGACATGGTACAGTTTTTGAACTTGTATATGGGAAATGACTTACTCTGCATGACACAATACACTAAAAGATTTGACGGCATTTCTAAAACATATTGATGCAGTTTTTGTGTATGATATAAATATTTCAAGCTGAGAGTGCATGTCATCAAAATGACATTTTACAGACGTAAGCCTAATTTTTGTAAAGAATAACATGTAGAGACACACAATAATGTCCATTCACGTACGTGCTCATTTATAGAAAAAGCATTTTCCAAATCCAGGGTTGGATTAACCCCTTAAGAACCCATGACGTGACAGGACCGTCATGGGCAAACTTGTGTTAAAGGGATAGTAATACTTCGTTTTATCTTTATTTTATTTGGTAGGCATTAAAAAAAAATGAAGAACGATATAAGTCTTATCTCTCAACCTTTATGGTTTGAGAGATATTCACAAGCAAAGTTTCCCCTCCCGCCCCTTTTACCTAGTGTAAGCCATCTCTTCTCAGATGTGGAATGCAGTCCGTAGACCAGACAGATAACAGCAGGGACAATCTTCTTCCTATGAGAACAATGAAAGCCCTGCCCCCCTTGACAAGTTTTTTAGGTTTTTCCCTTATCTTAATTGAAGATTGTCCCTCTCTGCAGTCTACCTGAGCACCTCCCTTCTGATCTGGCTGAGCAGTGTTACATCAGTAAAAGCATACCTCCCAAGTGTCCCTCTTTAGGAGGGACAGTCCCTCTTTTAGACCCAAATCCTCCTGTCCCTCTTTCCCACCCTGATGTCCCTCGTTTTTAGGAGATCAGACTTGTAATGTGTATATAAGCGTATTACATTGCTTCAGAGTAATAATACTCACATTATTGTTTATTTAAAGGTCTGTATATGTGTTTATAAACTAGTCTGTGTAAATAAAATTATTTGGTCTTGTTATAAGTCAATTATTAGGTTACACAAGAAGGTCTCAATAGGTCATGAAATAGCCGAAACATTCTCGTAATGCCCCCCCCCCACCTGCCCCGCCCCCAACAATACCGCATAAAACATAAGTGTCCCTCTTTGGCAATTTGAAATGTTGGGAGGTATAGTAAAAGGAACAGGAGGGGGATAGTTTATCATTCAATTACTCTTGAACTACAACTCTGACAGAATTGAAATAACACTCTTCAAAGTCCAAATACTATGAAGATTAATTAGAGCTGCTTTTATTGTGAAACATTACTATCCCTTTAAAGACCAGTGCCGTCCTGCCATGTCAACTGCACGAGTTAAGGGGTTAAGGGCCTAAGGATGGCCTAACTAGTTTAAAACCATGTGTACACAGAACACAGTGCCACCCAGCAGCCTCGGCTGGTGCTAGGAGCCTCTCTGCTCACTGCCCACGCTGCAGTCATGCACGGTACAGAGTGTCCGAATGTACCATGGCTGATTCGGAGCCAATCGGTCCCAGGAAGGTGCACAGAGAGGACTCCGGTCTGAATTCTGAGCGTCCCGCTCCATATCAGCCAGGGAGCTTTCGGGCAGTCTGTACTGTGCATGACAGCTTCTGACAAACATCCTAGCAAATTATTATATAGGACAGGGCTCAAAATTTCCACTCGCCACTAGCCAATGGCGAGTGAAAATTTAGCCCTGGCGAGTAGAAATTCAGCCCTGGTGGGTATGTTATGTCTTGCAGTGACGAGTAACTTTTCAGGTCTGGCTAGTAGCAAAGGACTTCAACTTTTATACCCTGATATAGGATATGGGCCTAATGCAATGCACGGATACTTCTCTGACATTCAAAGGGATAGCTCCCTGATGGAATTTCTGTAAAAAGGAGGAACACTTCACCCTTTTGGCAGGTGTTCCCAGGGAAGGAAAATGACCTCTGTGCACATCCCTACTTCGATGACACCTCTTCCCAAAACTGGTTCACCATCAAAAAACAAATTGGTTTGCTCTGTACTTGAACTTTAGTAATACAAATCAAACTCGAAACATTTGAAAATTCAGCATTCACCAATGTTTTTACAACAACCAAAAAATAATGACCGCAAACAAATGACGTTAACCCTTTGAGCGCCAGAGGGGTACGCAACGCATTTGCGTTGCGTACCCCTCTGGCACTCAAAGGGTCAAATGTCTAATCTTTTCAGCCTCACATATTGTATCGCAGGAGTAGGCTAGCTTTGAGGACTACATCTTCCATCAATCCCTACTAATCAACAGCTGGTTGGGAATGATGGGAATTGTAGGCCCCATCAGTTGCATACCTCCCAGGTGTCCCTCTTTAGGAAGGACAGTCCCTCTTTTAGACCCAAATCCCTCTGTCTCTCTTTCCCACCCTGATGTCCCTCTTTTTAGGAGATCAGATTGCATGGTGTATATAAGTGTATCATATTACTCTACAGCAATTAATCTCACTTTATTGTTTGTTTAAACGTCAGTATATGTGTTTATAAATTAGTCTATGTAAATAAAATACTATGGTCTTGTTATAAGTAATTTATTAGGTTAAACAATGAGGTGTCAATAGATCATGAAATAGCCTAAAAATTCTCGGTAATGACCCGCCCACCAGCCACTCCCAGAGGAACACCTCCTAAAACACAAGTGTCCCTCTTTGGCTATTGAAAATGTTGGGAGGTATACATTGCACTCAATGATTTGATACTGTGTCCCGTATCTAGCTGAGTTGTTGTTTCGGGTTGAACTCCGTTACATTGTTATAATTTACTGGACAATATTTTGCCAGTTATAGGGACTAGAGGTGCTTTTGGTTTTATACGTTTTAACCTTTCACCCTTGGTAACAGGTTATATCACTAAGGGGGTGGGGTGTTACTTTCAGTCTATGAGTAAGCGCTAAGATGGCGCAAAACATGTCAGACGTATAGCACTTTTTTCTCTTTTCCCATCTGTATCCTGTTCCCATTCCATATGGCTTCATATATGTTGTGTTGATTTTATTGGATATCAATAAAGAAGAATTTAATTTTCTACTACCATTATTCTTTCAGTATTTTGTGTGCAGCCGAATCTTTATATTATACAGTTGGGATGCCAAAGCTTAACTTAATTGTGTGGTTTGCTTCTTTATTATTTACTAAATAATTCATTTAGCGGCAGGAAGAGGTCTTCATAATAGTTCTTTTAGAGACATTTTTTGCTTGTTAGTTTTCTCCTGCTAAGCTGACAATGGAAAACTAGCATTTGATCGTTTGGCCAGCAAATTCTGATTGGTGCCTGCACTAAATCTTTGAGGAGTCACCAGCCATCTCCTCAGCATGGAACCCTCTGCTCTTTTGTCCAAGTGAATCACTATAACAGGAACAAACTTTTGATTTGAGGAGAAAAACATAAAACTACTGGAATCTTTCTAAGATCTTTGTTTCATAATAACAAACTAGATCGGGTGAAATCCTACACGCCCAGGTGTTGAATGCCTGTCCAAAACATAGGTGCAGGTTAATGTATAATTTCTATCAAATGGAGCATAAAATGTATCAGAATGTTTTTCAATGGCTTTAATTTTTTTTTTTTGCCTTTTCACAGTCAACACAGCTTCTTACTACAATTTCAGCCTTCATTTCGATGCGTAAGGGACAGCGTGTCATTTTCTCTGTCTCAAACTTGTTTCTTGAACAAAGGTTGGCTTGCTCTCCTGTGAGACTCTGTAGGGAATTTCCATTAAGCTATAAAGATGACGACTTTCATGAGATGTCAAAAAAATCAAATCGACTGAATACTATCCTTAATGATAAAAATTGAACTAAGCTTGCAACAAAACACGTTCAGCATGCAATTACCTCTTTACAAGGAAGAAAGTTTTCGGATAAAAATACTGTGTAAGTGGACCTTTTAGACGTTCACCTTAACGATCATCTTATCCTTCTGAAAGCTCACAAGTCAAAATACATCTATGAGTCTTTATAAGGAAAATTGTAGCTCTTTTCTTTTGCAGATAACTTGATCAAGATATTACAATGAGTTTTCCTTTTTATGCCCTGAAATAGTTAGAACTGTTTTTATTCAAGTAAAATGGTTCTCAATATAAACATAACCTAAAATACTGACTGATTCATAAGTTTCAAGCAGTCTCAAGAGATGTGTCATCATTTTATATGTGTTGTGTACCCCTTTGGCACTAAAAAGGTTAACCTGGTTTGGGTTTGTTGAAGAGTGAATCACAGAGACAGTTCTGGGGCATACCGTTTGCATCACAGGGGGACAATTAACAATTCACATAAATAAGGCTTGCAACCGCTTGAGTGTAAGAGAAGCCTCAATTCATTGCCTTGCCGTGGAGACCTTTCTAGAATTCAGAGAGTTAAAAGCTATTTATCTTAAATAAATGGAGTGCTGTTTGATTTTTGTGCACAGGTCCATAAGTAAATGTGTTATACAATAGTGAGTTGAGCCAGGGGTGGAGTCAAGTAAGCAGCAGAGGTGTGGCCATGGGTGGGGCTAAGAAAGCTTTGGTTATCCATTTAAGGATTTGGGCTACAATGTAAGTAGTGGTGGTCTAAATATGGTGATGGAAGATGATATCTCTTGAGCCAAGGAGCATTCAAATTTTCTGACCAAAGTAAGTTAATAATGGAGGGTTATTATTAGATGACGTTAGCTATCCTTTAACCCTTTGAGCTGCGCACCCCTCAGGCACTCAAAGGGTTAAACTGCGATTTTTTTTAGCGTGGTCTCCAGATGTGTCTATGTCTATCATGTCTAAGACTCAAGCTTACCCACCGAATGCATCATAAAAACTGCCTTCTGATGTCTGGACACCTGCTGGCACTGTTGTTAACAGTTTAAAAAACCTAAACATGAGCTGTTCCATCTTTTGACTGAAGCATCTCCCAAACCTGAATACTCTTATTTTACTCAGGAGTAGTTGCTTTGTTCCAGAATGACTGCATTTCTTTTGTAGGTCAGCACCCATGGGTCCAGAAAAAAGGTTCAGCTTTACCACTTTAAAGACCAGAGGCGTGTGCAACACATTGTTTCATAATGTACTGCAAACCCCTCTGGTCCTAAAATGGTTAAATTAACCCTCTGAGTGCCAGACTGCATTGTAAAGCAATGTGTTGCTCATCCCCTCAAAGGTTTAAAATAAAGATATTCCACTTATAAGCACTTATGACTCACATATTAGGGCAATACATTGGCCCACTGACTGCTATAACTCAGATCTTCAACCTAATTCTCTACTTAATTAAAAGGACAGCAAAGAAAGTGATGGACATGAAACACTAACAATGGGGGATAATTACGTGGAATTAATGTGTCATTTGTGACACAGTTATGACCTCATGATGCTGCTGAACCCTTTGATTGCCAGAAAGGTATCCAACGCATGATGGATGCCACTTAATCATGCCACTGAACCCTTTGATTGCCAGATGCAACTGGATACCTCTCTGGCATTCAAAGGGTTAACGTCATCTGAAAACCAGTTTAGTCTGTTTTGCCGAAACTTCGAAATCTACCTCTGTTTGGTACTAGCCTTTTTCTAGAAAGTAATTTGTATTTGAGAAAATAACTTTTATGTTTGTGCGGCACAGAATGGCACTTAATACTAATTCCCTGTGTAGTATGCTAATTAGTTCTTTCAGATTTACCTTTTGCTGTTCTATTAGAAATGTCCCTTGTCCCTATTAGAAATCTGCCTCAATTCATCCATTCCACAGTGTATGGGGAATACTGGACCCAAACAGAGCGAATTAGCATAAAGTGCCATTAGTATAAAGGTTAATTTCTCAAAAAGTATTTATACTACCAAAAAATGGCTTGTACAACCTATAGGCAGTCGTTTTTTTTAATTCTCATTAAATGAAATAAATTTATGTTAGCATGACAGCAAATAAAGTGACTGATCTACTGAGTGGTCCAACCCTACTCAAGCAGGGATATTTTGAATACATTTACCATCTTTATCTATTGATGACCAGGATTATTATTGTTATTCTTTATTTATATAGCGCCAACAAATTCCACAGCGCTGTACAATGGGGAATAGACACACAGAGTTATTAAATAGTACAAATCAAACGTGGAGAACAGAAGGATCAGAGGGCCCTGCTCTTGAGAGCTTACAGTCTAGAGGAAGGTAGGTTGGACTCAGAAGGAGTAAGTGCTTTTGGGTGTAAGTGCCTCCTACCACATGAACTGCCAGTCAGTGGGTGGGAGTGAGAAGTGCTGGTGAGTACAGTGGTCCAAGGAAGGGGTGAATCTTGGTGATAATGTTTATGGAGGTAGTTGATAGGCTTCCCTGAAGAGGTGAGATTTCAGGGAACGTCTGAAGATCTGAAGGCTGGGGGAGAGTCTGATTGGATGTGGGAGGGAATTCCAGAGCTCGGGTGCAGCACAGTAGATGTCCTGTAGGCGGGAGTGGGAGGATGGGATAAGAGCTGTGGAGAGGAAAATGTCATGTGCAGAGCGAAGATGGCTGGTGGGAGTGTATTTGGAAATGGGAGATGAAATATATGGGGTTGCTCAAACAGTAATTCTGTTTTAGGTGAGCCCATATCCCAGATCTTTTGAGCAAAGGGCAGCTTTCTGATATGGCGCTAAGCAAGGTCTGGATTTATATCTCCTGAGCTACTAGGCAAGGCACCCAAAGTGACCATAGCCCAATGCATAACCACACCCCCCCCCCTATTCACTTGACTCCACCCCTAACCCCTTTCATTTCTGCCTGGCACAGAAAATACACTTAGTACGAGATTTTCAAAAAGTCGCCATAATGAAAAAATCGTCGGATCATGAGTTGGTGGTAAAAGAAGCACAATATTTTTTAAAGTAAAGCCATCACGTTTGTCAATGTGTCATCAAGACTTAAAAATGACGGTAAGAAGATCTTGATGAACATTTCCCTTAAAAATTCTGGTGATAAAAATTGTCAGTGATTTTGTCTTTGAAATGAAAATTTGCAAAGAAGCAAAGACATTTTTTTATCTTTAAAACGACACATTTTCAAAGACTTTTTTTCTACCAGTTAACTCCATATTACTGTTTCTTCAGTACTTTAATATGTCTTCTCCAAGCTTAGACCAATTTTATTTTGTCTACAAAAAAAATGATGTTAATCATACAAAAAAGTGATGGGTAAGAGAATATTTTTTTGTGAAAATAGATACATTAAAATATGATTGTAGGCTAAACCATGCCCACTTTTGAAACTGCTTTTCTCCTTTGACAGAGATGGTGGAATTGGATGCATAAAATGACGGTAACATGTCTGAGAACTGTCAAACCACGGGGTAAGGACTTTTTAATTCTGATTGCAGACAATTTCAGTTACCACAACTTTTTGAACATCTCACCCTTTGAGAGCAATACACACACACATTGACACAAAAAGCTCTTAACAACCTACCTTCTATAGAGGTCTCTCAGACACTGAGAAGCAATGCATTTTAAACCTGTCTAGTTCCAAGGCTTAAACAATGGGCAATAACTGAGTATTTCAGAAGGTAGTTGTGTCCAGCAGAGTTGAGGCACAGCCCTCTCATAATCTGGTGCTCAACACAAATGCCTACTCAGCCTAATGGGAATCTGTCCCTGGGGCTCTGGATTGCTATATTAGAGGATCAAAAAAGAAGCCAAAAAAGGGACGCAATACCACTCTTAGAGTGTAACACCAATACGCATGTAATGGATCTGATACTCATGGACAATAAAAATCCTGGTTGATGGAGCCAACGACCATTATTGCAAGCAGGGATCTAGTAATCCACCCTGCTCCAGATATACACCTCTCTGGATTGGATATATATATGCACACTGGAACCAAGCTGAATATCAATGTATCACAAATTTATTAAAATAAAATTTAAAAAATAATAAAACGTGACTTTAGAGTAAATAGAGCCTAAACGTTCAACGCGTTTCGAAGCGTATACTTCTTCCTCAGGAACAAAAAAAGGGCTAATACAGTGATCTATAAGCTCAATGTCACAATCAAACATAAAATACTAGTTTTAAAGCCCGTGCACGGGCCACAGTGCCACCCAGCATCCTCAGCTGGTGCCCGGAGCCTCTGTTCTCACTGGCCATGCTGCAGCCATGCACAGTACATGTACGCCAGAGCTGTTATGGAGCGGGACGATCCGAATTCAGACCGCAGTCCTCTCTCTGCGCACCTTCTTGGGACCTGTTGGTTCCAGGAAGGTGCACAGAGAGGACTCCAGTCTGAATCTGGAGGGCCCCGCGGTTGGGCAATCAGTACTGCTTATGACTACAGAGCAAGCAGTCTCTACTGCACATGACTGCAGGGCACGCAGCAGTCTATACTGCGCATGACGACTTCTGACAAACATACTAGCAAATTATTATATAGGATTATACACCTATTAGAGGATACCAGTACAGCTCTAGCAAGGAGCATCAAAGGACACAGCAGAAGAACAAATTTGGGAGAACTTTTGCAAGATCAGGAATCTTATACTACCCAACATATAGTTTATACAGTGCGATTTTACTGCAGAACTTTACAGGAAAATGTAGCATTAATAAGAAGAAAAGAGAACAGCTATTTCCAAAGCACTTCTCATGCCTGTAATTTACAGTAGGTGGATGGAATAGGTAGAAATCGACATTTACCGACAGATGAAGACTCAAAGAGAAATAACTCTTCCTAATAAGACAGCAATATGTCCAGACTGTTGCCCCTTGCTTTTCTTCATAGTCCTGGATGTGATGGCAGTGGAGTCGGACATGTCAGTTGTGAGCAGGACCACAGGAAAAAACTCTGGTCACTGCCAATGGTAGCCTTAACTCTTAAAGGACCAGAAGAGCGTGCAACATTGCTAAGAAATGTGTTGCACACTCTTCTGATCCTTTAAAGGGATAGTAATGTTTAAAATTAAGTTTATTTAACCCCTTAGTGACAGACGACTTACCTGGTAAGTCCAGGAAGTCATTCGCTATAATGGGGGGGGGAAAAAACCCTGTCATTAACCCTTTGAGTGCCAGACTGGTACGGAATGCATTGCTTTGCAATGCATTCCGTACCTCTCTGGCACTCAAAGGGTTAAGGGTTTAATATTGCAGGCATTAAAAAAATTAGTACATCGATGTAAGTCTTATCTTTCAAACCTTTATGGTTTGAGAGATATAACAGGCTAAAGGTCCCCCATGCAGGCTGTTTCAGACAAGTCTGCCCTCTAGCTGACAGCAGGAGATTTTGGTCCCAGGACCAGCCGGTGGCTCTTCAGCAGAGCCGAAATTGCTCTATTTAGAAATAACTACTTCACTGAAATGACCCATTCCAATTAAGTATTTATATCTAAATAGCGCAATTTCGGCTCTGCTGAAGAGCCAGCGGCTGGTCTTGGGACCAAAATCTCCTGCTGTCAGCTAGATGGCAGACTTCAGTAAAACAGCCTGCATGGGGGAATTTTAGACAGTTATATCTCTCAAACCATAAAGGTTTGAGAGATAAGACTTACATTGATGTACTAATTTTTTTAATGCCAACAATATTAAATAAACTTAAATGTAAACATTACGATGCCTTTAAGGGTTAAATAGTCTAATGCACTCTGTCTGCTTCAGTTTAGGCACTCAAAGGGTTAAGAAAATGGCCAGCAACTGTCATGTCCACCTTCAAGGTCATGACACCCAGTAATGTCTGAAGATGCTATCTCCTGAACAGAGGGTGAAATTAATAGTGGTCATTAGGAATTTATGGCCACTGTAAGGTAATTGTGGGGGTGATTACTCTGCGGTGTTACTTCTCCTTTAACAGAAAAGGAGGAACAACTATTTTGAAGCACTACTCATGTCTATAATTTGCAGTAGGTGGAGTGATCAGGGAGAAATACGACATTTACTGGCAGATGAAGATTAAAGCTTTAGCGTAGAAATAAAAAGCATTAATTCCATTCCGTCAGCACTTGGAGCTGATGTCCCACAGAATAGAAATTGTCATAAATGAACTAGAAAGATTGCAGTGCCAGGCTTAAGGTCACAGTTTCCATTGGGACCACTAAGACCAATCAGTTTCCTATTTAGAAGCAATGGGTCACTCTAACGATGATGCATGTATCTAGAGTCTCACCTTGACTTCTTACTGTCTCAACTGAGATTATGTGGAATCAATGCATTTACACGCTCGGGAAAAAAAATACAAATCATCCATCCTCTGTTATGAGTGATGTAACTAGTCATGGGGTGGGGGCCCCAATTTTTGGGTCCCCAAACATAAAAATATTTTAAAAGCATTGCGTACCCCTGTGGCACTCAGTGGGTAAACCCTCTGAGTGCAGGAGCATCGACCAATCTCAGTGAAATGCAGTGCATTGCGAAAGCCTCTGGTATTCTAAGGGTTAACTGGGGCTTTTAACCCTTTGAATATATTGCAAAACATTGAGTAGGAGACTGCTTTACAGGAGCAGTAAACTTTTTTTTATGAAAACACATATTTTACAGATCTTTTCCTGCTGAATAAAACAAGGTAATTCCCACTGCTGTCAGATGTTCTATTCAAAATGTATAACAGTTCTAATAATCAGGAAGTGAATTTACTGTGTTTACTTCCTGATAGTTCTAACTGACAGGAAGTGACAGGCAGTTTCTATCACATTCTATGGAGAACTGTATGTCTCTGACTTTTCTGACTTTCCTCTCCATTAGAATCTAACAGGAAATCTAATTAGAATTTGACCACTAGAGGGCACTGCTAATGTAAAAAAAACATGGGTTTAAACTGTAATAACTCTGGAAATATAAATTTCTGGGCAGTGGGAGTGCACTTATTTTACTCAATAGGAAAATCCCTACAATATATATTTTTTCATAAAAAAAAGTTTACTGCTCCTTTAACATTCAAGAGGATAAGGGCTGGATTCAAATGCAGGTGCTAATTTTATCTCTACTTTTATCTCCAGATTTCCTCATAGACTTCAATAGGAATATTTTTGATAAAACGGGAGGCAACATTTGTCTCCTGCATTTGAATCACGCCCTAAAAGTCTCATTTGGTTTGCCGTACAATTTGACCTCTTTAGCATTCAGAAATGCAGTTATGTCCTTTTACTTTTTATGCAATCCATTGAAATGTGGAGGCAAAAATATTAGCCTGTATATCAAAATGAATGAAAATAATTTAGCTTTTTAATTCCACAGAATGATTTTCTAAATCGATGAATAAATAATGTCCTTCTTTAATTGTCTTCCCAGATATTGTAGTATGAGATGAATAAAATCATGTTAGGTTTATGACAGCAAAGGGAATTGGAAGTCAAAAGCGGCTTGGCTTCTCACTAGCACATAAGAACAGAGGTCAGATCTTCTCCATTCCAGCATATGGTTAGACTAGAATGACGTGCAATAAACTGCATGGCAGAGTCAGACATTTTTATCCTCATTAGTCATCATCAAATAACTCACATATTAAGAGTAATAGACTCTTCTAGTTAAAGGGATAGTAATACTTAAGTATTACTAATCCCTATAGCAAAGTACTACTTAAAAAAAACATATTGCCCCCAGTGTCATCTCTAAAACCTTTATGGTTTGAGAGATGAACGCTTCTAAAGTTGCCCTCTCCCTCCCCCTTCCCCGTAGTCAGCGTTCTAGCTGACTGAAAGGAAGAGCGTCGTACGACTTTCAGGTGGCTCTCCAGTACAGCCGGATCACGTTACTAAAAAAGAAAACGTTTATTGAAATGGTTTTCTATGTGTGCTTGGCTTGCAAGCACACGTAGAAGACATTTTTAGTGAAAGTTTTTTTTTTTAGTTAACGCGATCGCGGCTCTGCTGCAGAGCCGCCTGATGATCTCTGACCGGATTTCCCTGAGTCAGCTAGAATGCTGACTACGGGGAAGGGGGAGGGAGAGGGCAACATTAGAAGCGATCATCTCTCAAACCATAAAGGTTTGAGAGATGACACTGGGGGCGATACATTTTTTTTAAGTAGTACTTTGCTATAGAGATTAGTAATACTTAAGTATTACTATCCCTTTAAAGAGATGCCTTAACCCAGGGCTGTCCAAGTTCAGTCCTCAAGGGACACCAACAGGCCAGGATTTAACGGTGGCCCTTGAAGACTGAACTTCGACAGCCCTGCCTTAATTTCCTGAGTTCGAAGCCCATACATACACACTACCGTTCAAAAGTTTAGGGTCACTTAGAGATCTCCTTGTTTCTGTTGTGGGTGCAGCTTGGCCGTATGGTAGGTAAGACGTGGCCATCAAGCCAATAAATATTGTGGGAGGTGCTTCAGGAAGCATGGGGTGAACTCTCTTCACATTACCTCAACAAATTAACTAGAATGCCAAAGATCTGCAAGGCTGTAAATGGAGAATTCTTCGACAAAAGCAAAGTTTGAAGGACGCAATTATTATTTATAATTAAAAATCATTATTTCTAACCTTGTCAATGTCTTGACTGTATTTCCTAGTCATTTTGCAACTCATTTGATTTAAAACAAGAACATTTCTAGGTGACCCCTAACTTTTGAACGGTAGTATATGATCGTGGTCAGTTGTACTTGCTGCTACAAGCCAGTACATTGTACGGGTGAAATGTGGCCACTGTATAAGTCGGTATAACAGGAATTAAATGGTAACATTTAAAAAAAGGGGGAGGTGCATCAGGACCCGTCCCAGCCATCAATAAACGTGATGCATGGGAACAACATTGCTCCACTTTTTCCATCCTACCTGAAGTTCTGATAATTTGAATTGTTACAAATTTGAATAAAACAACTGACAGCGGTAAGGAGTACCCTACTTTACTCAGCAGGAAAAGCTCTATAACACACAGATTTTCATAAGAAAAGTTTTCTGCTACTTTATATGTATGTATGTATGTATATCTTTATTTATATGGCGCCACACAGTGTAAGCAGCACCTTACAACAGACATATGTTACAATAAATAGGAGGGGATAAAAGTGCCACATTCATAGAGACAATAGGAGAAATGTCCTTGCCCCAAGGAGCTTACAGTCTAAATCTATATACAGGCAAAGTGATGCTATTCCGTAAACCAGCTGAACCATGGGGCACAGATAATAAAATGAGGTTCCTTTTATTTAAATGTTCTGAAATCCTCTCAGGTATTCAATGGGAAGTTTTATTCTTCACCTTCTATGGTTGATTTGCCCTGGAATTGTGCATCTTTTCCTCCCTGCATCATTCCCTAGGCATGTCATTTCTCCATTTCGTCACAGATACACAGTTTTTTTGTTTTTTTTACAACAGGCTTTATTTGCACTCTACTGTGCTGTTAGTTTGCTACAGATGAGCTCCATTTTGCCTTTACACATAAGTTCCAGGTTGTCATAGTCAGTGAACTTCATTCAGAGGAAAGATGGGTTACTAGTAGGGTGCTTTAGGGGTCTGTGCTTAGGCCTTTTCTCTTCTTTATCATCATTAGGGATATTACTGATAACATTAAAGGTAAGATGTGACTTTTCTTATGTGATGCTCTTTAACTTTAGATTGTAAGCTTTCGGGCAGGGACCTCACACCCAATGTTTCACTCTACAAAGCACCTGTAACCCTGTATTGTTTAAACCCTTAAATCATAAAGCACTGCGTACACTTGTGGCGCTATATAAATAAACATATTCATTCATTCAAGAGGGTTGACAATCTAGTGGGAACTGAACGTATAATTATTTCAGAAAACTAGAGGAATGGACAAGAGTGAGGGACCTAAAGATTAATGAGATAAATTGTAAATTAATGCATTTATGACACAAAACCAAGAGGTGGAATACAGGCTTAACGGTAGTCTGCTGACAACATCAGAGGAAAGGGACTTTGGAATTATTATTTCACATATTATGATTTGAAGATAGGCAAGTAATGCAGTACAACAGTAAGAAAATCTATGAGGATACTGGGTTATATATAGGAAAAAAGTTTTAGCAGCAGGAAAAAAGTTACTAATTCCACTGTATTTCTCCAGGTTACCAGATCCATTAAATGTTGCAAACTATGCATTAAATGGTGCAAAGTATGCATGGCAAATCTTACCAGGATATAATAAAGCCTTAATTAAAAAGAAAATATATATATATGGAAGAGAGAGTGGAAGAGAGGAGGGAAAACCATGATATTGTAGAAACATTTAAATATATTTAAATATTTAATAAAGTTCACAAAGTAAACTTGTACTACAGAAAAAGAAGAAAACTAGAAATTAGAGGGCAAAAAACTCAAATAGCATAAGTACTATTTTTACAGAAAGAGCAATAGTTTTGTGGAACCTCCTCACAGTGGAAGTGGTAAAGGTTCATAATGGTAAAGAAATTCAAACAAGTCTGGATAGACATAAGTCTGTTCTAAGAAGTATGTAATATTGTGCATTTTAATTAGACAGGAAAATGGGCAGACTGGATAGACCAGTTGGCTCTTATCTGCCACCAAAATGTGGGGCTAAAGGCATCGCCAGTGCATTGGTTCTCATTGCAGTGGCTATGTCATTAGCATTCAAGAACACACTGCAGATCTCACAATCATTGAAGAGGTTAAATCAGAGCCATTTCAGATGGACAAAACAGAAATTTGACAACTGAATTCTTCTTTAAAAGGATGCTTTGAGTCTGAATCGAGTAAAGCACAGTGCTCTACTGTACAATAATGGTTTCCATGGTGCGTAATGAAAGTGTGCAGCTAAATTCTACACCGCCCTGTCTATAAAGTGTGTTTTACTTTTGTTGTCAAGACCTTAAATTGTTAAGACTATAAAATCAGTTTCAGAGCTGTATAATCATTAGGTTATCTCAACATGATAAAACCAGTAGGGTATGTGATAATCTGTAGTTAATAAAATGATTCCCTGACTATGTATCAAAGTAATCCGGGCTCTGCGTTATACTTGAACGTAACCTGCTAATTACCGAGAGACACCACAGTTTCCCAAACCCTTCAATCTGCGGCTGATCCAACTGTGACAGTGTTAACAGTAACACATATAAAAATCAAATAATTCTCTTTCTTAAAGTGGAACTGTCACTTTGTAACAAATACAGGATTTTGCATGAGCATTTAAAAAGCCCCTATATCTATGTTGGCTGTATCTTATTAAAAAAAAATTGTTTGAGATATTTTGCTTTATTTATTTTTCTGTATTTCCAAATTAGCTATTACTGGCCAGCCATGTATTAGCATTCCACGCTGCTTCCCATCTCAAATGAAACTCCCTGCTGGCCAGATTCTAACATTCCGCACTGCTCCACAACCCAACTGCCACTTCCTGCTGGCGAGATTCTAACACTCCACACTGCTCCCTATCCCAGCTGCAACTAACTATCAGCCAGATACTAGAATTCTGCGCTGCTCCACATGCCAACTGCCACTCACTTCTGGCCAGTTACTAACTTTCCACACTGCTCCCCATCCCAAATGAAACTTCCTGTGTGTCAGATACTAACATTTCACACTTCTCCACAAGCCAACTGCCACTCTCTGCCAGTGAGATTCTAACACTCCACACTGCTCTCCATCCAAACTGCCTCTACCTGCCTGGCCGATACTAACATTCTGTGCTGATCCACATTCCAACTGCCACTCCCTGACTGGCCGATACTAGCATTCCACACTACTCCGCAATCCTACTGCCACTCCTGCTGGCAAGATATTAACACTCCACCTTGTTCCCCATTCAAAATGCCACTACATGCCGACATGATACTAATATTCTGTACCACTCCTCATTCCAACTGCCGTTACCTGCCGGCCAGGTACTAATATTCTACACTGCTTCATAAACCAACTGCTGCTCCCTTCAGCCAGACTGTAACAGTCCACACTGCTCTGTATCGCTCTCCATTCCAACTTCCACTACATACATAATATGAATGATGTTATGCTGTTTGGGGCTTGGCTTCTTACAAAGATAGAGGAGTCCTTAGAGAGAGCTTAATATTTGGAAGGCAGGGTGGGAGTCTGAGAGCACAGCAACATTCAAAGATGGGCGAGGGTAGCTACGGAAAAGTCTTGTAGATGTGAGTGAGAGGAGGTTATAAGGGAAGAGATTAGGGGGTCATTAGCCGTAATCTGAGGAGACTTAAAAACTTAAACTAAATGCCCCAATCCCAATCTCTCAAACCTTTATGGTTTGAGAGATAATCGTAGTTAAAGTTCCCCCCTCCCTCCCCTTTCCCTGACGTCAGCGCTCTAGCTGACTGTAGGGGAATCCGGTCCCAGGACCGCTGGAGGCTCTTCAGCAGAGCTGATATCAAGTTACTGAGAAAGAAATCCTTCACTGGAACAGTCTACAACGTGTTCCTTGTTTTGCAAGCACACTTTGTAGATCGTTCCATTGAAGGATTTCTTTCTCAATAATGCGATCTCGACTCTGCTGAAGAGCCTCCACTTGTCCAGGGCGGATTCCCCTGCAGTCAGCTAGAGCGCTGACGTCAGGGAAAAGGGAGGGGGGAAACTTTAACTATGATTATCTCTCAAACCAGGTGGGACTGGGGGCATTTAGCTTAAGTTTTTAATGGCTGCAAGATTATTATTATTTTTTTTTTTTTTATAAAAATGACAATACTATCGTTTTAACCCTTTGAGTTCCAGACAGGTATTCAAAGCATTGCAATGCACTCAAAGGATTCATTTTCCATTTGCAAGGTCGCAGCCAAGGACGTTGCTGTACCTGTACACCCTTATTTGATTTCATAGGCCATCGTTGTACCATAAGGTTTATTAATTGAATCCGTTGTATCATTTTTTCCCTTTATACTGCATAGAAACCAGACGTAATTTGTCTTTGAAAGATAGTGGTAACACTATATCGCTGCTGAACAAATTGTCTTGTCTCTTTAAAACATCCTGAAATATGGACTTTCTGTAAACAAATGCATCATGTAAACATCGATTCACTGTACTTAAAGCAACACGAGTACCTTATAAAGTGAAATTGTCTGATATAGTTTTAAATATCACGTACTTTCACCTAGCATCTATAAAAATTATTTATTATTGATTCAACCCCTAAAATAGAATCCTAAACTTGCTTTTCTAATTACATTTGGTTTATTTTGTTTGTGATATATGTAATGAAGCTAAGAGCTACAAAAGTTAATTTATCTAAATCACTACCAACAACTGTGGTAAGCAGAAAGGCTAGTACTTTATATCATCCCATTTACAGACAATATGCACTATCGCTATACCTAGGAACTTCTTCTTTTGGGGTCCCCGGAGTGGAAGTCCTGTGGTGCTGATGGGGAAATAAATGACGTGATTTGCTTCAAAAAGGGGCGGGGCTTAATCGTGAGTGGGCTGGGGCTTCATAAATATAGAAAAAATAGGCAGAATAGGCTGGGGAAGGAGAAGCGGGCAGGAAGTTGGAGGACAAGACTGGGAAGGAGCAGAAGGTGGCAGAGTTTTATTAAAAAATCCCCACATTCGGAGAATCAGCCCCTGCCCCGGAGACCCGGTAATAAGCAGCAAAATCTGGAGTCTCTGGGGGCAAATCCGGAGAGATCCCAGCTATGACTATCACTTCTAAGTCACCCTATCAAGATTGCTTTGGTATCCAAATTCCATCACATTTCCGACCATTCCTCCTCAAGGTAGCAGGGCCCCACCATGTCACATCTGGTGGCAGGGCTACGTTTAAATCACAGGCACCCCTAGGCAAGGCACTCTAGGTGCACTTAGCTCCACCCATGGACACACCTCCACTTCTCATATGACTCCGCCCCCAGTCTCATCCAGTATTTCATGGTGCAGAGAATACCCTTGGCCTATAAACAAGGACAAAAAAAAAACCTTCACTGTTTTGTTGCTAGAGAAATCTCCAATACATTGCTCAGCAATGAGCATAGATAATAATTTTGAAAATTAGCTGACCCTGAGATCTTTATAATATTAATCCTTAGTGATTCCCATAAGTAGGTTTTAATTGATATGGCCCTGCTTGTTGCAACTCAAGAGTTTCTCCATTCACTCCTCAAATAACCTATAACTTGGCATAACTTTGAGATATCATTCCTTAACCCTTTGAGTGCTAGAGGGGTACTCAACACATTGCTTTGAACTCTCATCTCCCATAAAGTTATCCCTATCCTATATAATAATTTGCTAGGATGTTTGTCAGAAGCCGCCATGGGCAGTAGAGACTGCAAGCGTTTGGGCAGTCTCTACTGTGCATGACTGCATCGCGTGAATGAGGCGAGGTAGTGGACGCTTAATCCTTTGAGTGCCAGAGGGGTACGCAATGCATTGCAAAGCTCTGGCACTCAAAGGGTTAACATTACACAGACCTTTGCCCGTGTACACGGACTTTTACACTAGTCAAAATATATACGTCTCCAATAAAGCTTCAATCCATTTGTTTATGTTTTAATCTGTAATTTCACTGAGATATTAGTGTTTAAAAGATATATCCGCTGACGTCACTGGTGGGATCACCGCCTTACAGCTCAGTACCAAAAGGCTGTCATTCACCTCCCTTCCTCGGCCCATGCTGTGCCTCGTTCCCTTCTTCTTCAGAGACTCTCAGATCTTCATGTAATGTGCCTCGCATTGATTTGAAGTCAGGAAGGAATTGTTTTGACTGGCTTCAATGTTTATTTGTTTTTTTTGCCTTCCTCTGACGCATGTCTTTTTTCAGCCTCATAAACTATATTACTCTTTTACTTACTTCTCCCCGTGTGTCATTTGAACTGTGTATTTTACACGGATTTTAGGTGATACTCCTGTTGTGAGTGTCTTTTTCGCTTCATTATACTGTGGTTACATTTGGACGTTGGCTGACTCCGGTGAACCCTTGATTTGTCACCTCTTTCTTGATTTTCTGCCTCTCTCCTCCCCATCCCTATATTTTTTCCCCATTCCCTTCTAGGGTGATTACACATCCCCGGGACTGTCCCTTTGGGGGTCTGTGTCCTGCGTCCCGGGTTACCCCCCACCGGGACAACAAAGAGTCCCAGAATGGAGCAACAGGCACCAGTCCAACCAACCAATGAAATGTATTTGCTATATGGTCCTCATTGGCTGGCTCAGCCAGCCAATGAAGACCATATAGCAAATACATTTCATTGGCTGGCTGGAATGGTGTGTGCGAGAAAGCTTGGATGGAGCAGGTATGCTGGTGCAGCAAGTGAGACCCGCGGCTGAGGCTACCATTGGCACACCGCACTGACCATCTTTCTGAGGCTGATACCACTGGGAACTCTTACTCTGTGTCAGCCTCAGAAAGATGGTCAGCGCCGGCGGGAGCCTCAGCCGCGGGACTAGGGTGACCACATGTCCCGGAATGACAGAATGGAAATGTGGTCACCCTATTCCCTTCCTATCCATTCCCCCTATCATACTAACATACTACCTTCTTTTCCACTTGTTAGGTTTAATGGTTTCACATCTCTTATTCAACTTAGCGATAGCCAACATCACGCTAGCTGTCTTCGAACTTGACGCTCAAGATGCTTCTTAGTCACCTAGTGTTTCATCTATTATAATTGTCAAAATATTTTGATTGCTCGCTGCATTTTCTTTTACAAGATGTTGTATTGTAAGTTTTATTTCTGACAATAACATCAAACAAACAAAAATAAAATAAATAAACAATGTTACTATGTTACGTATAAAAAAACATTATTGTGACTCTTATTGTTGTTGAACAATATGATACACTTTTGTACACACTGCACTTTATCTCTTAACCCCTTAAGGACCAGCGGTCCCGGGGCGTGCCGTCCCTTAAGGACCGCATAGGAAACTTTGACGTGCTGTCCCACGTGACTGATCACGTGGGGCGGCACGCCAAACGGGGCACTGGAAGAGATCGCTCCGGTCTTGGAGCGATCAACCTCAGTGCCCGATATTACTCACTGCGCTCCTACAGGAGCGCGACGAGTAAAAGTACGTGACATGTCAGGTCCGTAACTGGTCCTTAAGTGCCGGACCAGTGTGACGGTCCTGCCACGTCACTGGTCCTTAAGGGGTTAAAAAGAGGAACACCAGGATAGGAAAGAGGGACAGAGGGATTTGTTTCGCAAAGAGGCACTGTCTCTCCTAAAGAGGGACATTTGCAGTGGCATAACTCTAGGGGTAGCACCTGCGACCGGGTCCGTGCACTCCAGGGGTCCGGCCTCCCCCTGTGACCCCTCGGCCTGGCACCCGCAGTCTCCCACCGGTACTCTACTAATGCAGAGCGCTGGGAGATGACATCATCTCCCAGCGCTCTGCATTACTAAGAGGACCGCATGGGAGCTCCAGGTAGGAGGTAGGACATGGGGGCATTGTGGAGGGGGTCAATGTGGTCGAGGGAGGCCAATGTGGTGGTGGTGGTGGTGGGGCGTGGCACTTCTTGTACCAGGGCCCAGAGGCTTTTAGTTACGCCTCTGGAGACTTGTAAGGTGTGGTTTACATGGCCAGTAAAAGATCAATAACCTGGCTACCATGAACCAGAATCACTGTGAGTGCTCTTGTTACACCCACTACTCTGGCCAGCTTAACTGAGTCGCTCCCAAAAAACCTGTCATTCTAGGTGATTGCTTACATCGCCTAATTGGAAATCCAGCTCTGGTGTTAACCTACAGTATCTGAGCAGGTACTGAGTAAAATATCATTTGCAGACTCCTGATATAAATTTTGTGCAACATTAAACATACTCTGATGTTATGATAATGGGAAATTAGAATTACGCAAGCGATGTATGAACATTACTCACAGCACAGAGAAGCAGGTATATTAGAATGCATTTTCACACATTTATGAACTCAGTCATATCCCCCCATTTATTCAGTGCACTCTGCATTAGATAACATTCTTCTTCCATTACACCATAATTACCGCAGCCGTCCCTTTATATCCATGCTGAATGGCTTTCGTAAAGGGAGATGAAGCAGCACTGCAGGAGTGGAAGTTTACCGTTTATTGCCCCAAATAGGCAATGCAAATGTTACACCCTTTGACTGCCAAGGGGTGAGCGACGTATTTCTTTGAAATGCGTTGCTCACCCTTCCAGCACTCAAAGGGTTAAAGACAAAGGAAAATAGGGAAAGTAATTTGCCAAACCTACTGCGCTAATACCAACAAAAGCAAATTCCGATTTTTTTAAAATGAGGCTTTAACCCCTTGAGTGACAGAGGGGTACGCAATGTATTGCATACCTCTCTGGCACTCAAAGGGTTAAACCTCTTGACTGCTAGAGAAACGCTCATAACCATATCCACCACAGTGTTCCCCCTATGGTAAGAAGCCCAGCACTGAAAGGATTATCCCTCTGAGTGCCAGAGATGTACGCAACGCATTGCTTTGCAATGTGTTTCGTACCCCTCTGGCAGTCCAAGGGATCCTCCATTTTGACTTTTTACATCTGCCTCAATCTATATAATAATTCACTAGGATGTTTGTCAGAAGCCATCATGTGCAGTAGAGACTGCCCAAACACACAGAATGCTGGGAGCACGGAATGCTGGGAGGTGTAGGAATGCTGGGAGCACGGAATGCTGGGAGTTCTGTGCGTTCGGGCAGTCTCAACAGTGCAGGACTGCGTCGGCGGCAGGACGCAGAGCAGGACCAGTCTCTTAACCCTTTGAGTGCCAGAGGGGTACGCAACGCATTGCAAAGCACTGGCAGTCAAAGGGTTAACATCACCCGGACCTTGTCCCGTGTACACGGGCTTTTACACTAGTGTATATATATCTTTTTAACACTGGAACGTATTGGTTATAATAGTATTTATTGAAATGCAGTTTATTTTATGCTAATATAGAGTTCCTTCAACCGTCTGAGCACCAGAGAGCTATCCAATGCATGGCAATTCAATGCGTTGGATACCTCTCTGGCACTCAAAGGGTTAAATACACATCCACTCAGAGTTTTAGCAGAAATGGACAAGGGAAGGTTTAATAGCTAATAGTATGGATCATTAGTCACCATGGGAACAGGAAAAAAACGATGTAATCTAGAAAAATAAGCCCGGTATTCATCACCATTGCCGTGCTGGGAGAGTTTTACAAATGACACAGATAAAGGCTATTAATCTTCTTATATTTATTAAATACCTTTTAGTTTAAATATGACGTGATTTCCAATAAAACAGAGATAAGTGGAGAAGCATATGAAGGTGGGCATCAAGGAGAATTATTACATTGCAAAGCTGTATCCTGGGTTTACTAATAATTTATACTATGAAAGGGAGAGAGAAAAACAGAGAGATAGAGAGACAGAGAGGCAGAGAGATAGAGACAGTGAGACAGACAGAGAGAGACTGAGAGATAGAGAGGCAGAGAGACAGAGAGAGACTGAGAGAGACCAAGAGATAGAGAGATAAAGAGACAGAGAGACAGAGAGAGACTGAGAGAGACCGAGAGATAGAGAGATAAAGAGACAGAGAGACAGACAGACAGAGACTGAGAGAGACCGAGAGATAGAGAGATAAAGAGCCAGAGAGACAGAGACAGAGAGAGACCGAGAGATAGAGAGATAAAGAGACAGAGAGACAGAGACAGAGAGACTGAGAGATAGAGAGATAAAGAGAGACCGAGAGATAGAGAGATAAAGAGGCAGAGAGACAGAGATGGAGAGAGACTGAGAGATAGAGAGATAAAGAGGCAGAGAGACAGAGAGATAGAGAGACCGAGAGATAGAGAGATAAACAGGCAAAGAGACAGAGAGAGACTGAGAGATAGAGAGATAAACAGGCAGGGAGACAGAGACAGAGAGAGACCGAGAGACAGAGAGATAAAGAGGCAGAGACAGAGAGATAGAGAGACAGAGAGAGACTGAGAGATAGGGAGATAAAGAGGCAGAGAGACAGAGACAGAGAGAGAGAGACTGAGAGATAGAGAGATAAAGAGGCAGAGACAGAGAGAGAGAGAGACTGAGAGATAAAGAGACAGAGACAGAGAGAGACTGAGAGATAGAGAGATAAAGAGGCAGAGACAGAGACAGAGAGAGAGAGAGACTGAGAGATAGAGAGATAAAGAGGCAGAGAGACAGAGACAGAGAGAGACTGAGAGGTAGAGAGATAAAGAGGCAGAGAGACAGAGACAGAGAGAGACCGAGAGACAGAGAGATAAAGAGGCAGAGAGACAGAGACTGAGAGATAGAGAGATAAAGAGGCAGAGAGACAGACAGAGACAGAGAGAGACCGAGAGATAGAGAGATAAAGAGGCAGAGAGACAGAGACAGAGAGAGACCGAGAGATAGAGAGATAAAGAGGCAGAGAGACAGAGACAGAGAGAGACCGAGAGACAGAGAGATAAAGAGGCAGAGAGACAGAGAGAGACTGAGAGATAGAGAGATAAAGAGGAAGAGAGACAGAGAGAGAGACCAAGAGATAGAAAGATAAAGAGGCAGAGAGACAGAGATGGAGAGAGAGAGACTGGGAGAAAAAAAGAGATATAGACTAGAGAGAAAGACAGAGAGACAGATAGAGAGATAAAGGAAAGAGTTGGGGGTGAGAGTGATAAAGGAAAGAGTTGGGGGAGAGAGTGAGAGAGATAAAGGAAAGAGATGGGGTGAGATAGAGAGAGAGAAAGAGAGATATAAAGAGACAGAGAGAAAGAGATAAAGGAAAGTGATGGGGAGAGATAGAGAGAGATGAAAGAAAGAAAGAAAGAAAGAAAGAAAGAAAGAAAGAAAGAAAGAAAGAAAGAAAGAAAGAGGGAGAGAGGAAAATGCTATATATTAACCCTTTAAGCAATGTATTGCAAATGCTTCTGTTCCTTAAATGGTAAATGTGTTTTATAATTCCTCCGATACTCTGAACACATTTTCTTATGGTATTCTGCCAAGGAGTGAGGAGTAATAGTCCATAGAAAGAAAGAAACAGAAATAGCGTGCAAAAGAGAGAAAGAAAAATAGATAGATAGATAGATAGATAGATAGATAGATAGATAGATAGATAGATAGAGACTGTTCCATATGAATGTGTGTTATATGTCTCAGGAACTCTATACAAATTAGCTTATGGTGTGCTGCAAGGGATCATGGGATTGCTTGTAATTCTCTTTGTCATTATATTGATTATTCATTTATTATATTGACATTCTCCTTTTTTAGTTTGTTTTGCTTTTGCTCAGAGCAGTTCAGATTTCTGTAGAGCAGGAGACATTAACCCTAGTGGCGAAATGTTATGAAATCAGCAAAGGAGTAGATCACATTTTTTTCTTGTCTTTTTTCCTCAAATTGTTTAATTTTAATTAACCCCTGGAATGCTGGAGATGCGTCCACACAACCAGATTCCACATTCAATGGGAGGCGGCCAGAAAGGGAGGGAGGGGGATCTTTTCAGCTAAGATGGGGTCTGAGAGAGACCACTTCAGTCTTGGACCCTGTTTTTACTTACAGAGCTCCCTCAGGAACGTTGTAAGTAAAATGTACGTGACATGATAGGACTGTCACCAGTCCTTAAAGGTATGGTAATACTTGAAAATAATTTTATTTTATGTTGTAGCCCTAAAAAAACATTACAAATGATATAAGTCTTATCTCCCAAACATTTTTGGTTTGGGAGATATTAGCAAGTAAAGTTAATAATAATAAAAGCAAAGTTCCCTCTTCCTGGCTGTTTTAGCCAAGTCTGCCATCTAGTGGACAGATTTGGAATCTGGTCCACAGAGCAACCGGCAGCTCTTTAGCAGTGCCGAGATCATGATCTTTAAAAAGAACTACTTCATTGGAACTGTCTACAAAGTTTGCCTGGCTTGCAAGCACACTTTGTAGACCATTCCAATGAAGAAATTATTTTCTAAAGATCATGATCTCGGCATTTCTGAAGAGCCGCGGCCGGTCTGCGGATCGGATTACAAATCTGAAGGCTAGAGCAGTGACGTCACTCCAAGGGAAACTTTTCTTGCTAAAATCTCCCAAACCATAAAGGTTTGGAAGGTAAGACATATCATTTTTAATGTTTTTTTAAGGACTAAAATATAAAATACAATTATTTTCAAGTATTACTATCCCTTTAAGGCAAAAACCATGTAATAATCATAGCACGTCACGTGATCCTTAAAGGGGTTAAGGACTGATTGGAGCAAATCTGGGTTACAGCAAGCAGGAACATATCCCCATAATGTTACAGGAACCACTAAGGGCTAATATTTCAAAATGTCAGTCTCAGCTCATTTTGAAAGTTCCCAGGAATGACGCATACTGGAGTACAGCCATTGTCGTTTGAGGTAAATGCCATTGGACCTGCACAGGAGAATTCCAAGCATTCATATAAATAATATAGAGCTTAGGCTACAGGTCTTCTGATCACAGTATTGTGTATTTCACATTACAAGACCAACCTGAAGCAGCTTTTCATCAGGAGGAATGATGTTTTGTATTTTGATCATACCTCCCAAGTGTCCCTCCTTAGGAGGGACAGTCCCTCTTTCCTACCCTGATGTCCCTCTTTTTAGGAAATCAGACTGTGTGGTGTGTATCTAAGAGTACCACATTGCTCTACAGCAATAAAACTCACATTTGTTTAAATGTAAATGTGTTTATAAATTAGTAAGTAAAAGACTTTGGTCTTGTTATAAGTCATGCATTAGGTTACACAAGGAGGTGTCAATAGGCCATGAAATAGTCCAAAAATTATCTGTAATGCCCCGCCCAGCAGCCACACCCCCAGCAACACCCCCTAAAACACAAGTGTCCCTCTTTGGCAATTTGAAATGTTGGGACGTATGATTTTGATTGCTTATGGCAGAAAAGACCTGCAAATTTACACTGGTCAAAATCAAGTAAGGGCAAGTATACGCTTAAAGGTTTAGTAATGTCTTAAAAGAATAAGAAGTAATATTGTAGATAAATTAAAAAGAAATCCATTGGTGCAAATCCTATCTCTCAAACCTTTATGGTTTGAGAGATAGAATGTTTAAAATTTCCCCTTTTCCTCCCCTTTCCCTGACGTCAGCTTGTAGCCAACAGCAGGAGATCCTGGTACGGGGACCATCAGGTGGCTCTTCAGCAGAGCTGAGATACCGAAATCTAAAAAGAACTACTTCACTGGAACAGTGTACAAAGTGTGCTTGCAAACCAGGCACACTTTGTAGACCATTCCAATGAAGTATTTATTTTTAGATTGCGGTATCACGGCTCTGCTGAAGAGCCACCTCGAGTCAGCCAGCTTGAACCTCCTGCTTTTGAGAGGGGAACTTTAAAACATACTATCTCTCAAACCATAAAGGTATGAGAGGTAGGACTTGCACCAATCTATTTCTTTTTGCATTATCAACAATATTACTTCTTATTCTTTTTAGACATTACCATTTACTATCCCTTTAATTATAACTCTTTTGACACAAAAGATGTCTACAATGCCTTAAGGAGACTTGCATCCAAGGGGTTCATTAAGAAATGCATACTTGCATAGGCAGTAAAGCTGTAGTATGAAAATGTGCTTTTTTTCTGCTGAGTAAAACAAGGGTAGAAAATACTTTATTGGAAAGATATAACAGCTCAAATTTCCATTTGCGTATCTGCTGTCTGCTCTTTTTTAATTAAAATCTCACTTGGTGCGCTGCTTTGTATGGGAGAACTGAGTCTTAGGCTACATCTCTCCATAGAAAGCAAAAGTGACAGCTCTGCCTGTTCATAGCAGTTTAATGTTTAATAACTTTTAGAATATATCTTCCAGCATTGGTTATACCTTTGTATTACTCAGTTGAAAAGCCACACGATATAGATATTTTTTCATGATAAAACTTTATTACACCTTGAAATGCTCCCTTTGAGTCCCAGAGGGGTACGCAACGCAAGAACATTCTATAAACTGAAAGGTATATAATTCTCTCTTAGAATCCTGCAATCCTAAAATACTTGTTTAATCAAAGACTGGTGAAATATTTAGATGTATCAGAGCTTGTGCAATGGTTAAGAGAAAAGCTGGTGAGATAGCTCAGTGGTAAATTCCCTCACCCTGGAGCCTATTCTACCTCAAGGTTGCAGGTTCAAACCATTGATTGGGTAATAATAACATCTATTATTTCAGCTGCCGATTTGGTTAATTCCAAGAGCGTGTGCTGAAAGTGTTTTGAGTACCACTGAGAAAAAGGCACTATATAAATACTAGTTGTTGTTATTATTATATGATCTTTTTTGCCAGAATGATTCCAGGGGCAGACGGCAGGATTATAGTGGAACTAACTTCGTATAACCGATTTTAATGAAAAGCCAGTTGTTTGGAAAAAGCTAAAGAAACATTCACAGACTCTCAAAAGACCGAGGGCGAAAAGGCATTATTTCCACCCAATTGTTCTGTAGCTTGTGCTAATGTTTAGACATTCTCTCTGAGGCCTTTTGAATGTCTAAATATACTTACAGCTATCCACGTTAACACATGATTCTATTACAACTAAGATTCCGCCAAACCCCAGAGGGACCACATCCCCAAAATACAATCCATTAGATACTTCTCTAGTGCTATGGGGGGGTTAAGTGACCCATTTAAATAATTGAAAAGTGTTGTTTCTGTCCATGGCGCAGTTAGTTTGCTCCAAAATCACACCTCATTAGATTATTGACTATGGCCATTAGAGCCTAATTTGGTTTATTCATTCAAAACTGCCTGTGTCATGTTAACCAAATATCCAGCAGATGTATAGTCTAAAAAATATTCACACTTCCATTTTTTTTTTTAAAGTGAAAATCTGTTGGTGCAGCACAGTGCTTAATTAGCATATTAAACATAACTGAAACACTTAATTAGCATATTAAATGTCACCGAACGTGCATAATTAGCATATGAAATGTCACCACAATTAGCATATATTAGCCTATGGTACGAAATAGGAATGTCTCCTTAACTGTACATTTGTTCGTCTTTTCGCTAAAATCACACATAGTCAGTTTTTAAAGGGATAGTAATACTTAAAATGTAAAAAAAATATGTTGTAGGGTTTATCCCCCTGAGTAAAACAAGAGTGCTCCCACTGGTGAAAGGTGTTTCATTCAAAAGTTATTAATTTTCTTAGTTGAATTTTTTAGGTGCAATATCACAGTGGCCTGAAATTGTACAGTGGCACTGTTGCTACACGATCCTATGGACAGCTCTGGTCCCGGGACCATAAATCTCCATAGGATGGTGTAGCAACAGCGCCACTGTACAATTTCAGGCCACTGTGATATTGCACCTAAAAAATTCAACTTTGAAAATTAATAACTTGAATAAAACACCTTTCAGCAGTGGGAGTACTCTTGTTTTACTCAGGGGGATAAACCATGCACCATTTTTTTTTTTTACAGTTTAAGTATTACTATCCCTTTAATAAAGTTTTCAAATATGCAAACCTGAATCAGGTTGACAGGTCCACTTTAAATTCATACTCCTATAAATGCTAGAGATCTCGAACACATTGCTCTGCAGGTCATTCGGGAAGCCCTGAATCTGATCCAGTAAAAAAAAAAAAAAATGTGTGCGCGGCCAGTCCTTAAGGGGTTAAGGATTGTATTATATGTTTATTTAAATTAGACTGTAAGCTTCTTCTGGCAGGGACCCCACATTGTTTTTTATGATTGTGACACTTATTTTATCTCCTCTTATTTATTGTAACACTAGTGTAAAAGCCCGTGTACACAAGCCAAGGTCCAGGTGGTGTTAATCCTTTGAGTGCCAGAGGGGTACTCAACACATTGCTGGCACTCAAAGGGTTAAAAGGCCGGTCCTGCTCTTTGTCCTGCCACCGACGCAATGATGCACTGTAGAGATTGCCCGAAAACACAGAATGCTCCCAGCGCAGACCTCCCAGCATTCTGTGCTCCCAGCATTCCGTGCTCCCAGCATTCTGTGCTCCCAGCATTCCGTACTCCCAGCATTCTGTGCTCCCAGCATTCCGTACTCCCAGCATTCTGTGCTCCCAACATTCCGTGCTCCCAACATTCCGTGCGTTTGGGCAGTCTCTACTGCGTATGATGGCTTCTGACAAACATCCTAGCGAATAATTATATAGGATATGTCTATTGTAAGGCGCTGCATACACTGTGTGGCGCCATATGAATAAAGATATACATACACATATGCATGTTTATGTTTATATCAAGTAATTGCTTCTTCTGTTAACCCCTTAAGGACGGCTGATCATGCATGCGGCCGTCACTTAAGGACCCCGTACCATTTTTTTACATTTCCACATCCGGTTCAGGGCTTCCCGAATGGCGTGCTGCTGGCAGGGAGCACTGAATTCCATGACGGTCCTTGAACATCGTGGGTTCTTAACACAGATCTACCCATGACGTGCCAGGACTGTCAAGGGTAGTTAAGGGATTAAATGATTGGCTTACTCGATAAACGCAGAAATGAAAAACTTGTTTTGCAAGGCATATTCCGGGTCTTACAAAATAGCCTGTTTTGCTAGTAAACCAAAATTAGAGAATCTCATCTCTCATCTTTCGTAGTGATTTTTGACCGTAGGATGCTGATGATATTGCTTCATCTTAGACAATACACAGAGAAGGGAGATCCGACTTCCACACAACAGAATCCAACAATATGATCAGACCTCCAGACAGCCCGGAGCTATCAGCATGACACAAAAAGGAAATGACTGTAACCCACTGACAGCCATGAGCCATCAAATAAGAAAATGACAACCTGCCTGGCTCCCCTGGGTGGGTATAAATAGCATTATACAGCGATAACATGATATTGAAAATGTTCCTGGGATAAATAAACCTGTCTCTTCCCCTAAATCATCCAGATAAATATAAGAGCTATTATTAACCCTTTGAGGATTAGAGAGGAGCACAACGCATCACAAACCAACGTGTTGCACACCTTACTTGTGCGTCAGGGGTTAAAGGGATAGTATTGTCTAATTTAAAAAAAAATAATAATCTTGTAGCCATTAAAAAATAAACTAAACAATCCCGGTCCTATCGATCAAACCTTTATGGTTTGAGAGATATTCACAGCTAAAGTTGCCCCCTCCCTCCCATTTCCCTGACGTCAGCGCTATAGCTGACTGCAGGAGAATCTGGTCACGGGACCGGCGGAGGCTCTTCAGCAGAGCCGTGATCGCGAGATATAAAAGAAATACTTCACTGGAACAGTCTACAAAGTGTGCTTGCAAACCAATGTATGCCGAAGCACCCACACACGTGACTTGTACCGGCACGCCGAATGGGGGTCAGAGAGAGAGAACGTTCTAGTCTTGCTGTTCCAAAAAAAAAAATTAAATGTACAAATGCTGACTTAGAGGACAGGATTCCTTCAGTCACCCAGGCAGAGATAGTCAGTTTTTGGCCACCAGCAGTACAGAACTACCGTTCCCATCATTACCAACCAGCCGTTGCAGGCCCCAACATTATACTAACCCTGCAACAAGGTATGTAGATTTAAAGGGATAGTAATGTTTCATAATAAAAGCAGCTCTAATTAATCGTCATAGTATTTGGACTTTGCAGAGTGTTATTTCAATTCTGTCAGAGTTATAGTTCAAGAGTAATTCAATGACAAAGTATCCTCCTCCCACCCCTTTTACTGATGTAACACTGCTCAACCAGATCAGAAGGGAGGTGCCCAGGTAGATTGCAGAGAGGGACAATCTTCAATTAAGATAAGGGAAAACCTGAAAAACTTGTCAAGGGGGGCAGGGCTTTCACTGTTCTCATAGGAAGAAGATTGTCCCCTGCTGTTATCTGTCTGGTCTATGGACTGGATTCCACATCTGAGAAGATATGGCTTACACTAGGTAAAAGGGGCGGGAGGGGAACTTTACGGGAGGTTTGAGAGATAAGACTTATATCGTTCTTCATGTTTTTTTAATGCCTACAAAATAAAATAAAGATAAAATGAAGTATTACTATCCCTTTAAGAATGACTTTGCTTTTGAATTCTAAAAATCCTGTCATTTTAATAATTCATATTTCAGAAATAAATGTAGAACAGCGTAGGCCGGTATATCATTATCGGTAAATCTGAACAGACTGGCACAATTCAGTGCCTCTAGGTAACGCAGCTCAAAGCAGGTTGGATATTTCACTTGCTAATATGCAGAAGGGGATCCAAGGATACTTTATATATTTGTTTTATTTCAGAGTGGTTTGACTGATGATTTGGGTGTTTTCACACAGGTGACAAGACTGTAGCTGGACTGGTGGTAACCACAGTCTGCAGTCTCCAGGGGGAGTCCTGCTGGTAGGGTTGCCACCTTTTCTTCAAAAAAATACCGACCATGGCATTCCCTCCATAGACTTAACATTGGACAGAAACCAATTTTATACCGGCCTGCCGGTAAAATACTGGCTATGTGGCAACCCTGCCTGTTGGGGAACCAGAAACTGATCATTCCACCTTGGGTTGCAGGGCATTCTCAAGTGCTGTTCCCGTGATCTGGAACTCACAGCTGCTGGGACTTACCGTAATTGTTTTCTGCATCTCCCTTCTTTCTGTGCCAGAGCGTAAGGCCTATTTTTCCCTTTTCCTAACTGATATATTTATTTACTGTTTTTTTATGTACTGTATTTTGATGCCCCTTTAAAGGGATAGTAATGTTTCACAAAAAATAGCAGCTCTGATTAATCTTCATAGTATTTTTGGCCATGGAGAGTGTTATTTCATTACTGTCAGAATTGTAGTTCAAGAGTAACTGAATTGCAAACCAGGCACACTTTGTAGACCATTGCAATGCAGTCATTCTGTTTAAAAAACGTGATTCCGGCTCTGCTGAAGAGCCTCCGTGTAGGGTGACCACGGGTCCCGGAATGTCCGGGACTGTCCCTTATTTTAAGCCTATGTCCCGTGTCCCGGGTCATCTCCCTCCGGGACAATGAAGTGTCCCGGAATGAAGCCAGTGTTTGTTGTGTTTTTTTTTTTTTTTTATATATATGCCGCCCTGGATGTCAGCCTGCAAGCGGTGTGTCACATCATGGACGCCGCGAAGGAGCGATTGGTAGCATAAATCAGCGCTCCCTCGCGGCGTCCATGATGTGACACACCGCTTGCAGGCTGACATCCAGGGCGGCAATCCAGCGGATCTCCTGGAGGCAAGCGCTCTAGTAATACAGAGCGCTGGGAGATGACATCATCTCCCAGCGCTCTGCATTACTGAGCACAGCGCGCGGGAGCTTCAGCTCTGTGCCGGAGGAGGCACAGAGCACTCAAGGTAGGGCATCAAGGGGCAATGTGGCGATGAAGAGGAGTAGGGTGACCACATGTCCCGGAATAGCAGAACGGAAATGTGGTCACCCTACCTCCGTGTCTGCCGACACAAATCTCCTGCTGACAGCTTTACAGCTGAAAGCAGGACACATCAAACAGGTTATGTCTGTATCTCTCAAACCATTGTGGTTTGAGAGATACTTTTTTTTTGCGTTAAACTCAACTTTTTAAGGACTACAAACTGAGAAAAACATGTAAAGGGACACTACTATCCCTTTAAGGACTTAAACTCAATACTGCATTGAGTTTAAGTTCTAGGAGTCCTGCAGCCAGCAGTCATGTCCACCATGGCATCCAGAACTGATTTTTGAACCAAGGCTCAAGGGGTAAAATTCACAATAACCATTAGAATTTTCTAGCCACAGTAAGGTACGTGTTTTTAGGAGATGTTAGACACAACGTTGATGACACAATAAACTTGATCTTCTTTTCTCTACCAAGAAGTCCTGTGGGTGCGGTTATTTCAGATCTTTAATTTTACATATAAAAAAGAACCAAATAATTTAATTTCAATATATCAAGTACAACATATTCTCCTCAAAATGAGACACAGCATAGTACATTTGATTCTGATACATTATGATATATAAAATATCACAATAAACATTGAGACAGGATAACCGTGTATACAGAATAATTCAGTTTGACAGTGACCTAAATAAGAACTATGTCTGGCTGAAGCAGGAAGTCTTTGCATGTTTCCTACAGGAAGAGACAAAAGAGTCTCTCTGAATATCTCTGTAACTGACATTTTATTTCTTATTCAAATATTGTAAAAATATATTTTTAACAAAACTCTACAAATAAATTTCTCTGTAAAAATGTTCTATGCATTGGTATCTGTTGTAATTTATTACTAACTAGTTGAAGAGCCCGTTACACGGGCCACAGTGCCACTGCCAGCCGGTCGCGGGGTAGTCATTTGCAGTAGAGAATCCAGCGCATGACTGCAGCACGCGCAGCTGTCTCCACTGTAAACCTGTTATTAAAGAATAATCATTAATTGCAAAAGGTACCTGGTGACGTCTTTCCCCCAGAAAAGCACATTGCGCATGTCAGCATGGAGCTGACGATTGGCTCTCTTGTAACTCCCCCACAGCTACACGAAAACACCGATCGGCTCTGTGCTGACATGCGCAATGTGCTTTTCCAGGGGGAAGACATTACCAGGTACTTTTTGCAATTAGTGTTTACTCTTTAATAACAGCTTTACAAAACAAAATAAATACACAGTGCGTTATAACAGATTATAGCGCTCTAATTCAGGCTACATCTTATAGGGGTGTTAGTTCTGCTTTAAACGTGACTTGCATTTTGTTGATATATATCTTCAGGCCAAAATGTTTGCTTTCCTGTAGCTCTTTTTTGCTTTCTTGCAGTTCTTCAGGACTACTGGCAAAGAGAATGACATTGTCTGCAAAATGTAATTGATGTAGGTAGACTCCATTGATCTCAAGTCCTTTTTTGTCCCAAATTCTACTAAACAAGCAAAAGTAGTTTTGTGGAGACTGTGTTGGATTTTTTTTTTTTATGTTCATCTGGATTTTATCACTGTTGACCTGTATTGATGCAGTTGCATTTTCATATATCCTATTATACTGATGGGAGCTCCATCTATTCTGATGAGGGCATTGATTATTGCTTGTTCTTTCACCGAGTCAAAGAACAATTCGTAGTCAATGCAGGCTATGCATAATGGAAGGTTGTAATCATTATTCCGCCCTTTAACTTGTTACACTGTCTGTATATGGTTTATTGTACTGAAACCGCTCCTGAAGCCTGCTTGTTCTGTAGGTTGTGCCGTAGTAAGTATTGTGTCCATTCTTCTTGATACTACCTTTGTGGAAACCTTGCAGACCACTGGCAATAGGCTTATTGGTCGGTAGTTTTCAAGATCTACCTTATCACCTTTTTTGTGCAGTAGGATGACTTCTGCATTTTTCCATGTTTCAGACACTTAGCTTAGTTAGGACTTTGAATAAGGATTGACATTTCAATTGTGACTTTATCGGGTCTAGCTACTTTGACATTTTTTATTGATTTTTCATAGATTTTATTACAGCTTCTAGTTCTTCTTCCAAAACGTCTGGTACATTTTCAGTTTCTGCCATTCAGTTGTTGTCCTTCATCTTTATAAAGATCTGAATAAAATTCTTCCGCTCATTTTACTATCTGTTGTTGAGTTTTTCCTGTCTGTTTTGTTCATTTTAGTATTTATACTTGAACTGCTGTAGTACACACACGGCTTTTGCAAAAGCCTTTGATACTATGCCATAGAACAAGTCACTGCATCAATTAAAAGGCATTGGTTTGGAAGATGCTCTAAAAAAGACATAGTTAAATGACAGAATTCAAAGATTTGTTGTAAATGGAACCTTTTCAAGTTGGTCTCAAGTTGTAAATGGAGTGCCTCAAGGTTCAGTCCTGAGCCCAATGCTTTTTAAGATGTTTATTTGCTGATGGCACTAAACTGTGTAAAGAAATACATACAGAGCAGGTTTTCTTTTCTGCAGATAAACTGAATGGGTAGAAAAGAGGCTGATAGGTTGACTATAGATAAATGTAAGGTGATGTAATTGTACTGCAGAAATAAGCTTCTTGGGGAATCCTTGTTAGAGGAAGAATTAGGAGTTCTGATATACACAATAGACTTGACAACAGTGCACAGTGTAACTCAGCCACTGCAAGAGCCAATTATGGTACTGTCATGTATAAAAAGGAGTATAGATGAACAGATTGAAAATATAATTCAGCCTCCATATACATTCCTGGTAAAGCATCATCTAGATAGAATATGGAGTATAGTTTAGGCCACCAGTTTATAAAAAAAAAAAGATATTATTTACCTGGAAAACTTACAGAGGTGCAACAAAACTGATACAGTGATTGGAAGATTTTAGTTACACAGCGTGACTAGGTTTGTTTAAATTAGAGAAGAGACGTCTAAAAAGTGATATGATTAACATTTACAAATATATTCAAGACAAATTCAAGTAACTCTTGGGTATTTATGTACTCAAAGAGCCGAGCAAAAATAAATAAAAAATAAATAAATACATTCCAACAGGTTATTCATTAATAATAGGGCAAACCTGCTTTCAAACAAAACAACTGAATAGGATTATTTACAGTAAGGGCAGTAAAGTTGTAGGATTTTTTGACTTCCAGAAGCTGTGTTTGAAAAAACGGTAGATGCTTTAAAAAAAAATTAGTGAATACTTTTCTAGTTCAGAGCAATATTGAGAATTATGATAATTGGTTTCAGTGTAGATCGGATGTTGATCCAAGAGTATCCAGCTGAAGTTTAAAGTCGAAAGGGAGGTTTTTATTACCCACTTGAGGCTTAATAGGAAACAGCTTACATATTTTTTTTTCTGTATTTTGTTTTTTTTGCCTTTTTCTGGATCCACAAGGGTGATATGACAAAGGTTTATCTTGATGGATTCATGTCTTCTTTTCAGCCTCATCAACTATTCTACTCTATCTCTGAAAGGCAATTATATATCTTCCTGGATCAACAGATCCTATCTGCACTGAAATCAGCTGTTACATTTTATGTATTATTCTATGTTAAAAAGTCAAAGGATCAATTCTGGAGGTAAACCAGCTGCACCACAGGAAAGAAAGAATTATTCCCCAAATTCCAGCTTAATTAAATGGTGCTTTTAAACCTTTCAATGTTAAAAAGGTATCCAACACTTTACTTTGCATAAGACATGTGGTCCAACAACAGCTTAGAAATCCCAGGTTTCCTCACTTCTTGTCTCCTCTTGGACAAAATATGGTTTACAGAAAAACGTTTCATCCGGGGTCCTTTGGCAATTAAACTTTAATAAATTCAGTTTTGATTGTGCAGTTTTCTTATAATATCCAGGATGCATTTTTCCTTTCCAAGTAGAGTGTGTTTATGATTAAAGGGATAATAATACCTAAGTATTACTAATCCCTATATTAAAGTCCTATTAAAAATAAATGTATTGCCCCAGTGTCATCTCTCATACCTTTATGGTTTGAGAGATAATCGCTCCTAAAGTTGCCCTCTCCCTCCCCCTTCCCCATAGTCAGCGTTCTAGCTGACTGCAGGGAAGCCTGTTGTATGACTTTCAGGCTGCTCTTCAGCACAGCCGCGATCGCGTTAATAAAAAAGAAATCTTTCAGTGAAATGGTCTGAAATTGGTTTGCAAGCACACATAGAAGACCGTTGTAGTGAAAGATTTTTTTTTTATTAACGCGATTGCGGCTCTGCTGCAGAGCCGCCTGATGATCTGTGACCGGATTTCCCTTCAGTCAGCTACAACGCTGACTTCGGGGAAGGGGGAGCGAGAGGGCAACTTTAGGAGCGATTATCTCTCAAACCATAAAGGTTTGAGAGATGACACTGGGGGCAATACATTTATTTGTAATAGGACTTTAATATAGGGATTAGTAATACTTAAGAATAACTACCCCTTTAATATCACTTTCCAACTAGGTATCGTGTTGGAGACCTCCTACTCTTCCAATGACACAGACAGCATTATCTGTAGTTTAGTTTCAAAGCAAAGCTTTCTCTTCTTTTTAAATGAAATCTGACAGCCTACTTTAGGTAATATTGCAGGAATCACAGCAATACACATGCAGCAATAACTATTCTGTCAAATATTTCTACCAGTATCCTCAATGAGATTAAATGCCCTTCCTGGCACTATGTCTATACGATGTACTCATCTTATATTGTCCTTTTCTGTGTGTAACTACAGCTATAATAGGTGACTTAACTTGTTTGAGAGAAGAACTTAGAGGGATAGTAATGTCTATATTAAAGTTGTGCTCTAAGTCTTCTTTAAGCTTTTTATAACACGCAGCGGTATGTTTAAGTACTTACAGTTCTGCAGTTCAAAAGATATTTAAGCTGAAAAGATCCCCTTACCGCCCCTTCTGGCCACATCACTGATCCTCTCAGTCTGGTCCAGATGGAGTGCAGTGAGGGACAATCTTCAGTAGGCAAAAGGAAAATCCTGCCCTCCTTCCTCAAGCGGAGCAGGGTGTTCCTTATACTTTCTGACTGAAGATTGTCCCTCACTGCATCCATCCAGTCCCACGACCGGATTCCAAATCTTAGAGCAGGCGGCCAGAAGGGGAGGGGGGATTCCTTTCAGCTTGATTATCTTTTGAACTACAGAACTGTAAGTACTTAAAGGAACAGTAAACTTTTCTATGAAAAAATATATATCGTAGGGATTTTCCTACTGAGTAAAATAAGGGTATTCCCACTGCCAAGAGATTTATATTTCCAGAGTTATTACAGTTTAAACCCAGGTTTTTTTACATTAGCAGTGCCCTCTAGTGGTCAAATTCTAATTAGATTTCCTGTTAGATTCTAATGGAGAGGAAAGTCAAGAAAGTCAGAGACATACAGTTCTCCATAGAATGTGATAGAAACTGCCTGTCACTTCCTGTCAGAACAATCAGGAAGTAAACACAGTAAATTCACTTCCTGTCAGTTACAACTATCAGGAAGTAAACACAGTAAATTCACTTCCTGATTATTTAAACTACTATAAATTTCGAATAAAACATCTGACAGCGATGGGAGTGATTTTGTTTTATTCAGCAGGAAAAGATCTATTAAATATGTGTTTTCATAAAAAAAGTTTACTGTTCCTTTAAACATACCGCTACGTGTTATAAAAGCTTAAAGAAGACTCGGATAACACTTTAATATAGACAATACTATCCCTTTAAGAACTAATAGTCCTTTTATAAAGCAATTTGGTATACATTTTTATGTATTTTTGGCACACTGTTTGAAGTTGAATTTAGTGATATCTCAAGATGAAGTCTGTATTAAATTAATTTCTCCTAATGATGAAATAATGGGTACACAAAAACATCCATCAACATTTAGTAGAACAACGCAAGAGATTGCTTTTCTTTAGATACATTTGATTGCTGTAGGAAGACACCTTCATACATAAGGTCTTCTTTCAACGTTTTAAGAACCAGACTAGTGTGTAACACATTGCAAACCCCTCTGTTCCTTAAAAGGTTCAATGAATTAAGAGCCACTAATTCCTATAGGAAACGTTTCATTCAGCCTTGTACAAGACTATTTCAAATTTCAGTCTGAATCTGCATTTACAATACTTTAAACATCCTGGTGATGACAGAAAAACAGGCATCAGTACTATACATAAAATTCCATCTACATTTAGGAGAACAATGTAAGAATAGGATTAGGTTGTATACATGCACATACTTGACTTCTGTGTCAAGGACTCCTACTAAGCCCATCTCTTAATCAAATTAAGAGTCGCTGATTCCTATAGGAATACTTTTACTCAGCCTTGTGCCAGGCTATCACATGGGTTTTACCATCTCAGGTCATGGTTTATAATAGTAGAATTTTGAAATGATTTAAGACTATTTGCACTATGGAAGCGATGCAATTCTATAGCCAAATCCGTATACATAGGGCATTTCCAATACAAACTGAGAAGGCATCACTGCTAACTGATGTCATGGATGCAAGCTCCAAGAAATTTCTCCCGTCTCCCAACATAAGCCATAAGACCTTATTTATCAAAGCAAAATGGAGAAATTCTGGGCTGAACCAACTCCTGCCCCTTTTACTAATATAACACTGCTCACCTCAGAGCAGCAAGACTGTTTGCATGGCTCGCAGAGAGGGACAATCTACAGTGAGCATAAGGGAAAAACCTGATAAACCTGTCAAGGGGGGCAGGGTTTTCATTGTTCTCACAGTAAGAAGATTTTCCTTGCTGTGATCTGTCTGGTCTGTGGACCAGATTCCACGTCTTAGGGGAGGCAGCTTACATTAGGTAAAAGGGGCGGGAGGGAGATACTTTATCATTCAATTACTCTTGAACTACAACTCTGACAGTATTGAAATAACACTCTCCATGGCCCAAATACTATGAAGATTAATTGGAACTGCTGTTTTTGTGAAACATTACTATGCCTTTAACTCTTTAAGGACCAACAGGGAGTGCAATACATTGCAAAGTGATGCATTGCACACCCCTCTGTAACTTCAAGAGCAATTGGTGGAGTTTATGTCCTGCAGTCCCGATAACAACTGTCATGTCTTCCTCCATAGACAAGACATGAAAGACTGAATTAAGATCTTGGACAAAACTATTCTAGCAAAATTCATAAGGGTCATTAGTATTTTCTGGTCATAGTAAGGTAAGTGTGGAGTTGTTATTAGTCGGTGATTTTGGAATGTATTTGTAAATTCACCCCAGTAAGTTCGGGTAGGTGTTAAGCAATAGCACAGATGAATTATATTATTTTAATAAATGCATAGTTGTACTTAGATGCAGGGATTAGCACTCATTTCCCTAAAATATGCAGCTCCCTTAGGAGCGAGTTGTTATTGTCAGCACTAGTCACATTTTAACACAGATGAAGAATAATTCTATTCTGTCAAGTCGGTGATTTATTTTTTTCTTTCTGTGTAAAGGTTTGATAATGTCAGTGTCAAAAATGACTGTGCTCTTAAAAGGTTTCCGGAGTTCAGGGGAAGTAAAGTGATGTTTATCATATTTTGTTTAACATTAACCCCTTCAGGAACAGAGTGGGTATGGAACGTATAGCTTTGCAATGCATTGTGCTCCCCTGCTAGTCCTTACGGGGTTAACATATCCAGAAAGAAAAAGAGGAAATGGCTCCGTAGACCACAAATAAAAATATGCCAATTTCCCATTGATTCAAATGGGGCATTTAAATGGGGCTCACAGTAGACCCTTGAATGCACTGGAAACCTCTCTAGCATTTCAAAGAGTTAAACCTCCCCCTAATGATGAACTTGGTTTGCCCTAGAATGTCACCTCTTAACCCTTTAACCCTTTGAGTGCCAGATGGGGTACAGAATGCATTGCTTTGTATTGTTTTTTTCTTCTTCAATTCCCTTGGCTTCTAGAGGCATCTGCTCTGTATGTGTGCCTGTGTGTGTGCTTTCTTGTTACTGTGTGTGTGTGTGTTTGCAAGCGCATGTGTGTGTATGCAGGTGAGTGTGTGTGTGTGTGTTGGTGTGTAAGTTAGTATGTGTGTGTGTATGTCTTGATGTGTAGGTCAGTATGTGTGTGTGTGTATGATGATGTGTATGTCAGTATGTATGTCTGTTCTGGTGTGTAGGTCAGTGTGTCTGTGTTGGTGTGTAGGTCAGTGTGTGTGTGTGTTGGTGTGTATATCAGTATATATCTGTGTCGGTGTGTAGATTAGTATGTGTGTGTGTGTCTTGATGTGTAAGTCAGTATGTGCGTGTGTGTGATGATGTGTATATCAGTATATATCTGTGTTGGTGTGTAGGTTAATATGTGTGTGTGTGTGTGTGTGTGTGTGTGTGTGTGTGTGTGTGTGTCTTGATGTGTAGGTCAGTATGTGAGTGTGTGTCTTGATGTGTAGATCAGTATGTGTGTGTGTGTGTGTATATATATATATATATATATGCATACCTCCCAACATTTCAAATGGCCAAAGAGGGACACTTGTGTTTTAGGTGGTGTTTCTAGCGGCATGGCTGGTGGGCGGGGAATTTTTAGGTTACTTTGTCACCTACTGACACCTCTTTGTGTAACTGAATAAATGATTTAGAGCAAGATCAAAGTATTTTATTTACACAGATTCAATTACAAACACATATACTGAAGATTAACTAAACATTTATGTGAATTTCATTGCTGTGGAGCAATGTGATAGACTAATATACACACCACTCACTCTGATGTCCTAAAAAGAGGTACACCAGGGTAGAAAAGAGGGACAGGGGGATTTGGGTCTCAAAGAGGGACTGTCCCTCCTATAGAGGAACACTTGGGAGGTATGGTATATATCTGTGTTGGTGTGTTGGTCAGTGTGTGTATTGATGTGTAGGTTAGCATGTGTGTGTTGTTGTGTAGATTATTATGCATGTGTGTGTGTGTTGATGTGTAGATTATTATGTATGTGTGTGTGTGTGTTGATGTGTAGGTTAGAATGTGTCTTGATGTGTAGGTCAATATGTCTGTATTCTTTGTTGTTTCTGCATAGAGCACCAGTTGCCCTAATACCAGCTCTTCAGGCGATTGTTACTGTAGAACAGACCACTGCTCTCCTCCAGCAAGATCATATAAACCATACAGCCGATTTTCTACGTGTGTTTTTTATATACTGTTATTTTTTCAAAGTTCTGACTTTTGGATTAACCCTGTAAGGACCTGCAGGTATGAGCTGCAAACCCCCTGGTCCGTAAAGGGTTAAATCCAAAAAGCCTTTTGAGTTAGAATTTCAAGTTAACTTCTATACAGTATTTGCTCCTATCCATACGGTTTAACAGTGGCTAAATTTCCCCCTAAGGCAAACAGGTTTGTTTTTTTGAGTTTTCCTGATTACCATTTCCTTTCCTGTGAATAAACTGAACCTACTAAATCTTTAAGATTTAGAAAGTTAATAAATAAGGTCTCAAAAGAGTTCAGAGATGTGTGTGCGGCTATTGAAGACTTTTTTTTTCTGGACTTGACATTGCATTTCCTATCAACAAACCCTCTTTAAATTCCCCGAGCAATTCTCAAAGGTCAGCAGTTGCAAGTTGTAAACAACTCTACCATCCTATTAAATATAACCTCTGAAATACATATAGATTTCAAATGTAAGAGGTCGGAGTTGTAGTGGAGGTTAAATTGCTTCCAAGAGCGGACTGCACGGGGAAACAGCAGTTTCAGACTTCCTGACTAACAGGCTTTGGATAATGATTTTCATATGTCAGAGGGAGAACTGTCCAACCAGCCATTGCTGCTGTGGGAATAAACATAGTCAGGGCTGTATTACAGGAGAAGTAACTACTCCTAATAATACATCCGCTTACTGTACTTTGAACAGAAAATCCTAATGACCCCTATGAATTTTGTACTCGTGACTTTAAGAGATAACATCTTCAGTCAGGCCTGGATGCTATGTCCATGGAGGTTGACTTGAAGGTCACTAGCAGGACCACCGAACGCAAGCACCACTTAATGCACGTGTTAATCTTAACCCTTTAAGGGTCAGAAGGGTGTGCAATGCATTGCTTTTACAAGGTGCTACATACCTTTCTGTTCCTTAAAGTGTTGAATGAACTGTAAAGTCTGCTTTCACTGACATGTCAACCAGGACTGAAGATGTTATCTCTTAATCCTTTGATTGCCACATACAGATGCATAACTAGAAGCCACCGGGCCTTGGTGCAAGAACTGCCATGCCCCACCCCCGACAACATTGCCCCCCCTCAACCACATTGGCCCCCCCATTGGCCATCTCCACTGGCCACCTCCACACTGGCCCCCACCTCCACATTGTCCCCCATATCCACATTGGCTCCACTTTACCCCCCATCTCCACATTGCCCCAACTCCACATTGCCACCACACCTCCCCAGTCTCCACATTGCCACCACACTGTCCCCCATCTCCACATTGTCCCCCATCTCCACACTGGCTCCACATTAACCCCCATCTCCACATTACCACCACATTGCCCCATCTCCACATTGCCACCACACCTCCCCAATCTCCACATTGCCCCCATATCCACATTGCCACCACACTGTCCCCCATCTCCACATTGCCACCACACTGTCCCCCATCTCCACATTGTCCCCCACCTCCACATTGGCTCCACATTACCCCCATCTCCACATTGCCACCACACCGCCCCAATCTCCACATTGCCACCACATTGCCCCCATCTCCACATTGCCACCACACTGTCCCCCATCTCCACATTGCTCCCAATCTCCACATTGTCCCCCATCTCCACATTGCCACCACGCATCCCCCCATCTCCACATTGCCCATCTCCTACCTCCCTGGTGGTCCAATGGCGTGGCAGGAGTCAGGAGAGGTCTGTGCCTCCTTCCGCACAGACCTCTATGCAGATGGAACTCCCGCGCGGTCCTCTCATAATGCAGATCGCTGGGAGATGATGTCATCTCCCAACACTCTGCATTACTAGAGTGACGGAGGGAGATCAGGTATAAGAATGTTGTGGGAGCCAGGAGGAGGGGTCGCAGGGGGTGGCCGGGCCCCTGGAGTGATAGGCCAAGTCGCAAGTGCAACCCCTGCAACCCCTATTGTTACGCTGGTCACATAGATATGCAACACATTGCTTTGCTTTGCACTCAAAGGGTTAAACAAGATCAACATTCATAGCAGTCCTTAGGATTTTCTGGCTGGATCAAGGTAGGTGGGGGATTATTAAGGTTGCCACCCAACCAGTATTTTACCGGCAGGCCGGTAAAAAATTGGCTTCTTTCCAATGTTAAGTCTATGGAGGGAATGCCTTGGCCGGTATTTTTTTGAACAAAAGGTGGCAACCCTAGGGATTATTAGCAAGCGCTACATCTCCTGTATTCCTTTGACTGCCTGAGGGTTAAGCAACGAGTTGCCTCGCAATGCACTGCATACCTCTCTGGCACTCAAAAGCTTGTTAGTGGAAAGGGCCCCCCCACAGACAAGGAAAAATGATGTCTGTCATACACCTCAGTATGGAGTTCATTGGATCTCTCTCTCCCCTGCCAATGTGTGACGGTAAGTGTAAAAATTCAGCAATATAAAAATATTAACATTTCTCAAAAGAAAATAAAGAAAACTTCCACTACTGCACCAAAAGAAAAAACAAAATATATAGATATAGATATTCACTACAGGGCCACTGCTATCCACAGTCTATAGCAGTGGTTCTCAACTCGTGCCCTTAGTGGCAACTAACAGGCCAGGATTTACGAATTTCTCTGCTAGGCTATAGGTGTGTTGATCAGAGGCTCATTCAAACTGATTAATTCACCTGTGCTCTAACAAGGAAATCCTCAACTCCTGGCCTGTTAGTGACCACTGAGGGCACGGGTTGAGAACCACTGGATTATAGTGTGTATCTAGCCAAGTATATAACAAAAACATAGAAAGAGAGCGCGGAGAGCGCTTCTAAGTAAATGAGATTTTAACCCTTTGCGTGCCAGAGCAATGCGTTGAGTACCCCCCTCTGACACTCAAAGAGTTAATAAAATTATAATTATAATGATAATAGCTAATATTAATAAAAAATAGCACTAATAGATGTATCATATGCTAATGCATATTATGCAATAAAATACAGTAGTAAAAAGATATATAAATAATTAGTACATATAAGTCCATGAAAAGTATCCTATATAATAATTTGTTAAATTGTTTGTCAGAAGCTGTCATGTGCAATAGAGATGGCTTCGTGCACTGCAGTCATGCGCACTACAAACTGCTCGCGCTGCGGCTGATAATGGAGTGGGGCTCTGAATTCAGACCGTAGTCCTTGACTATCGTCTGAATTCGGAGCACCCAGCTCTGTATCAGTTGCGGCACGGGCAGTCTCTACTGTGCATAACTGCACCACAGCTGTTGCTAGGTGGCACTGTGGGCCCTGTACACAGGCTCTTCAACTAGTAATGTATAAAGTATAATGTAATATACAGTACTAGTTAGTTGAAGAGCCGTTACACGGGCCACAGTGCCACTGCCAGCCGGTAGCGGGGCAGTCATACGCAGTAGAGACTGCTTGCGCCACGGCTGATACAGAGCTAGACGCTCCTTCAGAGCATCCAGCTGTGTATCAGCCGTGGCACGGACAGTCTCTACTGCGCATGACTGCGGCGTTACACACGTTTTATCAAATTATTATATAGGATTGTAAGCTTTCGGGCCGGGACCTCGCACCCAATGTTTCACTCTACAAAGCACCTGTAACCCTGTATTGTTTAAACCCTGAAATTGCAAAGCGCTGCGTACACTTGTGGCGCTATATAAATAAATATATTCATTCATTTATAGGATATGGCACTAAGCAGAGGTTTTCATATAAATGGCATGTTTCCAGAAAGTGATACAGTCAGTGTAATAATTTTGATTCTCCTGTCAACATAAGCTGATGGTGCCAGCAAGGTTGGCATCTTCTCCCTTCTTCTGTCTTTGTTTTTGGTCTTTAAATTGCCTCGATGGGATGGATAAAGTAACTCCACTGGAAGCTGTAACTATGAGGAGAGTAACACCATTTTACTTGAAGTGTCTTCCTCTAATGACTCCTCATGTCTCCAGTACCTTTAAGGGGGGAGATGGACTGCAGGCAGAAGTGGGATGACCCAACCTTGAGCAGCAATCAACCAAGCGGGCAGAGGCTTCCTTCGAGTCGACAATCAACTTTCTTTCATGGAAGTAATAGAATATGTACAGTATATGTATCTTTTCAAAGACACTTAAAGGTACTGAAGACATGAGGGCTCATTAGAGGAAGACACTCCAAGTAAAATGGTGTTACTCTTCTCATGGTTACAGCTTCCAGAGAAGTTACTTCATCGATACCATCATGGCAATTTAAAGGGATAGTATTACTTCAAAATTACTATCCCTCATATTGTGGCCCTTAATAAACGGAGTTAAATGACACCAGCGGCATCTCTCAAACCTTTATGGTTTAAGAGATAGCCGCTTTCAAAGTTTCCTCTCCCCTGCTGTCAGCGTTCTGCTACCAGCAGGGGAATCCGGTCCTGGGACAGGCGGAGGCTCTTCAGCAGAGCCGATATCTCGTTATGGAAGGAAAAATGATTCATTGAAACAGTCTTCTACGTGCGCTTAGTTACCAAGCACACGTAGAAGACTGTTTCAATGAATCATTTTTCCTTCTATAACGAGATATCGGCTCTGATGAAGAGCCTCTGCTTGATTCAGAGACCGGATTCTCCTGCTGGCAGCAGAACGCTGACAGCGGGGGAGAGGAAACTTTGAAAGCGGCTATCTCTTATACCATAAAGGTGTGAGAGATGCCGCTGGTGTCATTTAACTCAGTTTATTAAGGGCTACAATATGAGGGATAGCAATTTTGAAGTAATACTATCCCTTTAAAGACCAAAGACTAAAGACAGCAGAAGTTGCCAACATTGCTAGCACCAGCAGCTTATATTGACGGGAGAAGTAATAAAAATTATTACACTAACTATATCACTTTCTGGAAACACAGTATTTATATGAAAATATCTCCTTAGTGTATATATTATAATATACTTTTCATTGACTTATATGGACTTTTTGACAAACATATTGAACATCAGGGTCAGTGGTATTGGCTCTTGTGAACTGAAAGTGTAGTTTGATGAGATGAGTATCACTCTGGGTACAAGTGTAGTGTTTACCAACAGCTTGGATGACTGAGTTGCTTATTCACTTGATCTTTACCAGTTCGGGTATGGCTGCTGTGATTGGTCCACCGCGGGCTATTCAGTGAACAAGCCTGGGGTGATGACGTTTCCAGCACCAGCGATGGTACCGGGACGGACGAGGGGATAAAACACAAGGTAATACTATGTTGTAGCTTCTTGAGAAAGGTCCCTGAGTGAACCAAAACGTTGACGATTTTATTGTGCCAATAAATTCTTTTGAAGATTATTAACGGGTGCTGCCCTCTTCTGTTCTTATACAGTATCTGTTTATGGGAATGTGCACCTGGGCATAAATATTTGATATAAGAGTGAGTTCTTTCCACCCATTGGAGTTGTTTATATATATATATATATATATATATATATATATATATATATAGAATTGAAAAGATAGAGGCAGCACCAGTGGGTCTTATCACAAAATTTATTTAGGTGATACTGGAAAATACAGGGTCAACGTTTCGGTCCTGCAATAGGACCTTTATCAAGACCGAAACGTTGACCCTGTATTTTCCAGTATCACCTAAATAAATTTTGTGATAAGACCCACTGGTGCTGCCTCTATCTTTTCAATTCTATTCATACTTTTGAGGATCGTGCACCTGGGCATATCAGCCAGTTAGAGTGAGTGCCTCCATCCCAAATTCGAATGTATATATATATATATATATATATAAAGGTATATGTATATATATATATATATATATATATATATATATATATATATATATAAATATATTTGTACAACTTTGCATCTTTGTATAACTATTTTATTGGATGAGATGCTTTATCATATTATTTATATATATATATATATATATATATATATATATATATATATATATATATATTAATACTATTTGTTATGGCTATTAGCTATTATTATATTTAAACTTTTCATTCACTCAGAGGCTCCCTCCACACGTTGACATTACATCTTATGCACCACTGTCTTTTTAAGTTTGAAAGTCTTCTTTTTTTTTAAATTGAGTACAATGTTAAAGGGCCAATTACATCTCCTAATAATAGACTACCCTATTACTACTCCACTGGTATTCATAGGGTTAAAGTCTTGACTTATTAGAAAGTTAAAATCAGAGACAGCACAACTCTTCCATTGGAGCAGACAGGCCCCTATCTGATCTAGATTCCCTTCAAGCACGCAGCCAATCAAAGTTCATCCAGCAGTGTCCTTGCTGTGACAAACACATCAATTGACATGTACCTTAAGCTGTTAGTTTTGTAGACTATTACTCAAGTAATTGATTCTTTTTACAGATGTAGTCATTGCACACAGGTGAGAAGAGGACAACTCGTCAGTACAAGTGCTCTCCTGTTGTTGTTTCAAATTATATTTAAACAAGAATCAATCATCTAAAGACCTTGCCTTTTCATTCCCTGCTTATTAGAAGTGCTAAGCAACTTCCACTATCAGGATATTCCGTCCAGGATCTGTTGTTGGTTCAACAAGAACTCACTTGTTGCCCATTTACTCCTGGATTTGTCAGTGATATGCTGAGCGGTGTTGGTAGGTACTGTCTACAGTGTCTTAAGCCCCAGGCCTCATTCTAAATGGGCAGTTATCACATGGTTAGTACCCTATAGGTAGATCTGGTCACCCAGTGACATAACAATAGGGGTCGCAGGGGTCGCACCTGCGACCAGGTCCGTCACTCCAGGGGCTCGGCCGCCCCATACGACCCCATCATCACGCACCCGCAGCCCGTGCCTGCAGCAACTCAGCTGAGCTTCCGGCGCTCTAGTAATGCAGAGCGCTGGGAGATGACATCATCTCCCAGCGCTCTGCATAACTGAGAACCGCGCTGGTGTGGGTAGGAATGGAGGTAAGAGATGGACACTGGGCAATGTGAAGATTTTTGGGGGGGAGGTGCTGGGCCCATGGCAATTTCTGCACCAGGGCCCGGTGGCTTCTAGCTTCGCCACTGTGTTCACCTGATGATGTGTACACCTGATGAGGAAGCTGTGGCTGCATTGTGAGTCTCTGTGGTTTAACAGGGATGCAGAACAGTGGTCTAATAAGAGTCTTCCAGGGTTCCCTTATTTGCCCTGAGAAAAACGACTGGACTGCAGGGCTGAAGACTTACAGTAATGCCTCTTTGGGTTTGTGAGTCCCCATAGATTCCCTGTGTTTGGCTTGAAAGCCAGCGATCTGCAAAGTTTAAAGGAGCAGCAAACTTTTTTTTTTAACAAATACCCATTTTAGGTTATTTTCCTGCTCAGTGACAATGGTACTCCAACTGCTGAAATGTGCATATTTCCAGAGTTATTACAGATTAAGTCTTGTTTTATTTACTTTATCAGTTCCCTCTAGTGGTAAGATTCCAATTAGTTTTTCTGTTATATTTTATTTGAGAGGAAATTCACTGACAAACAGTCGTACTTAGAATGTCATAGAAACTGCTGAGTAGTGCTGTCAGAACTTTCAGGAAGTAATCATGCTGTAATTCTCTTCCTGATAATTTGAACAGTTAGAACATTAGAGTAAAACCACTAACAATGGAAGTACTCTTATTTTACTTAACCGAAAAAGCCCTGTAATATATAGGTTTTCATTAAAAAAAACCTATCATACACTTCTGGATTGCATTCCAGCCAGCTGCCAAATGAGGGGGTCAGTTTTCTGAGTCCTAAACTTCTTACATGAGTTGTTTGGTGCTGCACAGCTCAGACTGTGGCCTTTCACTATGTCTGCTCCCATAGAAACAGGCGCAGTAAAACATGATAATTGTCATTTAAAGGAGTAAACTTATTTCGAATGAAAAACGTAGGGGAGATTTCCCATTGAAAGCTTGATACAGCCCAAACGTATTATTTTTAAATCCAACAGTTGGCAACAGCACCAACTGGTGTCCAGAAGGCACTTTTTTTTTTATAAAGCACTAAAAGAGACAGCTTGAATCATTAAGTGCAGCTCTCTATAGTAAGTGATAGGAACAGAAGCACATGTTGAAGACAATGGAATATTGCAGCTTAGTGTTCCATAAACAAACAGTATGAGTCATCCACGTTCACAACAATACACATGGTACAACATATTTCTATAGAGAAACCTTGGTTGTGTCCCTGTATGCCACTGACGATCCTGTAACAGAATCCAGCGCTTATGATCATTTTAAAGCGATAGTAATACTTGCTTTTAAGAATATTTAATACTGTACATATTAAAAAATAAATTAAATGATGTCCCATTGCTCAAACTTTGATGGTTTTAGATTAATATTCTTCTAAAGTTCACTCCTCCCACCCCTTTTACCCACGTCAGTGCTCTAGATGACAGACTTAGATCCCGGTCCCGGGACCGGACGGCTCGTCTGCAGAGCCGAAATAGCATTTTATACAAAGAAAATCTTCATGAGAACAGTCTACTGCCCAGGGCCGGTGCAAGGATTTTTGTATACACAGGCGAAGGTGCATTTTGATGCCCCCCCCCCCCCCTGACCCGGACACAATCCACCTGCCCCCCCGACCTTACCACAGTCCCCTGCCCCACCCACATATTCACCTCCACAATGCTCCCTTCATCTCCACATTGCACCTTCCACAATGCTCCCTTCATCTCCACATTGCCCCTTACACAATGCTCCCTTCATCTCCACAATGCCCCTTCCACAATGCTCCCTCCATCTCCACATTGCACCTTTCACAATGCTCCCTTCATCTCAACATTGCCCCTTTTACAATGCTCCCTTCATCTCCACAATGCCCCTTCCATAATGCCCCTTCATTTCCAAATTGCCCCTTCATCTCCACAATGCCCTTCCATAATGCCCCTTCATCTCCACATTGCCCCTTCCATAATGCCCCTTCATCTCCACATTGCCCCTTCATCTCCACAATGCCCCTTCCATAATGCCCCTTCATCTCCACATTGCTCCTTCCTTTATGCCTCTTCATCTCCACATTGCCCCTTCCATAATGTCCCTTCATCTCCACAATGCCCCCTGATCCCCCTACCTTGATTCCCTGGTGGTCTAGCCATAAGAGAGCTCTGTGCCTCCTTCGACACAGAGCTGAACCTCCCAGCGCTGTTCTCAGTAATGCAGAGCACTGGGAGATGACATCATCTCCCAGCGCTCTGTATTACTACAGAGCCTGGGTCCTCTGAGTTGTGAGCGTCCCATAGACACCGCGAGGGAGCGCTTGGTAGTGTAAATGAGCGTTCCCTCGCTGCAGATATATTTAAAAAAAAAATTCTCACCTTCTCCCTTTTCGGCGCCCCTCCTTTGCAGCGCCCTAAGGCAGCTGCCTGTGCTGCCTTAATGGTAGCGCCGGCCCTGCTACTGCCTCAAACCAGGCACACTTTGTAGACCATTCTCATGAAGAATTTCTTTATATAGTCCTGGGATCAGGATCTGAGTCTGTCAGCTAGAGAGCTGACGTGGGTAAAAGGGGCGAGAGGGGGGGACTTTAGGAGCTTATTACTCTAAATCTATCAAAGTTTGAGCAATGGGACTTACATCATTTCATTTATTTTTTTAATATGTATTAAACATTCTTAAAATCAAGTATTACCCCTTTAAGAGTAAAAAGAGACTTACCTGCAACTAATACTTTAGCTGTCTGACTAATAAGGGCGCCAACACCATCTAAGGAAGCCTCACATTGATATGCCCCCTCATCTGGCCTGTGATGCCTTGAGTGAACTACATTCAGTATTACAAGAGATCCATTGGGCAGCTGTTGTCTCCTGTCGTCTATTGCTAGATTTAGATAAACACCGTCCTTCTTCCACTTGATTATCGGAGCTCCTTGATCAGACTGTGCGGAGCAGTTCAGAACGACATTACTTCCACGCATGGTAACAACATCCGACGGCTCAGACTGGAACCATAAGGATGTAAAACTCTTGACCTGTGAACCTGGGAAATAAAGACAAATGGAAGATTGTTGAGAACTTTTTAGCTAACAATAGGTCACTCAGTTCACTCATGTGTTCAGTAGTTTTACTTTAAAAAATGGAAATTCATATTGAAAGTTCTGTAAAAATTACTTCAACATGTGCTTCATTGACAACATCATACATAACATGCGAATGAAAGTCATTAATCGAGGTTGCTAAGCTAATGATGAACTTTCATTGTCCGTGTTTTATTTAAATATAAATGATTGAGAACTTTAAAAATTGCTTTACTTTTGGGCTTGAATTTGCACTAACTTTTAAGACTCAAACAGACATGATCTCACTGGTGGCAGATGCCTACAGTTCAGACTTGCAAACCTGCAGTTCCATGGCCTGCTATTTATGGTAGCTGTGCTGCCACTGCTCTGCTCACTGTGGACTGCTTTTGCTTAACAACAGCCTCCCCATGACATGGCAGGTAGTGTTGAGCGAGCATACTCGGCCGATGCTCGGATCGGCTCGAGCATCGCTCTGCTCGGCACATGGCGGTACTCGTACGAGTACCGCATGTGCTCGCCCGCCATGTTCGGGTCTCCTCCCCGCACGTTTTGCGGCTGCTGCGCAGCCAATAAACGTGCAGGGAGGCTCTGACATCGGTGTAATGCCAGCAGCCATGTTGGCTGCTGGCATTACACTGATTGGCTGGCCAGAACCCGTGGTCGGGTGCTGTATAGCACCTGACCATCGAGTTCGGCTCAGTCTGAGCCAGGGAGAGCTGAGGATAGGAAGGGAAAGGCAGTGTAGGGAGGAAAAAAAAAAATTGTGACAAAAAAGAACCAAAAGTCCTTTTTAGGACTACTGTGTGTGGGGGCAGCAGGTTATTTTGTGTGGGGGGAAAAAAACAAAAAAAAACAAAAAAAAAATATTCTGTTTAGTGTGAAAAGTTGCAGATTAGAGCACATTCTGTTTAGTGTGCACAGTTGCAGATTAGAGCACATTCTGTTTAGTGTGCAAAGTTGCAGATTAGAGCACATTCTGTTTAGTGTGCAAAGTTGCAGATTAGAGCACATTCTGTTTAGTGTGCAAAGTTGCAGATTAGAGCACATTCTGTTAAGTCTTCAAACTAAAATATCAAAGTCACGTATTCCATTCAGTGTGCGTCGCCGCAGTTTAGCAGCACATTCTGAGTACTGTGCAGAGTTGCAGAATAGGAAGAAATACTGTTAAGTCTTCAAACTAAAATATCAAAGTCACATATTCCATTCAGTGTGCTTCGCCGCAGTTTAGCAGCACATTCTGTGTACTGTGCAGAGTTGCAGAATAGGAAGAAATACTGTTAAGTCTTCAAACTAAAATATCAAAGTCACATATTCCATTCAGTGTGCTTCGCCGCAGTTTAGCAGCACATTCTGTGTACTGTGCAGAGTTGCAGAATAGGAAGAAATACTGTTAAGTCTTCAAACTAAAATATCAAAGTCACATATTCCATTCAGTGTGTTTCACCGCCGTTTAGCAGCCTATTCTGTGTACTGTGCAGAGTTGCAGAATAATAAGAAATACTGTTAAGTTTTCAAACTCAAATATTAAAGTCACATATTCCATTCAGTGTGTTTCACCGCAGTTTAGCAGCCTATTCTGTGTACTCTGTACAGTTGCAGAATAATAAGAAATACTGTTAAGTTTTCAAACTCAAATATTAAAGTCACATATTCCATTCAGTGTGTTTCACCGCAGTTTAGCAGCCTATTCTGTGTACTCTGTACAGTTGCAGAATAATAAGAAATACTGTTAAGTTTTCAAACTCAAATATTAAAGTCACATATTCCATTCAGTGTGTTTCACCGCAGTTTAGCAGCCTATTCTGTGTACTCTGTACAGTTGCAGAATAATAAGAAATACTGTTAAGTTTTCAAACTCAAATATTAAAGTCACATATTCCATTCAGTGTGTTTCACCGCAGTTTAGCAGCCTATTCTGTGTACTCTGTACAGTTGCAGAATAATAAGAAATACTGTTAAGTTTTCAAACTCAAATATTAAAGTCACATATTCCATTCAGTGTGTTTCACCGCCATTTAGCAGCCTATTCTGTGTACTCTGCAGAGTTGCAGAATAATAAGAAATACTGTTAAGTTTTCAAACTCAAATATTAAAGTCACATATTCCATTCAGTGTGTTTCACCGCAGTTTAGCAGCCTATTCTGTGTACTCTGTACAGTTGCAGAATAATAAGAAATACTGTTAAGTTTTCAAACTCAAATATTAAAGTCACATATTCCATTCAGTGTGTTTCACCGTCGTTTAGCAGCCTATTCTGTGTACTCTGCAGAGTTGCAGAATAATAAGAAATACTGTTAAGTTTTCAAACTCAAATATTAAAGTCACATATTCCATTCAGTGTGTTTCACCGCAGTTTAGCAGCCTATTCTGTGTACTCTGTACAGTTGCAGAATAATAAGAAATACTGTTAAGTTTTCAAACTCAAATATTAAAGTCACATATTCCATTCAGTGTGTTTCACCGCCGTTTAGCAGCCTATTCTGTGTACTCTGCAGAGTTGCAGAATAATAAGAAATACTGTTAAGTTTTCAAACTCAAATATTAAAGTCACATATTCCATTCAGTGTGTTTCACCGCAGTTTAGCAGCCTATTCTGTGTACTCTGTACAGTTGCAGAATAATAAGAAATACTGTTAAGTTTTCAAACTCAAATATTAAAGTCACATATTCCATTCAGTGTGTTTCACCGCAGTTTAGCAGCCTATTCTGTGTACTCTGTACAGTTGCAGAATAATAAGAAATACTGTTAAGTTTTCAAACTCAAATATTAAAGTCACATATTCCATTCAGTGTGTTTCACCGCCGTTTAGCAGCCTATTCTGTGTACTCTGCAGAGTTGCAGAATAATAAGAAATACTGTTAAGTTTTCAAACTCAAATATTAAAGTCACATATTCCATTCAGTGTGTTTCACCGCAGTTTAGCAGCCTATTCTGTGTACTCTGTACAGTTGCAGAATAATAAGAAATACTGTTAAGTTTTCAAACTCAAATATTAAAGTCACATATTCCATTCAGTGTGTTTCACCGCAGTTTAGCAGCCTATTCTGTGTACTCTGTACAGTTGCAGAATAATAAGAAATACTGTTAAGTTTTCAAACTCAAATATTAAAGTCACATATTCCATTCAGTGTGTTTCACCGCCGTTTAGCAGCCTATTCTGTGTACTCTGCAGAGTTGCAGAATAATAAGAAATACTGTTAAGTTTTCAAACTCAAATATTAAAGTCACATATTCCATTCAGTGTGTTTCACCGCAGTTTAGCAGCCTATTCTGTGTACTCTGTACAGTTGCAGAATAATAAGAAATACTGTTAAGTTTTCAAACTCAAATATTAAAGTCACATATTCCATTCAGTGTGTTTCACCGCCGTTTAGCAGCCTATTCTGTGTACTGTGCAGAGTTGCAGAATAGGAAGAAATACTGTTAAGTCTTCAAACTAAAATATCAAAGTCACATATTCCATTCAGTGTGTTTCACCGCCGTTTAGCAGCCTATTCTGTGTACTGTGCAGAGTTGCAGAATAATAAGAAATACTGTTAAGTTTTCAAACTCAAATATTAAAGTCACATATTCTGTGTAAGATGAAGAAGGCGGGTAAAAAGGGACGGGGAAGTGGACGTGATCCTGAAAGTTCAGGGCGCGGGTCAGGACGCGGAGAAACTGTGCCTGGTGCCAGAGCACAAGAAAGAAAGACATCCACCATACCTAGCTTCATGTGTAATTTTACAGGGCGTCGCAGGACATCACTCTCGAGGTCCGACCACTGCGAACAGGTGGTCGGTTGGATGACAGCTGATACTGCTTCCAGTCGGTTAAGCACCACCCTGTCTTCCACCAAGTCCACTCTCAGTAGCCAAGAGTCTGGTCAACATAATCCTCACTCTGATCATCCTTCCTCCCACCATACACGGTCTGGTCAAAGAAGTGATCCCACACTGGGATATAGTGAGGAGCTCGTCTCATCACCAATCCTTCATTTGACCCTCTCTCCAAGCACGCTTGCAGAGGAACATGACATCTTGTGCCCTGATTCACAACCTCTAGAGGCTACCCAATCACAAGAAGATGACAGATGTGAACGGCATTTAAGGTCAAAGGAAGTAGTGGATGATGAGACACAGTTGCCATTAAATCAACCACTATTTCCGTCTCAAGACCTTGTTGAGGAGAATGTTATACAGTTGTCAATGACTGAGTATGTTTTGGGATCAAGACTTGAGGAGGATGATCAGAGTGAGGAAGTGGAGGAGGACTTGGTGGACGATGAGGTGACTGACCCCACCTGGGAAGGTGTAGAGCCGAGCGATGACAGCAGTCCTGAGGGTGAGCCATCTGCAGCACCGCAACAGGCTGGAAGAGGCAGTGGTGTGGCTACAGAAAGAAGGCGGACCGCACCAAACCGGCCCGCAAATGTTCCACGGAGCACCCCCTTGCGTAAATCTACCTTGCCAAGGGGTAGGTGTTCCGCGGTATGGCGTTTTTTTAAGGAAAGTGCGGACGACAAAAGAATTGTAGTTTGAAACCTGTGCCACACCAGAATGAGCCGAGGCATGAACACTAGAAACCTCACCACCACCAGCATGATCCGACACATGGCATCCAAGCACCGTAGTAAGTGGGAGGAACGCCTGGATCGCCCATCTGTGTCTGCAGGCCACACCACTGCCTCCTCTTCCCCTGTTTTCGGTGCCGGCCAATCGCCTGTCGAAGGCGCAGGCCCGCATACCTCCCGCCCTGCACCTGTAGCATCTGAAGCACCATCAGCGACCACATCCACTTCCCTGTCCCAGCACAGCGTCCAAATGTCGTTACCCCAGGCATTTGAGCGCAAGAGAAAGTACCCAGCCACCCACCCACAGGCCATAGCACTAACCTCACACCTTTCAAAATTACTGGCCATCGAAATGCTGCCATTTAGGCTTGTGGACACTGAGTCCTTCCGCAGCCTGATGGCAGCAGCTGTCCCTCGGTACGCGGTCCCCAGCCGCCACTACTTTTCCCGGTGTGCCATCCCCGCATTACACCACCATGTGTCCCGTAACATCACCCGTGCCCTGACCAACGCAGTTACTGGGAAGGTCCACTTAACGACTGACACATGGACAAGTGCTTGTGGCCAGGGACGCTACATTTCCCTGACGGCACACTGGGTGAATGTCGGGGAGGCTGGGAGCGACTCGGACCCTGGGATGGCACGGGTGCTACCCACGCCGAGGATTGCGGGCCCTACCTCCATCAGGGTTTCCACCAGCACCTACGTTATTGGCTCCTCCTCCTCCGTTTCCACCTCCGAATTCTCTACACACACCGCCACTCCCCCATCAGCCAGTAGCTGGAAGCAGTGTAGCACTGCAGTGGGGAAGCGTCAACAGGCCGTGCTGAAGCTGATCTGCCTTGGGGACAAACAGCACACGGCCTCAGAGCTGTTGCAGGGGATTAGTCACCAGACCGAGCAGTGGCTCTCGCCACTCAACCTGCAACCAGGCATGGTTGTGTGTGATAATGGGCGTAACTTGGTGGCGGCTTTGGAGCTCGGCAAGCTCACACACGTACCATGCCTAGCGCATGTATTTAATTTAGTGGTGCAGCGATTTCTAAAAACCTACCCCAATGTGCATGATCTCTTGACCAAGGTGCGCCGCGTGTGTGCACATTTCCGTAAGTCATCAACAGCTTCAGCCGGCCTGTTGAAGCTGCAGCAGCGCTTACAATTGCCAGCTCACCGGCTGCTGTGTGACGTGAGCACGCGCTGGAACTCCACCTTCCACATGTTGGCCCGGCTTTGTGAGCAGCAGAGGGCAGTAGTGGAGTACCAGCTGTTACACGGTCGTCGCCTCTCCGTTCAACTTCCTGTAATCAGAAGTGAGGAGTGGGAATGGATGTCAGACCTCTGCGAGGTTTTACGCAATTTTGAGGAATCGACACAGATGGTGAGCGGCGATAACGCTATTATCAGTGTAACCATCCCACTTCTGTGTCTACTGAAACGCTCGCTGCTCACAATTAAAACCGACGCTTTGCATGTGGAAGAGGTGGAAATGGGGGAGGAAGAGCTTACACAAGGTGATAGCCAGAGCACCCTCACTTCGTCTTCTCAGCGACAATTGGAGGAGGCGGAGGAGGAGGAGGAGGAGGAGGAGGAAGACACGGTTGCCTCCGCTACAGAGGGTAGCCATGGAACTTTAGTTCCATCTCTTCAGCGTGGGTGGGCAGAAGAGGAGGAAGAGGATGAGGATATTGAGAGTCATCCTCCTGGTGAGGACAGCGAAATCTTGCCTGTTGGTACTCTGGCACACATGGCTGACTTTATGTTAGGCTGCCTTTCCCGTGACCCACGCGTTGTACGCATTTTAGACAACACGGATTACTGGGTGTTCACCCTTCTGGACCCCCGCTACAAAGAGAATTTCTCATCTCTCATTCCTCCGGTGGAGAGGACAAGCAAAATGTTGCAATACCAGAAGGTTCTTGTCGAAAAATTGCTCCAAAATTTTCCATCTGACAACGCTGGCGGCAGAGTACGTGCTACCTTGGCCAACCGAGAAGGGGAGAAAAGGGGAGCACACAGCAGTTCCGAGAAAGGCAGGGCAACACTCTCCAAGGCGTGGGACACCTTCATGACACCCCGCCAGCACCCTCACCCTGATGCGCAGCCTAGTGTCACAAGGAGGGAAAAGTTTTGGAAGATGGTGAAGGAGTACGTAGCAGACCGTGTCAGCGTCCTCAATGATCCCTCTGTGCCTTACAACTACTGGGTGTCCAAGCTGGACACGTGGTATGAACTGGCACTCTACGCCTTGGAGGTGCTGGCCTGCCCTGCCGCCAGCGTTCTGTCTGAGCGGGTATTTAGTGCTGCTGGTGGCATCATAACAGATAAGCGTATCCGCCTTTCCACCGACAATGCTGATAGGTTGACACTTATAAAAATGAACAAGGCCTGGATTTCCCCTGACTTCTCCACTCCACTGGAGGAAAGCCCCGGGGGAACATAAACTCACTTTATATATGTTATTTACAATGATGTGAATACTCTGTATTCCCATTCACCCCTTCCACCCAAAAAACGGGTATATGGTTGACTCTTAATCTTCTCATCCTCCTCCTCCTCTTCCATATGCCCTGTGCTATAATTTTTATATAGGGCCAGCTCACCAGCGGGCCCTGTGATATAATTTTTATATAGGGCCAGCTCACCAGCGGGCCCTGTTTGCCAATTTTTATATAGGTCAGCTCACCAGCGGGCCTTCTCATATAATGTTTTATTGGGTCAGCTCTCTAGCGGGCCCTCTCATATAATGTTTTATAGCGTCAGCTCACTAGCGGGCCTTCGCATATAATGTTTAGGATGGTCAGCTCTGCAGCAGACCCTCACCCATAATGTTTTAGATGGTCGGCTCAGCGCACGTTTCCCTCTTAATCATGGCCTCAGTTCAATAAAATCAAGGAAATTTTTGGGAGAATTTGCCTCTGTGCACGTTTCCCTCTTAATCATGGCCTCAGTTCTGAAAATCAAGGAAATTTTTGGGAGAATTTGCCTCTGCGCACGTTTCCCTCTTAATCATGGCCTCACTTCCGAAAATCAAGGAAATTTTTGGGATAATTTGCAGATGATATACAAGTAAATATACAGCAAATATTGTTTGGTAACAATTTTTCGCCTAAAGTCGTTTTTATTTTCCTTTTTGTGTGTTTTATGGTCAGTCTGTAAAAATGGCGTACTACGGGCGAAAGATCGTTCCCAGCAGCGATGTTGGAGTCCAAGATGCATCCAGACATCCTCCCTATGCTGTCCCTGAACCATTTCTGTGGTGTTTCCATCATTTTCTGCCCTTTTCCTATGGACCAGGCACCCTCCCCTCATCAGAGCAGGGGGTGCCTGGTGTAATGCTCGAGTCCTCCCATTGACTTCAATGGGGCTCGGGTGTTCGGCCGAGCACTCGAGCCTCAGGGGGTGCTCGGTCAGAGCACCCGAACACCCGAGCATTGGGGTGCTCGCTCATCACTAATGGCAGGCCATTGAAGCATGGCACCAAAAAATGCAAGTTTGAGGCAAGGAAAATAAAATCAGAGGCATAACTAGAAGCCACCGGGCCCTGGTGCAGACATTGCCATGGCACTCCCTGACCACATTGCCCCCAATCTCTACATTGCCCCCCATTGCCCCCAATCTCCACATTGCCTCCACATTGCCACCAATTTCCACATTGCTCCCAATCTCCACAGCCACATTGCCCCTATTAACCTCCCAGTGTCCATCTCCTACCTCCCTGGTGGTCCAGCGGTGTGGCTTCCTTCTTCACATACCTCTATACAGTGGAGCTCTCGCAAGGTCCTCTCTTCAGTAATTCAGAGCGCTGGGAGATGATGTCATCTCCCAGCGCTCTGCATCATTAGAGTGCCGAAGAGGGCCCTCTGCTGCTAGAGGTCTGTGTCGAAGAAGGCACAGACCTCAGCTTCTTACTTGATGCGTTCGCCAAGCGGGGGGGTCACAGGGGCCGGGCCCGGTCTTGGATGCGACCCCTGCAACCCCTATTGTTATGCCACTGGGAGAAAGTAATGGCAACAGATTGGGTGCAAAAGTAATCCTGAATGTAGAACTTGGTAAAACTGACATTGTTACAAATGTATCAATAGCACTTTATTAGGTCAAAGTGTTAGGATACCTCTGTGGTATTGTACATGCTAAAAGACCCATTCAAATCAATGGAAGTGTTTATTTGTTGGTTTGCTTTAAGAATCACACCCCTTTGTGTTTATTAGTGTTGAGCGAGCGTGCTCGGCCGATGCTCGGATCGGCTTGAGCATCGCTCTGCTCGGCACATGGCGGTACTCGTCGAGTACCGCCATGTGCTCTCCCGCCATGTTCGGGTGGCGGGGATCTGTGCCGGAAGAGGCACAGATCAGAAGACGCTCCGCTGGACCACCAGGGACTGGAGGTACGGGGGCATTGCGGAGATGAAGGGGGCATAGCGGAGATGAAGGGGGACATTGTGGAAGAGGGGCATAGACTCTATGCCCCTCTTCCACAATGTCCCCCTTCATCTCCGCTATGCCCCTCTTCCACAATGTCCCCCTTCATCTCCTCTATGCCATAGAGGAGATGAAGGGGGACATTGTGGAAGAGGGGCATAGCGGAGATGAAGGGGGACATTGCGGAGATGAAGGGGGCATTCAGAGATGAAGGGGGCATAGCGGAGATGAAGGGGGGCATTGACCAGGCACCCTCCCCTCATCAGAGCAGGGGGTGCCTGGTGAAATGCTCGTGTCGCCCCATGCTTTTCAATGGGGCTCGGGTGCTCGGCCGAGCACTCGAGCCTCAGGGGGTGCTCGGTCAGAGCACCCGAGCACCCGAGCATCGGGGTGCTCGCTCAACACTAGTGTTTATACATAAGGTCAGGTCTGTCCTAAAATGTATCAATCCCTGTAAAGGAATTCAGAAGTGATGCTTCTCTTATATCCAGTTTGGGGCATGTAATGGTGCTAATCTACCTGCTAGTACTGCTTCAAGTGGAATGCACGTTTCATTAACCCTTTGAGTGCCAGAGAGGTATCCAGTGCATTGCAGCATCTTTCTGGCACTCAAAAGGTTAATAATGCATTGGGCTGACACAAACCCGGGGTGGGGAAATGTACCAACACAACGCTGCACAAAAGTGGGCAACATATGAATGTTTTATTATTTCTTTCCGCTAAACCTTGTTAAACCCTTTGAGCGCCAGAGGGGTAGCCGATACATTGAGATGCCCCTCTGGCACTCAAAGGGTTAATGACATATTTGAACCTTTGAGTGCCAGAGGAGAGTGTGTTCAACAGATCGCAAATGGTTAATTAAATACAAAGTGCAGCGGAAATGGCTTTATTAACCTTTTGAGTGCCAGAGAGTAGCCCAGCCCGTACCCATCTGGCACTCAAAGGGTTAAGACCATTGCATGCATACTATATAGTGCAGGCATAAAGGGTTAAAGTCTTAAAGGAGAACTAACACCTCTTAATAATAACCCAACACTTACTTTACTGTAACAATGCATTGGAGATCTTGCTAGCATCCAAGGGGTTAAATAATAGCATGTAAAGAGGTCTAAAATTGGTGCAGGGACATTGAGATTGCGCTTGCCACACCCATAATTCAGAATGTGGGCGTGTCCAGCGCAGCTGAGGTGTCCCTCAAAAATTGGCACTCTAGTCAGTTGCCTACTCTGCCTTACGGGATATCAGGGCCTGTACAGAGGCATAACCACAGCCAGGAGCAGATGGGGCACCTTGGGATGCTGGGCCCCGGTGGAACTGCATCCCATGTATTCTGTAGACCACACCCTAAAGTACAGCCACTGGTGTTAACCCTTTTGGCACCAGAGTGGCATAGTTGGGAACTCTCCGAATCTCCCCCCGGAGACTCCAGTTTTGTCTTCTAATTACCGAGGCTGATTCTCCGAATGTGGGGAGTTTAAAAAAAAAACTCTGCCCATTTCCGTGTCTTCCAAGTATGCTCCTTGCACTCTGCACCAAGTTCTCCTCCTTCCCAAGCTATCTCAGGGTTTTATTTGTATATTGTGAAGCCCCGCCCCATTCATGATTAAACCCCGCCCCTTTTCTGACATGAATCGCGTCATAGATCTCCCCCGGCGGCAGCACAGGACTCCCCTTCCTAATGCCAATGAAGCAGCGCTGGTTGATTCCTACATTCACACCCAGGGTCTTCTGGGAACCTAGCAGCTGCCCTCATGTATGTTAACCCTTTGACTGCCAGAGGGGCACGCAAAGCAATGTGTTGGGTACCTCTCTGGCACTTGAAGGGTTGAAAAATGAGCGAACAGAACTTGAAGCAATGAGCTTACAACCTGTGCTATTATTTCAGATCAGATCCATTACACGCCGTGTTGCTGAAGTCTTAAGTACTGTGCTTACACATGTATAATTGCAATGCTCCTTTGAACACAGCAAACACAACAACACATTATTTAGACTATTTTATGTCCGACCGTAGTGCTGTTTATTACATGTACAGGACACCTACTTCCTCGGAGACTATTTAGTAATGTAATAAACTAATTTGTATTTTAGACTAACACTTTAATCTTTCTTTGTTCCCTGCACTCCCGACCCAGGGAACACTTTTTAACATTTGCATGTATTAGCATAATGGCACAATAATTAAACCGTGCCTTGCATGGGATAAGCAAAGCACTTCAATCCATCTTAATAACTCACGGCAGGAAAAAGAAACAAAACAGCATCTCCTTAATAGAAAATCATAACAGATGCAAAACAGTCAGACTCAGTGCCGGATTCCCCATTAGACGGAATAGGCAACTGCATAGTGCTCCAGATATGAGAGGTGACTCAGTGATGTTGGCCACACCCACATTCTGAGTTGTGGGTGTGGCCAGGGCACTCTCAGTTCCCCTGTGTCAAGCCTGGTTTATGGAAGCTGATTTATAGAACCTGTTACTGGTCATTGTTTAACCCCTTAAGGACCATGTGACAAACCAAAACCATCACTGTTTTTTTTCCCTTAAGGACCGGTGACAATCCTGGCACATACTTTTTACTTACATCGCTCCTGCCGCAGAACACGTAAGAGGTCATGTGTACCGGCGCGTTGCAAGGGTCAAAGCAGTTCTTAAGGGAAGGTAACTTCCCTGGACCACTGGTCCTTAAAGAGATAGTAATGTTTCAAAATAAAAGCAGCTCCAATTAATCATCATAGTATTTGGGCCATGGAGAGTGTTATTTTAATTCTGTCAGAGTTGTAGTTCAAGAATAATTGAATGATAAAGTTTCCCCCTCCCGCCCCTTTTACCTAGTGTAAGCCGCCTTCCCTCAGATGTGGAATCTGGTTTCTTGACCGGACAGATCACAGCAAGGGACAATCTTCTTACTGTGATCATAAGGAAAACTCTGCCCTCCTTGACAGGTTTTTCATTATGCTCACTGAAGATTGTCCCTCTCTGCGATCCATCTGGACAGTATTGATGCTCTGAGGTGAGCAGTGTTACATCAGTAAAAGGGGTGGAAGGGGGATACTTTATCATTCAATTACTCTTGAACTACAACTCTGACAGAATTGAAATAACACTCTCCATGGACCAAATACTATGAAGATTAATTGGAGCTGCTATTATTTTGAAACATTACTATCCCTTTAAGGGGTTAACACCTTTGCTGTTGGAGATATCTCCAATGCATTACAAATAAATAATTTGTAGGCCTCTCTTGCAGCCAAGGGGTTAAATCATTTTTTTTGTACTTGTCTTTTATTGAAATGGAGTATTTTCTGTGCCAGAAAAGAAGAGGATTGGGTTGATGTGGAATTCTGTAAAAAGTGGGTGTGTTGGCAAGGGTGGGGTTAACCGTTTGAGTGCGAGAGGGGTACACAATTCATTGCAAAGAAATGCGTTGCATACCCCTCTGGCACGCAAAGGTATACAGGGATAGCAATACTTAAAATGTAAAAAAAAAATATACTGTAGAGTTTATTCCCCTGAGTAAAACAACTGTACTCCCAATGCTGAAAGGTGTTTTATTCAAAAATTATTGCAGCTCAAACTTGTATTTTGTAGGTGCAGTTTCACAGTGGCCTGAAATTGTACAGTGGCGCTGTTGCTACACCATCCTATGGACAGCTCTGAACACCATAGGATGGTGTAGCAACAGCGCCACTGTGCCATTTCAGGCAACTGTGATACTACATCTAAAAATAGAAGTTTGAGCTGCAATACATTTTTACTAAAACACCTTTCAGTAGTGGAAGTTCCCTTGTTTTACTAACCAGGATAAACACTACAGTATATTTTTGTTTACGTATTAAGTATTGCTATCCCTTTAAATGCGCCTTGGGGTACCTAAAATGCAGATGCAGCTCATCATCAAAGCACAACAAGCCAAAACAAAAAACTAACTAATAAATATAAATTATCTCAAAGATAAATCGACAATATGTCCACAGCGCATACTTATCATTCACTGCTCTGCACAGGGAATTGTGGATGCCAAATTGCTATTGTGGATGTTGTAAGCAAAATGTCTTCTGTTCTTTAGTCCTAACACATGTTGTCAGCAATTTAAGAGCTTTGTACTGTGACAGTGAAAATATCAATTTGCGATATAGATTTTCACACAGTTTTTATTTTGTTTGTTTGTTTTGTGTATGAGTATTCACTGGCCTGGACTATCAATATATTTTTGGGAATATTCAGAATATTAAAGTGATAGTAATGTCTATTAAAAATTAGTTTCCCAAGTCTTCGTATAGTAAAAGGAACAGATGTCTAAGCGCTTACTTCTTTGTAGCTCAAAAGTTCTGAAGCACTGAAGATCCCCCACCCGCCCCTTTCTAGCCGCCTCCCATGGAATTTGAGATCAGGTCGTGCGATTCGACGGCTGCAGTGAGGGACAAACTTCAGTAAGTTAGTATAAGGGAAATGCTGCCCCCATTTATGAAGGAATGCAGGATTTACCTTTGCTTTCTGAAGTTTGTCCCTAGCTGTAGCAGTCCAGACAGTGGCATAACTATAGGGGTCGCACTCCAGGGGCCCGGCCTCCTCTTGCGACCCCTCTGCCTGGCACCCGCAATTTTTCGCCTGCGCTCTAGTAATGCAGAGCGCTGGGAGTAGGGTGACCACGGGTCCCGGAACGTCCGGGACTGTCCCTTATTTCAGGGCTATGTCCCGCGTCCCGGGTCCCCTTCAACCGGGACAATGAAGTGTCCCGGAATGAAGCCAAGCCGCCCTGGATGTCAGCCTGCAAGCGTGTGTCACATCATGGACGCCGCTCGCGGCGTCCATGATATGACACACCGCTTGCAGGCTGACATCCAGGGCGGCAATGCAGCTTACCTGGAGGCAAGCGCTCTAGTAATACAGAGCGCTGGGAGATGACATCATCTCCCAGCGCTCTGCATTACTGGCCATACCGCGCGGGAGCTTCAGCTCTGTGCCGGAGGAGGCACAGAGCACATTCCACGCCGCTAGACCACCAGGGACTTAAGGTATGACGGGGCAACTAGGGTGACCACGTCCCGGAATGGCAGAAGGGAAATGTGGTCACCCTAGCTGGGAGATGACATCATCTCCCAGAGCTTTGAATTACTAAGGGGACCACACGGGAGCTCCAGGTGAGGGGGGGTCAATGTGGTCAGGGGGGCCAATGTGGTGGGAGGGGGCCAATGTGGGGGGGAGGGGGACCCGTGGCATTTCTTGTACCAGGGCCCAGAGGCTTCTAGTTACGCCTCTGCGTCCAGACCAGACTGAAGCTTCAGAGTGACGTGGGGAGAAGGGGCGGGCAGTGTATCTTCAGTGCTTCATAACTTTTGAACTACAAAGAAGTAAGCACATAGACATAGCGCAATCAGGCTTCCCCGGAAGGGCAACGAAGTGTTCATGGTGGGAAAGCATGTCATGAGGAGGGTTAAACCAATGATGAAAGTGTGTGTTGGAGGAGGGGTTAGGGTGGAGGACTTATAAGGGGTTTGGTAGGAAGTGGACCGCCATGTGGGAAAGAGAAATGATAAGAGAAGCGTTCCACCATCCCTCCCTAATTTCTGTGCTTGTGTTTTGGTGACTGCAAGGCGGGTAGTAATTGCCTGGTTTTCAGAGTTTGATAACATATATGGTAAAGTTATGTGGGATTTATCCTCGGGCTGAAGCCTTGTGGGAGTTTTGCACCGGATTAGGTTGCATTTGGTGATGTTACACATGGAAGTTAAGGACTTGGGGTGTTTGCACCACGCTTAGGTCGCGGGTGGTAATGTCAACCCTAGAAGTTAAAGGGATAGTAATGGTTAATTTTAAGTTGATTTAATATTGTAGACATTAAAAAAAGGTTAACATCCATGTAAGTCTTATCTCTCAAACCTTTATGGTTTGAGAGATATAACTTACTAAAGTCACCTTTTCCTGGCTGTTTCACTCAAGTCTGCCATCTAGCTGACAGCTGCAGATTCCAGTCTTTTGACCAGACAGAGGCTCTTCAGCAGAGCTGAAATCACGCTATTTATAAATAAATACTTCATTGGAACGGTCTACAAAGTGTGCTTGCAAACCAGGCACACTTTGTAGACAGTTCTAAATGAAATATTTGTCTTTAGATACGTTATATTGGCACTGCTGAAGAACCGCATCTGGTCAAACTACCAGAATCTGCTTCTGACAGCTTTACAGCTCGTCAAGCAGAAAGGGGAGGGACCAGAGAACTTTATTTTCCTATATCTCTCAAACCATAAAGGTTTGAGAGATACAAATAAGTGCAAGTACTCTCTTTTAATTGTATCTACCATATAGTTCATGTTTTTTTTCTGACATTACTATCCCTTTAAGTATTTTGGGGAGTTTACACCGGACCAAGGTCTCGGATGGTTACATTACTCATTGAAGCTAAGGTGAATGGCCAATGTGGTAACTGGTTGGAGTCATCTGTAAGTGCTGAAGGATGTTGGGAGTACAGCATGAGCCCAGGCAGTTTGGCCATGCTTGGTTCAAGGAGTTTTTGGTTTTGAAAGGACTGTCAATTAATGTTTACTTAACATTTATGGTGAAAAAAAGAATAATAAAGTAACATTGTGAAGTTAAAAAAAGCAATGGTCTGTTATTCCCAAGTTTCATGTCTGTGTTCAGGGCCGGCGCTACCATTAAGGCAGCACAGGCTATATCTGCCACAAGGGAGCGCTCGTTTACACGACCAAGCGCTCCCTCGCGGCGTCTATGGGACGCTCACAACGCAGAGCGACCCAGGCTCTGTAGTAATACAGAGCGCTGGGAGATGACATCATCTCCCAGCGCTCTGCATTACTGAGAACGGCGCTGGGAGGCTGAGCTCTGTGCCGAAGGAGGCACAGAGCTCTCTTAGAGCTAGACCACCAGGGACTCAAGGTAGGGAGCATTGTGGAAATGAAGGGGCATAAAGGAAGGAGCAATGTGGAGCTGAGGGGGCATTATGGAAGGGGCAGATGAAGGGGCATTATGGAAGGGCAGTGTGGAGCTGAAGGGGCATAAAGGAAGGAGCAATGTGGAGATGAAGGGGCATAAAGGAGGGAGCAATGTGGAGATGAAGGGGCATTATGGAAGGGCAATGTGGAGATGAAGGGGCACAAAGGAAGGAGCAATGTGGAGATGAAGGGGCATTGTGGAAGGGGCAATGCTGAGATGAAGGGGGCATTGTGGAAGGTGCAATGTGGAGATGAAGGGAGCATTGTGGAGGTGAATATGTGGGCGGGGGCAGGGGACTGTGGTAAGGTCAGGGGGGGCAGGTGGATTGTGTCGGGGGGGGGCATCAAAATGCACCTTCGCCTGTGTATATAAAAATCCTTGCACCGGCCCTGTCTGTGTTGGTTATTTGGGCATCAAACCCTCTCCTCGTGACATTCCTTTTGCTATATAGAAGACTCCTGCAGCTCATTTTCAGTAGAGTGCGGTGCGGGCAGTCTCTATTGTGCATGACTGCACCGCGGCCGTTGCTGGGTGGCACTGTGGCCTTTGTACACGGGCTCTTCAACTAGTTGGTAATAAAAAGGGTAACAATAAAATCCAAGGGGGTTTATAATAATTTTCACATTTTTCAAGGGTTCTCTTTTTTTCTCTGTATATAATATGAACTTATTTTGTTTCTTGAATCCCTAATTAAATGAATGGCAATGCCTTGTTTATTTTTAGTTTTGTTTTAATGAGATGATAACCATTAAAGGTTACAGGAGTGAGCAATAAATTGCTTTATAATGCACTGAACACCTGCTGATACTTAAAGGGTTAATATGCTCACACAATAAATAAAAGGTGCTTATTCTGTTGTGAAATACAGGTTAGTTAAAATAATGAGCATGCTCATTAAGGGCTTATGGCAGGATACCTGCTGCGTCACAGCTTCCATATGCTTTTTATAATGTGTCGATTAGAAAGGGAAAAAAAAGATCTCCAGGCCTTAAAGGAACAGTAAAGCCTTTTAACTTGGTTGCATTGCAGAGTCCCCATTATAATTCAGATCTGAGTGTACTGGTGCCCCAAAATCATATTTTAATTGCTTGGGTGCTAGGGAATTCTCCAGTACTTTGATTTGGCTCTGGCATTCAAGGGGTTAATTACTTTGTATATCGTGGCCACGTAGGAGGCCATGATTTTTTGTAGACAGAACCCAGGACTTCAACTTTCTCCCACTGAACTCTTCCTTCTTTCCGAAAAATATGCCTATTAACCCTTTGAGTGCCAATGCAATGACTGCAGACCCCTCTGGCACTCAAATGGTTAAAGGAGTTTTTATGAATAACTTGTGCAACAGATAAGGTGGTAAAGTAATGAACCCCTTGGATGCTAGAAAGATCTCCAACGTATTACAAAGCTATGCACTGGAGATGTCGCTGGCACCCAAGGGGTTAGGAAATATATCCATAAGAATAGTTCTCCTTTAAAGGAGCAGTAAATTTTTTTATGAAAAAATATATATTGTAGGGCTTTTCCTGTTGAGTACAATAAGGTTACTACCATTGCTGAGAGATGCATATTTCCAGCGGTATTACAGTTTAAATTCTATGTTTTTTTACATTAGCAATGCCCTCTAGTGTTCAAATTCCAATTAGTAATTCTGTTAGAGGAGAGTAAAGTCAGTGACATACAGTTCTTCATAGAATGTGATAGAAACTGCTGAGTCACTTCCTGTCAGCTAGAACTATCAGGAATTAACTATCAGCGCTTGGTAGCATAAATCAGAGCTCCCTCGCGGCGTCCATGATATGACACACCACTTGCAGGCTGACATCCAGGGCGGCAATGCAGCTTACCTGATCTCCTGGAGGCAAGCGCTCTAGTAATACAGAGCGCTGGGAGATGACATCATCTCCCAGCGCTCTGCATTACTGAGCACAGCGCGCGGGAGCTTCAGCTCTGTGCCGGAGGAGGCACAGAGCACTTTCCACGCCGCTGGACCACCAGGGACTCAAGGTATGAAGGGGCAACTAGGGTGACCACGTCCCAGAATGGCAGAAGGGAAATGTGGTCACCCTATACATACCACACAATCTGATTTCATAAAAAGAGGGACATCAGGGTGGGAAAGAGGGACAGAGAGATTTGGGTCCAAAAGAGGAACTGTCCCTCCTACAGAGGGACACTTGGGAGGTATGGGTATGGGGAAACTGCTGTTTACTAGATTTTTAGTTTTAGCCCAATGTAAAATTTCAAGCAAAACTAGGATTATTACTTCCTAAACAATAAATCTGTATGTGCTTTGAAAGAGAGAGCAATCTGCAGTAGACAGCAGACTCTGGTTGTGAAGAAGTCCTCCGAGGCAAAGCAAAGAGGATGTGATTAGTAGACGTGGGGCTTATTAACATTTTATTTATGTTGATATAAACAGTACAATTCACATAACGAGAACTTGACAGAGTATTGGAAAAATAGATGTTTGAAATCCCTAAGTCATTAACAGCCACGCACATAAAAGCAAAATGATGTTTTAAAAATACTTACAGATACAGGGGAACAGATATGTAACAACCCTAAAATTTTTCACTTGGCTGCCTTCCTAAATTGAAATCTCCAAGATTGCATGTAAAGCGTAGTAACTACACGGGGATCGATTTGAAACAATTTCAGATCTCAGCATTGCTATGCAGTCCTGTTGATAGGCATAGGGAGAACTTGCTCAACAAGATTATTTCCTGACCATGCAGCTGCAGATATGGGGATTTCTGGGATAAGGATTGTAGCATTTACATCTCTCAACAAAAAACATTATTTCTTAAAATTACAAATTACTATACATGAAATTACTGTTGTTTTTAGGAAGTAGTAATGTGTTATTTTTAATAAAATGGGTTTTCTGCCGAGTATGTCAAAGAATTTGCTAATGATGGAAGATACTTCAGTTAAGCAGTATTACAGCTCAAACCTGGCAATCAGACCACAAAATTTAAATTTTCTTTCCATGTTTATGGAACGCTTTTTGTGCTCTCTTTCATATCAGTAGCAACAGCATTAACTGGGGACCACATTACAAAACTACATTTTGATTTGTCCAAAATGAGGTAAGTACTCCAGGGTGGAGATGCATTATTAGGTCTTTGGCATTTGCAACAGAACTGTTACATTCATGCCTGTCCTGCATTCCACTGATGAACCGGCACAGGAGAGGCATGATTGACTGCCGGCTCATGTGAGCTACAGATAATATTACTGGCTGACATATACGTGAGCTGGCCATTCATTGGAGGTTGAAATGAGAAAAACAACCTCCACAAGCACTCATGCGAAAGGTCTACCTGCAGCCCCATAGGTTGCAATGCAGAGACATTTTTCTTGAAAAAGCAACCACACCTTATATTTGGGGACCTCCCTTTATAGGGTCTGCCAGCCGGATGGGAAGAACATCCCATCAGGAGGACGGCCCAGTGGATCTCCATCCCCTGTATGCCTCAGTAATCTAAACGTTAGTCTTTCTGGAGAGCGGTCACGTGGGCAGAATGTTTGAATTTGATGTCCACCTCCATGCAGACATGACATGACACTGGAAGGTCATTCAAGGATCATTTCTACCAATGAGCATGTCTGATCATTGATAGAAAGGTCCTGGGTGGACCTTTCTAGGTGGACGTATGCAGCAAATTCAGATATGCCACTCGCAGACCACTCTCCAGAAATGCTGCCTTTTAAATTACTGTGATGTAAATGAGGGAGGGATGGGGAAGTGGGAGGGTCAACTTATATTGGGAATTTTTTCTTTTTTCAAATACTCTCTTTCAAAATTTCAGGATCTCCCTATATTCTGGGTTGCATTTATGAAGGCAAATTCGGTATGCCTCCTTTAACATGGTATATACAAAAAAAATAAGCAAACAAACAAAAAAACACTATCCTTCATTTACTAAAAATGGTTTTGAATAAAATTCTCATTATTTTTCAACCCTGGCAATTACTGGGCTTTATTCTGCGGAAGAAAGTAATTCTGAAGCAGGTGCACCATGGGGGAACTGAAAATGTTGCTCATTGATTTGAAAGGGTTTTTTGAAACCTTTGAATGCTAGAGAGGTTGTCAACGCATTGCACAGCAATGCGTTGGCAACCTCTCTAGCATTCAAGTGATTAAAAGCCCTGTTTAAACCAATGGGAATTCGGGGATTTATTCTTTTTCCCCCTATGGTACCACTGGTTTGTTCAGGAACTGATCAGTTCTGAGTATAAGCTGAACCTTCGTTCCCTGCATGTCCCTCATTGTTCAGAAGTCCAGGTTCACCTAGAGACCAAACTGCTAGCTGTGTGATGTACAATTAACCGTGGTGCACTCGTTCAATCTGCTATTTTATGATATTCAGACTGAGTATTGTAATAATTATTGTCTGTGTTCGCCTCTGGCACAGTTTTATGGAACAGGAATGCCAACTGGAGGCTGAAAAATGATTATAACCGACTGGTTTGTTACTGACATTATCAAAGTTGTCACTTCATTTACATTTTTGCTGCCTGTGATCATTGCTGCCGGGATCACTAATGTTCACAGTGCAAACAGCAGCTTCAAGTAACTTAAGAACAAACTCAGCAGTGCAGCAGCTTATGTTCAGGCAATTTTATTGCTTCTGCCAGAATCAAGGCATATGAGCGAGGCTAAAATCTTTTTTAGTGCTTTACGGGTATGAAACTTATTCCAAAGGGTTAAAGGGAATGCATCTCTTAAAGAAGAAGTAACATCTCCAAACTTATTATCCTAATGACCACTACGAATTTTGCCCCTGTGTGTTTGTTCAGTAGGTAACATTTTCAATCAGTCCTGAAAGTTAGGTACATGGAGGCGGATATGACATTGGGCTAAAGATAGTTCTATGGTAGAAATAAAAACAGTATTATAGTGCTGGGGCAGAGTCAAAGGCAGAGCATGGGTATGACCACAGACATATCTCTCAAGTGTCCCTCTTTAGGAGATATTAGGGGTGTATACCTCCCAAGTGCCCCTCTTTAGTTGCGACAGTCCCTTTTTAAAACTCAAATCCCTCTGTCCCTCTTTCCCACCCTGGTGTCTCTGTGTTTAGGAGATCAGACTGCGTGGTGTGTATAGAAGTGTATCACCCTGGTGTCCCTGTGTTTAGGAGATCAGACTGTGTGGTGTGTATAGAAGTGTATCACCCTGGTGTCCCTGTGTTTAGGAGATCAGACTGTGTGGTGTGTATAGTAGTGTATCACCCTGGTGTCCCTGTGTTTAATAGATCAGACTGTGTGGTGTGTATATAAGTATATCACCCTGGTGTCCCTGTGTTTAGGAGATCAGACTATGTGGTGTGTATATAAGTGTATCACCCTGGTGTCCCTGTGTTTAATAGATCAGACTGTGTGGTGTGTATATAAGTGTATCACCCTGGTATCCCTGTGTTTAGGAGATCAGACTGTGTGGTGTGTATATTAGTGTATCACCCTGGTGTCCCTGTGTTTTGGAGATCAGACTGTGTGGTGTGTATAGAAGTGTATTACCCTGGTGTCCCTGTATTTAGGAGATCAGACTGTGTGGTGTGTATAGAAGTGTATCACCCTGGTGTCCCTGTATTTAGGAGATCAGACTGTGTGGTGTGTATAGAAGTGTATCACCCTGGTGTCTCTGTGTTTAGGAGATCAGACTGTGTGGTGTGTATAGAAGTGTATCACCCTGGTGTCCCTGTGTTTAGGAGATCAGACTGTGTGGTGTATATATAAGTGTATCACCCTGGTGTCCCTGTGTTTAGGAGATCAGACTGTGTAGTGTGTATAGAAGTGTATCACCCTGGTGTCCCTGTGTTTAGGAGATCAGACTGTGTGGTGTGTATAGAAGTGTATCTCATTGCTCCACAGCAATAAAACTCACATTAATGTTTGTAATTAGACTGTGTACATAACACACTTGGTCTTGTTCTAAATCATCTATTCAGTGACACAATGAGGTGATCTAAAAATTGGGTCGCTCTTTGAGACCCATATCCCTCTGTCCCTCTTTACCACCGTGGTGTCCCTGTATTTAGGAGATCAGACTGTGTGGTGTGTATATATGTGCTCCACAGAAATAAAACTGTTTGTATAAACTTCAGTACGTGTGTATAAATTATCTGTGTATATAACATACTTTGGTCTTGTTATAAATATTATAATTATAAATAATTTTTTCAGTTACACAATGACCGGTCATGAAATAATCTAAAAATTCTTGCTAATGTCCCACCCACAAGTCACGTCCCCAGCAACACCTCCTAAAACCCAAGTGTTCCTCTTTATCCATTTGAAATGTTGGATACAGCTGGTGACATGGCTCAGTTGGTTAAGGCACCAGCTGTAGAACCCATTCAAGCTCTAAGGTTGCAGGTTCTAGACCCGACAAGGTCAGCTCAGCCTATCACCCTTATGAGGTAGATAAAATGAGTCCAGGACGAACTTGAGATAATCTCAATGTATTCTTCCTGGTAAAATTCTTTCACAAAAAAAATTATATATATATATATATTACATGTCCTTAAAATGCATTGTCAAGAGCAGGGCTGTCCAAGTTCAGTCCTCAAGGGTCGCCAACAGGCCAGGGTGTAAGGATTTCCCTGATTAAAGGGATAGTAATACTTCGTTTTAACTTTATTTTATTTTGTAGGCATTAAAAAAACACGAAGAATGATATAAGTCTTATCTCGCAAACCTTTATGGTTTGAGAGATATTCACAAGCAAAGTTTCCCCTCCCGTCCCTTTTACCTAGTGTAAGCCATCTCTTCTCAGATGTGGAATCTGGTTGTAAGACCAGACAGATAACAGAAGGGGACAATCTAGTTTTTCAGGTCTTTCCCTTATCTTAATTGAAGATTGTCCCTCTCTGCAATCTACCTGGGCACCTCCGTTCTGATCTGGCTGAGCAGTGTTACATCAGTAAAAGGGGCAGGAGAGGGATACTTTGTCATTGAACTACTCTTGAACTACAACTCTGACAGAAGTGAAATAACACTCTCCAAAGTCCAAATACCATGATAATTAATTAGAGCTGCTTTTAAAATGAAACATTACTATCCCTTTAAGTACAGATGAGTCAGTCACAATGACTGATCCACTGATTAACTCATCCTGGCTGGTGGCCCTTGAGTTCTGAGCTTGGACAACCCTGCACTACAGTATCTGAGATAAAAATCTGGACCTACAAGCAACAGGTTAAGGATGGCTGAGCAACTTGGTAAAAGAGCAGCAGCTAGAGAAGGAATGAGGCTTCTGGCTCCTTTTACAGCTGAGAAAATGAATCCTTTGTATTCCAAGGATGTCTATAAAACATTGCTCTGCAATATGACAGAGCATCAAAGATCTCCAAGTTAAAAAAAAAAAATCCTCCAGCCTTTAATGCTTTTAACCCTTTGAGTGCCAGAGTGCCATTGCTTTGCAATGCACTTGATACCTCTCTGGCACTCAAAGGGTTAAAATTAATTGAGTTTTATCCACTACTGCAGCCTGAAAATGAAATGTTACAATGTAACCCTCTGCGTGCCAGAGGGGTGAGCAATGCACTACAGAGCAATGGGTTAGAGGTGTAAGATTAGAATCCAGCTTAATAAATATATTCCGTGTTTTCACAAATAAACCTTTAGAGATTTTTTTTTTCTTTAACCACTAAAGTGACTTTAACTCCCAAATAACCCATTGCCACCAATTATGCCATCTAATTAGAAAATAGGATGAAAAGAGGCACCCTCCGTTATCGGAGGCATAAAACAGGAAGAAAAACCGAAAGGCAATTAGACAGGAATGGAGTCTTGAGATGAATTCCACTGACAGTCAATTAATGGCTCCACTTACATTTGGCTTCAAATGATGATTCATCCTCAGCAGGGAACATCGCCTATGATATTCACCTTTGATTGTTGATGAAAAAGCAGAAAGCTTTTTCTTAATTAAATAAGGAATATATATAATAGTATAGTCCTGGAGACAGGGTAATGATGGGCTTGTATGAGGCCAAAAAGGTTTCAGTTGGGAGCAAACTAAACGTATCAACAAAAAAGTAAGTTTATCGTTTATCTACACAGCTTTTGGTTCCCTAAAGGAAACTATTTAAACCACTTATACCGTATGTTTATTGGTTTTCAAATATTACTGAGCCCAACAACACCATACTCTGAAAATTTGTTATAAGCGACAAAAGCTATTTAGTTACTTCTTTGAACATACAGGGACGGATTTACATCTCAGGAGCCTGTAGGCACAGATATCTGAAGTGCATACCCCCCCTTGGTCATCTCCACAATGCTCCAAATCTCCATATTGACCTTACATTGCCCCCCATCACCTTCACATTGCACCCCATCAGCTCCACATTTCCCTCATACTGCCCCATCATCTCAACATTGCCCTCACATTGCCCACCATCAGCTCCACATTGACCCCATCAGCTCCACATTGACCCCATCAGCTCCACATTGCCCACCATCAGCTCCACATTGACCCCATCACCTTCACACTGCCCCCCATCAGCTCCACATTGCACCCCATCAGCTCCACATTGCCCTCATATTGCCCCCTCATCTCAACATTGTCCCATTCAACTCCATATTGCCCTCACATTGCCCCCCCATCAGCTCCACATTGCCCTCACATTGCCCCCCCATCAGCTCCACATCACTTGCCCCCATCATCCCCATATTGACCTCACATTGCCCCCATTATCTCCAAATTAAGCCTCATTCTCTCCTCCACACTCTCCCTGGTGGTCCAGTGGCTGGAGAGATCTGTGCTTCTGCACAGACCTGCAGCTGCTGGAGCTCCCGCGCGGTCTTCCCTTTAGTAATGCAGAGCCCTGGATATTTCATCTCCCAGCGCTCTGCATTACTAAAGAGCCAAGAGAACGCAGCAGCTAAAGGCAAAACTTACAATGCGGCAGCAGGCGGCTTCGCACCACTTAAAAAAAAATATATATATATATCAATTGCAGTGGCAGGCACCCCTCTGTAGGGTGCGCCTGTAGGCAGACGCCTACTCTGCCTTACGGAAAATCCAGCCCTGTGAACATACGGCCCAATGTGTAGCAGCATTCACTGGAAGAGACTTGAGTTAATCCGTCCATCCCTGCATTTGTTGGACTTCAGATGTTGGTTTGGTCCTTGCCTTTTGCTGGAGTATGATTCATTGGTAACAGAAAATAACTGATGATGGTTTCTTAGGCAGAAAAACTCTATTGAAGTATGCCCCCATTCTTAAAAGGGATCTATCACCTCTATACAAGTTAGTCTTAATAGATTATATAGCGAATATGTGTAAAAGTGTATTAATTTCATTTTTTTTTAAAGCTCTGTTTGGACGAAATTGAAGGAATAAACCCTTCCCTGCACCTACTTATTGATAGACTGTGGTTACCAGCTCTGTACCACAGTCTGTCACTCTGCCTCTGCTCCCCTCCCTCTATCCAGCCTCCTCCAATGACTGAGGATTTCTGCCTGTAAGCTGGAGCGCTCTCATTGGCTAGATATCAATCTCTGCCAATGCGAGCGCTCCAGTTTACATGCAGAAAGCCTCAGTCATTGGAGGAGGCTGGATAGAGGGAGGAGAGCAGAGGCAGAGTGGCAGACTGTGGTTACACAGCAGGTAACCTCAATCTATCTGGATGTAAGTGCAAGGCAGCATTTATTCCATCAATTAAAAAACAAAATTAATACACTTTTACACATATTCGCAATATAATCTAACTATTAAGGCTAACTTGAATAAGGGTGATAGTTCCCCTTTAAATTGAGGGTGTTGATGTTACCTGTTTGAGCTAGCTTGGGGTAATTGGTCACCTCAGTTTTAGGAATGTTTGATCACTGTCATTGTTTTAAGCATGAACCAGGTCTATCTGGTCATGTAGGGGTATCTAGACCAGGGCTTAAAATATGAAGTCCTTTGCTACTAGCCAGACCTGAAAAGTTACTCACCACTGCAAGCCAAAACATACCAACCAGGGCTGAATTTCTACTCACCAGGGCTAAATTTTCACTCGCCATTGGCTAGTGGCGAGTTGAAATTTTGAGCCCTGATCTAGACTATGGATATGTTATATTATTCGGCAAGGATTTTGCAAGTTTTGAGGATTTCTTTTTTAGATGTATGTTATTATATTAATAAAGCTGTAGCCTGCTTTTACTCAGTATCTTGGTTTATTATGTCATTTTAATACTCTATGCCTTTTACAAGACTTGCTCATTTTATTATGTTCTGTCCTAGTTATCTGGTGAGCAGGTTCTGATTATTGAGTCATTTAAGAACAGCATACCTTTCAAGTATGTATTCCTTTCTAACTTTTTTTGTGGAATAGCTGGTGACATTTCTAAAACAGAACCATACATTATAACAAATCTATCATGCCTAATACAATGTTCTAATTTTACAGGGGATGGAACAGGAAGCTTGTGCAATGAATAAAACCAGCACATGTAAATGTAACCTTTTCTTCTCCCTCTTTCTTTTGTGTGTGTGAGTGTGTATGTGTGTGTCAGTACACCCATTGATGTTTATTCTCTCTCTCTCTGTCTCCCTATTTCTCTCTCTTTGACACTCCCGATTTACTCAGGTCAGATTACACAATATCCTACAACTTCATGTCATAAGGAGAGGATATGATCCATCAAATAAACACAGACACATCTTATTGGGGATAACAGGCCACAGCGTTATTTAAATGGATAGTAATGTTTCATAATAAAAGCAGCTCTAATTAATCATCATAGTATTTGGACCTTGGAGAGTGTTATTTCAATTCTGTCAGAGTTGTAGTACAAGAGTAATTGAATGACAAAGTATCCCCCTCCGCCCCTTCTACTGATGTAACACTGTTCAGCCAGAGAAGAAGGGAGGTGCCCAGGTAGACTGCAGAGAGGGTCAATCTTCAATTAAGATAAGGGAAAAACCTGAAAAACTTGTCAAGGGAGGCAGGGCTTTCATTGTTCTCATAGTAAGAAGATTGTCCCCTGCTGTTATCTGTCTGGTCTTACAACCAGATTCCACATCTGAGGTGAGCAGTGTTACACTAGGTAAAATGGGTGGGAGGGGGAAACTTTATCATTCAATTACTCTTGAACTGCAACTCTGACAGTATTGAAATAACACTCTCCATGGCCCAAATACTATGAAGATTAATTGGAGCTGCTGTTTTTGTGAAACATTACTATCCCTTTAACTATCTCCAATCACACTATTATTTTCGTTTGTAATCAATAATCAATAATTAAACTGACAGTCCTTGACAATCCACTTTCCTTGAAAACCAAGCACTGCCAAATTGTACAGGCTCATGCTAGAATCACCACATTCCTCAGCACTACAGCTGACCCCAACCCTCATAAGCACTTACAGCTGACTCCACCACTCTTCAGTACTTACAGCTGACTCACCATTCTTCAGCACTTACAGCTGACTCCCAATGAATTGCCCCATTGAACATCCACTTTAGCTTGCATGGTTAATGTCCCCACAGGCCAAACTTCCAAAGGGCTTCCGCTCGAGGATAAAATCCTCTAACATTTCCACATCAGTTATCAATCTTTGAAAAACATGCAAAAACTACCCACCCCTCCGCGACACACAACCAAACAACCACACCATAATAGGGAGGGAGGGATGCTTCTCCTTGTCCTCTCTTTCCCCAAACAGCAGTCCACTTCCTGCCACCAACTATTTCTAATCCCTTTCCCTTTACTCCTCCCTTTTTGCACACACACACACACACACACACACACACACACACACACACACACACACACACACACACACACACAACACACACACACACACACACTCTTCCTGTCTGAATCAACCCTCCCTATGACATGCTTCACTTCCTGTACCCTGCTTTCCCATCCGGGGAAGTCTTTACTAAGAGTGAAGTCACCACTGGCCTGTAGGTTATTAACTGTTTCATACCTGCAGGTTTTTCTCACCTAGAACCCTTTGTTCTGTATCTAAATGAAATATAATTTGTCTTTGTTATCACATCAATACAGTATAGTACAAAAAATAATTTACATTATAACCCCTGCAATGCATAAGGCATAATATTGAAAAGAGTGGTTTGTCTGTCTGTCTATCTATCAGTCTAACTGTCTGTCTGTCATGTATTTTTGACATTATATCAGAATTCAGAAGAAGCTGGGGCTACCTTGCACCTCTTTAGTCTGCCTTTGATAAACACTTCTTGAAAACATACAATAGGCGTATGCAGTCTGACTGATATAAGGCCACCATATCCGTTTAACACAAGGAAATACATTTTCAGATAGCAAAATGTGCCTGAACAGCTGTAGACTGCAACGTGGATTGAAAGCAAAAATAAATATATAGATATAATGGAGTGTTTCATGAAAGGCTCCTACTGAGGTATGTCCTTCTCTGAAACATTTGAAGACCAGACAGATGCACAATGCATTGTTCACCTCTCTTGTCCTCAATGGGTTAAACAAAATAAGATCTGCTTAATCTTACGGTATAATTCCTCTCTGACAGAAATGCAACACCAAAAAGTGATTATTTATCTGTGTCAATGAATGTATATGCTGCATGTTTAAAATAATTGATGTTGTTATTGTGTTAACCCTTTGAGTGCCAGAGGGGTACGGAATGCATTGCAAAGCAATGCATTCCGTACCCCTCTGGCACTCAAAGGGTTAAACTATTTGAGTGCTACAGAGGTCTGTAAAGCATTGCTTAGCAACGCTCTGGAGAGCTTTCTAGAACGCAAGGAGTTAAATTATTTTTAAGGACATAGTGTGCAAGTAAACATCAATAAAAAGAAGCAAGAAGTTAAAGGGTAATTTGCATGTCGTAACAACCAATGACTTTACTGTAAAATAAAAGTATAGGCAGGAATTCACACCTTAACACTTTGAGTGCCAGGGGAGTGTGCAACACATTGCAAAGAAATTAGCTGAGTTCCACTCTGGCACTCAAAGTGCTAAAAAGCAACATCTTTATTATTTGCTCAAAATTCCTTTTTTAAAATAAGCTAATAAAGCAGTGACAGAAGTACAAACCCATATGTTCTCTGCAAAACCTAATTATCCTCTATACCTCTTCTGCTTCTGACAACACAGATCACAAACACTGTGTCTTCTTACAGTACAAATGAATGCAGCTCTTGGGTTGTATTGTTTTTCTTCAACAGAGCCTTACCCTTGCCAAATTTCACACATGCACACACATGTACATAAACACAAACACATACACACAAAAACAAGCATGTACAGACACACATACACATGAACAGACATGAATGCTCAAATACAGACACACACATCCATACACAGACACACACAAACACATGTATGCATACAAACACATGCAAATGCTCACTCACGCACACACACAAACAGATGCATGTGTTCACACACACACACACACACACTGACACCCACACACAAGCACATGTATGTGAGAACGTGCATACCTTCCAACAATTCAAACTGCCAAAGAGGGACACTTGTGTTTTAGGGGGTGTTGATGGGGGCGTGGCTGGTAGGCGGGACATTACCAGGAATTTTTATGCCATTTCATGACCTACTGATCCCTCTTTGTATAACCTGATATAAACGCATATACTGATGTTTAAACAAACAATAATGTGAATTATATTGTTGTAGAGCAATGTGATACACTTCTATACACACCACACAGCCTGATCTCCTAAAAAGAGGGACATCAGAGTGGGAAAGAAGGACAGAGGGATTTGGGTCTAATAGAGGGACTGTCCCTCCTAAAGAGGGACACTTGGGAGGTATGGAACATATACAAGCACATGCATGCATGCACAGATATGCATAAACATGTACTCTGCAGCCATAGACAGAGTAGTCAATTAAATTGAATTGAAGTCTATTCAAAATGGCGAGTTGTATTTCTGTTTCTCTTGTGCTTGTACTTAACCGTCTGAGTGCCAGAGGGGTACGAAACGCATTGCAGGCCAATGTGTTGCTTACTCCTCTATGGAGTTCAAAGGGTTAATAGAGAACTGAATTTCATGTAACAAACAATAATCCAGCACTTTGTATTTGATTGCAGTGTTGTACTAGGACTGACATAATAATGGTTTTAATATTTAAAAAATAATAATAACATTGATGTACGAAACAGAACTAGAGAAATACGGAGTTAAATCAGCTATGCCATAGAGGACAAATAAAATTATCCTGATTTAAATGGGTCACTTAACCTATTGAATGCTAAAAAGGACTATAACACACTGCAAATCAGTGTGTTGGAGACCTCGCTAGCATACAAAGAGTTAAAAGCTCAAATTTAATCAATGGGGAAATGGAGAAATTGTATTTATCCTCCATAGTGCAGTTGGTTTACTCCAGTGTCCTTACTGCATTAACCCCAATACCTGGGAACTCTCCAGGTCACCCCGAAGACTCTGGTTTTAGAGTTAAATGGATAGTAATGTTTCATAATAAAAGCAGCTCTAATTAATCATCATAGTATTTGGACTTTGGAGAGTGTTATTTCAATTCTGTCAGAGTTGTAGTTCAAGAGTAATTCAATGATAAAGTGTCCCCCTTCCGACCCTTTTACTGATGTAACACTGCTCAGCCAGAGCAGAAGGGAGGTGCCCAAGTAGATTGCAGAGAGGGACAATCTTCAATTAAGATAAGGGAAAAACCTGAAAAGCTTGTCAAGGGGGGCAGGGCTTTCATTGTTCTCATAGGAAGAAGATTGTCCCCTTCTGTTATCTGTCTGGTCTATGGACTGGATTCCACATCTGAGAAGAGATGGCTTACACTAGATAAAAGGGATGGGAGGGGAAACTTTGCTTGTGAATATCTCTCAAACCATAAAGGTTTGAGAGATAAGACTTATATCGTTCTTCGTGTTTTTTAATGCCTACAAAATAAAATAAAGATAAAATGAAGTATTACTATCCTTTTAATAACTGGGAACACAGGCTGGTTGTGTTTCCTGGGTAAACCTGCCCAATATGTCCTTCCTTCTTCCCACCCTGTCCCGTCCACACCCTGCCCACTTCCTAAATCAATCCCAATTAAGCCCTACCCACCCAGTAAAGCCCCACCCACTTTATGATGTAATTCACGTTGTTTACACAAGTGTAGTCGCAGCCCCTGAGCCCACTCCCGCGGCTCCAGAGAAGAAAATTCCCAAATAGGCCAATGGCATGTTCCCTCTTATTGCTGTAAAGGAAACCCTTTTTATTTCTCTCTGTTGACAGGCAACAGTTAACATGACAGCCAGGGAAAAATGTTCAAAATAACAAAATCCATATATACTCAATATTCAAAGTCACACTCTTCATTTGATTGTTTTCTTTTCTTTTGTTAACAGTACGATCAAAAATAGCAATCATTTACTTGACAGTATGTTTCCAGCGAGTAATGTCACACTGGGTCAAGTGATGGCTCAAGGACTGGCAATCACTGGCGCTTGGTGTTATGAAAGGATAGAATACAAGCTGCTTGTCTAGTACTAATAACAATCATTTACATAGCGACGTTCAGTTTTATAGCTGTTGTTGGACTACAGTGACTGGCTGAAGCTGATGAGCATAGCTTGGGACTCTCCAGATGTGCTCCAGAGACTCTGGTTTTGACTCTGCATTACAAGAGGCTGATTCGCCAGATGTGAAGAGTTTCTAATGAAACTCTGCCCACTTCAACTCCTTCCCGGTCTGTTCCTCACATTTCCAGCCCTTTTCTCCTCCTTCCCCAGTCTTTGCATTGTACTTTTGCTGCATTTTACAAGCTCCGCCCCCACTCACGATTATGCCCCACCCCCTTTTGAAGCAAATCGCATAATTTTTCTCCCCCAGCGGTCCCTCGGGACTCACCTCTCCTGGGAGTCCACAACAAAAAGTTCCCAGGTATGCTAATGAGAACTATAGTCCTACAACACCTGGGGGGAGATTCACTAAGCGGTGATAAAGAGGTGATAAAGTGGAGATAACTTCTCAAGTTTATCACTTCTCCAGTCGCTAGAATTATTACCTTGTAAAGGAGAAATAGCCTTTCTTCCCTGGCTGACAGGATGGATCGCGGACATCTTGCCATAGTGAAGTCTGCGTGCCTGCTCTGTCAGTCCCTTCCGGAGCCGAATGGCTCCTACAGCCGTATGGGACTGACAGAGCAGGCACGCGGACGTCACTATGGCAAGATGTACGCGATCTGTCCTGCCTGTCAGCCGGGGAAGAATGGCTATTTCTCCTTTATAAGGTAATAATTCTGGCGACTAGCGCTACTAAGCAGCTAGTCGCCAGATGTGGAGTTATTGAAGGTAAAGTTGTTAACATGTGGTAGTTCCGCTTTAATGAACAAACATGGGCATCAGATGTGGAGTTGTTGAAGCTAAAATTGTTAGCATGTGGTAGTTCCTCTTTAAAATATTAAAATATTAGTTGCAAATTGCAATGAGCATTACATCCTCCTAGTCATATGACCATAAAAAACAACAGATGTATGTTACCTCTACTAGAACTTCCCTGTTTCCTTTACAAGGAAATGATAGCAAGCTGCAAGTCTGAGTCAAGCAAAGCTATGTGTAGATCCAGAACGTGGGCCATTTGTTCAATTTCCATGTGATTATCTGAGCCTTAGAGAAGATGCACTAATGTGAACAAGAAGTAACAAGTGTCACTCTATAATACTCAAACAATGCCGCTATAATCCCCATGGGCTAGAACAGTTTAAGATTTATAGTAATTGTATTTGGTACGTAATTCAATCAAAATGTGCCACAATTGATTTTAATTCTCATTTATGTCTTCTACCAGCTAATGTAAGAGACTATTAAAGTTTCTCTGAAAATAGAAAGCATTAGCTAATAGCACTATAAATAGCAATGCATTCGTAGACTGATGTATTGGCCTGAAGAATCGTGGCGTTATGTAGTGATATGATAACATTGTGTGTTCTAAAGTGGAGATGTAACCTTCAATAAAGTTTAATTCAAAACATCCTATTCCAGTGATTCTCAACCAGGGTGCCGTGGCACTTTGGTGTGCCACGCACATCAACTTAGGGTGCTCCATGTTTTCTATGAAGACTAACAAAAATGGACTTTTAAATAAAGATTTATAGAAATTGTTATGCACAATAGATTCAGTTTTGTTATTATGATTATTATACCTAATAATAACTGTATATTTATGTATTGTACTCTTCTTATGCCCTTGATAAAGTACAATAAATATGTTAGGGGTGCCCCGAATGTACTAGATTATGTGTTAGGGGTACCCCGAAAAAAGATTGAGAACCACTGTCTGAGAAGAGATGGCTTACACTAGGTAAAAGGGGCGGGAGGGGAAACTTTGCTTGTGAATATCTCTCAAACCATAAAGGTTTGAGAGATAAGACTTATATCGTTCTTCATGTTTTTTTCATGCCTACAAAATAAAATAAAGATAAAACGAAGTATTAATATCCCTTTAACCTTGAGAACTAGAGTGGCATTATTGCTGACAGTATAACACAATTGATCATAATTCATTTTAGATCTAACAATCATAGAGGAGAAAGACAAACTCAGAAAATTCAATTGATTTAAATCAGGATTTTATCCAATTTCATGCTAGAGATGTCTATAATGCATTGCAAAGCATTCAGTGGGTTAAAGGGGAAATATCCCCTCTATAAAAGTTCTCCTCTATGGAATCTTCCTATAGCGTTAACATGTAATAGGCGTGTTTTATTTTTGATATAATGTAGGCTATGGAGAAATTTACCACTTTAAAAATGAGCCGGTTACGTCACTTCAGGACAGGGTGCTGGTGAACTCTGTACCGCAGCCTGTCAATCTTCATCTCTTCCCCTCCCCAGTAGAGCCTCGTTCTAACCTCCCCCGATGACAGAGAATTTCTCCATGTGAACTGTAGTGGTCTCACTGGCAATAGAGTGCTCCAAATTACATGGAGAAATCCTCCGTCATCGTTGGAGGTTGGAACAAGGCTCCACTGGGGAGGGAACAGGGGAAGATTGACAGGTTGTGGTACAGAACTGTGCCCACAACCTGTCCTGAAGTGATGTCACTGGTAAATTTCGCCATAGCCGCCATTAAATTTTTTAAAAAAAAAATTACATGTTAACGCTATAGGAAGGTTCCATAGAGGCAAACTTTTATAGAGGTGATAGTTCCCATTTAAAAAAAACAATTTAAATCAATTGCAAATGTTATTTGTCCCCTATACTTCAGTTCATTTGATTCAGAATTTTTCTGGCTTTCCTTTGAGCAAATGGCCCATAGGAAGGTGACCACACAGCTCCGACGGTGGTGAGTTTCTTCTGAAACTCTTCCCACTTCTCCTCCTTCTCATCCTGTTCCTCCTAATTTTCACCCATTTATCCTCCTTCCTACCCTGTTCTGCCCACTTTATGATAATAATCCAGCCCACCCAATTAAGCCACACCCTTTTATGAAGGGAATCACATTATTTACATCCCCCTGGTCGGCAGAACATGAACCCTCTCCGGGGACTCAAGAAGAGGAAGTTCCCAGGAATGGTCACAACTGTCTTTCTAGATGTGGTCTCTCTCAATCCCCCTCTACTGGGGAGGGGAAGAGATTACTAATTAAGCTGTGTGCTGCACTGAATATTTAAAGATATTAAACAGAAACTAACATTTAAATAGTTCTCCATACACAGGTCTACTCCTCTGGGAAGCCGGAGCTGCATTGAATGGGTGTCTAAACGAGATCCCTGGTTCTCCGTCTCTGATCCCGCCATGAACTGTGAAATCCAGTCTTGCAGTTCTGACTACGAGTCATGCAATGATCCATCTGCCAGTTCTCACAGGCTACTAGGGACTGGAACTCTATCTTGACCCTAGTAGGAACTCTATCTTGACCCTAGTAGGAACTCTATCTTGACCCTAGTAGGGACTCTATCTTGACCCTAGTAGTTAATGGGGTGGTGCGAGTAGCTCGGTGAAGTTTGTGGTTTTTAGCCACAAACTTCTGATTTGTGTTCTAGTCAACTTCGAAAGGATCACATTTTTGACCATGCTAATCGATTATAGGAGTTGTTTTTGGGGCTGCAGAGGTCAGGTCTGGGCTTTTTACTTAATCTGCTTAAATGGAAGCAAACACTGGGCAATATGTTGAAATGTAGAGAAATTCTAGGGCAAAACAAATACAATATCCCCTAATTTCCATTGATTCAAATGGGGCTTTTAACCCACATGAGTGCTAGAGAGATCTCCAGTGCACTGCAAAACTATGTGTTGGAGGCCACTCTATAGTTGAGTGGGTTAAAGGAGCAGTAAACTTTATTAGTTAAAATCTATATCTCATAGGACTGTTCCTTCTGAGTAAAACAGTGGTATTCCCACTGCTGTCAAGTTGTTTCATTCAAAAGATGTAACAGTTCATACTGTCAGGAAATGAGTGAAAGCATCCTTACTTCCTGAAACTTCAAACTGGCAGGAAGTGAGTGACAGTGGGATTACTTCCTGAAAGCTCAAACTGACAGGACGTGACTAAGCCGTTTTTATCACATTCTATGTAGAATTATTTGTCTATTTCTTACCTCTCCCATAGAATCAAACAGAGTAACTAAATGAAATCTGCCCACTAGGCGACATTGTTAATGTAAAACAACAACAACAACAAAAAAAAACGTTTATATTGTAATAACTCCAGAGAGATACATCTTCCAACAGAACGAATAATCTTGTTTTACTCAGCAGCAAAAAGCCCTATATGGGTTTTTTTGTTCAAAAAAAGTTTACTTCTCCTATAAATCATTTTACCCCAGTGAGATAGTTGTTTTGCCCCAGAATAGTGCCATTTTTTGTTCTGAACATAGGTACTGATGAGAGTTCTAGTTTGGCAGCAAACTACAGCTCTGATTTAACCTTTTGAACGCCAGAGGGGTACGCAAGGCATTTGCGTTGCATAGCCCTCTGGCACTCAAACGATTAAGGGAGCTCACAAATTGCTTGCACAAAAATGCAATGCAATATCACAGACAGCTCATTTTTGTGGAATTGCATTGATATCATTATCATTCCGAGCAAAATGAAAGTCTATGTTTGCCTTCTTCAGTCTGAAGATTGCAGCAGTTAGATCGGTTAATAGAGGTTCACAGTCCAAAAAGACGTTCAGTGTCAGTAATGTCTAATCACAAGCAATGCCAGGTTTCTTATCACTTTTGTTGTCGAAATAACATGAACTTGTTCCAGAGTGAAGTAGAGCAATCACTCTCCACAAAATGGCTCTCACTTTATTTTACCACTGATTACACATAATTGCACAATTACCTTGAGAGAAATTAATGAGAGGACAGCCTTAGAAAAGGGAATGTGTTATGAGGCAAATATGTATGTTGAGTGCTCATCTTCCATTTCATGTGATTACAGGCCATTAATACACTGAAGCGGATGTATGAAGAAAACTGGATCAACCACGCCATGGGTGACAAATAAAAATCCTTCACAATCCCATTGACTTAAAGGTGCAGTAAATTTTTTTTATGAAAAAAATATATATATATTGTAGGGGTTTCTGGATGAGTAAAACAAGGGTGCTACCACTACTGAGAGATGCATATTTCCAAAGTTATTGTAGTTTAAACTCTTGGTTTTGACAAGGTTCTGTTGCATTCTCTAGGAGAGGTGAGTCGCCGACAAACAGTTCTCCATAGAATGTAATAGAAACTGCTGAGTCACTTCCTGTCAGTTAGAACTTTATGGAAGTAATCACACTGTAATTCACTTCCTGATCTTTTAAACTGTTATAATGTATAAATGAAAAAAAAAACTCAGAGCAATGGCAGTGCCCTTGTTTTACTCAGCACAAAAACCTTTATAAGATATACAATTTCATAAGAAAAAATTGCTGCTCCTTTAAGTGGAGAATGTTGGCTCTTAACTGCAGTGGTCTGTACATATTGCATTACATTCTATTCAAGGGGGCAAAACCCCCATTTAAATCAATGTTTATTTTTATTTATCCCATATGTACAGTCGGTTTGCCCCAAAATTGATCCAGTGCTTAGTACATGCCCCTTTATGCCTACTATGCAGAAAGAGGATGGCGTGCTAGTCTAAGTTTATTATCACATCATAAAATATTATAGTACAAAAATGCAATTGGCCACAAAAAAGGCTACTTCTTTTATATGCATTACCAACCCTTTGAGTGCCAGAGGGGTATGCATCACATTACATTACACAGCCCTTTAGCAATCAAAGAGTTAAAGTAGTTAAAGAACAATGAGGATAAATTATCATGGCCAGTGTTTGAGGATTCTGGAATAACTATTCCTTTATCAAAGGAAAGTCAGTTTGAGATCCAAATGGTGAATGTTCAATGGATATTTCCTACTAAATCAGGTACTCATACCTCCCAAGTGTCCCTCTTTGAGATCCAAATCCCTCTGTCCCTCTTTTCTACCCTTTTGTCCCTCTTTTCTGGAGATCAGAATGAGTGGTGTGTATCACATTGCTCCATAGCAATAAAACTCACATAAATGTGTAGTTAATCTACAATATACATGTTTCTAAATTAGTCTGTGTCAATAAAATACTTTAGTCTTGCTGTAAATAATTTATTCAGTTACACAAAGACGTGTCAATAGGTCTTGAAATAACCTACAAATTCTCGGTAATGCCCCGTCTACCAGCCACACCCCATAAACTCCACCTAAAGCACAAGCGTCCCTCTTTGGACATTTGAAATGTTGGCAGGTATGGGTACTGAAATTGATTTTTACGTCCCTACCTAATTTTATTTTACTAAGCTGAATACTCTAGAATACTTTCCCTTAAAGGTATAGTAATACTTAAAAATTATGTATCCCTGTTTTATAGCCCTTAAATAAAGAAGAAAAATGCTACCAGCTGCATCTCTCAAACCCTTATGGTTTGCGAGATAACCGTTTACAAAGTTCTCCCCTGCCTGATGTCAGCGTTCTAGCAGAGCCGAGATTGTGTTAATGAAAAAGAACTCTTTCACTTAAAAGGTCTTCTACTTGTGCTTGCAAACCAAGCACACGTAGAAGACCTTTTTAGTGAATGATTTCTTTTTTATTAACAAGATCTCGGGCTCTGCTGCAGAGACGCCGGCCGGCCGGTCTGCGGACCGGATTCCAAATCTGTCAGCTAGAACTCTGACGTCAAGCAGTGGTGAACTTTGTAAGCGGTTATCTCGCAAACCATAAGGGTTTGAGAGATGCGGCTGGTGGCATTTTTCTTCTTTATTTAAGGGCTACAAAACAGGGATAAGTAATTTTTAAATATTACTATCCCTTTAACATAGCTTGTGCCAAGAAGAGGACAGTGGAACAGTATGTGGGTTTCAGGGCATTGCTTTTATCTATGCATTGTTTGTGGCTACGTATTAACCCTTTGAGTGCCAGAAAGGTATCCAATGTATTGACTTCTATTGCCCTTGCATATTATTATTCAGTATAACAAGATACACTCTTAGGTGTCTTTTCTGTAGAGTAAGTAAACCAAGTTTGGCCAGATACTCATTATCATTTTGAGAAAGCAGTGGTATAACACCGCAAAATGCTTTAGGGAGTTTTTAAATATTTTTCTTGATAATTATCTTTTTATTATATTGGGATATACTGTCATGCTTGCATTGATAAATACAGTCCCTTGTTTCAATCAATTGTAAAATATTTTCCTGAGCCACCTTTGAGACACTCTTTTTTATCTAAGTTGGATTTTGATCTGAAAACTACACCTGATTAATCCATTGTGGTCTTCAACTGAGTCCCAAGATGAGGCTTGTTAGTAACCTCTACCTGTGCGTTTGTCAGGTATATTGAAAGCTGACCACCTTGTATGTGAGTACATTGGGTTTTGATTATCCAGTCTACATTGACAATACTACACTATTTGGTGCCCTTGCATTTCGTGTTTTCCTTATAAGTTTGGCCAGATGTTCCTTATCCTCTATTCCCTTAATATGTTTTGTTGCTCATCCCTGTACTTTCACCAGCTCTAGAATATCCGTTTTCAGAACTAGGGCACAAAACTGCACTGCATATTCTAGGTGAGGTCTTGTCAGAGATGGGGGTAAATTTATGTTATCTAGTCTTGCTTCAGTACTCGTTTTTATGCAAGACAGTGCTTTTACTTCTACTGCTTGACACTGATCACTATTTCCAAGTCTACAATTTACAATCTCTCACTTTTCTCTAGAAACAAATATCCATTCAATCTTATAAAAAGAATATATGAATATATTGATGATTGTTTTGTATTATACATCCTACAATCCAATGGATCATTGTATACCACAAGGTATTTTTAGATGTAAAAATAATTATTTATCTCTTATAATTACAAGATAAAAAAAATCTATTAATATTCAGTTTCAAATTTTCCTGAAGACTACACAAATCTAATGTTTTATTCCAGACTGATAAGCTGCCTATTATGGTTTAGGTAACAATGAACAATTTATTCTAATCTATTCATTAAATACAAAGATATGACCTTCAGGATTTACTTATCTGAGTCATAAAATCCTGCACCATTTCCAGAGCATGGAAATTAACCACACTTGACTGCGTTTAAAAAAAGGAGAATAACTTACATATATTTTGTTTTTTCATTGGCTTTGTACATTCTGATAAATAAAACTTTTACAAATACATCCCCCATTCAGCATTAGGACGTTAAATCCTATTACTTTATGATATCGTTGTTTGCAGTTTTGAAATCAGACAGGAAGAATGCAAATTAATTTTGTGGATTTAGTAAAAGGGATTTTCATTAGTAGAAAGTCTTTGTGCTGCAGTAGCTGTGTAGTATCCTTTCATTAATCTGCACAATCTGCTTCAGTAGACACACAAAAGGCCAACACAGCTTGCACTCAGCATTACACAGTGCGGCACACAGACATACCTCCCAACATTTTAAACTGAGAAAGAGGGACACTTGTGTATTAGAGGGTGTTGCTGGGGGAGTGGCTGGTAGTGGGGCATTACCAAGAATTTTTAGGCTATTTCATGACATACTGACACCTCCTTGTGTAACCTAATAAATGACTTATAACAAGACCAATGTATTTTATTTACGCACACTAATTTATAAACACATATACTTACGTTTAAACAAACAATAATGTGAGTTTTATTGCCGTAGATCAATATTATACACTTAAATACACACCACATAATCTGATTTCCTAAAAAGAGGGACATCAGGGTGGGAAAGAGGGATTTGGGTCCAAAAGAGGGACTGCCCCTCCTAAAAAGGGACACTTGGGAGTTATGCACAGATCTGCTATGATTCCTTCATTAACCACTTAAATGCTGGTGATGTCCACTCCAACACATTGGGGGTTATGCTCTAAGGTGTGATAAAGAGGTGATAAAGTGGAGATGACATCTCCAGTGACATGCCACTTCTCCAGTTCCTATGTTATTCTAGGGAACCAATTCGCTAACTTTGGAGATCTTAGTGCATTGGCTCCATAGAATAACATAGGAACTGGAGAAGTGATATCACTGGAGAAGTCATCTCCACTTTATCACCTCTTTATCACGCCTTAGTACATTACCCGCCTGGAGGTGAGATTCACTAAGCGGTGATAAGAGTTGATAAAGTAGAGATGACTTCTCCAGTGATATCACTTCACCAGTTCCTATGTTATTCTATGGAGCCTATGCACTAAGATCTCCAAAGATAAAGAAATTATAGTGCACTGGTTCCAATGAATAATAGGAACTGGAGAAGTGATATCACTGGAAGTCATCTCTGCTTTATCACCTCTTTACCACTGCTTAGTAAATCTCCCCCCTTGTGTTTGATACATCACTAAAATCCAAGGGGGTAATTTTAATATTGGTGACAACTGTACAGAAAGGTACAATTGCTGAATATGGAGACTTTCACACTAGTGACTATCTTCTCACACAGATGTATCAAGGCCCAGGATACTACATCTTTACTGTGTTAACACAGGAAAAGCAGTAAAGTTGCAGCAGGCCTGATCTGCACAGAGGACTATGGTACCATTGGCAGATCTCTCACAAAGCTACAATGGAGGTTGAGATGATCACATACCTCCCAAGTGTCCCTCTTTAGGAGGGACAGTCCCTCTTTTAGACCCAAATCCCTCTGTCCCTCTTTCCCACCTTGATGTCCCTCTTTTTAGGAAATCAGATTGTGTGGTGAGTATATAAATGTATCACACTGCTCTACAGCAATAAAACTCACAATATTGTTTGTTAAAACATCCGTATATGTGTTTATAAATTAGTCTGTGTAAATAAAATACTTTGGTCTTGTTATAAGTCATTTATTAGGTTATACAAGGAGCTGTCAACAGGTCATGAAATAGCTTAAAAATTCTCGGTAATGCCCCGCCTACCAGCCACGCCTCCAGCAACACCCCCTAAAACACAAGTGTCCCTCTTTGGCAATTTGAAATGTTGGGAGGTATGTGATCATCACAACTTCCAGTAAATGGTTGACCTGTGTAAGCATCAGCCAATGACATTTGTCTGAGGCTAATGTGAGCCAGTCACAAGTCCTATACCCTAGAGAGAACAGATGAGACTGAAATGTAGCAGGAAAGCTGCCCATGCAATTAGCCCTTATGAATTCCAGAAGGATATCACATGCAATGCTCACAGAATTCTGTCATGGAACGTATTTTAACAAAAAAAAAAATGACATTATAATGTGTGGGTGTTCATTATAAGGCTATGCTCACATATACAACTTCTACTTTAAGCTCTGTTGAAGCTGATTGTGTTATTTCCCTGTTAAGTCTTGCACTCTCCCAGGGATCCTGTCACTGGGGACGGAGGAGGGGGTGGTATGATTGACTGACACCAATGTGTGTCACCCAGGTTATTAAATATTGCTATGAGCATTGAAGCCTCCAGTGTCACTCATGTGAGCAATTTGTAGGAGACCCGCAATTCCCACCATGAACACCTGCCCTACTGTAAGTACAAAGGCCTCCACGCAGTGCAATAAGAGGATTTTAGTAACATAACAGTGGAAGAGACTGATAAAACATATATGCACATCAAGTTCAACCTTTCACCATTGTTTTTGTTGATCCAAAGAGTGGAAAATAAAATAAAATAAAATAAAGGAAGTTATTTCCAATTAAAGGGATAGTAATACTTTGTTTTATCTTTATTTTATTTTGTAGGCATTAAAAAAACATGAAGAATGATATAAGTCTTATCTCTCAAACCTTTATGGTTTAAGAGATATTCACAAGCAAAGTTTCCCCTCCCGCCCCTTTTACCTAGTGTAAGCCATCTCTTCTCAGATGTGGAATGCAGTCCATAGACCAGACAGATAACAGCAGTGGACAATCTTCTTCCTATGAGAACAATGAAAGCCCTTCCCCCTTGACAAGTTTTTCAGGCTTTTCCCTTATCTTAATTGAAGATTGTCCCTCTCTGCAGTCTACCTGGGCACCTCCCTTCTGATCTGGCTGAACAGTGTTACATCAGTAAAAGGGGTGGGAGGGGGATACTTTGTCATTGAATTACTCTGGAACTACAAGTCTGACAGAATTGAAATAACACTCTCCAAAGTCCAAATAATATGATGATTAATTAGAGCTGCTTTTATTATGAAACATTACTATCCCTTTAAGTCACAAGTGGTTAACAAAATTCCTTCCTGGCTACAAAAAGAAGCTGGACATGTCCCTGAATCAAGATAATTTCTGCATTGAAACCAACTGTCATAATTGTATTCTATTCTGAGTTACAGAGGTATATGATATTTATCTCCAAAAGCAATGGGCTTGCTGCACAGACACCTGATGACCTATGTGATTTGGAGGTGCTGGTGCAATATTGTCTGGTACTTTAAGAATCCTGCTTCTGCATCCGCCATAAATTAGCATTTTGGGCATATATAATCTGCCTCAGCAATTCAGCAGGTTCTCTGTGCTCAAAATCCAATATATCTTCAAACAATAAACCACAATAGAAAGGAAAGAAAAAGAGTTGGCACTCACCAGGTTAAAATTCGCCTTGTATTAGGTTTCATGCTTACACAGCACAGTGGGTAGGTGGCGTTCTCAGAAGCAAGCCTTTTAACCCGGTGAGTGTTAACTCTTTTTCTTTCTATTGTGGTATACAATATTTGTTTGAAAATAACATCATAATCTGCCATCACAGCCTCCCGTGGCAAGGAATTCTACATCTTTACTGCCTTTAGTGTAAAACATCTTTGTTTTTAAGTCAAAAGCACCCTTCCTCTAGTCTTAAAGGGTACCCCCTCTTTTTACACAGCCTTTTAATTTGCAAAGCCATGAACTCAACCATGTGACCAATTTTTCTGCTTAAAGCGGAACTATCCCTCCAAATAAAGTGGCCCCAAAGTTATTACTGATATAGCGATAAACATATAAATAATAGTGCTATACAGAATAAGTCTAGCGTTATTAAGAAATCCTACTTGATCTTTGACTGACAGGCAGGCTTTTTGCTTTAGAGGCATCTATGCTCTTGCGCCGTCAGTCACTTCCTGTTACCTTAAGGTACAATGCTAGTCCTCCTCGTCAATCCTGGATAGACAGGATGGACAGCGCAGGTGCACAGATGTCTCTAAGACAAGATGTCTGTGCTGATGCCTGCCTGTTCATCTCGGATCAAGTAGGATTTCTTAATAATGGTGTACTTAATCTGTATTCTACTATTATTTATATGTTTATCGCTATTTCAATAATTACTTGGGGGGCACTTTAAGTAATTCCCGTTGTGCTATGTTACAATATTCTGTGCGATAACACTATATAAATATGTTCAGGGCCCATACAAAGGGCTCTCCAAAGACCTGTTCATTAACAGAACAGTACACAGGACAAGAGGCCACCCGCTTAGACTTGGGGAAAGGAGATTTAATCTACAACAGCGGAAGGGATTCTTTACTGTAAGGACAATAAATGTATGGAATTCACTGCCTGAGGAGGTGGTGCTATCGAAAACATTAGATGCCTTTAAAAGGGGCCTGGATACTTATTTAAAAGAGCATAACATAGAGGGCTATGTACGTTAGTATTGGGATGAATATTTAGTTGGGGCTTGTTGATCCAGGGAGGAATCTGATTGCCATTTGGAATCAAGAAGGAATTTTTTTTCCCCCCATTCAAGGCAAAATTTTTAATTGCTAATTGAGGGGGTTTTTTTGCCTTCTTTTGGCTCAACGATGGTAAACAGGAATAGGAAAAGGTTGAACTAGATGGACGCAAGTCTTTTTACAACCTAAATTACTATGTGACTATGTGAATATAAAATGATCATAAAAAGTACCCACATTTGATTGTATATATTATGCACTTGCAACACATATTAAGTCAAATTTTACATTTACTGTTACTTTAACAATAAAGAACATTGTTGCAGTGATGATAACACACAAAAATGATGGCATGAATGAGTTATGAATTAACGCGGTTCGCATATACAGAGACTAATAATGCACCTGCAAACGATGTAGTATGATTTTCAGTAGGATAACACAAATATTACAGTTAATTACATTTTATGTGATATTCTCACAGCTGTTTATATTGAGAGAAAGGGATTCTGGGAAAAAGAACCTGCTACAGAATAAAAAAAAGGAAACATTTACACGTGATTCCATGCAACAAAACCATTGCAACAACAAAAAAAAACACCCATGTGACCACAATGCATCGGAGTCCTTTCTAACATTCAAAGGGCTGAAAAGACCCCCATACATTAGTTAGAATTCTGTTTGTACCTAATGATGCAATTGTTTGCTCCAATTTATGTGTATGGACCTTTAAATGTCAGAGGGCTGAGCAGTGTATTAGAGCTCTTCTGAGACCTCTTTGGAGCAAAAGCTGTTAAAGGAGCAGTACACGCTGTTATGTAAAAAATATATACGGAAATTATTTTCCTGTTGAATAAAACAAGGGCATTTTATTACTGGGAGTTTTTTTACTTAAAAGTTATTAAAGCTCATTTTTTTTTTTTAATTGAAGTTTTCAATTCTGACTTTTGATACCTCTCTAGTGCAAAAGGTGTTAAAGGAGCAGTACACGGTTTACTGAAATTGTTTTCCTGTTGAATTAATGGCACTTTTATTGCCGGGAAGTTTTTTATACTTTAAAGTTATTAAAGCTCAATTTTAAAAAAAAATGCAGTTTTCCATTTTGGTCACCAGGTGGTGCTGTCCCTATCACTTACTGTAATCAATGACTCTTATAAAAAAAATTACCTGAATCATAAAACATTTCAGTGAAAAAAAATCATCCAGCAGTGGGAGTAGCCATCTTTTTCTCAGAAAGAAAAATCCTATAGCTTATATTTTTTTAGACAAAAAAAAATTCTGCTCCTTTAATATAATAATATCAACTGCAGCAAAAACATCAAAAGTACAAAAGCGCCGCTCACAGCAGGGACAAAGTTTAATTTTTCTTCTTCATTAATGCAAGATTGCAAATGATCCATCATCAGCTCTTTCTACACTGAGCATTGTTAAAAAGTCAGCAGTTCTGAATAGCAGCCTCGTTTTAATAAATAATCCAGCCAATTAATTCCCATAACTATGGAAACATTTTATGGAAATTGTATAGATTATGAAAACAATTCACACTAGCTCACATGTATAATATATCAAAATGTAATTGCTACAAGTTACCCACTTGCTTTTTTTGTTTTGTTTTAACAGCAATTAAAGACACATGCGCACCTAGAAGTAAACTGTTATAATATACACTTAAAAGGATAGTAACGTTTCACAATAAAAGCATCTCCAATTAACCATCATAGTATTTGGGCCATGGAGAGTGTTATTTCAATACTGTCAGAGATGTAGTTCAAGAGTAATTGAATGATAAAGTCTCACAATGAAAACCCTGCCCCCCCCCCAACAGGTTTTTCCTAATGCTCACTGAAGATGGTCCCTTTCTGTGATACATCCGGACAGTCTTGCTGCTCTGAGATAAGCAGTGTTACATCAGTAAAAGGGGAGGGAGGGGGATACTTTATCATTCAATTGCTCTTGAACTACTACTCTGACAGTATTGGAATAACACTTTCCATGGCCCAAATACTATGACGATTAATTGGAGCTGATTTTATTGTGGAACATTACTATCCCTTTAGTAATTCTAGTATTGATAACATCTGTAAAACCTCTGTGTTCATTTTGTGAGGATTAAAATCTAAAATCTGCCTTTTTTTTTCCTCATCGATTGCCCATGTTGATCTGAGAATGATCCGAGATAAGACAAAAAAAAACGGTAGCGGGCACTCATCACAATTAAAATTTACCGTTTGAGTGCCAGTGAGGTATTCAACCCAATGCAACATACTTTCTCATCACTTAATATAAATAGCACTGAAAAACATTACAGCGGAACTATCACCCTCAAATAATGTGCCCCCCAATAATTATTCATATAGAGATAAGCTTACAAACAGTACTACTATCCAGCATAAGTACCACATTATTCAGGAATCCTATTTGATCTGAGACTGAAAGACAGGCTTCTTGCTTTAGAAGCATCTGCACACCTGTGCTGTCAGTCACTTCCTGTTACCATAAGGTACAATGCAGCGCCTCCTAGAGGAGACCGGAACGGACAGAGCAGGAAAGCAGATGTCTGTAAGCCAAGATGTCTGCTCTGATGTCTGTCCGTCAGTCTCAGATGAAGTAGGATTTCTTAATAACGCTGTACTTAAAGGGATAGTAATACTTCGTTTTAACTTTATTTTATTTTGTAGGCATTAAAAAAACATGAAGAATGATATAAGTTGTATCTCTCAAACCTTTATGGTTTATGAGATATTCACAAGCAAAGTTTCCCCTCCCGCCCCTTTTACCTAGTGTAAACAATCTCTTCTCAGATGTGAGTCTGGTTGTATGACAGTACAGATAACAGAAGGGGACAATTTTCTTTGTATGAAAACAATGAAAGCCCCTCCCCCCTTGACAAGTTTTTCAGCTTTTTCCATTATCTTAATTGAAGATTGTCCCTCTCTGCAGTCTACCTGGGCATCTCCCTTCTGATCTGGTTGAACAGGGGGGAAATACTTTGTTTGTGAATATCTCTTAAACCATAAAGGTTTCAGAGATAAGACTTATATCATTCTTCATGTTTTTTTAATGCCTACAAAATAAAATAAAGTTAAAATGAAGTATTACTATCCCTTTAATGCTACTTAATACTGGATAATACTACTATTTCTAAGCTTATCGCTATATGAATAATTATTGGGGGATATTATTTGGGGTGATAGTTCCGCTTTAAATAAATGACAGTTTGCACGTGTGCGTTTAAAAAAACAAAAAACAAAAAAAAAAAACAACATTGTTAGGATTATATTTTAAGCAAGTAACCTAAGAATTATTAACCATACGTAATCTAGTTCTAAGAGAGAGATATATAATTTAACCCTTTGAATGTCAGAGGAGCATGCAACACATTGCACACCCCTCTGCCACTTAAAGAGTTAAAGTTATCTTTTTTTGTGTGTGTGTTAGTGTTGCTTTAAAATTAGGAACACTGATCACGTTTTACCAATTGCTTATGGCTCATTCTCCTTCAGGGCCAGTAGAGGGCGTTCGTACCAGAGCCAGGCTAAGTTTTCCCAGCAGCACCTAAGGCTCTGATTATTAGGCTTTCCCTCTCACCTCCAGTCTGTTGCTGAACTCCCCTGACATGCCTGAGGCATTCACGGTTATAAATAACACTGTGTGAATAAAACTCCTGCTGAGATTATTACATTATTCCTTTATGATTTTCTTATTCAAGCTGATTCACTTCAAGTGCAATTGTTTAAATGTTCACATTGTATATAAGATTACCTCCTGCCATTTGTGTTACTCAGCTGTAAAATGCTTCAGAAAGATCTGAGTTTTTGCAGCATTTATAATGCCAGCGGTCACTCGTTCCATAAAAAATAGAACAATATTAGTGCATCATGGTCCGTATGCACAGAAAAAAAGCTATATTATAGAGCAAACCAACTGCACCACTGGGGAAAAATACAAATCCGCTTTCATTTAAAGTGTTAGTAATGTCTGAAAAAACGTTTTTGCATTTGGAAGAGCTTAAAAAGCTGATCTAAATGCAAAAAAAACTTATCTCTCAAACCGCTATGGTTTAAGAGATACGGGCGTTTAAAATTTGATTTCTCCTACTGACAGCTGTAAAGCTGTCAGCAGGAGATTCATGTCGGTCGACACGCTGGCGCTTTAGAAGTGCCGGGATCTCGTTACTTACACGGAATCCATTCATTGGAATGGTCTAAAACATGTGCCTGAACACTAGGCACACGTTTTAGACCATTCCAATGAAGGGATTCCGTGTAAGTAACGAGATCCCGGCACTTCAGGCACATGTTTTAGACCATTCCAATGAAGGGATTCCGTGTAAGTAACGAGATCCCGGCACTTCAGGCACACGTTTTAGACCATTCCAATGAAGGGATTCCGTGTAAGTAACGAGATCTCAGCACTTTTCAAGTGTCGACCGACACGGATCTCCTGCTGACAGCTTTACAGCTGTCAGTAGGAGAAATCAAACTTTAAACGCCCGTATCTCTTAAACCATAGCGGTTTGAGAGATAAGTTTTTTTGCATTTAGATCAGCTTTTTAAGCTCTTCTAAATGCAAAAAAGTTTTTTTCAGACATTACTAACACTTTAAATAGAAATTTTAACCCTTTGAATGCTAAAGAGGTCTCCAATGCATTGCAAGACCACTTTAGCATTCAAGGTGTTTAAAAAAAATAAAAACTATTTAATCATAGCTGGGAAATCTCCGGATTTGGCTTGTAATTACCGGGTCCCTGGGGCTGAGGCTGATTCCCCGCATGTGTGGAGTTTCTACTGATCTCTGCCCTTTTCTACTTCCTCCCAGCCTTTTGCTCCCACTCTCCTCCCATTTCTCCTTCGTCCCCATTCTATTCCTCCACTTTTTTTTAAGTTATGAAGCCCCGCCCCCACTCACAATTAAGTCCTGCCCCTTTTTGACACCCTTTACAGTAAGGGCAGTAAAGCTATGGAATTCTTTGCCTCGGGATGTTGTACTTGCAGATAATGCAGCTGCTTTCCCCTCCAGGGAGTCCACAAAGCAAAGTCCCTGGTATGATTTCAATCAATGGGGATTTGGGGATGTTTTATTTGTCACCTATGGTGCATTTGCTTTGTTCCAGAATGGCTGAAATGTTTCTAGTACAACGTATACAAGGCTGATGTACAGTGCTATGAGTTTCCTATAGTTACACAAAGGTGAACTTTTTGCATTAGACAAGCATAGGGAAGATATGTACAAGATCTATACAATCTGGGTGTAAGTTTATCCTACTAATCTCCTAGAGGTCACCAGATATCCCTTTAACCCTATGAGTGTCAGAGCAGGGTTAACACTTTGAGTGCCAGGGGGCGAGCAACGCATTTGGGAAGCAATAACATTGCTCAACCCGCTGGCACTCCAAGGGTTAAATGCCGGGCACTTATAAAAATGTCATTCTGCAGGACTAGAGGGGAATCTGCAACCTGACAGCGTCTTTTTTTTTCATAAGCATGCTACTTGTAACACTTCGAGTGCCAAAGGGGAATCCAACACATTGCAAAGTAATGTACTGGATACCCCCTTCTGGCACTCAAAGGGTCAAAGGAATATGGGGCCATCTGTTTTATAGCTATAAACTAGATACCAAATACCAATATATATATATATATATATATATATATATATATATATATATATATATATCCTATATATAATAATTCGCTAGGATGTTTGTCAGAAGCAGTCATGAGCAGTAGAGACTTCCTGAACGCACAGAATGCTGGGAGGTGTAGGAATGCTGGGAGTTCTGTGCTGGGAGCATTCTGTGCAGCAGGAAGCAGAGCAGGACCGGCCTCTTAACCCATTGAGTGCCAAATGGGTACGCAATTCATTGCAAAGAAATGCGTTGCGTACCCCTCTGGCACTCAAAGGTTTAACACCACTCGGACCTTGGCCCGTGTACACGGGCTTTTACACTAAATTTTTTTTTTGAGTACCAGTGTGGTATGCAATGCATTGCTTCCCCTCTGGCACTCAAAGGGTTATAGTACCTAATATTCAAATGCATATAACGAAAATAAATGTTACTTGTTAACCCTTTCAATGCAAAGCAATGCGTTGCATACCCCTATGGCCCTTAAAGTGTAATTGGTTTTCTTTAACCCTTGTATACTAGGTCTCAAACGCGTTGCTTTGCAAAGTGTCGGACCCCTCTCAGTGTGCGATGGATTAAATGGCAGCATTCAGAGCTGCAGGCCTTGTATATAACTAAATCTATTCCACTCTTGGGTCTGATTGATTTTCCAATTAAAAATGTATCATGGCAAAAGAATCTAATAAAGCAGTTAACATGGAGGGACTGGTGCAGTCATAAAGTGTCCGCACAGCCATCTCAACGCCAACTAATCTACACAAAAAATACAGTTCTGGAGTAGGTACATTTAACCCATTGTGTGTCAGAGGGGTACACGACGCATTACAGAAAAAAAAAAGCATTGCATGCCCCTCTGGATAGAATAACATAGGAACCGGAGAGTTTATCTCACAGAAGAGTTTATCTAACCTTGATTTCATCTTATTGTGTCTCTGCTCAGGTGTCTTAAAGGTTTTATTGTTTTTCTTTAATGCATACTATGGCTCGCTACCACAGCGACAGCAACAAATGATGAAAACAAAATTGCAAGAGTTGTGAATCATTGGGGGAGATGCAATAAGGCGCGATAAAGAGGTGATAATGTGGAGATGACTTCTCCATTGATATCACCAGGGGAGGGCTGGCAACTTGTGGCCTGGAGGGCAGCTACAATCAAGAGGCCCAATTCCACTGTCATTCCAGCCCACTGTCCCAGCCCACCCCCTTTTATTAAATTTTAAAATTGCCATTAACTCTTTGAGTGCCAGAGGGGCATGCCACGCATTGCGAAGCATTGTGTGGCATACCCCTCTGGCACTCAAAGGGTTAGGTTTGTGAAGTAAGGCAATACCACAAAGCTTACAATTTAAATGAGGTTACATTGGTGCAACTACAGAGCCTACAATGTAAGTAAACTACACTAGTGATACCATAGAACTTAAAAGAGAAATAGGTTATGTTACTAATGTAGCTTCACTTAAATTGTAGCTCCATTTCAGTTGTAAGCTCTGTGGTATTACTAGTGTAGCTACATTTGCAGCAACAAGCGGGAGTGGCCCACCAGCCCAGACATATGATTGGCCCAGGGGGCAATTGCCCCCTTGCTGCCCCCCAGGCCAGCCCTCCCCTGGATATCACTTCTCCAGTTCCTATGTTATTCTGTTCTCATGTTGGAGAAATCTTAGTGCATAGTCTCCATAGAATAACATAGGAACTGGAGAAGTGATATCACTGGAGAAGTCATCTGCACTTTATCACCTCTTTATCACGCCTTATTGCATAACCCCTGATGGGGGAGATGCGCTAAGACATGCAGATTTTAGTGCATAGGCCCCATAGAATAAAATAAGAATTGGAGAATTGATATCACTGGAGAAGTTATCTCCGCTTTATCACCTCTTTATCATGTCTTAGTGCATCTCCTCCATTATGTCCCGTGGTTGCATTTCACACAGGTAACGTGCTCTGCCATTGTCACCGAAAATTGCTGCATCCTGCATCTTTCCACAGATGGTGTAATAATGCAGCTGCAAATTTATAGTATCGATTTCAGTGGAATCACACGGAATGTCACATCAAAATCACTCAGCTGTTGCAGATTGCTGCATTTTCCCCGCAATTTTATAATTTCGGTTTCTTCTTCAGTGGCTACAAAAAAGTTGCGCTACAGAGTTGACTGTGAAAAAGCCCTTAACCCCTTTAGTGCCAGAGGGATGATGGAAGTGAAGCGTTAAAGCGCACAGTAGATTCTAAAACTGTAGCGATCTGCTATGTTTTTGTCAGCAGACAAAAGAATTCTGATCGTTGGAGACAATACTGTGTTACTGGGGACAGTGAGGAGACAATCATCTGTAACCTGAGGCAAAAGGAGTAAATTGGGAATGAGGTTTTTTCAGCAACTCATTTTAAAATACAGAACCCCAAGTAACCAATTGTAAATCCAAACAAAGGAGCTCAGATGGTGTCTCAGAATCCACCTCCCGGCAGATGGGTGAGAAGTTAGCGCAGGATTAACACAGTGAATATGGAGAGAGCAGACTGGCAGTAAAAGTACAATCCTGCCTATTTGGGGGCAACAAGGAGAAAATAATGATAATTATATGTTTTTGTGTACAACACATGATTCTGAAGCCGCTCCCTGAGCAATTTACAAGCTAATTGAAGCAGTGGGGGATTAACTAAACTGTCCATGATCAAAAGAAGATTTTACAAAAGTGAGGAACATGCTTTTTAACCCCTTGGATCATAGAAAGTTCTGCAATGCATTGCAACTAAGGCATTACGAAAGAGGGCATTATGAAGGGTTAAGACGTTTTCAGTGTAAAAGCAATATTCATAGCAACAGCACCTACTTTCCAAAAGGAAATATTGAGTCATAGACTATGACCTTCCATAGCGAATGATCAAAAGAGCACCACCCAGTGACCAGAATATTAGGTAATAGAAACAAAGGACAAAAAAAAGACAAAAAAACATTTTTGAGCTGTAATATTTTTGCCTAAAAAATATCTCATATGCATATAACCCCCATTCCCCCCATAAATTGCTCATATATATATATATATATATATATATATATATATATTTTTTTTTTTTTTTTTTTTTTTTCTTATGGTGAGTTGGTTTTTATAGTATATATGGACTATTACCTGTATCTGATTGCAAAATGGAAGTCACCAGCTATAAACTACAACACAAGTAAATAAATATGTTGATATTCCTTTCTACAGTATTAAGAACACCTACCAAAGTAAGTCCTCCTGTTCAACAAATTAAGAGCCACTTATTCCTGCTATACAATATGTCATACACACATACATAGATACATATACACATACACACACACACAAACATATATACAGACACACACACACACACACACACACACACACACACACACACAGACATGCATTCATACACACATACATAGATACATATACAGACACACAGATACACATACACACACACACAAACATACATACAGACACACACACACACACACACACACACACACACACAGACATGCATTCACACACACATACATGCATGTATACACACATACAGATACACACACATACATACATACACAAACACACATACACTCACACACATACATACAGATACACACATATACAAATATACACAAACACATATACACTCACACACATACAAACACACATGTATACATACATGCACACACTGTACATGCACACACACATACAAAAACATGCCTCTGTGAAAATATTTTTCTGTCGGGGGCCCCAAAAAATGTGTGCACTATGGCCCGCAATGACTAGTTATGCAACTGCATGCACACACACATACTCGCACAACCATACACACACTTGCATGAGCATGTTCTCACACATACACGTACAAGCACTTGAGCATATTGCTTTGCAATGCACCGGAGACCTTTCAAGCACTCAAGAGGTTAGAAAACCCATTTAAATTAATGTACATTTTTATTTGTTCATTATTTGTTCATTATGGTGCAGTTTATTTTGTCCAGATTTTCTCCACTGCAGTCTTTATACATATGGCCCAATATCTGTCCACAGGTTTCTTTCAAGTAGCTTTAGAAAGAAAAGTATGATGTTTATTCTTAAAAGGGCCGTATCAGCTAAAAGAAACTTTGGTAACATGGAAAGAGCTTTCAGAATTATCTGTATGTCATATCAGCAAACGTTTACTTAGAAAACTAGTTTTTAAGTTATTTAGATGGATAAATATTGCTAATTAACCTCTAAGGACCAATTGGGTGCAATTCATTGAACATGCTGACTAGGGCCACTATGTCTCCCGGATTTCCTGGGACAGTCCCTTATACTGGACACATGTCCAGGCTCCTGGAAAATCCTTTTCAGAGACAGTACAATCTCTCAGAAAATGGAAGGTGCAGGGGTACTGGGTAGCTTAACAGCCTCAACATTGATGTGGGCAGCGCAGAGGTCCAGCACACAGCACATCTTGTGTGTGGGCCCAGGGGTGGGCTGGCACAGAGGGCAGGGGAAAATCACCTCCAACCAGGCCAGTCATATGTCTGTGCCAGCGGCATACCTCCCAACATTTCAAATTGCCAAAGAGGGACACTTGAGTTTTAGGGGGTGTTGCTGGGGGCGCAGCTGGTAGGCGGGGCATTACCGAGAATTTTTAGGCTATTCCACGGCCTACTGACACATCTTGTGTAACCTAATAAATGATTTAGAGCTAGACCAAAGTGTTTTATTTACACAGAGTAATTTATAAATACATATACTGATATTTAAACAAATATTAATATGAGTTTTATAGCTGTTTTATTGTCTGATCTCCTAAAAAGAGGGACACCAGGGTAGGAAAGAGGGACAGAGGGATTTGGATCTAAAAGAGGGACTGTCCCTCCTATAGAGGGACATTTGGGAGGTATGCAGTGGGCCACTGACTTCACTTCATATCACAGTGTAGGGCGATAATGGGAGTTGTAGTCTAGCACAGCAGATGGAGGGCCACACATCTCCCACCACTGCTCTAGGACTCTGAGGCACGCCTGAGTAAACTCAGTTTCGCACTGACTTTCAGTGATATTAGAAAGTGGGACACATGATGTCAGGTGATTCTGCCCATACACCTGCACTAGAGCCGTGGAGACATACTCTGTGTATCTCATCTTGACAGTGTTCCTGAATGGCAGACAAAAAATGTGGTCACCGTAGCCCCTGCTGTGCAGATACTTCCTGCTTTAGCCCTACATTGCCACCTCCACTCACTAACCCTGCTTAGCAATGCATTGCCTACCTTCCCTAGCACTGACTTCCTGTCCTATCCCTACATTACCATCCTACTCACTGACACTGCTCAGCAATGCACTGTCCACCTCCCCTAGTACTGACTTCCTGTCTTATCCCTACATTACCTCCCCACTCACTGACACTGCTCAGCAATGCATTGCCTACCATCCCTAGCACTGATGTTATGTATTATCCCAAATTACCTCCCCCACTCATTGACACTGCTCAGCAATGCACTGTCCACCTCCCCTAGAACTGTCTTCCTGTCTTATCCCTACAATACCTCCACTCACTGACACTGCTCAGTAATGCACTGTCTATCTCCCCTAGCACTGATTTCCTGTCTTATCCCTACATTATCTCCCCCACTCACTGACACTGATCAGAAATGCATTGTCTGCCTCCCCTACCACTGACGTTATGTCTTATCCCTACATTACCTCCCCCACTCACTGACACTGCTCAGCAATACATTATCTGCTTCCCCTAGCACTGATTTCCTGTCTTATCCCTACCCTACCTCCTCCATTTACTGATCCTGCCTAGCACTACACTGTCCATGTCCCCTAGCACTGACTTCCTGTCTTATCCCTACATTACCTCCTCCATTCACTGATCCTGCTCAGCAATGTGTTGCTCCCCCTCCCCTAGCACTGAAAACGAGACATGTCAGTGAGTGGGGTACAGAAGGATGGACTAAAACAGGAAGTAACTGCAGAACGTGCCTTAATTAGCATAATCTCAATATCTAATTAACTCAAAAACTAGTTTTCTCAAATCGGTGATTTTGATTGCTCATTCAAAATCAACAAAGTTGTTTTTAGGTGATTTAATCCCCTCTAAAACCGACATTGTTGTTCCATGTAGGAAGCCACCTGTCTCTCTGGCCAAAAAAAAAGAATGCTTGCAAGACAAACACTGGCAAATATTTACAAATTAGGCACAAGTGTGAAAAGCTAAATAGTCATTAGACACAGGATTATGCAGCATCACACGCGGCGTCTGTTGCTGTGACTATGCATTTGTAGCATAAAGAAATGTTAAATTGTCTGTTAACAACTTGACCCTGAACGTTTCATTTAAAGACAGTGATAGACGTGTCCTAGAGTCTCTGCATAGACACACAAAACACTAACTTCAATAGCATTGGCTTTAACTAAACAGAACTATGGTTAAGCTCACCGACTGGACAGAAACTGATCAGTCATTTCAGGTTAAAAAAATAGGGGCTGATAGGGTTAAAGGGATAGTAATACTTGATATGTGAAATTATTTCTATTGTAGGGTTTATCCTCCTAAGTAAAACAAGGAAACGCCCACTCCTGAAAGGTGTTTTATTTAAATGTTATCGCAGCTCAAACTTGATTTTTTTTAGGTGCAATATCACAGTGGGTTGAAATTGTACAGTGGTGCTGTTGATACACCATCCTATGGAGTTTCATGGTCAGCTGACCAGAACTGTCCATAGGATGGTGTAGCAACAGCGGCACTGTACAATTTCAGGTCATTGTGATACTACAACTAAAAAAAAAATCAAGTTTCAGCTGTGATAAATTTTGAATAAAACGCCTCTAAGCAGTGGGAATACCCTTGTTTTACTCAGGAGAATAAACTCTACAATATATATTGCTTTGCATATGAAGTATTACTATCCCTTTAAGGATAAGCAGTTCTGGAGCCAGCCAACTGTACCATAAGAGACAACATATCATTCCCCCAACTGATTTAAATGGGATTTTAAGCCACTGAATGCTGGAGAGGTCACAATGCTTTGGAGACCTCTCTAGTAATCACTGGGTTAAAAATCTAATTAAATTCAAAGAAAATGTTTCAGTGTTCCCTATGGTGCAGTTGGTTTGCTCCAGAATTCCTTAGTTAGCTTCTCAATTATGATCCAACATCTCCTACAATAAAATATTCCCAAATTTTAAAAACATGCCATTTACATGAGAGGAAAAAAACCCTTTAAAACGCTGCTGATTATTTCATAGAGATAGATTCTTCATTCAAAAGTAATTCCAGGCCAGACTTACGTTATTTTACTTTTTTGTGACTTGGTGGTGCTGTTGCTATTGCTGTCTATGTAGAGTTAACTTTTTTGGTTCATAAGGGATTATTGTTTCTATAAAACAGTAAGAGGTTAAAACGTTCACTCCCCATGTCAGCTTGCTTTATCTCAGTATAAAAATATGTTACTGACGATTTTGCAAACACTAGTATAGCAGTTTATGTAAGTTAAATGTATTGTATAAACTTTGCAGCTATTTTGGGCCAATATCTGCACTTGACAGATTTGTCACAGCGCCCGTCTGTGATTGCCTGTGTCACGTCTAACTGTTCTTCAGGGAAAATAATTTAAGCATTATATGAAATGCCATAATGTCTATCGAACTACACAACTGGTGCATGTTAGTTCAAAGTGAACATCTACTGACAGAATGAGAACACTCAGCATTTGTTCCAATATGTTAAGCTTCAAGATCCTGTACAGAGATTTGGCCAGCTGTGGACGAGAGGAACTGTGTCCAGCGACAGTAAACAAACCAAACCTGTCCCTGTTGTTAACTAAATAACATTTCTAATCATTTTCTGACTTTTAAAGAGAAAGTAACAGTATTTGACAACTTATGTGATTTTGAAAGAGCCTTAACAACCACCTACATGTTATGATAACCACTTTTTAACCCCTTAACGACCCTTGACGGTCATAGTACGTCAAAGGCCGATCTGACTGAACGACCCATGACGTACTATGACTGTCATGGAGTTCCGGGCTCCCCCCGCGGCTGCATGCCGTTCGTGGAGTCCGGAACCGGAAAATGAAAAAAAAAAAATGCTCCGCGGTCCTTAACCCTTTGAGTGCCAGAGGGGTACAGAATGCATTGCAGAGCAACGCGTTCTGTATCCCTCTGGCACTCAAAGGGTTAAGTCATGTCGCGGCGCCGATCGTTAAGGGGTTAAACAAAATTTTTTTAGATATTTAGCTTTATTTACTTGTCATGTTATGCCAATTAGGCAGTACTGGCTGACACGTCAGTTAGATATTAACGTTCTACACTGACCTCCCTCTCACCTGCTGCTCCCTTTAAGCCAGATACTAGCATTCCATACTGCTGTCCTTCCTGCCTACTGCTCCCTGCTGACAAGATGCTAACATTCTACATTTATCTCCTTCCTACTTGTCACTCCCTGCCAGCCAGATACTAAATTCCACATGGCTCTCCTTCCTGCCTACCTCTTCCTGCTGACCAAATACTAATATAAAACATTGTGAAATGATATGTTTTACACCCCTCTGGCCCTTAAAGGCTAAAGATTACAATGTGTGGTGAGCAGACTTTGAGGTTCTGTGGTCCTAGTAGAAACTAGGTAGAAACTACCATGTCCGCCTTCGTGGACTGACTGCAGATGTCTGGGGAGACTCACTAAGCGGTGATAAAGAAGTGATAAATTGTAGATGACTTCTCCGGTTTATCACTTCTCCAGTTCCCATGTTATTCTATGGAGCCTATTCACTAAGATCTCCATAGCTGAAGAAATCATAGTGCATAGGCTCCATAGAATAACACAGGAACTGGAGAAGTGATAAATTGGAGAAGTCATCTCCACATTATCACCTCTTTATCACTGCTTAGTGGATCTCCCCCATTATCTCCTGAACAACGGCACAAGCACACAAACCATATGGGCCATTAGTATTTTCTGGCCATAGTAAGGTATGTTGTGTGTTATTATTAGGAAGCAGTGTTCTCTTTTAACACAGCAGAGAACAATATCCTTATAATATAAAAAGCCAGATGTATGTTTGTCCGATGCAGTCATGCGCAGTAGAGTTTGCCCGAACGCAGGCCAATGCAGTCATGTGCAGTAGAGATTGCCCAAACGAAGGCCAATGCAGTCATGCACAGTAGAGATTGCCTGAACACAGGCCAATACAGTCACGCGCAATAGAGTTTGCCCGAACACAGGCCAATGCAGTCATGCAAAGTAAAGACTGTCCAAATGCAGGCCAACGCAGTCATGTGCAGTAGAGACTGCCCAAATGTAGGCCAATGCAGTAATGTGCAGTAGAGATTGCCCTGAACGCAGGCCAGTGCAGTCATGTGCAATAGAGATGCCCAAACGCAGGCCAATGCAGTCATGTGCAATAGAGATGCCCAAACGCAGGCCAATGCAGTCATGTGCAGTAGAGATTGCCCGAACGCAGGCCAATGAAGTCCTGCACAGTAGAGGCTGTCCGAAAGCAGGTCAGTGCAGTAATGCACAGTAGAGATTGCCCCGAACGCAGGCCAGTGCAGTCATTAGCAGTAGAGATTGCCCGAATGCAGGCCAATGCAGTGATGCCCAGTAGAGATTGCCCAAATGCAGTAATGTGCAGTAGAGATTGCCCCGAACGCAAGCCAATGCAGTAATGCACAGTAGAGATTGCCCGAACCCAGGCCAATGCAGTCATGCGCAGTAGAGATTGCCCAAATGCAGGCCAATGCAGTAATGCACAGTAGAGACTGCCCGAACCCAGGCCAATGCAGTCATGCGCAGTAGAGATTGCCCAAATGCAGGCCAATGCAGTAATGCACAGTAGAGATTGCCCGAACCCAGGCCAATGCAGTAATGCACAGTAGAGATTGCCTGAACCCAGGCCAATGCAGTAATGCACAGTAGAGATTGCCTGAACCCAGGCCAATGCAGTAATGCACAGTAGAGATTGCCCGAACCCAGGCCAATGCAGTCATGCGCAGTAGAAATTGCTCAAACTCAGTCTGATGCAGTCATGCACAATAGAGAATGTCTGAAAGCAGATGTTTGTCCGATGCAGTCATGCTCAGTAGACACTGTCCGAAAGCACAAAATGCTGGGAGGTGTAGTTCTGCGGTTTTATGCATTTTGGCCCGTGTACACGGGCTTTTACACTAGTTACTACTAATAATGATAATAGTACCACCGTACTTTGGGTAAAAAATGTTTTCTACCCTGGGAAACATTGGGCCTTATCCATCATACTACAGAAGTGGAGCAGATCAATTACTCCTTAGATGTGAGATAAACATTTAGCAAATTTCCATTAACTTAAATGATCATTTTAACCCTCTGATTGCCAAAGAGGTATCCAAATAATGAGGCTTGGCAGTTTACCCCTTTCAGTGTTCAGAGAGGTATCCAACTCATTGCAACGCTATACCTCTCTGGCACTCAAAGAGTTAAGGGGTTGAAAGGCTCATTTATGGTGCATTGTGCGACATCAGAACATCGTCCTTTGCAACCAGGCCACATTTTTAATGCAGCTTTTTGCTGGTTTTCAATGCACCGTTTTGTTGGTTTTCAGTGCACTGTTTTGTTGGTCGTCCAATAGTGGGCGACATTTAGAAAGGACACCCACACAACCAAGCTATAAGATCAAAGAGCCCCTGTTACTGAATGAGTCCTGTCTGCAGTGCTGACATGTGGTGCCTTTTTTTGTTTACATTGGCTTGAAGAGCCCCCCATTGTCTAATTCCAAGTAGCTTCTTATTGTTTCATCAACTTGTCCATCGACTGCCCACATTCCAGCTTCTCCCAGCCATTATCACTCAAATGTACAATCTGTTCCTTCTGCTGCATCACCCTGCTGGACTAACAGTTGGCAAGCTCGAAGTCCGTTGACCAATTATCTTTGGCTAAGTTCTTCTTTCAATAATAGTGGGTGTTACCAAGGTTCTCTGGAATAAATTGCTCTTTTTTTATCCACAGCTGTCAGATGGATGACGGGTTATACTCTGAGCTCTGACAAAATCCCGGCTGCCTCAAAGACACAGATGCAAATTTTGCCTCCTGTCAGTGGGTTGTCCTGACATTCTCCTCACTGCATGGGAAGGGAAAGGGTCCCAGACCCCAGCATTGCTTAGGAACAATAGGAGGCCGTAATCCTCGAATAACATAGGCACAAGCATAATATGCTTCATACAGTGCTAAAAGGAAAAGTAACAAATAAAAACTCTCCATTTACCTTTTCTGAGCAGAAAATTCTAATGACCCCTAAGAATTTCCAGCAGTGGGAGTACCCTTATTTTTACTATGCAGGAAAATACCTAAAATACAGATTGTTGCAATGTTTAACACTTTGAATGCCAAAGGGGTATACAATGCATTTCAAAGCAGTGTGTTGCATACCCCTTTGGCTTTCAAAGGGTTAATTTAAAAAAGTGTACTGTTCCTTTAAGAATTAACTCTGATTAATTTAAAAGGTTGGTAACGTTTATATAAATCTCAGGTCACCAAATAAACTATTAATTAGTTGTGTTGCATTTATTATAGTAATACAGTAGAAAAATTGGGCAGACTAGGGGCTAGATTCAATTACAGGTGCTAATTTTATCTCTGTTCTTATCTCCAGTTTTATCCTTAGATTTCAATAGGAAAATGTTTGATAAAACGGGTGTTAACATTTATCTCCTGTAATGGAATCCAGCCCTAGATGGGCCGAATGGTTCTTATCTGACTTCAAATGTTAATACAATATTTAGGGTAAATTTTTATCCCCTTCGTTAGCCAGAGTGGTACCATTTAGAATGAGTAAAAATCTACATTGAATGCTGCAGAGAATGCTACAGAGGCCTCAGGGATTTAAAGGGATACACACACACACACACACACACACACACACACACACACACACACACACACACACACACACACACACACACACACACACACACACACACACACACACACACACACACACACACACACACACACACACACACACACACACACACACACACACACACACACACACACACACACACACACACACACACATATATATATATATATATATATAGAGCACAAACTGAAAAAGTTATGGTGGGGAAAAAAGTGAATGAAAACCCCTTCCACCTGAATTTGGTGGGTGGTAGATACAATGCTAAACAAAATTTGACATACCAGTCAAGCCATAAGACTTGCTTTTCCCAAAGAAATCACACTTTTGCAGTGGTGTTATTACTGCAAGGGATTCTGGGTAGGCATATGCAAATAAGTTTAGCAAGGAATCACCTTTTTGCCTCAAATTCCACATTCACTTTTTTCCCCACCATAACTTTTTCAGTTTGTGCTCCACATGTGCACCAAGCCTCAATAGCAAGCCAGTAGAACCAACCTCATGCTGAAGAGTTGCATAGACAACGAAACAGCTGTCCATGAGTGGTTCACTGGCTTTGCACTTCATCCTGAGTTGTGTCTTAAAGCTGTTACTCAGCATGCACATACTCTGAGGAATCCATGTATAAAGTGGAATTTGAGGCAAAAAGGTGATTCCTTGCTAAACTTATTTGCATATGCCTACCCAGAATCCCTTGCAGTAATAACACCACTGCAAAAGTGTGATTTCTTTGGGAAAAGCAAGTCTTATGGCTTGACTGGTATGTCAAATTTTGTTTAGCATTGTATCTACCACCCTATATATATATATATATATAATATATATATATATATATATATATATATATATATATATATATATATATAATATCAAGTTGGGAACAATCCCCAAGGTAATGAGCACTCAAAAGGACTTATGAATAAGAAATATGATTTAATTGTCAACGTTTCGGCTCTTGTCTTGAGGAAGTCCGCTGGAGGAGCCGAAACGTCGACAAATCATATTTCTTATTCATAAGTCCTTCTGATTGCGCATTACGTTGGGGATTGTCCCCAACTTTATATTTTTTGTATTATTTTGATTAATGTAGCACCAAGGCAGTTGATTCTGTATAAGTCAGGAGTGCTCTGCTATAAACAATACTATATATATATATATATATATATATATATATATATATATATATATATATATATATATATAGTAGGGTTTATCCCCCTGAGTAAAACAAGGGCACTCACACTGCTGAGAGATGTTTTATTTAAAAGTTATTACAGCTCAAACTTGACATTTGTAGGTGCAGTGTCACAGTGGCCTGATATCGTACAGATACCTCTGGTCAGTTGATCATAAATCTCCAAAAGACGGTGTAGCAACAGCGCCACTGTGCAATTTCAGGCCATTGAGATATTGCACTTAAAAATTAAAGTTTGAGTTGCAATAACATTTGAATAAAACACCTTTCGGCAGCAGGAGTTCCCTTGTTTTACTTAGGGGGACAAACCTTACAACATATATTTATTTACATTTTAAGTATTACTATCCCTTTAAATCCAGGAAGCCTTGAGGACCAAATTGTGTTGCACACGACTGAGGTCCTCACATGGTTAAGATTATGGAGACTGAGGATGTTCTATATTCCAACATGTCAATGAATATAAAATGTATCTTTTACATTGAGGTTTGAAAGGTGCCACATGTAGGATAATTACATTGCGTTCCAACTTGATGCATTTCTGTATCTTTCCAGTGGCCTCACAACTCACAATGAACATCATCCAGGCTTCATTTCCCCTTGTTATCAGACAGTGAGATGTGTGACTAACACAACAGACTTAGTTTTGTCTGCTGGGGGATGATATCACTTGATATTGTATTATTCTATATAACTAACTCATCAAACAGTGGGTAAAGAGGATGAATAACCTCTTTAGAATAATATTGCAGGAGGTGACACAAAGTCTTATGAAAGCAATATTTTTACCTACCAGGATAAAAGTGATAAGGAGGTGGCAAGCAGTGCATTGGATTATACTTCTTAATTCTTTGAACAATAATGGTATTTTGGTGTATGCCTAATACTGCCACCTACTGGCTGCTTATGAAAGATGTGTACTGCAGGGCTCCTTAGGAGCTGTTAACTAGGGTATGAATCGGTTCTTTAAGAAACAGTAAACTTTTTGATAAAAAAGGGCTTTTCCCTGCCTACTAAAACAAGGACACTACAGCTGGCTGGCAGACATTTCATTCAAAAGTTATTATAACTCAGACTTATTTTCTATATTTAATAGTACTTTTATGCTCTGGCCACCAGGAGGTGCTGCCCTATAGTATATGGAGACACTGGCTGTGATTTGTATTTTGGACATCAGTTGGTGCTGTCATTAACAGTTTAACACTTTGAGTATCAGATGGCGCTGCAATATGTTGGGTGCACCCTCTGGCACTCAAAGGGTTAATACAAACTCTGAATGAAAATTTTCCTAGCAGGAGGGAATACCTTTCTTCCGCTCAGCAAGAAAAGTATTCAGCATATAGTGTTTTGTTTTGTTTTTTTTCACAGAAAATGTTTACTGCTCCTTTAAGAGCAAATGGTTGCCATTTGTGGTCTTTACCCAGTAGGTAAGGTGTAATTACATATCTTTTCATTAAAAACATTTTTAGCACACCTTTAACCCCTTGAGTGCTTTGCAATGAGTTGCCTGCCCCTCTGTCATGCAAAGGGTTAAGATTTTTTGGGACTGCAACTCCAGTCCTCCTTAGCCTTCCCTTAGTTGTTGTTGGACTATAAAAGAATATCATAGGTCAAAGATCAACATGGATAATCTGTGACTTTTCATTAGTTGTTAGACTACAATTACCACCATTACCCTCAGATGCATACCTCCCAAGTGTCCCTCTTTAGGAGGGACAGTATCTCTTTGAGACCCAAATCCCTCTGTCCCTTTTTCCCACCCTGGTGTCCCTCTTTTTAGGCGATCAGATTGTGTGGTGTGTGTATAAATGTATCACACTGCTCTATGGCAATAAATCTCACATTAATGTTTGTTTAAATGTCAGTATATGTGTTTATAAATTAGTCTGTATAAATAAAATACTTTGATCTTGTTATAAGTCATTTATTAGGTTACACAAGGACGTGTCAATAGAGTCATGAAATAGCCTAAAAATTCTTGGTAATGCCCTGCCCATCAGCCACACCCCCCGGCAACACCCCCTAAAACACAAGTGTCCCTCTTTGGCAATTTGAAATGTTGGGAGGTATGCAGATGACAGAAGATCTCTGCTCTGGGTCTGCAATGGTTTCTGTGTCTAAGGTGTCCCCAGATATGACTCACTCTCTTTGGGAATATTGTGGCTTGTATTGTGCTCTGTGCTATAATTTCCTGCATAATCACCTGATCTCTTCTACTAACTGCAGATTTCCAGATATGTGTCTGTGATATCAAGACTCGGAGAAATGACAGTTCCGTACATTACTTTTGTAGGGTAATCACTTGTACAAATTACCTTTTAAGCCTTAGAATTTCACAGATTCTCATTTGAATGTATTTTCGCAGACAGCCTGACTGTATTAATAACAGAGTATTCTATCATTATTTTTGGTGGGGTGAGGTCGTACTGGAATAATTCTGGGGCAAACCAAGTACACAAAAGGGGACAATCAAAAATTCATATTAATATAAACTGGTCTTTGAATCCCTTGAATGCTAGAAAGGGGTGCAAAGCCCAATACATGTCTTCGGGAATTTGGGAATTTTTCTTTATTCAAAAAAAGAGCTACATTGAAGAAACAAAGGTATACATAGTGTGAAAACACACGTTCCGAGTGCATCAGACAGGGAAGAACTATCAGATAAACAAGCATTTGGCATTGTCAGGAATGATCAGCTACAACAAATACCCTTCTGATAGAACATCAAATGGTAAGCAACATATGCAAAAGAGCTAGTCAGAGACGCTCAACTAGGAACGAGCCTGCCCTCAAAGTGATGAGGCTCTATAGGATAAGTATCCTACCCAGGGTGCAATCTCTTTCAGCCCACTAGTGCCTTTCACAGAGAGGAAATATCCTAAAGCACATCATACTGATCCTACCCAAAGGCAGTCCAGCCACGAAGTGCCAGGCAATTCCTCTCTGAACTAGAGAAGCAGCCAACCCCAGACGTACGTTTCGGCCTTGTTGGGCCTCGTCAGTGAGGTGCAGCTGATCTCTCTAGGCACTGTGAGCAAGGGGTCCATGTCTAGATCACCCTGTTACCCTCAGGGTGACTAGTCCCAAGGGCAATTTTCATATGCAAAAGAGCTAGTCAGAGACGCTCAACTAGGAACGAGCCTGCCCTCGAATATGTAAGCAACATATATCTATACTTAGAAGCGAGGAGTATATAAATATTAAAGAAAAATTATCTAAAAAAAATACACAGGACCCAGTTAAGGAAATGGAAATGGGGAAGGAGAGAAATGAGAAAGAGTAAAGAAAAGATAAAATGCAAGAGAAATAAAGAGCAAAGGAGAATTGGGGGAGAAGTGTGGGGGGGCAGCCGAGGAATTGTAACTGAGTGACAAAATGACTCAAAATCCGCAACATCACAGGGCATCAGTAAACCACAGACAGACAACACAGCGTGACAGCGTGTTCACACAAAAACAAGGGTAAGCACACAATCACAATTTACCCATGAGGCTGCTATGTGATGAAACGCGTTGGGTTGTTGTACTATTACTGTTTTTAAAGCTGCATTTTGATACCAATAAACAGAGCCTTGGTAATAATCCCAGGTAGAGATTTTATTTTATACCCTGGAGGATTCCGCTTAACTCCATAAAGGGATAGTAATACCTCAATTTTACTATCTGCCATTTTGTAGCCCTTAAAAACTGAATTAAATGAGCGTAGCGGCATCTCTCAAACCTTTATGGTTTGAGAAATATCCGCTTTCAAAGTTCCCTCTCCACTGACATAAGCGTTCTAGCTGACAGCAGGGGAATCCGGTCCCAGGACCTGTGGAGGCTCTACAGCAGAGCCGGGATCACGTTATGTAAGAAGAAATCCTTCACTGAAATGGTCTTCTACGTGTGCTTGAAACCAAGTATACGTAGAAGACCGTTTCATTGAAGGATTTCTTCTTCCATAATGCGATCTCTGCTCTGCTGCAGAGCCTCCTCTTGTACAGGGACTGGATTCCCCTGCTGTCAGCTAGAACGCTGACGTCAGGGGAGAGGGAACTTTGAAAGCAGATATCTCTCAAACCATAAAGGTTTGAGAGATGCTGCTGGGCTCATTTAATTCAGTTTTTTAAGGGTTACAAAATGGGGATTAGTAAAATGTAAGTATTGCTATCTCTTTAACTCCTTAAGGACCAGAAATCCTAGGTGTGGATTGAGGTTAACGACCCCATAGAGGACATTTGACATGCTAGCCCACATGAATGATGACATGTAATGCAGTGCTGAGCGGGGGGTCTGAGAGAGACCACTCTGGTCGTGGATCTGTCAATTTCAGACCCCGCTAGTGCTTACAGCCCTCCCGCAGAAGTGCTGTAAACCCAAAATATGTGACATGCCAGGACCTGTCCTATAGGTATGGAAATCGGTCACGGTCCTGAAACGTCACCGGTCCTTAAAGGGATAGTAATACTTCGTTTTAACTTTATTTTATTTTGTAGGCATTAAAAAAACATGAAGAATGATATAAGTCTTATCTCTCAAACCTTTATGGTTTCAGAGATATTCACAAGCAAAGTTTCCCCTCCCGTCCCTTTTACTGATGTAACACTTCTCAGCCAGATCAGAAGGGAGGTGCCCAGGTAGACTGCAGAGAGGGACAATCTTCAATTAAGATAAGGGAAAAACCTGAAAAGATTGTCAAGGGGGGCAGGGATTTCATTGTTCTCATAGGAAGAAGATTGTCCCCTTCTGTTATCTGTCTGGTCTATGGACTGCATTCCACATCTGAGAAGAGATGGCTTACACTAGGTAAAAGGGGCGGGAGGGGGAACTTTGCTTGTGAATACCTCTCAAACCATAAAGGTTTGAGAGATAAGACACATCGTTCTTCATGTTTTTTTAATGCCTACAAAATAAAATAAAGTTAAAACGAAGTATTACTATCCCTTTAAGGATTTAACACATTGATGATATTGGGAGTAAAAGAGTATTTGGATTATTATGTGCCTACAACCCAAGAGGCTGGTGAAGCCTCACCCTCTAGTGAGTACCCATCTGAAGGGGGTTGGAAGAGGGTATTGTGCCTGAAGGTTACTTTTAGTGACACTTTTTGCTCTGTGTATGTCTCTTTCTTTGTTTTATCCGCAGGGCATCAGTCATCCTAAACAGAATCACACACATCTCTTAAAGGGATAGTAATACTTCATTTTAACTTTATTTTATTTTGTAGGCATTAAAAAAACATGAAGAATGATATAAGTCTTATCTCTGAAACCTTTATGGTTTAAGAGATATTCACAAACAAAGTATCCCCCCCCTGTTCAACAAGATCAGAAGGGAGATGCCCAGGTAGACTGCAGAGAGGGACAATCTTCAATTAAGATAATGGAAAAAGCTGATAAACTTGTCAAGGGAGGCAGGGATTTCATTGTTTTCATACAAAGAAGATTGTCCCCTTCTGTTATCTGTCTGGTCTATGGACTGGATTCCACATCTGAGAAGAGATGGCTTACACTAGGTAAAAGGGGCAGGAGGGGAACTTTGCTTGTGAATATCTCTTAAACCATAAAGGTTTGAGAGATAAGACTTATATCATTCTTCATGTTTTTTTAATGCCTACAAAATAAAATAAAGTTAAAACGAAGTGTTACTATCCCTTTAAATGTTTTAAGAAGGAGGAATAGTAGAAAAGGACAGCATGATAGAACGTTTGAGCTTTGAAGACTCAGGAGTAATGCACTACTGTACAGAAATGTGATAGACTCATGGAACAGCCTCCCTGCTTGAGAGGAAGGACATAATATTGTAAAGGAATTAAAACAAATGCCTGCGAATATACATAATTCTACACTGATAACTATGTATGTACTATTTATCTAGACAGAAAGATGGGCAGACTGGATGGTCTGAATGGTTCTTTCCTGACATCAAAATCTATGTTTCTGTGTTTGTGTCTTAGCATAAATGGAAACCTATTGAGACTTCTGAAACAGCGCTGCATCCAAGGTACGCCAAAGACATTTTTATGATACTCATTAGAGAATTATAGTGGAATTTGAATGTCATCTTTAATGTCACAGTTTAATATTGATATTTAGCGTCAGTATACAAAGTAGAAGGTTTCATCACTGTCAAATGAAACAGTCTGGCTTAATACTGAGACTCCTACACTGTAGTCAGTAACAAATTTGACTTTAATGGCCTTCAGAAAGGAGATATTGAAGACATTTCTCCATTTTCTAGTTAAAGAATAGTGTGTTAGAGTATTTGTTAAGTACAGTGGAATGATGGGAGTTGTAGTCTTTCAGAAGTGGGAGGGCATTATGTTGACCATCCCACTGTCTGCCAGTGCAGTGGGACATGGCTACGGGGTCAGTATGCATGGCTTTATGGCTACTGTGGGACAAGGTTAGTGGGGTCAATATGTGTGGTTCTATGGCTAACAGTGCAGTGGGACATGGTTGGAGGTCATTCTTGTGACTTCATGGCTACCAGTGCAGTGGGACAAGGCTGGGACTCAGTATGTGTGGTTCTCTGGCTACCAGTGCAGTGGGACAAGGCTGGGGCTCAGTATGTGTGGTTTTATGACTACCAATGCAGTGGGACATGGCTGGGGCTCAGTATGTGTGGTTCTATGGGTATCAGTGCAGTGGGACATGGCTGGGGCTCAGTATGTGTGGTTCTATGGGTATCAGTGCAGTGGGACAAGGCTGGGGGTCAGTATGTGTGGTTCTATGGGTGTCAGTGCAGTGGGACAAGGCTGGGGGTCAGTATGTGTGGTTCTATGGGTATCAGTGCAGTGGGACAAGGCTGGGGGTCAATATGTGTGGTTCTATAGGTATCAGTGCAGTGGGACAAGGCTGGGGGTCAGTATGTGTGGTTCTATGGGTATCAGTGCAGTGGGACAAGGCTGGGGGTCAGTATGTGTGGTTCTATGGCTACCAGTGTAGTTGGACAAGGCTGGGGGTCAGTATGTGTTGTTCTATTTCTTGAGGTGCAGTGGAACAAGACTAGAGGTCAATAAATGTGGTTCTATGTCTATGGTGAGGCAAGGATGGGTCGGGTCAGTCAGTATGAGTGGTTCTATGGCTAACATGGGATAAGGATGGGGGTGCAGTATATGTGGTTTTATGGATACCAGTGCAGTGGGATAAGGATGGGGGGGGGGACAGTTTTAGTGTTGTATAAAAAAGTGAAAAAACGGCACTTTTCACAGGAATTCCAGTGTAAGGTGAAAAGTGCAATTTTTCACACTTTTTCCAGTTTAGGGGACGGTTGTTGATTTTGTTGTAAAGTGGACAAATATCCATGTTGTGGTACGCCTAACACACCTACATCGCTATGCTTTCGCCATGCCTGTTGACACCCAGGACTGACCGGTTCTGATTAAATATGTTATCTCTGTAACAAATGCACAATGGCAAAATTCATATGGGTCATGTAGGTTTTTCTGACAACAGAAAGGTACATGTAGTATTACTATTAGAAGGTATGAGTTCTACTTTAACCCTCTGAGTGCCAGAGGGGTACGCAACACATTTCTCTGCAATGTGTTGCGCACCCCTCGGGCACTCAAAGGGTTAAAAGTACTGAAACATTCCTACAGAGGCAGTAAACCGTAATATATGAAAATATATGTATATATTTAGGGCTATACCTATTGAGTAAAACATGGATGGTACCAATGCTAGAACTTGATCCTTTCAAAGTTATTACAGAGTTAAAACTGCTTTTTTTTTTTTTTTTTTTTTTTTTGATAGCTTGAGTACAAAATATTTTGCAGCCAGGTGGTGCTATTGCTATATCCATCTATGGAAAGCTTGTGTCTGCAACACTCACCTTTTCACAAGCAGTAATAGCATCATCGCCACCTGGACGCACAAAAATCATGACTGTAAACACTCAAAATAAAGCAAGGTTGCTTTTTTAATACATTTTTGCTAAATCATCTCACAACAGCAGTAAACCCTTGTTTTACTCATCAGAAAAGCCTTGCAATATAAATGTTTAACAATAAGGGCTAACTGCCACTCTAATACAGGTATAACTGATACATGTCTTCTTTAATTGTGATTTGCAAGAAAAATTCACGGAGGAAGTATCAGCGGAATCACTACAATCTAAATACAAAAAAGAAGATAGGAGATGAGGGATGAAGACTTGATTAATTTTGTCTGTCACCCCTTACTGGCATACCTGGGAACTTTGTCTTCTTGAGGCCCAAGAGGGGGCTCATGTTGTGTCACTGGGGACATGAATGAAGCCATTCACATCACAAAGAGACAGGGCATAATCTCAAGTGGGGTTGGGGCTTAAGGGCCTGTGTCATAAAGTGCACAGGAAGTGGGCTGAATGTTGGCAGAACAGGGTGGAAAGGAGGAAAAGTGGGTGGGAAGTGGGAGGAACAGGGTGGAAAGAGAAGTGGGTGGGAAGTGGGAGGAACAGGATGTGCAAGAAATATCAAGATATATTTTAAAAGGGGGAAAGGAGAAGAAGTGGGTGGGAAGTGGACAGAAAAGAGTGGGAAGGAGGAAAAGTAATCAGGAAGTGCTACAGGGTGGGAAGGAGGAGAAGTGGGCAGGAAGTGGGAGGAGCAGGATGGGAAGGAAAAGAAGTGGGCAGGAAGTGGGAGGAACAGGATTGGAAGGAAAAGAAGTGGGCAGGAAGTGGGCAGAACAGGGTGGTAAAGAGAAGAAGTGAGAGGAACAGGGTGGGAAGGAGGAGACGTAAGAATTAAGTGGAAGGAACAATGGGCAGTGCTGTGCCCTGGAGTCTTCATTCTGGGACTTTGTATTGTCCCTGCCAGGGACATCGGACACACATTTAAAATCAGGGATTGTCCTGGACAAATATGGGACATGTGGTCATCCTATTTCCTACAAGTGTTGGGAAAAGAGCAAAACCGTCTGGCCCTGATTTTCTATTAGGCAGATTAGGCAACTGCCGAGAGCAGGGTTGAGAGAGCTGAAGCACTCCAACTGTTGTCAGTTTAAAAACTAAGCTTTTCAAGGTTACAATATACATAGTAGTAAAGCAAATTGTGTGTGCTTTAACCCTTTCAGTGCCCCCATGGCACTGAAAGGGTTAATACTACGCAACTGCGCTGGGGAGGTGAGAGTATCTCTTTAAAGGACTGATCTCCTAGCAGCGAGACTACCCGCAGGAAGAGTCCAATAGAATTTCTTCATTAAAGGGATAATAATACTTGGTTTGCAAGCACACGTAGAAGACCTTTTAAGTGAATGATTTCTTTTTTATTAATGCGATCGCGGCTCTGCTGCAGAGCCACCGGACTGTCGTACCACAGGCTTCCCGTGCAGTCTGCTACAATGCTGACTTCAGCGAAAGGGGAGGGAGGGGGGAACTTTGCAAGTGAATATCTCTCAAACCATAAAGATTTGAGAGATGTCACTGGTGGGGGGGCAAATAATTTCTTATTTTTACTACTAAAATATTGGGATTAGTAATTTTAAAGTATTACTATCCCTTTAAATAATTTACTGTGCCTTTTACAGGTATATACCCCTTTCTTTATTGTCATTAATTTTACATCTGTATAATATTGATTGCATATCAGCACAGTAACCAGTTAACTGATTCTTCGTTTACTTTTAATCCTCTGAGTACCAGAGGGGTGAGTGACGCGTTGCGTAGCCCTCTGGCACTCAAAGGGTTAAAACTTTGCTTTAATGATCTATAATATTAAGTTAATACCAGAACCAAAACTAAATTACATTGGAAAAAAAATAATCTCTTCTGTAACAATAACCAGCAATCAGTGTTAGATAATTAAGTATTGCAACTTAAATACTCGATGTAATAATATGTAATTAAATGAAATTTACTCATATTATCGCCCAGAGGAAACGTTTTGTAATTAGAGTGTCTCAAACTGAAAACAAATTCATTTCTTGCATGCACCGCTAAGAAAACAGAGACACACATAGGGAACTTTCTCTGAAAAAACACACACAAACAAGCACTTGCACACATACACAAATACATATAGACCCATACAAACACACATACACACATATATAAACACATACACACGTGCACACAAACACACCATATACACACAAACACACACATACACCTGCACACATATACAAATACATATATCTGCATGTGCACACACACATATAAACACATACATTCTCTCTTACAAACACACCATATACACACAAACACACATAAACACACATATAAACACATACACCCACTCACTCAAACGCACATACACACACAAACACAAATATGTATTCAGAGATACACACACATGAATGCACATACAATAGCAAACGTACAATTGTATATATACAATTGTACACATTCATGAACATACATGAGCAGGCTTACACATAAGCAGAGATGCACATACACTCACACATGCACACACACATACACACACACGCAATCATATACACACATGCAATGCAAACACACTAAACACAATCACACACACATATAAACACCCACAGACAAGCACAATTGTACACAAATACGCACACACCCACAATAATGTACATACAAACAAATACACTACACACAATTGTGCACTCATATAAAAAAACACAGGCTAATGCAGATGTGCACAAACATACACAATCATGTACAGATATACAAACACACACAAACACACACACACATACATGCACATACACATATACACACTCCTATCAGGCTCTGCATTTGCATTTTTTGAGTGATGGGGTTAAATGAGACTTTAAAGAATAAAAAAAAGATAATTCTTTCCCAGAATCCTCTTGTTCTTCATTATAAGAGCTGGTAATGTGGGACCATGTCAGCAGAGGCTATGCTTCAACTTGAATATTAATGACTTTCTTTTCAGCCCACGGAGAGTTCAAAGGTCAGCAGTGCCGATCTCCATCTGCAAGTGTGGCTAGTTATCAAGAGATCGATAGACACCCAAGCCCACATCATCGCTCTATGATGTCTCAGTGAGGCCAATAAGCCCTTGTCTGTCTATGTGACACAGTGTGCAAATCTAAAGTCTAATTAAAATATAAAGCATCTGCATCCATGCTCTTTTGTGCCCTGCGTGTATCTTTTCTACATAAAGGTATTTAATTTTAACCCTTTGAATGCAAGATGGTTGAGCAGCGCATTACTAAACAATGCATTGCTCACCCATCTGACACTCATAGGGTTAAATGAGAAATATTTCATATTGTCATAGAACTCTAGTTTAAAAAAAATTACTTTTTTAAAACCTCGGTGACTAACAACTAATTTCTGGCATTTTATATTTGCATCTATTTTCCTTTAAAGGGAGAGTCTTATATTATTATTCTATTATAAGGTCTATTCTTCGGAGTGAAACAAAGAAATGCCCATTTCTAAGAGATGTTTTATTTAAAAGTTATGGCAGCTCAAACCTAATTTTTTTTGGTGCAATTTCTCAATGGCCTAAAGTGTTACAGTGGCCTTCTGTTACACCATCCTATAGATATTTATGGCCAACTGAGCAGAGCTGTCCTTAGGATAGTGTAGCAACAGCGCCACTGTACCATTTCAGGCCATTGAGATATTGCATCCAAAAAAAAAAAAAATCTGAGCCAATAACTTTATAACAAAATACATCTCAATAGTGGGAGTTCCCTTGTTTTACTTAGCAGGATAAACCCTACAATATATATTTTACATATTAAGTGTTGCTATACCTTTAAAGGGAAATATCTATTTGTATGTATATTTTAAAATATGTTATGAAAATCATGAAAAACATGCAAATATCTGTAGCAAGTATTTTTTTCCAGTACTTCATATTTTGAAAATTTTTTTTGTCCATATTTGCTTACATAAAACATACACCCTCATTACTTTATACATTCCAAAGAACATGTCTCCTCTCCACCCTACATGAAAGTCTATGTGTCAGGCTCTGACACATAACAATGAATTTTAACATAGATTCTGACTGTCAGAATGTTACAGTTGTAAAGTGTGGCTGCAGTTAGCAACAACAGGAAGTTGAAATTGCATTAAATGCTAGAAGTCATGAAATGGCAGCTCTAAATTTAACATACAAAGGTTATTTTTATAGCATTATACTTGAAGTGTTGATTTTCAAAATTGTGTATATTTTAGGATAGCAATTTTTAATTTAAAACAATAGTTTATTGCATTTTAAGCTTTAGTTATTTGGCAGGCTATGCAGATTAGATAGCAATGGTTGGAATGCTGGCTATATACTAACATTCCATACTGTACTCCCTCCAGTCTGACACTACCCGACAGTAAGATATTAACATTCCATACTGCTCCCCCTCCAATCTGACACTGCCCGACAATAAGATATTAACATTCCATACTGCTCTCCCTCCAATCTGACACTGCCCGACAATAAGATATTAACATTCTATTCTGCTCTCCTCTCATCTTCCACTCTCTGCTGACCAATGACACCTGATTCCATAAAATGACAAATTAAAAATCATGTACATTTTGTCAAGATGGATGTTCCTGCTAAGGTTAGAATATGGGTGGGTGACAGTTCTGCTTTAAATGAATAGTAATACTTTTTTTTATATATATATGTGGTAGTGTTTATCCTCCCCCCGAGTAAAACAACATTACTCTCACTGCTGAAATATGTTTATTCAAAAGTAATTATAACTCAAACTTGAAAAAATTTAGGTGCAGTAGCACAGTTACCTGATATTGTATAGTGGTGCTGTTGCTACACCATCCTATGGAGATTTATGGTCAATTGACCAGAGGGAATAGCAACAGCGCCTCTGTACAATTTCAGGACACTAAGATACTGCAAAAAACTGTAAAAAACATGTTTGAGCTGCAATAACGTTTGAATAAAACACCTTTCCGCAGTTGTAGTACTCTTGTTTTACTCAGGGGGTAAACCCTAAAACATATTTTTTTCATATTTTCAGTATTACTATTCCTTTAAATTACATATATATAAAATATATAAAGAATATTTTTGTAACACAGATTGATTACTTTATTTGGGAAACAGAATAACAGCTTATAAGGTGTTAGGTTCCCATTCACTGCCCAAAGGTTTTACATCTTGTGCTAAATCCCATTAAGTGGAACTGCCAATTTGTAACAAATAGGCGATTTTGAAAGCGTTTTTGCATTCACTTTACTTACGTTGGCCATTTTTAAACAATTGCTTGAGATAGCTTTATATTTTTGCCAGTTTAAGCACAGCCATGAGCCAGACACTAACATTACATACTGCTTCACATTCCAACTGTCGCTCCCTGCTGACCAGTATTAGCTAATTTGCATGAACAAATAAATATATAAAGCTAAATATCTTATAAACTATTTATTGAAATAAAACAGGATTAACACAAACATATCTGATTTTGAAAGCTCTGTCAAAACCACTTATTTGTTATGCTTCAAGCACCTCTTAAAGGTCAACTATCATGTGACAGCTGGCCACTTGGCAGATCTGCTCCTCTGGGATGCAGGTCTGCATTACAAGCCCTGGCAGATCCACGGGACAATGAGGCTAAGAGAAAGGAACTTTTTTGTTCTCCTGCTGATGATGCCATACACATAATACAGAGAGAATTTAAGTCTTGCAGTCCTAATTATGAAGGCCATGATCACAGCTCCCACATACTGATTTGGATGGGTTTTCAAACCTGACCCCCACAGTCTATTGAGCTGTTCGGGACACCAGGGAGCCACAGACTTCATAAGTGTGGTCAGACCCCCCCCCCCCCTTGCCTACAAAATGAGTAAGTTGCTGCCCCTCCACTTCCACAGTGACTTATAGAAGCCACTTTGAGGCTGTTCAGCCTAGGTCAGTCTCCAGCACAAACAGACTTACTTATGTGATAGTTGTTCGTTAACATCTTGAATGCTAGAAACATTTCCAAACCATTGTAGAGTGATGTACTGGAAATATCTCTAGCATCCAATGGGGTTGAAATATCAGTAAATGTGTGATAATGATAAAATAATTAAAAGGTGATACCATGTTAATCAAAGAAATAGCAGGAGACTGGGAGAGTAAAATCGATACTTTTATTGGCTAACTGAGAAGCTCTAGGATGCAAGCTTTCAACACACACATATATGCCTGAAGACCAGACCTAAAGTGTCTTGAAAGCTTGCATCCTAGTGTTGCTCAGTTAGCCGATAAAAGTATAATTTTTAGTCTCTTAGTCTCGAAATAAAATAAGGACAGTCTGTCTGGAATCCATGTTGCTCCTGTGTTTCCCTTGAATTTGTTCTGGGGGCGGAGGGGGGAAGAGTAGCTAGGTTAAGGTTGTGTCATTTCTCAGTTATCAGCTATGAAAAAGTGTCATAAGGATTTCAATTCTGTGGTCTTGACTCCTTTTGGACTGATTTATGGAGCACTTATGTCATAAAACTATCTCTCATTCTGTAGACAAGGCAGCAAATGAATTATATATCATGATAGGGAAACCTACTTAAGAAGATAACCTGAATTCACAAGTCATCATCAGCAGTCATCAGGACTTTTTGTGGCCTGGGTATTTTATTGCTGAATGCTGTAACGTGATTAAACTAAAAAGCTTCTCTTGCAGACTGTTCCCCCGTGTTCAATGTCTTATTGAGAGGAAACCTATCTAATGAAATGAGGTCACCGTACACTAATGGCTCTCACACGTTAACCTTTTTAATCAGAGGAATGTACAAAGTAATGCAAAGCAGCGAGTTTCACATGCCCTTTGTTCCTTTAAAGGGTTAACATCAGTTTAGGAATCAACAACCCAAAATTTTGTGCATCACCTAGAACAGAACTTTCTAACTATTGGGGCGCTACAGCCATGAGCTGGTTGGGGATGATGGGAGCTGTAGTTCGCAAAATTATGGAGAGTAAAAGATTGCTTACTCAGTGCTAGAACATATTAGAGTTTATATGCAGATGAAAACATTGGTAAAAGTGATAACACCTGTTCATTTTGACTTTACATATTCTGCAAGTGTTTAATAAAGTCAAACTAACTATACTTTTTTTTTCACCTTTGTGCATTTATTTATTTTATACTTTTCTGGCAGTGAGTCCCCAGCCAGAGAGCTTTCTGTGAGGGACTGTGAGATCTGGGATAAGGACACAATAATAAAAAAAAAGATACAATGTAAGAACATTGTGATTGAAGGTAGAAAATCCTACTGACTACTAAAAGGATAGTGTTACATTATATCATTAGATCTGTTTTCACAGTTGGTGACAAGAAAGCTCCATGGAAACAGAGGTCCAGGGAGCTCTCTTTCAGGGTTAAAAGATTTAAAAAAAATAGCTGAAAATAGAAAAAAATACTAAAAATCTGACTTTTTATATTATCACTCTAACCAAGAGCTGGGCAACATAGGGGCCATGGGCCGATAGGACCTGTCTTTCATGTCTAGCTAGCTGCTAGACTTGGCAGCAGTCCTACTACATAAAGATATATCAATTTCATTTTAGGCTTTCTCTGCAGAAAAAAGAAGCGTTTTATGAAAACACTAATACAATGTATCATTCTAGCACCATGGACAAGGCCAGAATTGATACACTGCCTGTACAGTAGCACAGCTGGTAATGTAGTGTGAGCTCAAAGAAGCAGAAGGACAACTAGCCATAACTGTCATTTTTACTCAACTATTAACTCATATACAAAGAACATTATGTATTAATGCAAAGTGGAGTCATTCTAGTGAACCACAGGGGATGAATAAAGCTTCCATATTATTGCAACTAGTCTTTTAAACCCTTGAATAGTAGAGAGGACTCTAAACCATTGTGAAGCAATCTGCCTTCATTCAGTCTGAAAGTGACAGATCTTCACCACACTTTCAGTTGTTGCCCACCCTACAAGGCTATGATCTCTGGACATCTTCGCTCAGCCTACAAGAGTAGGATAGGGTTCCTTGACTTGCTTTCCTATAGTTTGGCCTGCTTGCTCTTTGACAGTTCCGGACTTTAGCTTGCTTTCTCCTTGGTTCCATCGTGACTGGTCTGTCTATTCTGATTTGGCCCTAAATCAGGTGGGGTCAAATATCTGGCCTTGAAGACAAGACCTTTATTCATGCTATGGCCATAGCAAAGACACTCCAGAGACCGGAAGCGATCCCTAGCTTCACATTCTATTCTAAACACATGTCACTATCATAATCAGTAGGGAAGATGTTGCTGGTAAGCAGTTGTCTCTTAATTGTTAGTCTCTCTGCATTGAGGGTCCAAGAAACATACCGGTTACACTCTGAAAATAAGTAATGATTTTCTACATATGTTAGCATGAAGCATACCTCCCAAGTGTTCCTCTTTAGGAGGGACAGTCCCTCTTTGAGACCCAAATTAATCTATCACATTGCTCCACAGCAATGAAATTCACATAATTGTTTAGTTAATCTTCAGTATATGTGTTTGTAAATTAATCTATGTAAATAAACTACTTTGGTCTTGCACTAAATCATTTATTCAGTTACACAAAGAGGTGTCAGTAGGTGACAAAGTAACCTAAAAATTCCCCGCCCACCAACCACACCCCTAAAAACACCACCTAAAACACAAGTGTCCCTTTTTGGCCATTTGAAATGTTGGGAGGTATGATGAAGTATGGGGTATTTAAATGTATATAACCCCATTTTTAGGTGTTAGCTTTCCTTTAAATCAATAGGAATTGTTTGATCCAAATTATTTATATTCTCTACATCAACCTTATAGAGAGCCACTTACTCTAATACATGTAGTTCCCCTGTAACTGACTATAAATGATAAAATGACACTTTCTACACCTGTATAAGTTACTCTCATACAGAACAAATTCTATTTATTGTTCAGTAGGATCTAGAGTTTTGTATTCAATGTCTCCTCATTTAGCTCATTCCCTGTGATACACATAAACTGGGCTCTGATATAAATTTTGTATACAGATACAATTTGGATTTTAACTTTGTATGACGGTGTAGATTTTAACTTCTGTGAAGGTTAATGCTTCATTTCAACATCAATGTAACATCATTTTTTAAAAAAACAGGAAAAGTAGTGGCGTCTCTCCTCATCTCTATGTCTTTTTTTTGTCTCATCAAAGTCACCAGAGACAGTAAAGTTATACAGTAGATAAAATCCCTAAGGTATTATCAGTGGTGACCTGCAGGCGTTAAACTCCTCAGTAAGAGATGGGATTTCATTACAAGCAAACTGCTTGCTTGTTACTGCAAAGCCTGGTGACAGTTCTAAGATCTAAAGTCTTCTATTTATCTACCCGGGAAGACTGGAGAGGACTAGAGACAAGGCTTTCTTCTAATGACCTAAAAGTGACCCCTTGATTTCATTTCGAGACTCTCCAGAGTTGATTTTGAAATGAAAAGTGAGTCACTCATCTCTCTATGTGATCTCAATATCATAATATGACCTAATGGCCTGGCTTTAAATTTCTATTCAGACCTGAAGGCAAAATGTCCACAAAAGTTTAATACTTGTCTACTTCAGATAAGTCCATGTTATTGTTTCATCTGCTGTACAGGGGATATAATCTCATTTTAGCTGCCACCATCACCAAGTCAATAAATACCTTCTATATTCCTTGGAGACATTGCAGTATAATGCACTGAATATCTCTCTGGAGACCACACATTTTCATATGGTTTTGACATGTCATATTGGTAGAACAAACATCCAATAAGGTGCGTGTTTGGTTTTTAAGGGTTCTTTAAAGTAAGGACTGTAAAATTGTGGTATTCTTTAATTAAGGATGTGCTGAAAGCAGATACAATGAAAACATTTAAGAGAGGATTAGACACATTTCTACCACAAGGTGATATACTGGGTTATAGTTCTTGTTTGTAGATAACATAGTTTGTCACCTGGGTACATGTCTAAAGCCTGGAAAGTGGCTAGAGTTGCGCCAATCAACAAAAGTACGGATCAAAATGTAGTATCAAATTACAGACCAATATCCTTACTCCCCCACATTATCTAAAGTCCTAGAAAGATATGTTCACATGCAACCCTATGTGTTGCCAGCTGCCTATCTTTTTCACCCAGCTTCAATCAGGATTTCGTATAAATCACTCAACAGTCATGGCCCTCCAGAATGTATGCAGTGACATCCAGAATGGCATGGAAAATTTTGAAATTACTGGAGCTATTCTCCTTGATTTTGAAAAGCCTTTGATACAGTACACCAGGGCTTAAAATGTGAAGTCCTTTGCTACTAGCCAGACCTGAAAATGTACTCGCCACTGCAAGACATAACATACCCACCAGGGCTGAATTTCTACTGCCAGGGCTGAATTTTCACTCGCCATTGGTTAGTGGCAAGTGGAAATTTTGAGCCTTGCAGTAGACCATAATATTTGGGTAAGTAAGCTCAAAAGTCCAGGATTGGGTAATCACTCCTGAACTGGTTCTGATCCTACACTATATGTGTCTATTGCTGGAAATATTTCCCTTCTGCTCAAAGTAACAAGTACGGTTCCCCAAGGCCCCATTCTTGTCTATCTTGTATTTGCACTGTTTATAAATGATCTGCCCATGGTATGCAAAGCGTCTTCTGTGCACATATATGCATATGGCGCTATAATCCACACTAAAAATACAAATGTATCACAACCTGAGGCAGTATTACAGGATGATTTCTCTGAAGCTGAAAGATGGATAAGTAAAAAAAAAAAAATTCTTAAGTACAGACACAATGGTCATAATGGTATCTGATACAAAGCACAAACTACTTAAAGCGGAACTACCACCCTATATAAAGTCGCCCTCCAATAATTAAGCATATGGCAACTAGTTTCTTAAAGGGATAGTAATACTTCGTTTTAACGTTATTTTATTTTGTAGGCATTAAAAAAACATGAAGAATGATATAAGTCTTATCTCTCAAACCTTTATGGTTTAAGAGATATTCACAAGCAAAGTATCCCCCCCTGTTCAACCAGATCAGAAGGGAGGTGCCCAGGTAGACTGCAGAGAGGGACAATCTTCAATTAAGATAAGGGAAAAAACTGAAAAACTTGTCAAGGGGAGAAGGGCTTTCATTGTTTTCATACAAAGAAAATTGTCCCCTTCTGTTATCTATCTGGTCATACAACCAGATTCACATCTGAGAAGAGATGGCTTACACTAGGAAAAAGGGGCGGGAGAGGGAAACTTTGCTTGTGAATATCTCTTAAACCATAAAGGTTTGAGAGATAAGACTTATATCATTCTTCATGTTTTTTTAATGCCTACAAAATAAAATAAAGTTAAAACGAAGTATTACTATCCATTTAATAATGCTATTATCTCACACAAGTAGCCGGTTCTGAAAAAATCCTTCTTCTTCTTCGGTGACCAGAAGCCAGGCTTGCACTCAGACATCTTGTCTTAGAGCAATCTGAGCGCCTGCTGTGTCCATCCCGGTCTCTTGTACGAGGCATTGCTCTAGGCTTTAAAGGAGCAATAAACTTTTTTATGAAAAAATATATATTGTAGGGATTTTCCTATTGAGTAAGATAAGGGTACTCCCACTGCTGAGAGATTTATATTTCCAGAGTTATTACAGTTTAAACCCGTTTTTTTTACATTACAGTGCCATCTAGTGGTCAGATTTAGATTCTAATGGAGAGGAAAGTCAGAGACATACAGTTCTCCATAGAATGTGATAGAAACTGCTGAGTCACTTCCTGTCAGTTAGAACTATCAGGAAGTAAACACAGTAAATTCACTTCCTGATTATTTAAACTGTTATAAATTTTGAATAAAAACATCTGACAGCTGTGGGAGTGACCTTGTTTTATTCAGCAGGAAATGCTCTATAAAATATATGTTTTCATAAATAAAACTTTACTGCTCCTTTAAACTCTGCAATACCCATTTAAGCATTGAAACAATGTCTAATCGTAACTTGGCTCCAACAAATATCCAAAAATGAACATCCAAATCTATCCTTAAATAGGTGCTCTCTTTAGAAACAAATCTAGTGTAAGTCTCCTTATAAGTAAACATATTGTTCAATGGATGCTAATGCCAGTCAGACTATGGAGAAGGAGTATATGATTCTGGACCACAAATCCATCTCGATGAACTCAGCACTGTATAATTCATTATGTTGCTCTGTCCTCCAATGTAATTACACAGCCCATCATTGTGATATGTTTAAAAAACTAAGATGACTAACAGTAGAATCTAAACTTATCTTTCACCTTACTTGCCTAGTTTATAACCCCTTCACTAGGAATCTACCTCACTCCAGCTCTCCATACTAACTATAACCTCCGCTGCACTACTAACTACTCACTGACTATCCAACACTACAAGAAAGAAGCCAATCAATCTGCCGTCTCTTTTGGTGCTCTAAACGACTTGAATAACCTACCTGAAAAAATCTGTCTTCTCCCAGCCTGAAATTCCAATTACTTTCTTGCATCTAAAAGCATGTAACTGTACATGATTTTTTGTGCTTGTTTATGTGTATATATATGTGATTATATTGCTTCTCTATTTTGTGTAAACACGTAACTTCTTACTGTAAAGTCTCTTTTGAAAAAAATTGAAATCTCAAAGTATTCTTCCTGGTAAAACATTTTCTAAATTAATAAATAGGAAGCTCTGGAAAACAGAATAACAGCCATCTTGTTTTCTTGTTTTCTGGAGTATTCTGTGGCAAAGGTTAAACTTAAAGGGATAGTAATGTTTTATAATAAAAGCAGCTCTAATTAATCATCATAGTATTTGGACTTTGGAGAGTGTTATTTCAATTGAGTTGTAGTTCAAGAGTAATTCAATGACAAAGTATCCCCCTCCCGCCCCTTTTACTGATGTAACACTGCTCAGCCAGATCAGAAGGGAGGTGCCCAGGTAGATTGCAGAGAGGGACAATCTTCAATTAAGATAAGGGAAAAACCTGAAAAACTTGTCAAGGGGGGCAGGGCTTTCATTGTTCTCACAGTAAGAAGATTGTCCCCTGCTGTTATCTGTCTGGTCTATGGACAGCATTCCACATCTGAGAAGATATAGCTTCCACTAGGTAAAAGGGGCGGGAGGGGAAACTTTGCTTGTGAATATCTCTCAAACCATAAAGGTTTGAAAGATAAGACTTACATTGTTCTTCATGTTTTTTTTAATGCCTACAAAATAAAATAAAGATAAAACAAAGTATTACTATCCCGTTAACTGACGTTTTTTTTCCACCCTAATTTACTTATTTAGAAAATGTTTTCAAAACTGTACACTAGTCCTTTCTAACATGCAATGTACACTTTAAGTTATTTTCAAGTCAAATAATGTCTTCTCTTTTGTGTTTGTTTGGGAGTTTATTTATTTTAAATCCCAGCAATAAAATACAATTTTGTGTCTACTTTTAACCTATTTAAATGATCATTTTATTGCAACATTTCTAGATGCCAAACGTGCAAGAAATGCCGATAGAATGATTTATAATGTTCTGTCACAGAAGTCATCAAAATACCTAATTTGTTGCTAAGCAATGCATTTCAAAATTGAAAATACAACTCAAAGCAATATGCTATAGGCTATTAATACTTTGGAAACATTCATAGTCTGAAACTCAAAACTCACCAAAGTTTCCTTAGGGCACCATCTATGACAAGAGCAACCTTTGCAAAATGAACTCAGACTTTATAATAATAAGCCTCCGCACCTTACTATAAATCCTATTGGCCCCTTTGAATTTCTCCTTATGCCTTTGCACCCCCAGAGAGCACATGTAAGACTAGATTTCAGGCCACAGAAAACAGAGAATTTTTACATACGCTATCACTGAGTGCAGGGGATATAATTGTACATTTTTAGGAGTAAGTGCTATTTTAAAGGAGCAGTAAACTTTTTTTATGAAAAAATATATATTGTAGGGATTTTCCTATTGAGTAAAATAAGGGTACTCCCACTGCCGAGAGATTTATATTTCCAGAGTTATTACAGTTTAAACCCATGTTTTTTTACATTAGCAGTGCCCTCTAGTGGTCAAATTCTAATTAGATTTTCTGTTAGATTCTAATGGAGAGGAAAGTCAGAAAAGTCAGAGACATACAGTTCTCCATAGAATGTGATAGAAACTGCCTGTCACTTCCTGTCAGTTAGAACTATCAGGAAGCAGACACAGTAAATTCACTTCCTGTCAGTTATAACTATCAGGAAGTAAACACAGTAAATTCACTTCCTGATTATTTAAACTGCTATACATTTTGAAGAAAACATCTGGCAGCGATGGGAGTGACCTTGTTTTATTCAGCAGGAAAAGTTCTATAAAATATCTGTTTTCATAAAAAAAAGTTTACTGCTCCTTTAACCCTTTGAGTGCCAGAGTGATACAGAATGCATTGCAAAGCAGTGCATTCCGTACCCCTCTGGCGCTCAAAGGGTTAAAGGGATAGTAACACTTCGTTTTAACTTTATTTTATTTTGTAGGCATTAAAAAAACATGAAGAATGATATAAGTCTTATCGCTCAAACCTTTATGGTTTATGAGATATTCACAAGCAAAGTTCCCCTCCCCGCCCCTTTTACCTAGTGTAAACAATCTCTTCTCAGATGTGAGTCTGGTTGTATGACAGTACAGATAACAGAAGGGGACAATTTTCTTTGTATGAAAACAATGAAAGCCCTTCCCCCCTTGATAAGTTTTTCAGCTTTTTCCATTATCTTAATTGAAGATTGTCCCTCTCTGCAGTCTACCTGGGCATCTCCCTTCTGATTTGGTTGAACAGGGGGGGGATACTTTGTTTGTGAATATCTCTTAAACCATAAAGGTTTCAGAGATAAGACTTATATCATTCTTCATGTTTTTTTAATGCCTACAAAATAAAATAAAGTTAAAATGAAGTATTACTATCCCTTTAAGCACAAAGCTTGCTTACAATAGTTGGCTTGATTTTATCTAAGGTTATTTACCATAATTTCCAGCTGACAAGAAGCCATCATTGCTCTGGTGCTTAATAATTTAAGGCACTGAGTGCAGGAAGATCACATAATGACATTCACGTGTTAGGGAATATGCTGTAAGAGAACAGTGTTATCTGAAGGACTGAAGACATATAATTCATAACTAGAATATAATTATTTATGTCTACCTATAAATCAAAGCATGGGAGAGGATACTGACCTGTTAATCTGCCTCCGGGATGTGATAAACCTGCGCATTTTAATTACGGGATGGAACTGTTAATCTTGTGTCATTGAATTGAATGATAGCACATCCATGCTTTGAATTGATTGGTCTGATGACAAATATTAACAGCCTACAACAGACCTTGGACGGGCAATCTTTCATTCTTGAGCTGTTATTGGGCTGCGCGCAAACTTCCATCATCACCAACTTTAATTGTTATAAAATGCTCTTAAATATGAGGGCACTTAGAGATTTTAACAGTATTGCTGACATAAACATCATTTTCCTTAGTTTGCTTTGGGGCAGGTATAAAGGGCTTGCTGACATTAAAGTCTTAAAGGGATAGTAATATTTAAGTATTACTAATCCCTATAGCAAAGTACTAGTTAAAAAAAAGTATTGCCCCCAGTGTCATCTCTCAAACCTTTATGGTTTGAGAGATGAACACTTCTAAAGTTGCCCTCTCCCTCCCCCTTCCCCGTAGATCATCAGGCGGCTGTGCAGCAGAGCCGTGAGCGCATTAACTAAAAAAAAAAACTTTCACTAAAACGGTCATTTACATGTGCTTGCAAGCCAAGCACACGTAGAAGACCATTTCAGTGAAAGTTTTCTTTTTTAGTAACGCGATCCGGCTGTGCTGGAGAGCCACCTGAAAGTCGTGTGACTCTCTTCCTTTCAGTCAGCTAGAATGCTGACTACAGGGAAGGGGGAGGGAGAGGGCAGCTTTAGAAGCCTTCATCTCTCAAACCATAAAGGTTTGAGAGATGACACTGGGGGCAATACTTTTTTTAAGTAGTACTTTGCTATAGGGATTAGTAATACTTAATTATTACTATCCCTTTAACTAAGGTGCAGTACATCTACTGGTATGCACTTCCATGATGAAATGGTGTAGTGCATACCCTGAAGCACATCCACTATTGAAAAAATTCTAAAAGCAGTACAGCTTCTCTGACAGATTCTTACATTCACTCCACTATTTCCAAGTAGACTATTGGGTTTAACCCCTTAAGGACTGGCCGCGCACGCACGCGGCAGTCACTTAAGGACCAGGAACCATTTTTTTTTTTTTTTGCGAATCCAATTCCCGACTCCCCGAATGGCGTGTAACAACCCATATAACAACCCATGACGGTCCAGGACCATCATGGGTCCTTAAGGGGTTAATAGACCTGTCTCTGTACACAGTTGAAGTTTGAGTGTTATGAATGAACTCCCTCAAATCAGAAGATTGTTAGGAGGATTCAGTCATGCACTATTTAAAAATATCTCCTTTCTCCAATAATTTATCAGTGGATGACTCTTTATAATCATGCTATAAGCGAACAGTAATGCATACATGTTGAGATAAGCAAAAAATCTGGTACTGATTTTCCATATCGTTTCGATGAACCAGAAGAAATTCTGGTCTTAATCGATTCAGAACATAACACAGAGGGAGAGAGGAACTGGGAGAAGGCAGAAAAGTGGGAGAGAAATATGAAGAGCTGGTAGGAGAGGGGAAGCGCATGGGGAAAAAAGCAGGTAAAAAGCACAAGAATGTGGGCGAGTATGAGATAGGGTGACAACATGTCCTGGAATGCCCGGGACTGTCCCTTATTGGGGGTCTGTGTCCCGCTTCCCGGGTCACCCCCCACCGGGACAAAAAAGAGTCCCGGAACTGAGTAACATGCGCCAGTCCAGCCAGCCAATGAAATGTATTTGCTATTTGAGCCAGCCAATCAAGACCATATGGCAAATACATTTCATTGGCTGGCTGGACTGGTACATGCGAGACAGCTGGGGTGAAGCAGATATGCTGGTGCTGCAAGTGAGACCCGCGGCTGAGGCTCCCGCCGCTGCTGACCATCTTTCTGAGGCTGACACACTAGGAACTCATACTATGTCAGCCTCAGGAAGATGGTCAGTGCCAGCGGGAGCCTCAGCCGCGAGACTAGGGTGACCACATGTCCCGGAATGGCAGAATGGAAATGTGGTCACCCTAGTTTGAGAAGAGCACTCAGGAGTTCTGCTGACATAGGAAATTGTTGCAGGCCACTAAAACTTTTCCAGGTTGCTCAGACAAGTGACCCACACAGGAATCTGTTGTGATTGATGTCTGAAGGTAAGTGTACATCTTTTTTAACATCACATTATACTTTTTCTGCTATTTAATGGGCCAAAACTGCAAATGAAAAGAAAAAATGAAGTTGCCTTCTTCAACCTAATCCCAAATTTACTGAATTCTTCCACTCACTCCTACATGCATGGACCAGCCGTTCAGACAACAATGAAAGAAAATAGCAGTTTGAAAAATATGACTTAAACTCATAAATAATGTAATCCTAGATAGTTTTACCCTTTGAGTGCCAGAGGGGTACGCAATGCATTGCTTTGCCCCATTTAACTTAACCCTTTGAGTGCCAGAGGGGTACGGAATGCATTGCAAAGCAATGCGCTTCGTACCCCTCTGGCACTCAAAGTGTTAATGTAAATTAGATTTTTTTTTCTCCCTTATGGTGCAATTGGTTTGTTCCAGAATATCTCCTCCATTGTGTTGTTCAGAGCAATGTTTATTTAAATGTTTATTATATATTTTATCTCAATTCCCGTGTCTCTAAAATCAAAGAATGAAAATAAAATATCATAGGTAAATTAAAAAAATCGTAATCACTTTCAAAAATGTGTAAGATCGGGTAAACGCCGTCGAGTCACACTGTATCTGCCTAGTGTTATATTTTTTTTTAAGCTGATCTCATTTTGTTCTAATTTCATTATTTATTTTCTCCCCATTGTATATGAAAGCCATACTTGAAACAATACTTCAAATTATCTGCATGCTTTGATTTTGACAAAACTGTTGCCGGTTGAAATGTCTTGTTTTGTTCCCAGTCATAGCCATGCAAAATACCATTGATTACACTTCTACAACCTAGAGAAGTCTTTCACCTCAGCAAAGGATTCTGGGCAGTGAGAGGGAATAGACCATTCAAGATGAATGGCAGTGTTGGCTATATTCACTGTCAACATTTATACATATAATTAATACTGTTCTTCAGCATGCAAACTTGTTGTATTTTAGAGAGGTCTCCCATTCATTGTTTACCCTATAAACAACTGGTTCGTAAGTTGTTGAACAGTCAGACATATCTTTATATGTATTTTTGCATTAAATCTGTATATTCCAGTTTATAGTTATCTCTGCTCACGCCTGTCATCTCATACCACCCAACAGCAAACAACAGGCTTCCATAAACCTGGATGGATCATAAGCATACCTGGGGACTCTATGGATTGGCGCAGGTTTTGACAGTGTATTACCGGGTCTCTGGGGACAGCGGCTGATTCTCCGGACGTGAGGAGTCTCCTCTGAAACACTGCCCAATTCTCCTCCTTCCCACGCTGTTCCTCCCACTTCTCCTCCTCCCCCTCCTAGTTCCTCCCATGTCCCGCCCACTTTTGTGATGCACAAGGTAAGCCCTGACCACACTCGCGAGTAAGGCCCACCCCTTTTGCCACATTTTGCATCAATTATATCCTCCATCGGCACCAGAGGAGTCCAAAAGGGAAAGCTCCCGGTATCCCGGTACCCACTAGCAGTGCATTAAAATTAAGATCAAATACTAACAAATAAACCATATAGATCTAACTCTGCAGGCTCGGACTAGCCATTGGGCATACCGGGCATTTGCCCGGTGGGCCGGTCCAGGCGTTTAAAAAAAAAAATAAATAACAAAAGAACGCCCGCCACCGCTGCCGCCCCCCCCTCCCCATGGGCTGCTCAAAAAATAAAAATGGGCCGCTCAACCTTAAATGCCGGGCCTATTTTTTGTCCCAGTCCGGGCCTGTAACTCTGAGATGCATGGAGGCCACTTACCCATGTAAATAATTCTGTTAAACAAAATAAAATTCATTTTATTACTAGGGTACAGCTTCCCTTTAATATTCAGAGCCAGTGTATGATTCTACTGCAAGCCAACCCCTTACACATGCCCTGTGAGCAAGAAAATAACATTAGATTTGCAAATTGTTGTTTGGAAATTGGGCTAGAAAATTGATTCCAATTCGTGTTCTGCGGGAACGATACTCATACATTACCACCAATGTCTTTGAAAGTAGCCAGCTACAGACTGCAATAATGTTCCAATGGAATAAAAGAATAAAGATTTTCCTGACTGCTGCGTGAAAGACAGGCATCTAAGTAATTAATTCTATTAAAGGGATAGTAATGTTTTAAATTTATGTATATCACAGAGTCTTATTTATTATAAATTTAACAGTTTGCTCTATATTTAGTACCTTACTTTTACGTAGTTCTCAAGTTATTCAACATAGAAGGATCCCACTCCCCGCCGGTCTGGTCACGTCACTGCGGCAGCTCTGTCCGGACGGACGTATTGAGGGACAAACTTTAGTAATGAAGAGGGCAGGATTTCCCTTTGCTTATTGAAGATTGTCCCTCGCTACACTCCATCCCGACCAGAAAGAGATGCAGGAATGACGTGGTCAGAAGGGATGGGAGGGGGATCCTTCTATATTGAATAACTTGAGAACTACATAAAAGTAAGGTATTAATAGCGCAAACTATTAAATTTATAGTAAAGATATACTTAATTTAAAATATTACTATCCCTTTAAACATACTGTTAAAATTATATCTGATATATACTCCCCGTTATGCTTATTTTGCCTGGCAGCAAAATGTATATATAGCAATATATAAAAATATACATATATTATTTGCAAATTAGTCTCACTGCTACTTTCAAATCAAGCAAAATTATTTTATTGGTATACAGGAGGCAAATATAGTTTTTGATACCTTTTATTGGCTAACAAAGCAGATTTAGAATGCAAGCTTTCAAGACCTTAGGTCTCTTCCTGCTGCTGCTTAGTTAACCAATAAAAGGTATCAAAAACTATATTTGCCTCCTGTGTTTCTACAGCTAACATGGTACCAATTCTCGTTTATTGATATATTCTTCCAGTTAAGTCCACAGACGGCCATCAAATAAGCTACTGCAATTAGACATTAAAGTGTTAGTAACGTCTATATTTTATAAACGCTAATATTGCAGCTGTTATAAAATGAAACTAAACAACCCAAGTCCCATCTCTCAGACCTTTATGGCTTGAGAGATATAGGAGGCTAAAGTTCCCCTCTCCCTCCGCTTTCCCTGATGTCAGTTGTAAAGCTGACAGTAGGAGATTTGAGTCGGCTGACTCGAGGTGGCTCTTCAGCAGAGCTGAAATAGCAAGATGTAAAAAGAAATACTTAGTCGGAACGGTCCACAAAGTGTGCCTTGTTTGCAGGCACACTTTGTAGACCGTTCCAATGAAGTATTTCTTTTTACATTTTGCTATTTCGGCTCTGATGAAGAGCCGCTTGCTTGTCCCGGGACCAGGATATCCTGGCGTCGGCTTATAGCTGACATCAGGGAAAGCGGAGGGAGCGGGGAACTTTAGCCTCCTATATCTCTCAAACCATAAAGGTCTGAGAGATGGGACTGGGGTTGTTTAGTTTAATTCTATATAGCTGCAATATTAGCATTTATAAAATACAGACATTACTAATACTTTAATATGTGGTCAAAGGTTATGAAACAGATTTTGATTTCATCTCCAAGGATGTGATATTTGAGCACAAAGACTGTTTGAAGGATAGTAATGAAGAAAATAGAGAGGAGGTCCAGGAAGATAACATGAAAGATAACCCTTAGTGTGCCAGAAGTGCATTGCGAAGGATATGAACGGAGGAAGACTAGAGAGGCTCTCCAGGAAGATAAAATGAAAGTTAACCCTTTGAGTGTCAGAAAGGTGTCCAACGCATTGCTTCACAACACGTTGAACATCCTTCTGGCACTCAAAGGGTAAAAGTTGCCAAGTATGTGGCATTAGTGAATGAGAGAATAGTTGTTAACTCTCAAAGGGATCCGAGAGCCTTAGTAGTAATCAATAACCTTCTAGAGTCCTTGGTGTTTATGTGTATGAAAGTGATTAGCTAATTGTGTTAGGACTTCAAGTGAAGTGAGCAGAATGGAGACCAGACAATGGACTGCCGTAAAACGAACTGGATATTGGAAAAGACAGCAAACAAGTAATTTAAGGCCTTCTAGGAAATTGGAGGCCAAACAAAGAAAGACACAGACAGGGGGGAATCTTTAGGTCCTTAAAAGGCCAAGGCCCAATTGGATATACTAAACTGTGTATGCTATTGACATCTCCAAAGCTTTGAGAAGCTACCAAGTGCAATGAATGGCAGTTGGTACCAGCATCCAAGGGATGAAAAGAAAAGTGCCACTGCAAATGTGAGATTTCTGTGGGAAAAGCAAGTCTTATGGCTTGACTGGTGTAGGCAGATTTTTGTTTAACATTGTATCTACCACCCACCAAATTCAGGTGGAAGGGGGTTTCATTCACTTTTTTCCCCACCAGAACCTTTTCAGTTTGTGCTCCACATGTGCACCAAGCCTCAATAGCAAGCCAGTAAACCAACCTCATGCCGATGAGTTGCATTAACAGTGAAACGGCTGTCCGTGAGTGGCTCACTGGCTTTGCATCTCTTCCTGAGATGTGTCTTAAAGCTGTTGCTCAGCAAACACATACTCTAAAGAATCCATGTATAAAGTGGAATCTGAGACAAAAAGGTGATTCCTTGTTAAACATATTTGCATATGCCTACCCAGAATCCCTTGCAGTAGTAACACTGCAAATGTGAGATTTCTGTGGGAAAAGCAAGTCTTATGGCTTGACTGGTGTGTCAAATTTTTGTTTAACATTGTATCTACCACCCACAATGTAAAAAATAGAAACCTAGAATTTGCCAGTAGATAAGAACCATTTGGCCCATCTAGTCTGCCCATCTTCCTACTGTAAAAACATCAAACCTTATTTGGTTATTGGTCTTGTCTTATATTCAGGCCAGCCTTATGCCTATCCCATGCATGCTTACATTCCGTCTCTGTATTAACCTCTACCACTTCTGCTTGTAGGCTATTCCACTTATCTACCACCCTCTCTCATCTACCACTATTACAGCTCAAGAGAACAGCTATCTGTTTCAGTGTTTAAAGGAAAAAGAACACCTCTTAATTATAACTCCTGACCTTAGTATGGTCAGAAAATACCAATGACCCCAATTAATTTTGTCCTTGTTCAAGAGGTAATATTTTCAAACAGTCTTGGGTCATGTCCATGGAGGCGGACATGATAATTGATAGCAGGACTACAGGTAATCTTGCTTTGTGACTCTCTGGTCCTTGAAAAAAAATGCTAGCACCTATTATGTTAAATTCATGCACAGGACATCCAGACTGATTGGAGATACCACCTCTTGAACAAAGGCAAAATTCATATGGGCCATTAGGATTTTCTGTCCATGTACGGTAAATATTATTAGGAGGTGTTCTTCTTTATAGGGATAGTAACGCTTAATATATAGTCAAAATACAGGGCTTAAAATTTGAAGTCCTTTGCTACTAGCCAGACCTGAAAGGTTACTCGCAACTGCAAGCCAAAACATACCCCTCAGGGCTGAATTTCTACTCGCCAGGGATAAATTTTCACTCGCCATTGGCTAGTGGCGAGTGGAAATTTCGAGCCCTGGTCAAATATATTGTAGGGTTTATCCTACTCAGTATAACAAGGCCTGAAATTGTAGAGTGGAGCTGTTGCTACACCATCCTATACAGAATTCTGGTCAATTGACCATAAATCTCCATAGAATGGTGTAGCAACAGTGCCACTGCACAGGCCATTGAGATACTGCACCTAAAATAACTTCTCCGCAGTGGGATGACTCTTGTTGTACTCAGGATGATAACCCTTACAAAATAAATTGTACTATATATGAAGTGTTAAAATCCCTTTAAAGAGCTTTATGTAAATCCATAGGGACTAATAGAGCAGCTCCAAAGAATTCTGAGAGTTTTCTGAGCTAAGTGTATGTGAATATAGTTACCGGTATTTGTCTTGCTTTTGTGCTAATATTTTTTTTAAATGACACATACCACCATAACATAATAAAACTGACTACTCTTTGTTCCCAACTTCATAGCCTCAAAATGGATTTCCAAAAAAAATAAACTCTGCTTTGGTGCTCAGTGCAGAAAAGGCAAAATCTTCAACAATGAACTTTTTATAAACACACACTATATGTCAAAAGAACTCATCACCCTGTCCCACTTTCTGGCTGAGACTTTGAGATATATTTCATAACTGCTGTGACAGAACCGAGCGAAGGTTTCTGACATTTAAGTGACATTTCATACAAAGTAGAAGGCGGCTGTGGCGGTTCGATGCTACACGATATCACATTGAGAAAAAGTCTACTCTAGACCTTGGAAAGAATTGGGATGTAAAGAAAATGTTTTCCATATGCCTGGGGGCAGCGTTAGTTAACGGGACTCAATCATAGTTCTGGAACAGCTCAAAAACAAGAGACAATATGGACTTTAAAACAGCAATGTGCTTGCCAAAAAAAAACAAACACATCTTATCATCTTACAAAGTGTTTGTTTTCAACAGGGGGGGCTGATGTACCAAGTTAAAGAGATAGTAATACTTCGTTTTAACTTTATTTTTTTTTTTAGGCATTAAAAAAACATGAAGAACGATATCTTATCTCTCAAACCTTTATGGTTTAAGAGATATTCACAAGCAAAGTTTCCCCTCCCGCCCCTTTTTCCTAGTGTAAGCCATCTCTTCTGAGATGTGGAATCTGTTTGTAAGACCAGACAGATAACAGCAGGGGACAATCTTCTTCCTATGAAAACAATGAAAGCCCTGTCCCCCTTGACAAGCTTTTCAGGTTTTCCCCTTATCTTAATTGAAGATTGTCCCTCTCTGCAGTCTACCTGGGCACCTTCCTTTTGCTCTGTCTGAGCAGTGTTACATCAGTAAAAGGGGCGGAAGGGGGACACTTTTGTCATTGAATTACTCTTGAACTACAACTCTGACAGAATTGAAATAACACTCTCCAAAGTCCAAATACTATAATGATTAATTAGAGCTGCTTTTATTATGAAACATTACTATCCATTTAAGTGTTGAATTCTGCTGCAAAACAATGGCACAGTGGGGGACAAATAAAAAAATCAAGTTGACTTAAATGGACTTTTAACCCCTTGAAAAAATGCACTAGAGACCTTGCTAGCATTCAAAAAAGCTACATTTACCTCAGTAGAAATTTTGGAGAATTTGTATTTATTATCTATAGTGCATTTGTATTGGGAAATCATTGCCCCACGTTCACTTAGTGCATCTGTCTATGCATGTTTTTCAAAGGAGCAATAAGGTTCTATTGTATGCAACAATGTTTCTGGGAGATTTATCATACAAAAGTTAATACAACTCAAACCCTTTTTTTTTGTTCTGTCGTGGTTAAAAGACTGAACTGAACTGTTACTGTTCCTTTCACTTACTATGGAGAACTATAGTTTAAAAGGATAGTAATGTTTCATAATAAAAGCAGCTCTAATTAATCATCATAGCATTTGGACTACACTAGAGATACCCCAGAGCTTATAATTGAAAGAAAGTTGCACTAGAGATACCACAGAGCTTACAGTTTAAGTAAAACTACACTAGTGATACCACAGAGCTTACAGTTTAAGTAAAACTACACTAGTGATACCACAGAGCTTACAGTTTAAGTAAAACTACACTAGTGATACCATAGAGCTTACAGTTTAAGTAAAACTACACTAGTGATACCACAGAGCTTACAGTTTAAGTAAAACTACACTAGTGATACCACAGAGCTTACCGTTTAAATAAAACTACACTAGTGATACCACAGAGCTTACAATTTAAGTAAAACTACACTAGTGATACCATAGAGCTTACAGTTTAAGTAAAACTACACTAGTGATACAATAGAGCTTACAGTTTAAAGGGATAGTAATACTTCGTTTTAACTTTATTTTATTTTGAAGGCATTAAAAAAACATGAAGAATGATATAAGTCTTATCTCTCAATCCTTTATGGTTTATGAGATATTCACAAGCAAAGTTCCCCTCCCCGCCCCTTTTACCTAGTGTAAGCCATCTCTTCTCAGATGTGAATCTGGTTGTATGACAGGACAGATAACAGAAGGGGACAATTTTCTTTGTATGAAAACAATGAAAGCCCTTCCCCCCTTGACAAGTTTTTCAGCTTTTTCCCTTATCTTAATTGAAGATTGTCCCTCTCTGCAGTCTACCTGGGCACCTCCCTTCTGATCTGGTTGAACAGGGGGGGGATACTTTGTTTGTGAATATCTCTTAAACCATAAAGGTTTGAGAGATAAGACTTATATCATTCTTCATGTTTTTTAATGCCTACAAAATAAAATAAAGTTAAAACAAAGTATTACTATCCCTTTAAGTAAAACTACACTAGTGATACAATAGAGCTTACAAAGGAAATCTTTTATGCTTCTTGTGTATCTCCATTTCAGTTGTAAGCTCTGTAGTATCACTAGTGTAGCTCTATTTACAGCAGCAAGAAGGAGACTGAGTGAGACAGTGGCCCACCAGTCCAGACCTGTTACTGACCAAGGGGGCAATATCCTCTGCCCCCCAGGCCAGCCCTCCCCTGTCTGGACCTGTCTGTGACCAGTCCAGTAAGTCAGCATAACAGGGCAGCAGGAGGGAACTGCCTTCACAGGTTGCCAGTATTAAACTCTTTAAGATAGTGACGTGTTTGCGGTAGAATGAACTAAAGTAATCATATGCACTTGTACTCAAATATAACGAAACTGCACATACATGATTTTTACACTAAAGAAACTCCCCGGACTAATAAGGAAGGGGAGGCATGAAGAAGGGAAGGGTAGGAAATGAGGTAGGTTAGGGGGAGGGGTAGGAACTAGGGTAGTTGGGTAAGAGGAAGTGTAGGTAGTGTAGGGTGAGGAAGAGAGAAAGAAGTAAGCACCCGCCCACCCTCCCTTGGGCTGGAAGGCGGTGTGATAATTTACTGTTATTGGGATAATTAAGTTGATATGGGATAAAAGAAAGGATGATGGTTCCCTAGGGGGAGAAACAATTGACAAGTGGCCCCGGACTTTGTCGCGGGAGGTGACGTTACCCGTTGGAGCCGAGTGTGGAATGGCCCAACTGGGGTAATTGGTTAAATGGTTGGTTCGGAGTGATGGGAAGGAAAATGTTAAGCATGAGCCCGGTTGAATTGGCCATGCAAAGGAGGGGTTATGCTTGTGTTATAGGGTTAATAAAATTAAGAAACGTTTTATGTGAAATTGGTTTGAAAACAAAGGGTTTTAAGAAAGTGTAATGTATGGTATGTTTGGTTTAATAAACCGTCTGTTCATACCCAAGTTAGTGTCTGTGTTTTTATTGTAATGGACTATCCCCAGTTCTTCTTCATGTTTTAGCACCGAAAATGATCTGTTCTGGCTAAATCATGCGGTCACTACACTATATTCTATAAAAATCTGAAGAGCAGAGATGAGTAGTTCGTATCTCCACCCTAGGAATGGTGGGCTACAATTTCCATGATGGCAACTGTAGTTCAACAAGCAATGAAACACCAAAGTGTTCTTACTATTGCTACATATCATAATGTAAATCCTCTTGAGCATCATTTACTGTAGACATGTACAGGTTAGGCACGTCACATAAAAGACAAGAAAAACAAATATTTCTAACCAGTTCTCTAAATTAATTAGCCCTGTACATGGCCAACATTTCATCGTTACTCATGGGTTCATGCCATTTCTCGCTAAGAGAATATATATTTTAATGAGCCTTTTAACATGGCAGCAAAGCACAATTTATAATCACTGAAACAAGATGTCAGTGAGGTTCATTTCTTTATAAACACTAATGAATACACCAGAATTCCCTCTTGCTAATATATATAATAGAGTCTGTTTATATTGCGCTACATATGCTATTCAACAACCCGCCTACATGGCCTTACAATCCACATTTATATAAATGACGTTCAGGTTAGTCCAAACAAATTATCCTGGCAAGTTCAATAGAGAGCCATTTGGAAAAACCCTTTCTCTCTTGTACAATATTTACAATAAGCAGCATAATCTTTATTAAATTGAGGCTTTACGTGTCTTACCTTCATCAGAGTCACTTACTGCTAAGAATGAAAACTTGCTCTAGCATTGATCTCTGTGGACCCTATTAGTAACCCACTATGCGATCATGCTCCTATAATTACTCTTCTTGCTATAATAACTTCCAGCCTGAATGCTATTATTCAACGGTAATTAAAAAGCTAGATCCACCCTACAGTGCTTAATGCAGTAACTGTTCATTCTAACTGAAGTTATACGTGATGCTTTTTTCCTGTATCTCTAGGGGACATCATTAATAAAAGTAAAAATTTCTATCATATCTGTCAAATAGAGACATCTGTGAAGCAGTTTGTAGATATAACCAAGGGTATTTAAAATATTGCAGATAAAACATTGTGCAAGTAAACGGCACCTTAACCATATCGCCGTGATGAAAAGTACGACATGAGAATCTCAACCTGCATGAAAAGCATGAGATTCTCATGTCACCTCCGTAAATGTCGCTTCAGTCCGCATCCATTAGTGCCACCTATGCATATGTATATATCCTAACTAGTGTTGAGCGAGCGTGCTCGGCCGATGCTCGGATCGGCTCGAGCATCGCTCTGCTCGGCACATGGCGGTACTCGTCGAGTACCGCCATGTGCTCTCCCGCCATGTTCGGGTGGCGGGGATCTGTGCCGGAAGAGGCACAGATCCGAAGACGCTCCGCTGGACCACCAGGGACTGGAGGTACGGGGGCATTGCGGAGATGAAGGGGGCATTGCGGAGATGAAGGGGGACAGTGTGGAAGAGGGGCATAGACTCTATGCCCCTCTTCCACAATGTCCCCCTTCATCTCCGCTATGCCCGTCTTCCACAATGTCCCCCTTCATCTCCGCTATGCCCCTCTTCCACAATGTGCCCCTTCATCTCCGCTATGCCCCTCTTCCACAATGTCCCCCTTCATCTCCTCTATGGCATAGAGGAGATGAAGGGGGACATTGTGGAAGAGGGGCATAGCGGAGATGAAGGGGCACATTGTGGAAGAGGGGCACAGCGGAGATGAAGGGGGACATTGTGGAAGACGGGCATAGCGGAGATGAAGGGGGCATAGCGGAGATGAAGGGGGACATTGCGGAGATGAAGGGGGCATTTGGAGATGAAGGGGGCATAGCGGAGATGAAGGGGGGCATTGACCAGGCACCCTCCCCTCATCAGAGCAGGGGGTGCCTGGTGTAATGCTCGTGTCGCCCCATGCAGTTCAATGGGGCTCGGGTGCTCGGCCGAGCACTCGAGCCTCAGGGGGTGCTCGGTCAGAGCACCCGAGCATCGGGGTGCTCGCTCAACACTAATCCTAACCCCAACAACAGCCCTTGCAAGTGATGGGATACCATGTAGGTATTTTAAGGTAGTTTAAGTCCAAACTGAAGATCTAATGCTGAGCTTCCCTAATCACATGTAAACAACTTAGATGCCCCGGGACACCTTACCTTAATTGCCCAGAGGAGTGTATGTCCAGGCTTTTTGTGTAAGGCAAGATTCTCATGTCGCCCTTTTCATCACGGCGACATGTTTAATGTAACACTTTCTTGCTCGGTTTTGTCTGCGATATTTTAAAAGAGAACCATAACCAAGGACAGGATATATTGCATAGCACGTATCATCAGAGTAGCATAAACGGTAAAATAATGGAAAAACAGAAAAGGAAGATCTATATGTTAAACAACAGAGATGGGATATACTAATATGATTCCATGATAAATTAGGAGACAAAATTGATTACTTGGAGCTGATTCCTCTGAAAAGCCTATGCACTAAGTAGTCTACACCAGAGGTTCTCAACCCGTGCCCTCAGTGGCCACTAACCTGCCAGGACTTAGGAATTTCCCTGCTAGACCACAAGTGTGTTGATCAGAGGCTCAGTCGTATTGATTAACTCACCTGTACTCTTATAAGGAAATTCTCAAATCCTGGTCTGTTAGTAGCCACTGAGGGAACGGGCTGAGAACCACTGGTCTACACTAAATTGTCTCTTCTTGAAGCATCGTGCACTGGGGGTTGGGGTATGAACATTTGGGTATTTTCGGGACATTTAATTTCTCCTCTCCTTGTTTTTTCTATGTACCAACAAGGCACTGACTGAATAATTTTCCTTCACATGCTATTGGGGTTGCAGTCAGGGTTACCTCACACATAATTGTGCAGTGGGTGAGCTAGTATGCAATAAAGTGATCTTACTGATAGAAGGAGGATAATTTTATGCCATCATATAAATGTAGAAAATTAGCTGTGCTGGCAGATTCCTACATTCCACCATAGAACCTTATAGGATCTGCATTTCCCTGCTATTTGATGTATCATTGATAAAAAGAAAAAAAAAATACAATTTGTTGGTGTTTATAATCAAATAATGATAAAAATAATTTGTGGTGTAGGTTTCCCTGCCTGGCATGCAAAGGTACATGCTATCAAATTGGAGAGGCAGAGACCTTTCATGTATCCACAGTGATAAACTCCCCACTTGAATTAACTGACTTTTAAACTAGTTTCAAAGGAAGTGGTTGGACAAAGAATGTCTCCACTTTTGACTTAGTACCTATGTCCCAAAGTGTTACATGTTTGATACCAGGAGAAAAAGAAGAGCCTATGCTGATAAGTAGATCAGTAAATAAAGTAAACTATGGATACAGTGCAATACTATATTGAAATAGATATGCTGGATTCTGTATAAAGTACATATACATAAGTCCACATGTTAAAGGGGATCTATCACCTATAAACAAGTTTGTCTTAATATGTAGTTTATATAGCAAATATTTGTTTATATCATTATTTGGTCGAAATCTATGCAATAAATATTGCCCACAGCTCTGTACCCACAGTCTATCACTCTTCCTCTTCTCCCTTCCCTCTATCCAACCTCCTCCGATGATGGCGGCTTTCTGCCTGTAAGCTAGAGTGCTCTCATTGGCAGAGATCAATATCTAGCCAATTAGAGATCTATATGTAGCCAATGAGAGAGCTCCAGCTTACAGAAAGAAAGCCTCTGTCATTGGAGGAGGCTGGATAGAGGGAGGGGAGGAGAGGCAGAGTGACAGACTGCGGTTACAAAGCCGTACTGCCGTCTGTCCGGAAGACGGACTCAGGGCAGTACCTATTGCTTAGATTTTGACCAAATAACAATATAAACAAAAAAAAGTATACAATATTACAAATATTTGTATATAATCTACATATTTACATATATTGTTACATATACTGATCATCATTTCAATCTGCGTGACAAAGGGAAAAGGGGTAAACTTTAAAATAAATTTACACAAAGAATACAGCCGTTCGCTATAAAAAAGTATAATGCATAATTGATCTTAACAGAATAGAAATATGTACAACAAAGTAGATCTCCGAGTCTTCTCTAGTGCAAACCTAATACTTTGCTCTATGTTTAATAACTTACTTTTCTGTAGTTCAAAATATATTCAATGTAGAAAGATCCCCCTCCCGCCCTTTCTGGCCGCCTCCCCTTGGAGCTGCAAGCTGGTCTCGGAACTGGACAGAAGCAGCGAGGGACAAACTTCAGTCAGTAAGTATAAGGAAAACATGCTGTCCTTGACGAAGGAGGACGGGATTCCCCTTTGCTTACTGAAGTTTGTGCCTCACCGCTCTCCATCTGGACCACAGTTGGAGGAAGTGTGATGTGGCCAGAAGGGGAGGGAGGGAAATCTTTCTACATTTAATATCTTTTGAACTACATAAAAGTTAAGTTATTAAACATAGAGCAATGTGTTACATTTACAATAGAGAAGACTCTAAGATCTACTTTATTGTACACATTACTATCCATTTAACTTCATATGCTGACATTACTATGTCTTTATATAAAGAGCTGCAGCTGCCTAGGATACAGTTCCCCGTTAAACCAGAATATAAAATTAAGTTCTTTGTTTGTTTGACAGTGCATGTGCTTGCTCTATTTGGGCAAATGCAGAAAAATATATTAATGTTTCCAGCTGGCTTTCCTACATTAATAGACAGAAAGTAATAACTCTACCCAATATTGCAGGCTACAGATCATTAACATTGTAATGTGCTAAGTAATCCTATTGATTGTACAACCAAAAGATATTAGATAGAGATGAACTGTTAAGTTAAAATGTAGCTATTTACATTATCTCTGGGTCAAAATTCAGCTCACACTGCCATTTGCCAACCTATATTTATATATAAAGAAAAAAAACAATTTAAAGAAAATAGCTTGACTCAACACACTAGAAAGTAACTTGTACAGGAGCCCTTCGGAACTTCTTTTGGGGCCCATATGTAAATTGTTTTTTTACCTGTACCATAAGTCTGACAGGTGTTTTGTGGCATCATTTCTGCATTTAAACAACACTTTCATTTTTAGTGGCAATGAAGTAGCTTGACCTTTTACTCTGGAAAATCTTCTGAATCAAAAAAGAGCAACACTGACAGCCAAATTCCATACTAATGGAATCTAGGTCAAGATTAGAGCATAAGTTCATATCTACTGTCAAATTCTTAGTTTGTATACATTGGAGAATATGTCTGCTGAATATGTTATAATCTTTCTGAGCAGCTGCGGCAGTACCATTGATCAGTGATTACACATTTTTTGGCAGAATATCCACTAACAATAAGGTGATCTGGTATTTTACTGACATGTATTAAAAGGGGTATTGACTCAAGGGAGGAAGATATTATTATGCCTCTTTACAGGTCCATGGTAAGACCCCACCTAGAATATGCTGTTCAATTCTGGGTGCCCTATCTGAAAAAGGACATTATGGAACTATAGAGAGTGCAGAGGAGGGCTACAAAACTAGTAAGGGGAATGGAAAGTTTTAGTTATGAAGAAAGGCTAGAAAAGTTAAATTTGTATACACTAGAGAAACGGCATCTTAGAGGGGATATGATAACACTATATAAATATGTTCAGGGCCCATACAAAAGGCTCTCCAAAGACATGTTCATTAACAGAACAGTACACAGGACAAGGGGCCACCCGCTTAGACTTGAGGAAAGGAGATTTAATCTACAACAGAGGAAGGGTTTCTTTACAGTAAGGACAATAAAGGTATGGAATTCACTGCCTGAGGAGGTGATGCTATTAAATACATTAGATGCCTTTAAAAAGGGCCTGTACACTTATTTAAAAGAGTATAACATTTAAGGCTATGTACATTAGTATTGGGATTAATATTTAATTAGGGCTAGTTGATCCAAGGAGAAATCTGATTGCCATTTGGAATCAAGAAAGAATTTTTCCTCCCATTCAGGGTAGAATTTGAAATTGCTATATTGTGTGTGTGTGTGGGGGGGGTGCCTTCTTTTGGATCAACAAGGGTAAACAGGAGTAGGAAAAGGGTTGAACTAGATGGACGCAAGTCTTTTTTCAACTTAAATTACTCTGTTACTATGTTCTTTAAAAAAAACACTCCTGAATACAATGTTATTAAATAGTTATTATCTTGACCATTCATGTTCTAAATGTAATATTAAAACAGACCTGTCAACCTAAAACTTAGTTTGTTTTACATCTAATGAAATTTTGTCTATATGTTGCACTGGTCATTATTCATTAAAATAATTCATTTTTGATAGCTTAATGTTTAAGTTTTTGTAGCAAAGTATGACACTTCATGCTAATTCCTTTCTTTTAGAAATCACCCCTGAGCAAGAGCAAACACTTTTGTTAAAAAGACAAGAAGCTCATTAGCCTCTGTATTTGAAAACTATGGGAAATAGATCAAATAAATATTTCAATTCGTTCTCAAGCGTCAACAGAAATTTGCAAATAGCGGCCAAATAGTAAGTTACATTTTGTGCCAGAGATTTTCATTATTGTTAATTCTTATTTATTTTATTACAGAGCAGAGCCTTATGACACCAGAATGGATTATTAACCCTTTGAGTGACAGAGTGGCATCCAAAACATTACGTTGTTATGCTTTGGTTACCTCACTGGCACTCATAGGGTTAATTGAGACACGATGGGCCACCTTCACAGCCAACTAAAATTAACGGTATTAAAGGTTTCACATTTAACATTTTTCTTCAGTGACGATATTCATTAATGAGATGAGTAAACATTAAAAATAATTAGTAAAAGCGTAAAAAACAGAACTTGTCTGTTTTATTAAATCAATACTTGTTTGACTGAATAATTAAAAAGATAACACTGTTTATCACGGCTATTACATATATCTGTTTATGACTGCTGGTACTCTAACCCTGTAAAATAGCTTGTGTGCTTTTGTGTAAGGTAACCCTTTGAGTGCCAGAAGGGTACACAACGCATTGCTTTGCAATGCTTTGTGTACCCATCTGGCACTCAAAGGGTTAATTTTCTATAAAATACAACTGTGTCACTTAATAAATCAGTACTTGCATCATTGTTGGAAATAAAATACAACATACTTGTCCTGAAAAACAATTATATTTTATAGATTCTAATTAACCCTTTTAGGGCCAATGTGTGTGCAACGCATTGCTTTGCAATGCTTTGCATACTCCCATTTTCCTTAAAGGGTTAAATTTAAAAACACAGGAAGTAATGCTTCAAGTTTCTTTGGACTAATTCAAATGAACACAAAGTTACTCCCCATTGCTGCAGATTCGGCTGATCACACGGGCAGCTTGCCATGAGTCATGTAGCCTCAATGCCGCTTGCTGGAGCTTCTTGCGTTCAATGCAGAATGCAGGACAGTCTTAGAATTGAAGTTCTCACAGGGCATTAACATTGGCTGAAGGCAGAAGGAACTGACAGCCCATTTCAGGAAGCGGGCGGCAGATGCAAGTGTGCCGCCCTCAGAGATCATGGGGACTTCTCATGGATGATGGTAAGGCATATTTTCAGATCCATTGAGCTGGGGAGCGGGAGGGAAGATGGGGGACTTATGTGGGACGCAATTAAGCTTTTTGGAGAGTGGATTGTGCTGGAGGGAGGGAGGGGGGGTATTTGCCAGCAATATACTTTTACATAAAAAAAACTCTCGGGTATAATACGCACCCCCCACTTCACATCAGGTGAAGAGGAGTAAAATTGTGCATATTATACTCAAGATTTCACAGTATATATATATATATATATATATATATATATATATATATATATATATATGTCTCTCTAAAGATAGCAATAGATAGATAGATAGATAGATAGATAGATAGATAGATAGATAGATAGAGAGATAGATAGATAGATAGATAGATAGATAGATAGATAGATAGATAGATAGATAGATAGAGAGATAGATAGATAGATAGATAGATAGATAGATAGATAGATAGATAGATAGATAGATAGATAGATAGATATTCCAGACCGGTGCGCTGGATGAAGTATTCCCACCTTTTGTTAAACAAATTATGAGCCATTTATTCATTGTGCGTATTATACCCGAGATTTTACGGTATATATATATATATATATATATATATATATATATATATATATATCTATACATATACATATGTCTCTCTAAAATTAGCAATAGATAGATAGATAGATAGATAGATAGATAGACAGACAGACAGACAGACAGACTGCTAGATAGATAGATAGATAGATAGATAGATAGATAGATAGATAGATAGATAGATAGATAGGTAGATAGATAGATAGATAGATAGATAGATAGATAGATAGATAGATAGATAGATAGATAGATATTCCAGACCGCTGCGCTGAATGAAGTGTTTCCACCTTTTGTTAAACACATTATGAGCCATTTATTCCTCTAAGTATAATTTCCCTATAAAAAGAAACATCAATAACACAGTAATATTTTTAGCATTCAAAAATTCAACATTTCCTTGTACCTGCAATAAATTACAATCCCTTGACTGAAATCCAGTTCTAAGTGGAGACCAATTCCTTAGTCATCTCCAGCTAACTGCTCATATTGTTCATACTGACTGTATTGCTGCTTATTTATTATAAAAAATATGCACAGCTTAAACCAAGAACTCATCCTAATTGGTGAGATCACGTATCTTCTGTGTCAGGAAGAATGGCAGACGTACTATTGATCGATCACTGCCAGCTGACAGAAAAATGTCATGACTGGGTAGCAACAGTTTCCTTATAATGAAGAAACACAATATACCAGAGCAAGGCTGGTGGAAATCAGACAAGTATACACATATCTGATTGCCAGCGGATTGTACCAGCTGGAACGGGCAATAAACCTGGTCTAATAAAGCAAAAGGGTCAAGTTTTGTGGTGACGGATTTGGCAGTGCAAACTTGTTAAAAGTGAAGGGAAACCTCATTTGCTCACAATTTCATAGGCTCTTTTTGGTACTCTATTGCAAATTGACTTCAGCAGATGAAATTGCATTTGGCTCCGCAGCTCACGTGAATAGAATTTAAACTGACATTCTTTAACCTGATCCTGGGTGGAATGCTAAGCAAAAAACAAGAAACAGGGATCTAGGAAATCAGTCATGAAAACGCCAAGGCAGAATTATGATGTGATCATTAGGAAAAAAATAATTATTTGTTGGGCATGCACTCAGAATGACAAACAGATTAAAAAAATGACCTGAGCATTAACAGCATTTTAGGCTATAGTTTTGTCTGTGAAGCAATGTAATGGAGATCGCTGTAGCTCGAAGGGTTAGGAACAAGGACATGATAAAATACAGCTTGCTCTTCTATCAAAAAACTGGTCTATGATTCACAGATAAGTAAATAATTTTAAATCTTCAAATATGCTAAGATACATAATATTGCAAGATTCATTAACCCAACTTCCTCCATTTATATATTTTTTGTTCATATTTGGCCATTTTGCAATTCAGTTACAGTCCAAAATGGCTACTTTTTATTGTTTTTTAAAGGGATAGTAAGACTTCGTTTTATCTTTATTTTATTTTGTAGGCATTAAAAAAACATGAAGAATAATATGTCTTATCTCTCAAACCTGTATGGTTTGAGAGATATTCACAAGCAAAGTTTCCCTTCCCATCCCTTTTACCTAGTTTAAGCAATGTCTTCTCAGATGTGGAATACAGTCCATAGACCAGACAGATAACCAAAGGGGACAATCTTCTTCCTATGAGAACAATGAAATCCCTGCCCCCCTTGACAAGCTTTTCAGGTTTTTCCTTTATCTTAATTGAAGATTGTCCCTCTCTGCAGTCTACCTGGGCACCTCCCTTCTGATCTGGCTGAGCAGTGTTACATCAGTAAAAGGGGCAGGAGAGGAATACTTTATCATTCAATTACTCTTGAACTACAACTCTGACAGAATTGAAATAACACTCTCCAAAGTCCAAATACTATGATGATTAATTAGAGCTGCTTTTATTATGAAACATTAGAATCCCTTTAAATTTATAATGAGTGTTTCCTTTTTTGGGGCCACAATGCATTTAGAAAAAAAAATGGCCATTGAATTAAAGTTAAATGCACCACGGCCATCTTTTTTCAGGACATATTTTGAATTATTGATTCAGCACAAAAAGTATAGGCCTACGGTAAGCAGCAACACTTTGATTATAGGAGCATCATGCAGTGCAACACAATGCAATGGCTCTACCAAATTGCACTAGAATCTCTGCATTGCGAGTAGACAAAAGTATTCTCTTGGAACAGTCTTGGCTATTGTTGACTCTTGGGAACAGATTATGATTGGCTTTAAACTCCTCTCCCACATTTGATTTTCCTCAGTGATAATAAATCAAACACAGTGGCCATTTCTTCTAATTCCATTGTATTTTTATTTATTCACTTAACTGGAAGGTCAGGGTACATTAATGCTAGCTACATCTGTAGACCTCTCAAATATTATTTAACACAAACATGTAGTAAGTGCAGGGCTCAAAATTTCCACTCACCACTAGCCAATGGCGAGTGAAAATTCAGCCCTGGCGAATAGAAATTCAGCCCTGTTGGGTATGTTATGGATTGCAGTGGCGAGTAACTTTTCAGGTCTGGCTAGTAGCAAAGGACTTAAAATTATAAGCCCTGGTAAGTGCATACCACATATCAATATAATTGAAAAACAAAATGTCATGCCCTCCAAATCCTAAAGGACTTGATACTATTCCATAAGAAACGTTATGCATTTTATACTAAAATATTTCTCAAAGTTTTTCTATATATCTTTGTTTGGGCTCATGTTTTATTTATTCAAAAAATGTAATAGATTTGTATAACTTTAAATATAAACTACTTACAGCTAAAGTATGTAAAAGTTAATTATTTTTAAGTTACATGCCAAATATATACTTCTAAAGTCTATGGAGAATGGAGGTGACATCAGGTAGCATGGATAGAGGATAGATGGCAGTAGAGAACAAGGGCAGAGAGAGACGGTAGCAGCAGGCTTCATGGGGAATGCAGAGGAAATCAAGAGTCATCCAGCCGTCCTGTCCCCAACCAAACCTTGGGGGTTCTGGTAAGATGTGATAAAAAGGGGATAAACTTGAGATGACTTCACCAGTGAAATCACTTCTCCAAGTCCAATGTTATTCAACCATATGGAAATTTTAAAATTATAAACAGTTAAAATTTCCATATGTATGAATATTTGTATATATATTTAATAACATGTAATATATAATGTTTCTCAATTTGTATAAATATGCAACCCTCTACCGAAAACTGTCCAGGACATACTTGAAAACGAGAGAAATCTCAATGTATTCTTCCTGGTAAAAGATTTTCTAAATAAAATAATAAATAAAATAAAATAAATTCTATGGAGACAATGCACTAAGATTTCTCCATTGTTGGGGATCTTAGTGCATAAGCTCCATAGAATAATATAGAAACTGGAGAAGTGATATCACTGGAGACGTCATCTCCACTTTAGCTCCTCTTTGTCAGCCCCTTAGTCTTCTACCTTTTTCTGATGAGGGACCCAGATGACTGTGATCTTCTTTCTTTCTTTTTTTTTTTTTTTTTTACTGGTATCTGATTGGTTAACGTGGCAAATGAAACGTGATAAGAAACACTCATTTAGAATGATATGTTTCAACTCTTGAGAAACTGCATGTTTGAATAACAAACTTACCAAATCTTTTGGATTCTCCCTTTTACCAGGCTCTTGTGTTATATTAATTAAGAGTCCATTATTTCAAGGGATAGTAATGTTTCATAATAAAAGCAGCCCTAATTAATCATCATAGTATTTGGACTATGGAGAGTGTTATTTCAATACTGTCAGAGTTGTAATTCAAAAGTAATTCAATGACAAAGTATCCCCCTCCCGCCCCTTTTACTAAGGTAACACTGCTCAGCCAGAGCAGAAGGGAGGTGCCCAGGTAGACTGCAGAGAGGGACAATCTTCAATTAAGATAAGGGAAAAACCTGAAAAACCTGTCAAGGGGGACAGGGCTTTCATTGTTCTGATAGGAAGAAGATTGTCCACTTCTGTTATCTGTCTGGTCTATGGACTGCATTCCACATCTGAGAAGAGATGGCTTACACTAGGTAAAAGGGGCGGGAGGGGAACTTTGCTTGTGAATATCTCTCAAACCATAAAGGTCTGAGAGATAAGACTTATATCATTCTTCATGTTTTTTTAATGCCTACAAAATAAAATAAAGATAAAACGAAGTATTACTATCCCTTTCAGTAGATTTAGTTCCACTTTAAAATCTTTGGATTCTAAAATCTGTGGGATTCCATCAACTCAGATATGCCCAGCTGCACAGCTTGCATAGTTATATAAAAGTTTATTAATAGTGTTATCTCCATATACCCATCACTAATGCCTGTCTATCACTTACAAAGAACGTTCTTTATTTAATCAATAATGGCTTCAGGGCATCTATTGATTGGCATAAAAAGGCTGGGATGAGAAAATTATTTATTGAGGAACGTGTTACAGGACAGGGTATAAACGGCTGTTATGTTCCATAATTAAGCCCATCATTCCCCTGTTCCTCTCTTACTAGAAAGTACACTGTAACTCACTGCAATATGAAAAGGAGTATTTGTGATGCATCTTACACCATTCTGGCCCATAAAGGGTTAATCATGAAAGAAAGGCAATCAGGAATCAATAATAAAGCATTGTCATGTTATGGCATGTGTCAAACACAATATTTTACGCTTCATGTACATTAACAACCATGTTGAAGGAAAACTAATGTTAAAGGAACACTGCTGGTCATTAAGGTGTTAAAGCATTAAAGGGATAGTAATGTATCTTTAAAACCCACTCGCCGAGTCTTTTGTGTATTAAAAGTAACATATTGCGCTATGTCTAAGACCTTACTTGTGTGTAGTTCAAATGTTATGAAGCTATAAAGCGCCCCCTGTCTGGCTCTTCTGGCATGTCACACAGAAGATGCAGTCTGGTCCGGACAGTTGCAGAGAGGGACAAACTTCAGTAAGCAAAGAGAAATCCAGATTTCAGATTAAGTGGGAGTCGGCCAAAAAAGGGCGGGTGGGGGATCTTTACAGCTTCATAACTTTTGCAAGTTATTAAAAGATAATAACTTTTCTAAGTAAGGTCTTAGACACAGAGCAATCCAATACTTTTAATATACAGAAGACTCGGCGAATGACTTTTAAAGAGACATTACTATCCCTTTAAAGGGGATCTATCACCCCTATACAAGTTAGCCTTAATAGTTAGAGTATATAGCGAATACATGTAAAACTGTATTAATTGTGTTTTTAAAATCTTTATTTGGCTGAATTTGAAGTTATCAAGACTGCCTACTTCCAGATATACTGTGGTTACCAGCTCTGTACCGCAGTCTGTCACTCTGCTCCCCTCCCTCTATCCTGCCTCCTCCAATGACGAAGGCTTTTTGCCTGTAAGCTGGAGCGATATCATTGGCTAGATATCGATCTCTCATTGGATAGATATCCATCTCTAATTGGCTAGATATCGATCTCTCATTGGATAGATATCCATCTCTAATTGGCTAGATATCGATCTCTGCCAATGAGACCTCCTGACATCAAGTTGAAGGGGAGGGGGAGTTTCAATGCTTATATCTCTCAAACCATAGCGGTTTGAGAGATAGGGTTTGCGCCATTTGGCTTATTTTTTTGTCCTCTACAAAACTATAACAAGTTTTTTGGGACATTACTAACACTTTAAGGCTAACTTCTATACGGGTGATAGATCTCCTTTAAGAGTACCACGTCCAGACAGGTAAAATTCATAGGGGCCATAAGGATTTTCTGGCCATAGTAAGCGAGAGCTATTATTAAAAGGTTTGAGCTCTCCATTAAAACAGGGAATAATGTATATGTTTTTTTCCAAAGTTGTAGATGAATAAGGAAAAACATGACATGTTTTGAAAATGATTTTTTTCATTAATATTCAGAACACTCAAATCTTTTCAAATCTCATCACTTCAAACAACTAATAGCTTTGACTTTCCTCACTTGGCTTTAGGCAATTACAAGAAAATAAATGTTCAACGAATAACTGTATTTTCTATAAATTTTCTTTGTAAAATATCCACAGTCGGCTCCATTCTTTGTAACTGCTACGATTCTTATATTTCTGTTCATCTCCCCATGAAGAAATATAAGAAAAAAAAAAAATCTTTATACATTTTAACCCTTTGAGTGCCGGAGTGGTATCCAATGCACAGAGGTACACAAAGATTTAAAAACAAACTTGCACTGAAACATCTGAGAACCCTGCCTACTATGTGATATTACATGTACTAGTGTGATTCCACATTAAAGGGATAATAATATTTAAAATGTAACAAAATGTGTTGTAGGGTTTATTTCCCTGAGTAAAACAAGGGTGCCCCCACTGCTGAAATGTGTTTTATTCAAATGTTATTATAGGTAAAACTTTTTTTAGGTGCAGTATCACAGTGGCCTGAAATTGTACAGTGGCGGTGTTGCTACACCATCCTATGGAAATTTATGACCAACTGATCAGAGGTGTCCATTGGATGGTGTAGCAACAGCGCCACTGTACAATTTCAGGCCACTATGATACTGCACCTAAAAAAAAATCGCTTTTTTTAAAAGTTGACAATACTATCCCTTTAAACACATATACTGAAGTTTATGTAAGCATTAATATGAGTTTTATTGATGTGGAACAGTATGATACACGTATATACACACTGCACAGTCTGAAGTAATGCGATGTGGGGAACTAAGGTTTGTGTGGGAAGAATTGTTTATATACTGAAGTTGGAAGGGGATATAATCACTCTTTTCTCTCTCACACCAGTGACTTCCCATCATGTCAGTTCTGTTTCACATAAACTACATATCAAGCAATGTTACCACATCCACACGTGAAACACTTTTTTAAAGTTTTTTTTTTTCCGAATCTCAAGGTGAGCTATTTATGAAAGTTCTCAGGTATGAAAATATACTAAAATTAAATGGAAAAATTCAGGGACAAATCAATTGCATCAAAGGGGATATATAAAAGAATGTAAGAAAGAAAAAAAAAGCTAGGGATTGTTCCACACGCAAAGCCTCATTTAACCCTTTGAGTGCCAGAGGGGTACGCAACGCATTGCTTTGTAATGCGTTGCGTACCCCTCTGGCACTGAAAAGGTTAAAGGAACAGTTAGACCTGATTTTGACTTTACACATTCTACAGGTGAATAATATAATATGTAAAGTCAAACTGCCTATTTTATTGTAATAATGCAGCAATGTAAGGAAAATGTAATGTAAAAAAAAGGCAGTGAAACAATGTAGAAAAACTTGCCTCTACAGCCTACAGATCACTCAGACCTGCACAGATAGTGCTACATTGTATAAATATATCTGATTTCACAGTTTCTGACTAAGAGCTTTCCAGAAACTGAAATTCAGCTCCCTGTTATGAAGATAAAATTGTAAAAAAAAAAAATAGTTGAAGTGGAAAAAAAAAAAAAAAAAAGTTAACCCTTTGAGTGCCAGAGGGGTACGCAACGCAATGCGTTGCGTACCCCTCTGGCACTCAAAGGGTTAAAAAGTATGATCAGTTTGACTTTATATGTTATGTACTTGCCTAACATGAAAACCCAAAGTAATGTGGAACTGTCCTTTTAAATGAAAGGGGATTTTTATGTGTACGCATCATATCCAGCCTGTCTCAAACCTATTTACATGTCTGCAGGATTCATTGACAACAATGATTTAGTGCAGCAGACCATGGCTATTTATAAAGCACGTGATTATAAATAGCAATACATGAACTACATTGTACACAGGGAAAATACTAAGGTCACGCTGGCTTATAACATTCCAGCGACAATCCAATAACCCATTCTAACTTCACAGACAGGATTATGTAACATTAACCACTTGGATGCTAGTGACCACTCTAGCATTGTGGGGGAGATTCATTCTCTCTTCTCTCCTCCTAGTTTTGCACCGTTTTTACTTAGTACATCAGCCTCTGTGACTCCAGTTGTTCTCATGCTGATGTTATGTTGAGACTGAATTGAGACACTTGCACTGAGATGCAGTTCACTCTCCAGGGACTGTGTATATAGTCCCCATAGATTGCACATTTAGAGTTTAAAATGAGCAGTAGTGGGAGTATCATTGTTTTATTCAGCAGAAGTTCTTTTTTCTTCATAAAAACATACCTCCCAAGTATCCCTCTTTAGGAGGGACATCCCTCTTTTAGACCCAAATCCCTCTGTCCCTCTTTCCCACCCTGATGTCCCTCTTTTTATACGATCAGACTGTATGGTGTGTATATAAGTGTATCATATTACTCTACAGCAATAAAACTCACATTAAAGTTTGTTTAAATGTCAGTATATGTGTTTATAAATTAAGTCTGAGTAAATAAAATACTAAGGTCTTGTTAAAAGTCATTCATTAGGTTACAAAAGGATGTGTCAATAGGTCATGAAATAGCTTAAAAATTCTTGGTAATATCCTGCCCACCAGCCACGCCCCCAACAACACCCCCTAAAACACAAGTGTCCCTCTTTGGCAATTTGAAATGTTGGGAGATATGTAAAAATGTTACTTGTCCTTACAGTTTCTTTGTTTATTTTTAGACAAGCCTCCCCTCCTAAAGGAGTCTGTTTTCTGGCCCACCCCACTAAGACTGGAACGTGAAATGTTTCCATTTCTTGCATTATTCCATTGAGCCTCCATTCAACGTGTAGGGATCTAAGTGCAGAGATGTCCAAATTTGGTTCTCAAGGGTTTCCAACAGGTCAGGATTTAAGTTAATCAGTGCTGACCCATCTGTGATCAACAAAGTCCAGGCCCTGTGTTAGTCACTGAGGACCAAATTTGGGCACCCATGTTTTAGTGCATATGTTCAATAGAATAGCACAGAAATTGAGGAGCTTCTTTCACCTATATCTCATATTAGTTAATGTCCAACCAGGGGTCTGTGTCTGTTATAGAGCTAGTGGGATTGTGCTGTAATAATAAGACAAATGAACAATGAAACGCACTCGAAGAGCATATGTTAAAAAACATAAGGATCTAACCATGTCTTTTTCCAGCAAGAGATATTTATTGTTGTGTCAGACAGTACGCAAAGCCTAAAGCAAACTGAGCTTCACTCTAACTGGATGCTTTACGCTTTTCTTGCCACTATGCTCAGCACCTCAGAGGCTCGAACGAAACTACCATCCAATAATAAGACAGCATCACATCATTGCCCATCTGACGACTAGCGGCTCAGTAGCGCTAGTTGCCAGAATTCTTACCGGATTAAGGAGAAATCTCTATTCTTCATGGACTGACAGCAAGACGGAGTGCGGACATCTTGCCCTGGTGACGTCCACACGCCTGCACTGTCAATCCCAGTTGGGTCTAGGAGGCGTTGCTAGGAGCCGGCCGGCTCCAAAAGGGACTGACAGTGCAGGCACGTGGACGTCACTAAGGCAAGATGTCCGTGTTCCGTCTTGCTGTCATTCCATGAAGAATAGAGATTTCTCTTTAATCCGGTAACAATTCTGGCGACTAGCGCTACTAAGCAGCTAGTCGCCAGATGGGCAATGATGTGATGCTATCTAATTATTGGGTGGTAATTTCGCTTTAACCTATGACACTGAAGTGTGTTCTGTTGTTCATTTGCCTGTTCCCAGTGGATATCAGTTTTTCATATGACCAAGTAGGACAGCACCAGGGCGCTCCAAGACTCTGATACCAGCCAACAGCTGGCGGTTGATGATGGAAGCTGTAGTTTACTACAGCTACATGGGCTCAGATTGCCCATGCTTTCCCTAGATGATTGCATATGCTGCCTAATAGGAAATCCATCCATGTGTATTTGCAGCATAACATTGTTCAAATCAGGAGGATACTGAACTGAACTTGGGTGAAGGAAAATAAAATGAGTGAAGACAACTAGAAGGTGAACCTGTAACTGCATTCAGCCTCCTTAATTATAACCTTTCCTGACATGTTCAGTGAAATGACAGCAAACCTTCTCTGCCTCCTTTCAGCATTACCAACACATTTATTTCTCAAAATCATATTCAACTAATATTATCTACCATCACAAAAAAGCTCTCAAAATAAACCTGTGCAATTTATCCACAGAAACTGAACTGTCTTACTACAGAAAACATACATAAGCAACACCATAAGCTGTTTGTAATATTTATTATTATGCAATAATAAAAAATGTATTGTAAGAGAGTTTAAAGGGATAGTAATACTTCGTTTGATCTATATTTTATTTGTAGGCATTAAAAAAACATGAAGAACGATATAAGTCTTATCTCTCAAACCTTTATGGTTTGAGAGATATTCGCAAGCAAAGTTTCCCCTCCCGCCCCTTTTACCTAGTGTAAGACATCTCTTCTCAGATGTGGAATCCAGTCCATAGACCAGACAGATCACAGCAGGGGACAATCTTCTTCCTATGAGAACAATGAAAGCCCTGCCCCCCTTGACAAGTTTTTCAGGTTTTTCCCTTATCTTAATTGAAGATTGTCCCTCTCTGCAGTTTACCTGGGCACCTCCCTTCTGATCTGGCTGAGCAGTGTTACATCAGTAAAAGGGGCGGGAGGGGGATACTTTATCATTGAATTACTCTTGAACTACAACGCTGACAGAATTGAAATAACACTCTCCAAGGTCCAAATACTATGATGACTAATTAGAGCTGCTTTTATTATGAAACATTACTATCCCTTTAAACCTTTGGGTGCAAGAGGGTTATCCAATGCACAGGGCAGGGCTGGCAACTTGTTGCCTGGGGGGGCAAATACAATCCAGTGGCCCATTTTGACTATTGTTCCAGCCCACTGTCCCAGCCCACCTCCTTTTGTTAATTTTTTAAATTGCCATTAATGTTGTGAAGTAAGGCAAGTCATACCACGTAGCAGGGCTAATCTAGTGTTACTACAGAGCTGATAGTTTAAGTAAAACTACACTAGCGATACTATAGAGCTTACAAGGGAATGGGTTATGCTACTGATGTAGTTCCATTTGGACTGTGGCTCTGTGGTATATTGTGTCTAGATTCATTTTAGTTGCAAGCCCTGTGGTATCACTTTCCTTACTTCACAACATTAATGGCAAGCAGTGGCTGAGTAAGGCAGTGGCCCACAGGCCCAGATAAATGACCAGCCCAGGGGGCAATTGCTCCCCTGCCCCACAGGCTAGTCCTGTAAACCCAGTACTGATTATTAATTTGTGTAGCAGGATCAGCACAAATTTTTGTATACGTGGAACTGTGGCTCACTATAGTTTGTTGAAAAGAACCACGGACCCACCAAATTTATGACCATCAAAGACAATGTTCCGTCTAATTCAAGGATGCGCACCCAATGGTTTCTAACTATTGCTGGACTACAATTCTTGTCTTCTTCAGCCAGCCAAAGGTCAGCTCAGGATGATGACAGTTCTAGTCCAACAGTAGTCATGGACTTCAGTCCGTAGTCCTGGTCTAAACTCTTGAATGATGAGCATGGAGTTGTTTAGACCCCCACCCCAACCAAAAGGCGTTCCTTGGCCTCTAACCTTAAACACACACATCCCAGAACAATTTTGCACATTTCATATGATAGCGTGGTGTGAGCATTTTCATTGCTATATGATTATCCTTTTATTTCAGCATTGACAGGTGATATAAACATATATGTTATTATAGAGCTGCTATTCCATAGGATGAACTCTGTATGGAGACATGTGAAGTGTTATCATGCTCTGATGGGTTTTTTAATATAGATTTTCTGCTTACATTCACCACATGATGATATGTTAGGTGAATAGGCTTTCTTGTATTAATCATAGTCCTGTATCAACAGGACACATCTCGCCACTGTGGGGGTGCTCACCTGTTTCTGTATGACATATATTTTATATAGATTTCAAAAGACACAGATGAGACCAGTTCTAATTTAACCATCTGAGTGCCAGAGAGGTAACCAACACATTGTAATGCAAATGGTTAAACACTATAGTTCAGAGTAAGAAACATCAGTTCTTGTTTTACTTTGTGCATTTGTGTGTGTGTGTATACAGTATCTATCTATCTATCTATCTATCTATCTATCTATCTATCTATCTATCTAGCTATGTGTCATCTATTTATCTATATGTCTGTATGTCTATCTATCTATCTATGTATCTATCTATGTATCTATGTATCTATCTATCTATCTATCTATCTATCTATCTATCTATCTATGTGTCATTTATCTATTTATCTATATATCTGTCTGTATGTCTATCAATCTATTTATTTATCTGTTTGTTTATCTGTATATCTGTGTGTCATCTATCTATCTGTCTGCCCGTCCGTCTGTCTGTCTGTCTGTCTGTCTGTCTGTCTGTCTGTCTATCTATCTATCTATCTATCTATCTATCTATCTATCTATCTATCTTTCTATCTATCTATCTATCTATCTATCTATCTATCTATCTATCTATCTATCTATCTATCCTATATCCTATATCTATTATCTGTCATCTATATATCAGTCTGTCTGTCTGTCTGTCATCTATCTATGTATCTATCTAGAAGAAAATGAACATGTAAAGCTGTATAGTGTCAGTGTTTCTGTCCATTTTTATCAGACTGGAATATTGTAAATAAAGTGAAACAAGGACAGCTTCACTTTCTTTTCTACTTCAAGACCCAAGCAAGCTGGTTGATTCATAAATACCCCTTTCCACATTACAGTTGTTCATCTAAATTGTAATTTACGTATGAGTACTAATAGGTTCAGAATTTTATGATAACATTAGTAGTAACACAAGTTGTCATAGGGTCAGAACCAGATTTCCCTTTAACCCCTTAACGACCCATGACGGTCCAGGACCATCATGGGTTGTTTTCCATTAAGGACCCATGACGGTCCTGGACCGTCATAGAATTCCGGGCTCCCCGTGTGGCTGCATGCCGTTCGGGGAGCACGGAAGCGGGTGGTGAAAAAAAAAATGGTCCATGGTCCTTAAGTTACGGCCGCATGAGCGATCGGCCGTCCTTAAAGGAGCAGTAAACCTTTTTTATGAAAAAATATATATTGTACGGATTTTCCTATTGAGTAAAATAAGGGCACTCCCACTGCCGAGAGATTTATACTTCCAGAGTTATTACAGTTTAAACCCATGTTTTTTTACATTAGCAGTGCCCTCTAGTGGTCAAATTCTAATTAGATTTCCTGTTAGATTCTAATGGAGAAGAAAGTCAGAAAAGTCAGAGACATACAGTTCTCCATAGAATGTGATAGAAACTGCCTGTCACTTCCTGTCAGTTAGAACTATCAGGAAGTAAACACAGTAAATTCACTTCCTGATTATTTAAACTGCTATAATTTTTGAATAAAACACCTGACAGCGATGAGAGTGACCTTGTTTTATTCAGCAGGAAATGCTCTGTAAAATATTTGTTTTCATAAAAAAAAGTTTACTGCTCCTTTAAAGGGTTAAGCTAAGCTGGCCACAACCACATTCTAAGTTGTGGGTGTGGTCAGTGCTATCTCAGTGTTCCTGCATCAATTCTCTACACCTCTTTTCTGGCTGCTATTTAACCCCTTGGGTGCTAGAGTGCAAGGCATTGCAGCCATGGGGTTAAAAGACTGATTTTGTGCTTGGGTGTTATTGGCCAAGGGTAGTAACTGTGATAGGGAACTGTTGATAGAACTGTGTGTAGGTATTGTGAGATGACTGGGGGTGAGGCCAAGGTCACTGCTATGTGCCTTGCCTAGGAGTGTCTGGGAACTAGATTTGGCTCAGCAGAGGCATACCTGGTAACACTCAGGATCTGCCCTGGAGACTGGTTTTCAGCCTCCGGGTCTACGGGAACAGACGCTAATTCTTTGGTTGTGGTCAGTTTCTCCTCCTTCTCACCCTGTTCCTCCCACCTCTCTTCTGCTTCACCTCCTTCTCACCCTGTTCTGCCCACTTACCTTCTACTTCACTTCCTTTCCCCACTGTTCCACCTACTTTCCAGCAAATTCTGCTTAAAGGGATAGTAATACTTCGTTTTAACTTTATTTTATTTTGTAGGCATTAAAAAAACATGAAGAACGATATAAGTCTTATCTCTCAAACCTTTATGGTTTAAGAGATATTCACAAGCAAAGTTCCCCCCCCCGCCCCTTTTACCTAGTGTAAGCCATCTCTTCTCAGATGTGGAATGCAGTCCATAGACCAGACAGATAACTGCAGGGGACAATCTTCTTCCTATGAGAACAATGAAAGCCCTGCCCACCTTGAAAAGCTTTTCAGGTTTTTCCCTTATCTTAATTGAAGATTGTCCCTCTGTGCAGTCTACCTGGGCACCTCCCTTCTCCTTTGGCTGAGCAGTGTTACATCAGTAAAAGGGGCGGGAGGGAGACACTTTGTCATTGAATTACTCCTGAACTACAACTCCAAATACTATGATGATTAATTAGAGCTGTTTTTATTATGAAACATTACTATTCCTTTAAGCCCTACCAACCATGTTAAGCTCCACCCCTTTATGATACAAATCATGTCACTGACATCCCCCAGGGGAAGCAAGATAAGACAGTTCCCAGGAATGAGCATAGGGCCATATAAATAAAGTGACATTGGGATCATTATAGGGTGAACCAAATACACTATCGGGAACAAATAACAATTCCCATTGATATAATAGCTGTTCAACCCCTTAAAACTTTGCAATGCTTTGGAGACTTCTATAGCATTCAAGTGATTAAAAACATTAAAATAAATGGGGATTTGGGGACTTCCCTATAATGCTGTAGGCTTGCCCTACAATATTCCCATTTTTTTTTTGTGCATATAACCCATTGACTCAAAAAGAATTCTGATTTGTGGGCACCAGAGAGTGCAACCCAGCAGATACTAAAGATATCTCAACTGCATTGTTTCACAAATTGACAAGAGGGTTAATTAAAACACTTCAAGAAAAATATGACTCACATGGATATAATCTCACTTTGGCTTACTAACTCATACACAAGAAATATAATCAGTGGATCGGAGCTTTGAACTGATGAATCATCTATTATAGCTGTAACTGTAGGGAAATGCGTTTTGTTTACCTTTCTGACAGCAAAGGACACAATGACATACTGTTATTTGTACCTGGAAACACGCTGATTTATAGCATGCTGCATAAACTTTATTACCTGAATCCAGTTCGTTTTATGGCTCATATCCATGTCTTGCATAATAAACACGGTACCCAGGTACCCAAAACATTTATTTAAATACTTCTATGTGTGCTGCAATATGGTTGGAAACAAAACAGCCAACAACATATATTTTTTCATTATTTTATTTCATTTTTAATGAGCCTTATGTGTCAATGCAAACTGGAGTAATTGTTGGACAACCAACCGCATCGTTGTGAAGAAATAATGATTTCTGGGGGGGGGTTGCACTAAGGTGTGATAAAGATGTGATAACGCGTAGTAACTTCTCCAGGGATACCTCTTCTCCTATTCCTGTGTTTTTCTATGAATCCTATGCACTAACATCTCCAAAGGTGGAGAAATCTTAGTGTATTGTCTCTATAGAATAACATAGAAATTGGGTATCCTTTTAAAAGGTCGCATGCAAAAGAGCGTGCAACCACATAACACATTAACCATGTTGCCATAATATAAAATAGTGACATGAGAATCTCACACTGCATGACAGAGCTAGAGTCTCATGTTGCCTAAGGAAAGGTCGCAAGACGAGGCTGTGATTCGGGAGATAAAGCCGGGGCAGCGGAAAGAGGAAGTAGACTGACCAAAGACTACAGAATGCACAGGTTTTTGTTTGCATTGCCTGTAAACGCCAAAATTTCATTTAAAATGTATGGAGCACATGCACATGTATGGGTTCCAAGACTCAGAGTACTGGTTACAGACTGCAGTTCCTTCATGTTGCCCTTCCACACCGCCTCCTGGAACACCCGCTGGGTGTACAAACCTCACTCCCTGCTAATTCTGCCCAAAGAAGGCACCAAATTACTGCGTCCTTGCTAAAGGTGGACCGGGGAATGACATCACTGCGATTGATTACCGGGTTGCCTAGCAAACTGTACCCATATGCACAACATCATATAGTGCATAATTGCCGGCTGAAAGCAAACCATGCAAAGTGTACTGTAAGTCCATTAATGTCACTGGCACTTAAACCCAACCCATCAATGCTATGTACTGATAATAACGCATGTAGTATGTCAAAAAAGCCATCTTTTCCAATGGTCCGGGACAGCCTCTTCTTGCGACCTTTCACTAGGCGACATGAGAATCTGCAGTGCGAGATTCACGTCGCCATTTTTATTATGACTACATGGTTAAAGGGATAGTAATGTTTCATAATAAAAACAACTCTAATTAATCATCATAGTATTTGGACTTTGGAGAGTGTTATTTCAATTCTGTCAGAGTTGTAGTTCAAGAGTAATTCAATGACAAAGTGTTCCCCTCCCGCCCCTTTTACTGATGTAACACTGCTCAGCCAGAGCAGAAGGGAGGTGCCCAAGTAGATTGCAGAGAGGGACAATCTTCAATTAAGATAAGGGAAAAACCTGAAAAACTTGTCAAGGGGGGCAGGGCTTTCATTGTTCTCATAGGAAGAAGATTGTCCCCTGCTGTTATCTGTCTGGTCTATGGACTGCATTCCTCATCTGAGAAGAGATGGCTTACACTAGGTAAAAGGGGCGGGAGGGGAACTTTGCTTGTGAATATCTCTCAAACCATAAAGGTTTGAGAGGTAAGACTTATATCATTCTTCATGTTTTTTAATGCCTACAAAATAAAATAAAGATAAAACAAAGTATTACAATCCCTTTAATGTGTAAAAGTAAACCTAGGAATTGGAGAAGTGATATATAGAAGTTAATGCAATGTGTTAAGGGATTACAAACCTCATTTCACCAGCGGTGTTTTTGGCTTGCCCAAGAATTACTTCTGTTTGCATTGATACATAAGGTGCATAATATCACAATTAGCAGTTTTAGTACTGCAGCTGTTCTGGACGGCAAATCCCATAATCCCCAAACAGCCAAATGTTAATTGGAGCTGTACTCTCCAAAAGCCGGAGTACCAAAGGTTATCTATCCCTTGCAGTAGATACAGGTTCAAGATTTAGAAATCATGTTTGAGTTTTATTCAAGTCTGATTGGACAGTATAATCTACCAATCACTGGCTCCTATATTAATGGGAGGGGAATCTAATTCCTTTATATCAGTCCTAGGTTATACGCCCATATTTTCTACTCTGGAATCATTGGGCTCCAAAATAGAATATTGACTACACTACATTTTTCACACAGAGAGGTGGGTCCCACTTGTTTAGACTATTTTGGGATTAATGTTATCAGTACTTTGTAAGGAGGAGAGTAAGAATCATGAAACATATTCCATAGGAATGTATCTACACTCCGAATATCATATGGCCTGAAGGTGATGCCTGGTTGTGGATGGTCACTATAAATGGGCTATGTGGTCTGTCTCTGCCATAACCCTATAGTGTACATACAGAGAGAAGAAGATTAAGAGAAAGAGAGGGGGAGGGTAAGAGTGAGAGAGAAAAGAGAATGAATGAGAGACAGAGGAAAAGATAGAGAAGCGACAGAGGGAGAGAGAGTAAGAAAGAAGATAATGAATGACAGAGTAAATAGAGAGGAGACAGAGAGATATTAGAGAAAGAAGAGAGAGAGAACAGAAAACATGAGTGAAAGAGAGAGAGGCGACGGAGATTGAGAGAAAAGAGAGAGGGAGAAGACAGAGAGAAAGAGTGTGATAAAGAAAAGAGAATTAATGATAGAGAAGACAGAGAAAAGAGAGAAGAGGGTAAAACTAAGCAGAAGTGGATTAATGCTGGTAAAACCAACTGTATTATAGGGGACAAATAAGAATTCCCAGAATACCTATTGATTTACATTGGGGTTTTAGATCGGGATCCAGTATATTGATTTGCAACATGTTGGATCCCTCTAGTATTCATAGATTTAAAGGGATAGTACTACTTAAGTATTACTAATCCCAATATTAAAGACGGATTAAAAAAAACGTATTGCCCCCAGTGTCATCTCTCAAACCTTTATGGTTTGAGAGATAATCGCTCCTAAAGTTGCCCTCTCCCTCCCCCTTCCCCGAAGTCAGCGTTGCAGCTGATTGAAGGGAAATCCGGTCATAGATCATCAGGCGGCTCTGCAGCAGAGCCGCGATCGCGTTAATAAAAATTTCACTAAAATGGTCTTCTACATGTGCTTGCAAACCAATCACACGTAGAAGACCATTTCAGTGAAAGTTTTCTTTTTTAGTAACGCGATCACGGCTGTGCTGGAAAGCACCTGAAAGACGTATGACTGGCTTCCCATCAGTCTGCTAGAACGCTGACTACGGGGAAGGGGGAGGGAGAGGGCAACTTTAGGAGCAATCATCTCTCAAACCATAAAGGTTTGAGAGATGACACTGGGGGCAATACATGTATTTTTAATAGGACTTTAATATAGGGATTAGTAATACTTAAGTAGTACTATCCCTTTAAATGACCCAACATGATTCATACACACAGTATTGCCTTACAGTATCTAGCCTTTTATTGTTCTCACTTGTGCAATGCAAAATCCATGAAGCTCCATTGTCATTCTAAATTACAGGAAAGAAGCTCATTTTCCATATCACAAAAATAACATAATCAATTACAAAGAGAATGGCAATATTAAAATGAAAATGCAGAGTAGGAAAGTCTTGGATCTGAGCCTAATTAAATTAAGCAATCCTACTCTAATATTTTATTGGTATCTACCACTATAATTATGCAAATAGATCCTTTCCTCTAGCTCAGCATGGAGGAATTAATGGGGAATTCAAAATAACAATAAGCAAAATATTTCAACCAATGGGATTAAAAATAGGCAATAATTAGATTGGGTTCTAAGCCGCCAGGAGGCTATTTATAAAGACATAACATTGAGCGCTCTACGTTTTAGCAAACTTCTAAGTGTCATTAAAGTGAGGCTAAAAAAATATTCTTAACTGTTCTTAATGATGCCTCTGAGACCTTCAATTTGACAATGTCTGCAAAGCACATAAAACAATTTGTATTTAACAGTGTTGCAGAGAGAACGATCTAGCACACTACCAAGACTTAAAGGGATAGTTCATCCAAGTTCACAAATTCCTTAAAGGGATAGTAATGTTTAATTATTGAAGTAAAATCGAGTCTTCTTCATTCTTTTGTATAATGATGTGTATCAAGAAAACGTTATTAAACGCTGCTGTTTTTCATTTATAGTCTAATAAAGTTTCCCCCTCCCACCCCTTCTACTTACTTCCTGCAGCCTCCCCTCAGATCTGGAATCCAGTCCGTGGACCGGACAGGTTGCATCGAGGGACAATCTTTCCACTTTCAGTATACATATCATTATAAAAAAGAATAAAGAAGACTCAATTTTACTTCACTAGTTAAACATTGCTATCCCTTTAAGGAATTTGTGAACTTGGATGAAAAAATCAAAGACATAAGAATAATTGTTCAAAATAAAATTAATTATGAAAATGAAATATATAAGAATTAGAGACAGACCAATCTGAGTGGGATATATAAAACATTCACAAAATGTCCATTGATTTAACCCCTTAAAAACCAATGACGTGCCAGGACCATCAAAAATGGATGTGCGTTAAGGACCAGTGATGGTCCTGGGATGTCAAGGAATTTTGGGATGAGGTGTGTGCAGTCCCAGAATGCATTGTGATTAAAAAAAGATTTCAGATCTGGAATCTGGTCATTGGACCAGACAGATCACAATGAGGGACAGTCTACCGGTTGTCATTATAAGGAATACCCTGACCCCTCAACGATTGTCCAATGTCACGATCCATCCAGACCAGCTGAGGGGAGGCAGTGTTAAGTATGTAAAATGTAGGGAAGGGGGACACTTTATAACATAATTACATATAAACTAGACAGCTTACAACATTATAATAATGCTCTGCAGTGTTTAAGAACTATGAAGAATGATCAAAGCTTAATTTATTTTGAAACTTTACTATCCCTTTAACAACTCCTTTTAAATCAATGGGTTTTATCTGTGCCAGTATGAGGCTGGGGGAGGCACTAATAGAGTTTGAGAGTGGTCGTGAATGTGGATGAGAGCACAAATATGTCTTGCCTAGGGCCAACTGCAATGTAAATCTGGCCTTGCATTCCTGGTTAAATTTCTTCCATTGAAATCAAAAGGCGTAACTTCCTGAAAGTTTCTCCTGCTTATTCTCCCCGCTGGAATTTCAGCAAAAAAAGGAGAATCATTGCTGCCTTTTAGAGGAAATTCTCACAAGGAAGAAAATTACCTTTTCACACAACTCCAGTAATTACACTCAAACAAATCAATAACCAATATGATTTTACTAAATCCTTTCAATAAAATTCCTTTCTAACGTGAACTTTGTTTTTATTGCACCTTATTTTTGCCCTACTTTCCAAATCCTATATAATAATTCGCTAATTTGTGTGTAACGCACGACATGCGCAGTAGAGACTGCCCGCGCCGCGGCTGATACAGAGCTGGGCGCTCCGAAGGAGCGTCCAGCTCTATATCAGCCGTGGCGCGGGCAGTCTCCACTGCATGTGACTGCCCCACGACCGGGTGACAGTGGCACTGTGGCCCGTGTAACGGGCTGTTCAACTAGTAAATACATAATCATATGTATCTGACAGATAGACTCCAATAAATGTCATAATGTTACGTTTTCCTGAAACAAGTCTAGTAATTCTTTTTAGATAAACTGAGTATGAAAATACTTCCATGAAAAACATTATTACAGATATAGCTGCAGCAAAATATATCACCTATATAACTGCCCGAATGGAAGCCAGATGTATGTTTGTCCGATGCAGTCATGCGCAGTAGAGCCTGTCTGAATGGAAGCCAGATGTATGTTTGTCTGATGCAGTCATGCACAGTAGAGACTGCCCGAATGGAAGCCAGATGTATGTTTGTCCGATGTAGTCATTCACAGTAGAGACTGCCCGAATGCATAGAATGCTAGGAGGTCTTTACACACTTTGGACCGTGTACACAGACTTTTACACTAGTTTAAAATAAATAGTGTCTATTTTTGCAGGTCTATTACTTAGACAAAACTAAGGGATGGCTATTTTCAGCTTTGCAATGCGTTGCGTACATCTCTGGCACTCAAAGGTTTAATGGCTTTTTATGTGGTTCGTGCAATTGCAGTCTCTAAGCTAAAACTCTTATTGTGCAAGCTGATCCATACAGCTTGTATTTTACATAAATTTACACAAAACACAACTAAAAAGCACTCTGAAAATCATCACGCTAAGATGCTGATTATTTTGTGTTTCTAATAAAAAGCTGGATTTCAGTTGACCCTTGGATAAAGCCACAATAAGGAAGACACATGATGGATCTGAACTGTCCTAAAAACCCATAGATAAGAGGTATCTCAGGAAACCACAGGGATGGGTAATAGACCTTTGAACCTTCAGCTAACAACATATTTATTCATAGAAACACCACACTGAAAGATAAGTTTAAGGTTTATAAGAGCAATATAAGGTTTATATTCATCACACAAACATTTGCCTGTCAACAACGTAAAACAAATACAATACATTATTAGCAGTACTGTAAGAAACTGTAACATCATACTAAACTGGATTTTAAAAATTCAATCAGGAATAATGATGCGGTTGATTAGAACAATTTAGACACTAGTTTTCTTAGTGATGTTCTGTGTCTGGTTTCTGTGGTCTGTTAAAACAATAACCGTCAAATCCAAAGCAGTCATGATACTAGACTGAACTAGAATGAGAATAAAATGCTCTTAAATTACACAAGCAATTCTCTCCTTAACCCCTTCGCGTCCTGTGACGTACCTGGACCGTCACGCTGGTCCGGCACTTAAGGACCAGTGACGGTCCTGGTACGTCACGTACTTTTACTCACCGCGCTCCTGCAGGAGCGTGTTGAGTAATACCGTGGACTGAAATTGATCGCTCCAAGACCGGAGCGATCTCTTTCAGTCCTCCTTTCGAAGTGCCGCCCCACGTGATCAGGCACGTCGAACGCGTCTATCTGGTCCTTAAAGGACCAGACACTGCGGGATCGTCGGACCCTAAGGGGTTAAGGACTGTCAGCCAGCACTTAAAGCGGAACTACCACCCATGAATTCATACCTCCCAACATTTCAAATTGCCAAAGAGGGACACTTGTGTTTTAGGGGGAGTGGCTGGAAGTGTGGCTGGTGGGTGGAGCATTAGTGAGAATTTTTAGGCTATTTCATAACCTACTGACACCTCCTTATGTAACCTAATAAATGACTTCTATCAAGACCAAAGTATTTTATGTACACAGAGTAAGTTATAAACACATATACTGGTGTTTAAATAAACAATAATGTGAGTTTTTTTGCTGTGGAGCAATGTGACACTCTTATATAAACACCACACAATTTGGTTTCCTAAAAAGATAGACATCAGGGTGGGAAAGAGGGACAGAGGGATTTGGGTCAAAAAGAGGGACTGTCCCTCCTAAAGAGGGACACTTGGGAGGTATGTGAATTAATCTGGGCCAAATAAATGCCCATCTGGCGACTAGCTGCTCAATAGCTCTAGTCGCCAGAAATATTACCTGGTGTTTATTTTTTATTTAGAAAATGTTTTACCAGGAAGAATACATTGAGATTTCTCTCGTTTTCAAGTATGTCCTGGATAGTTTTCAGTAAAGGGTTGCATATTTACACAAATTGAGAAACATTATATATTACATGTTATTAAATATACATACGAATATTCATACATATGGACATTTTAAAATGATATACAGTTACACTCTGGTTTTAGATATAGAGAAGCATTTACTTTTAAGGATTTTAGACTGAGAGCAGATGTGATTATTTCAGGCAGATTGTTCCAGGCCTTTGGAGCTCTGAAGGAGAAGGCAGATCTTCCTGCTTTATCTTGTATTGTGGTATACGTAGCGAGTTGGTGTTTGAGAAATGTACACTGTTCCCGGACTGACAGCCAGGAAACAGCGCAGACATCTTTCCATAGTGACGTCTGCACACCTGGGCTGTCAATTCCAGTCTTCTCTAGGAGGCGTTGCTAGGACAGAATGGTTCATTCATTTAGAAGCAAGTAAAGGGAATCCTCTCTAGCATTCCAAGTATTAACCTTTTGAGTGCCAGAGAGGTATCCAACGTATTGCACAGCACTTCCAGTTCCGGAAGATGTTTTGTTCCAATGTTATCAGTGTTTAAACTGCTGTTTTTTTTTTTTTTTTTACATTAACAATAAGTGCCCAATGGTGTCCAGTGAGCTCACCTACAATTCACTATTGCATTCTATGGGATAGGGGAATCTTTGGTGACAGTTTTTTGTAGAATGTGAGAGTAACAGGTTCATCACTTCCTGACAGTTTGAACTGCTATAACATTTGAATAAAACAGCTGACAGCAGTGGGAGTACCCTAGTTTTATTCATGAAGAAAGTCCATATGGGGTTTAAAAAAATGTACTACTCCTTTAAAGTAGATCACCCTAAATAAAGTCCCCCCCCCCAATAATTAGGCATGTAGTGATAAGCTTAGGATCAGGGCTACATACCTCCCAAGTGTCCCTCTGTAAGAGGGACAGTCCCTCTTTTAGTCCCAAATCCCGTTGTCCCTCTTTCCCACCCTGGTGTCCCTGTGTTTAGGAGATCAGACTGTGTGGTGTGTATATAAGTGTATCACATTGCTCCACAGCAATAAAACTCACATTATTGTTTCTTTAAACATCAGTATATGTGTTTAGAAATTAGTCTGTGTAAATAAAATAATTTGGTCTTGTTATAAGTCATTTATTAGCTTACAGAAGGAGGTGTAAGTAGGTCATGAAATAGCCTAAAAATTATTGGGAATGCCCCACCCACCAGTCACGCCCCCAGCAATGCCCCATATAACACAAGTGTCCCTCTTTGGCACTTTGAAATGTTGGGAGGTATGGGGCTATTATTGTGCATAAATACTGCGTTATGATTCATTGATTTTCCCCACAACTGTTTCATTTGTGAGCATGGCTCTTTTTTTTTAACCCCCTGAGTGCCAGAGATGACCTCTCTGGCACTCAAAGGGCTAATCTCGTTTTAGAAATACCAGGAGGACAGGACGGTTCATTCATTTAGAAGCAAATAAAGTGAATCCAGGACAACCCAACATTTCCTATTCAGATGTGCAAAAGCTTGAAGCCTGAACTGGGGAAATTTATCTTCATTGTCAGCTAATTTTTACCGACAGAGCACATGTTTCTTCATTTGTAAAGCCTGACACTTCTAAGATATGTAGAAGATTTAGTTGCATTATATTTTATGTGCAAACAGAAGACAGAGGCTACTGCACATCTAACTCTCATGCATAAATCAAGAGTGTTATTTGTTAGTGACTTTTTTAAACCAAACACCAAAAATCTTAAAGTGATAGTAATACTTGAAAACTTTTAAATTTAATTCAATAGATATTTTAAAAATACATTAATTGTGCCATTTTCGATCTCCCAAACCTTTATGGTTTGGGAGATATCAGTCTGCAAAGTTCCCTCTTCCCTCCCCTTGTGGTGACGTCAGCTTTCAAACTCAGAGACGGAGATCGCAGTCCATAGACTGTCCTGCGGCTCTTCAGCAGAGCCGTGATCATGGTAGTTACAAAGAAATACTTCATTTGAACGGTCTGCAATGTGTGCCTGGTTTGCAAGCACACATTGTAGACGGTTCAAATGAAGTATTTCTTTGTAACTACCGTGATCACGGCTCTGCTGAAGGGCCGCAGGACAGTCTATGTCCTGTATTTAAAATATCTATTGAATTAAATTTAAAAGTTTTCAAGTATTACTATCACTTTAAAGGGAAATGTTTACCTTTAATGAACTCTGTCTCCTGTTATTAGTGTAGTAAAATGTTTTCTAGATTTCAGGGGGTTTTTTTTCCATTAAGGCCATCGTTTATGAGAAATTCACTCTCAAAATTACATTCACATACCCACTCCTGCATTCGGCGGCAGAGGGTAATGTGGCACAGCGGTGCAGGACTCCCCAGTCTTGAAATTCTCCTCCCACCTCCCTCAGGAGGCGCGTTCACGCTTCCCTTCATATTGGTGTGCATCACGTCTATCGCTACAGCAAGCTCCGTTTATTATTATATTGGGCTTGTAAGCTCAGTGTAATGATATATGGAGCTTGCTGAAATGATAGGCGTGATGCACACCACTACGAAGGGAAGCGTGAACGCACTCCCTGAGGGAGGTGGGAGGAAAATTTCAAGACTGGGAAGTCCTGCACCGATGTGCCACCTCTAACCCTGTGCCGCCGAATGCAGAAGTGCATACCTCCCAAGTGTTCCTCTTTAGGAGGGACAGTCCCTCTTTTAGACCCAAATCCCTATGTTCCTCTTTCCCACCCTGGTGTCCCTCTTTTTAAATGATCACATTGTGTGGTGTGTATGTAAATGTACCACGTTGCTCTATAGAAATAAATCTCACATTATTGTTTGTATATGTGTTTATACATTAGTCTGTGTAAATAAAATACTTTGGTCTTGTTATAAGTCATTTATTAGGTTACACATGGAGGTGTCAATAGGTCATGAAATAGCCTAAAAATTCTCTGTAATGCCCCGCCCACTGGCCACGCCCCCAGTAACACCCCCTAAAACACACGTGTCCCTCTTTGGCAATTTGAAATGTTGGGAGGTATGGATGTGGATACATGAATGTAATTTTGAGAGTGAATATCTCATAAACTATGGAACCCTGTGATCTAGAAAACATTACAATACACTAATAGGAGACATGTTGTTAAAGGTGAATGTTCCCCTTTAACCCTTTGAGTGGCAGAGATTTGCAGACAAACTGTGTACTTCAGTTTGAAAAAAAAAAATGATCAAAACTATCATGACATCTAGAACTGAGTAAAGCAAGTGAAGGGGGGGGGGGGGGTCATTATTAACCCTTTGAGTGCCAGAGGGGTACACAACGCATTGCAAAGCAATGCGTTGCGTACCCCTCTGGCACTCGAAGGGTTAATAGTTGCCATTTACCTGCTGGCCTGTCTCATGGTGTTTCACGCAGATGATAAAGTAAAAACAGGACAGTAAAATTTCGCATAAGGACAATTTAAAATTCACATTTCATAAAGAGATTTTCACAGCATCACAACAAACGCTTCTCTTTGTGTCAATTACCATTAATATATTAAACAGGCTGAGTTGCACTGACACAACTCTGCATCCATAAGTAGATTTAAGCAATATAACAAGCATTACAGCACTAATTTCAAGGTGTCATTTCAATAACTAAGTATTTAAACTGATTGCTTCAAATTATATTATCCCCCTTTACACTGGCAGAAAATTGCTTTCTGTTCTTGATATTTTCTTATGTTATTATTATACATATTGACATAATCAGCTTGAAAAAGTACTACTGAAAAAACATTTTTACTGTTTTATATTCATCGTAGTGTTGGAAAAAAATAAAATTCATAACTTACAATGAATACTATGTAACTCACTGAAGTATAGATATTTACAGAAGATAAGAAAAATGTTCCTATCCAGATAAAATGCAGTCTTATATAGACCTTAAATTTATGTATAATCCAGGCATTCTTGATTCCCTTTACTATATTAGCCCCTACCTCTTCCACTAGGAGGCTGTTCCAATGGCTTCTGCCCTCTAACTTTAGGCCATGCTTTCTTGTTCTATTATTTTTGTTTAATGTTTCCCTTTGGAACTTTATTAAAGATTTAACATTTTTAAAGGGTTAGGAATGGCTTAAAATAATATTAAGTAATATTGTAGATAATGCAAAAAGAAATAGATTGGTGTAAGTCCTATCTCTCAAACCTTTATGGTTTGAGAGATAGAAAATTTTAAAGATCCCCCCTCTCCCTCCCCTTTCCCTGACGTCAGCATCTAGCCAACAGCAGGAGATCCTGGTCCGTGGACCGTCAGGCGGCTCTTCAGCCTAGGCACCAAAATCTAAAAGAAATACTTAATTGCAACAGTCTACAAAGTGTGCTTGCAAACCAGGCACACTTTGTAGACCGTTCCAATGAAGTAATTATTTTTAGATTTCGGTATCACGGCTCTGCTGAAGAGCCCAACCCGAATCTCCTGATGTCAGCTTTACAGCTGACAGCAGGGAGAGGGAAACTTTAAAATGTTCTATCTCTCATAACATAAAGGTTTGAGAGATAGGACTTGCATCAATCTATTTCTTTTTGCATTATCTACAATATTACTTTTTATTATTTTAAGCCATTACTATCCTTTTAAACATTTCTATAAAATCACCCGTTTCCCTTCTCTCCTCTAAGCTATACATATCAAGGTCTTTGTGGTCTTTTTTTTTTTCGGTTCTTGATTGTTATAGGACAAGGGTATTAACTGTGCCAAGAAATAGTGGATTGGACTGGAGGTGGGGTCATATGAGGAGTGGGGGTGTGGCCTTGGACAGAGCTAAGGGCACCAAGACTGCCTTGCCTAGGGGAGCCTAGTATATAAATCCAGCCCTGTGCATTACATACTGTAGCTGCAACAGTTCTCACTCCACAAGGACATACAATGGTGGAATTTCCAATCTTTCTCTTATTAACAATTAACCAAGCAAACAAAACTTGGATTACTACAGAAAATAGGTTCCTGTCATCAAGGAATAAACCTGAGAAAACATGTGTGATTGTAAATAAAGTCTATACATCACACAATATCTAGATTTTTTTTTTTCTGTGAGTATTAACCCCTTAAACACCCATGACGTGCCAGTACCATCACAGCTGTTCTGCACTTAGTGACAGTCCTGGAACGTCATGGAATTCAGGGGTCCCTGCGTGGCTGCATGTCGCTCGGGGTCTCCTGAATTCAAATCTCCCCCCCACCCCAAAAAAAAAAAAAAATGCTCCAGGTCCTTAATTGCTGGTCTCACTGTGAACGGCTGGTTGTTAAAGGGATAGTAATACTTGAAAATAATTGTATTTTATATTGTAGCCCTTAAAAAAACATGAAAAATGATATCAGTCTTATCTCCCAAACCTTTATGGTTTGGAAGATATTCACATGTAAAATATAGTAAAATGCTGTTTTCCTGGCTGTTTCAGCCAAGTCTGCAATCTAGTGGACAGATTTGGAATTCGGTCCACAGAGCAACCGGCAGCTCTTTAGCAGTGCCGAGATCACGATCTTTTGAAAAGAACTACTTAATTGGAACTATCTACAAAGTGTGCCTGGCTTGAAAGCACACTTTGTAGACCATTCCGATTAAGAAATTCTTTTTAAAGATGGTGATCTCAGCACTTCAGTAGAGGCACTGCTGGTCAAGCGACCGGATTCCAGATCTGAAGGGTGGAGCAATGACATCACTCCAGGGGAAACTTTACTTCTGAATGTCTTCCAAACCATAAAGGTTTGGGAGATAAGACTTATATCATTTTTCATGTTTTTTAAAGGGCTACAATATAAAATAAACTTATTTTCAAGTATTACTATCCCTTTAAGGGGTTAAAACACTTTGAGTGCCAGAGGAGTTTGCAATGCATTGTATACCAATCTGACACTGAGAGGTTTCACACATTGTGTGTTAGTGAAGTCTCCAATGGGGGAAAAACAAGGCAACCATATTGTATTGGTTGATCAGATGTAAATTATGATTTCTTGGCACACACTGATCTCATATGTTGAGCCATTCCGACTTTTGTTCATTTTGCAAAAAGATTTCGTATTATGAAAAATTGGGCTCCATGTGCCTCGGAACACCAAAGCATTCATTATCTAGTCTGCTTGTAATTTCCAATTGTTAGACATATGGAAATGCAAAACCACAGTATTACAGGGTGAAGACAGATGATCAGCACAGAATTTTTAAGTTAATCTAGCTCATTCCTGCAGAAGCGTCACTAAAAATCCATGGAGACTTGTGATTGATTGCAAAAACACAATGCTGATTTGATTTGCTTGAAATTGGGATAATCCTGGTTTAATCAAAATCAAATCAAAGTTCTAATAACAATTTATCAAAATCTATGGGCAGATATGTGAATGGGGATGCTGAGTGGGTGATTAGGTGTTTTTATTAAATTTTACTAAATCTGAGTTTTAAATGCAGCTCCACCAAACATTGTACAAAGATACAATTAAAAAAAATGAAATCCCTGTATTTCCATGCTGGTCACAAGTATTTGTCCTAATACTTCCTAATAATATCTCCCACTACCTTTGCTATGGCCATGAAATCTAAATGAACCCAATGCATTTTTCTCTTGGTCCTTGGCTCTGAAAATTACATCTTTAATCAATTTTGAATTTTAGATTCATGGAGACAGACATGGCAGTTTTTAGCAGGACCATCGGAACTTAAAGGAGCAGTAAAAACTATATGTTAAAACAAGGGCACTCTCACTACTGTGAACTGTTTTACTGAAATTATATAACATTCCAAATAATCAGGAAGTGAATTTACTGTGTTTACTTCCTGATAGTTCTGACAGGAAGTGACTCGGCAGTGTCTGTCACATTCTATGGAGAACTGTATGTCACTGACTTTCCAACTCCATTAGAATGTAACACAATAACTAATTGGAATCTGACCACTAGAGGGAATTGCTAATGAAACATAGGTTTAAAGTTTAATAACTCTGGAAATATGCATCTCTCAGCAGTGGGAGTACCCTTGTTTTACTCAACGGGAAACACCCTACAATATACATTTTTTTTAATCAAAAACTTTCCAGCTCCTTTGAACTGTGCTCACTGTAAATGGGAATCTTAACCCTTTAATGACCTGAGGCGTGGTCCTGGAAGGGTTGTTTAGAATCATGAATTTTGACAGCTTTTGAAAAAATTGCCAGAAATTGTCATGTCAGTCTCCGTGGTTGGACATCCAGGACTTTCCAACCATGTTATTTATTGGATAGAACAAGGGCAAAATCTATAGGGGCCTTTAAGAGATTCTGGCCCTTAAAGGGTTAAACTGTAATAACATTTGAATTACTGTTAGCAGTAGGACCACCCTTGTTCTGCTCCCCAGAATTCTCCCTACAATATCTGTTTGTCTTTCATTGTTGAAGTTTATTGATCCTTTAACCTTTTGAGTGCCAGAGGGGTATGCAGTGCATATTCACTCAAAGGGTTAAGTTTTGTCCTTTCAGTGCTTAGAGACCTACTGGAATAGCATATCTCTATTTGTGTCCTTGCCTTTGCTATGTGTTTATCTGTATGCAGAAACTGAATGCTATTAATTTGTATTTGAAACATTATTTTCGTAAGAAACACTACTTTCAGGTTCACTTTTTAGCCAGGAAGCCTTTTAATTATTCACCCAGACTAACTGATTGTTGTACTCTTAGTAACTGTAATGGATTTATTATCATGATCTTGCTGGGACACAGCAGGGAATCCTGCCGATCTCTTTCAAACACAACCTGTCTGATTTGTTACTAGACAAGAATATCCCATATTAGGAATCACACAGTCTATGATCCTGTGATGAAAACATGAACGGTAGAAAGTACAGGGGAGTTCCAGCACCTCTGTATATAGTACATCATTATTGTTAAATCATATTATAAGTCATACATGCAAAAATGAGGGAAAATAATTTAAGATACCGAATGGCAGGTGTAGGCAACATATGGAAATCCAACTGTTGATCACTAAAACTCCCATCTTCAGAGGTGTAACTAAAAATCACCAGGCCCTGGTGCAATAATTGCCATGGGGCCCTGACCACATTACCCCCATTGACCAGCTCCACTTTTCCCCCATTGTCCACCTCCACAATGCCCCCATTGTCTACCTCCACAATACCCCCAGTGACCACCTCCACATTGGCCCCCCATTCCACCTGCTATCTTAGGTGGTTCAGGAGGGGGGGTCATCCTTGGTGGTCCAGAATGCATGACAGGAAAGGTATGTGCCACCTTCTAAACAGACCTCTATCAGCAGCTCCCGCTTGGTCCTCTCTCCAGTAATGCAGAGTGCTGGGAGATGATGTCATATCCCAGTGCTCTGCATTACTAGAGTGCAGGGGACAGAGAGGGAGCTGCTAGTAGAGGTCTGTGCCGAAGAAGGCACAGACGTCAGCTTGCCAGTGGGGAGATCAGTCTAATCTTCCCACTGGCCAAGGCTTGTTGTGTGAGCTAGATAGACTGGGCAGGGGGCTAGCAGGGGCATCCGGTCTCTTAGAGTGATGGGCCCGGTTACAGTTGCGACCCCTGTGACCCCTATTGTTACGACACTGCCCATATACTCAAACCAGAGAGAGAGAGATTGGTTTGTACAAATCCTGCTCATTTCAGGGAAATAACTGATTATATTTATTATTGAATATCATATACCTGTTCTCTGAAACATTATAATTAAAGAGCGTGGCATGGATACCATTAATGAGAAAGCTTAGGTGAGTAATTACGAACAGTTTTAACCTCACAATACACTTCCCACTTCTCCCTGTATAAAATATATAATTGATTTACACATGAAAGCAGTCTGCATTTGCCTGAAAGGTACCCCCCTTTGTATATCAAGACATTCAACAAAGGTGCCTTTCATTTCTGAAAATGATCCATGTACAAATCACCACTTCATAATGGATCATCCTAGGTAGTTAGCTTGCAAATGTCGCTGACAGCAATTAATATATTAAAGTAGAAATTAGTGCAGCTGCCCTATATTAACCTCCTAGATGATCTTATAATTCATCTGAAAATACAAAATATTAGCAGCATATACAGTGTGCTTCTGAATATAAAAATATGGAGGGGGGTGAGTGAGAGGGGGGAGGGCGGAAGTGAGACAGAGAGAGAGAGATGGAGGGAGACAGAGAAAGGAAGGGGGAGGGAGAGTTTAGAGAGTGAAAGAGGAGAGAGAAAATGGAGAAGGGAAAGGGAAGGGGGCAGGAGAAAAAGCATAGGCATCCGCAGGGGGCAGGAGAAAAAGCATAGTCATCTGCAGGGGGCAGGGGGAAAAGCATAGGCATCCGCAGGGGGCAAGAGGGGCTCCCCCTTGCACTTGTTCCCCCATCAGGACTGGGTACGCTGCCCCAGGGGGTCATATTTTGGATTTTCACCCTCGCATGCCCCCTGAAGAATTTCTTTGGACACCTAGAGTAAAAGAGAGTGGGAGAGGAGAGCACAATTGAGAAAAGGAGGAGGTTAGAATATGGAAGGGAAGTAGGGGAAGAAAGGGATTGAAGAGGGAGGATAGGCGAGCAGAAAACGGACAGGCACACAGACTGAGTAGCTTCCATGGGACTTGCTAGAGACATTTCTAGCATTAAAGGGGTGAAATAGTAACAGCCACTATTTTGTCCTGCTTTTATAAGTGAGTAATCAAGTTTACACAGCACCTTAACTCAATTGTGAGCTTACATTAGAGTGGACTGGTTACTTAAACAGCTTTTAGCTTGATTAACCCTTACAGTGCCAGAGACGTATCATAGCTCTCTGGCACTCTAAGGGTTAACTGTACCTACTTAATTGGTCTATACTTTTTTTTAAAGCAATATTTGACTTAATGGTTGGTGATTCTAATTTCAGCAGAGCTTTGTGCCCTGACTTTATCAGTTAAATCCACTTAATTGATGACTCACACGTCCAGAAAATCACCTCTCTGAAACATCTTAGGCTGCTAAAGTCAGTCTCCATTCAGAGGGGTAGAATAAATTAATAAGGAGGAATTATCATGCAGAATCCATTCAGAAGGGAAGCTCCCACTGAGGGGGGGATCTTGGAATGGTGACAGGTAGGCACTCTTTACCGTCACTGAATTTTTGTGTGCTTAAGCAATTAGCTACATACAATGCTGAGCACAAATATCTACAGTAACATGACAAAACAATGAGTTTTCACACTCATCTTGACACAATGCTTAGTGTTCACACTTGGCTTCACACATGCAGCAGGATTTATTGTGTGCTCCCCGAGAGAGGGACCAAGGGCTCAAAACTGGTTCATGAATGATAAGGGCTGTGCAGTTCCTCTTCCAACAGGGGCTCAGGGCTGATTATCACCCAGATTTTTACCTCCTGATGGTCCTGTACCTTTGTATCTGGTATTGCATGGGACTAGCAGGGTTATACACCAAAAACTGCCACCAGCAGAGGCATAACACTATTACATAATGAGGGGGCCTGCCACCTTCCTTTTTAGAAAATCATTCCTGTGCTCCTCTTGAGTAGGACCGTGGAAGCTGCACACAACATTTTATTCTTAATTATCATGAAGACAGATTAGGATTGTGCAACGTGTATGCCTAAAGCGGTTGTTGAACTACTACTCTCAATCTCATCATCCTCCAGCAGTCAATGGCTTCCAGAGGATGATGTGAATTGTAGTACAGCCTCACATTGCCCACCACTGAAATAGATAGATAGATAGATAGATAGATAGATAGATAGATAGATAGATGATAGATAGATAGATAGATAGATAGATAGATAGATGATAGATAGATAGATAGATAGATGATAGATAGATAGATAGATAGATAGATAGATAGATAGATAGATCGATAGATAATAGATAAATAGACAGATAGATATATAGATAGATAGATGACAGATAGATAACAGATAGATAGATAGATAGATAGATGATAGATAGATAGATAGATAGATAGATAGATAGATAGATGACAGATAGATAGACAGATAGACAGACTGACTGACAGACAGGAGACATGTACATAGATAGATAGATAGATAGATAGACATAAGATAGACAGACAGACAGACAGACAGGTATGTGTTAGATAGAAGATAGATAGATAGATAGATAGATAGATAGATAGATAGACAGACAGACAGACAGACAAGCAGGCATGTAGAAAGATATGAAAGGCAACGGGAAGGAAGCGCTCACGGGACCACCACCAAAGCTTCAGCCATTCCAGATTTGTAAAAAATTCTTATGTTTTATTATTAAAAAAAATTAAAAAATAACAGATATGGCTTTCACTTAATCATAGACTGGGACAGAGAGATAGATAGATAGATAGATAGATAGATAGATAGATAGATAGATAGATAGATAGATAGATAGACAGACAGACAGACAGGTATATAGATAGACAGACAGACAAACAGGAAGAGATGCAGCACATTTGCTGCAGGTTCTTGGAGACTGATTAAATTCAATATTCTTTGAAATATCAGCAAAAATTTTAAAGCAAAAGGAAGCGAACGTGCGACTTTGATGCATTATAGCTGTCAGCAGAGGTGTGATAGATTATTGATTATAATCATCTACACCTTCTTTGTGGAAATTGAATGTAATCCCAGGCACATCACCCAGTAAATTAGTGCATCTCTCATTCAGTGAAATGTTGGAATGCTATTGTCGACAAAGAACAAATTCAGCCTAAGAAACATTTGTATGAGTGCTAAAAGTCCTTTATACCTTCAAGTACCATTGGGGTGTGCATTGCAATGCATTGCACAGCCTGCTGGAATGCAAAGGGTTAAAAAATTAGATGTTGGCACAAGAACTTTAGAAAGAAAATGTGTGTGACTGTCATTTAAAGAAAGCATATTCCAAAGATGTAGATAATGAAACATAAATAGTCTGGTTCTTTATCACACTGAACATTTTCAAAATAGTATTTAAACAGATTTATCATGATGATTGTCATCTGGATAAAGTGAGAATCAATTATGTAAAATACACAGTAACAGAAGACAATAATGAAGAAAACAGGAGACGCTCCTAGTGTAATATGTTCAAAGATAAAGAGGAGGTACACCACACAACCACCCTCAGAAATACACTAAAATAGAATGTTGCCGACACAACACATACGTGTGTACCGCCTATATAGGCATTGGGGACTATTATTAACTGCTAGCCTTATACAGCATCATAGATGGGAACGCAAGGTCGGCAAACAGGCTGCCTCTCCACAAACAGTCTCCTCTCCGGAGCATCATGCAAAACAAAAAGACAGAAAGGTGCCAATAGTGCCTATTATCTGAGGATATGTGTAAATTGAATAAACAAAGATTGCAGTTACATTTATCTCTGGCTGTGGGGCACACATGTGATAGACCGCACAACAAACAGGCTTACAGAGAAATATAACCTGTCTCTGCACAGGTTCTCCCGACCATAAAATCATGTCTTTAAATGATCCGCTGCTCTTCTAATCCTATATAATTCACTAGGATGTTTGTCAGAAGCCGTCATGCACAGTAGAGGCTGCCCGAATGCACAGAATGCTGGGAGTTCTGTACTGGGAGCACGGAATGCTGGGAGGTGTAGGAATGCTGGAAGTTCTGTGCTGGGAGCACGGAATGCTGGGAGGTGTAGGAATGCTGGAAGTTCTGTGCTGGGAGCATGGAATGCTGGGAGGTGTAGGAATGCTGGAAGTTCTGTGCTGGGAGCACGGAATGCTGGGAGGTGTAGGAATGCTGGGAGTTCTGTGCTGGAAGCATTCTGTGCTTTTGGGCAGTCTCTACAGTGCAAGACTGCGTTGGCGGCAGGACGCAGAGCAGGACCAGCCTCTTAACCCTTTGAGTGCCAGAGGGGTACACAACGCATTGCAAAGCAATTAATTGTTTACCCCTCTGGCACTCAAAGGGTTAATATCACCCGGACCTTGGCCCGTGTACACAGGCTTTTACACTAGTCTCAAATAAAAATGTATTTATTCATAAAAACATTGTAAAACAATTATAATTATGTGACGCATTTCACAGCACATAGTGCTGCTTTTTCAAGCATAATACAAAGTAACTATATAATCCAACTATAAACAAGTTAATGTTCTCCAGGGGAGTAACTACATGGGTGTGCAGATGAGGCAGTTGCAATGAGGCCCTGCAACCAAGGGGACCAATTTGCTCTGTACTGTTATGCAAGTCCTTACATACTTATCAGTTTCCTATCTTGGCTGGTGGTCACTGACATCATCACACGCAGCTGCTGCCAGTCATCGAGTTAAGAACAGAGTCAATGAGCTCCTTCTATTTATTAATCCCTTGAGTGCAATACATTGCAAAGGTGTGTGTAGGAGCATTACTAAACTTGCTCTAGACATGTCTGTATATGAGTGTGTGTGTGTGTGTGTGTGTATGTCTGTGTGTATATGTGTGTAGGCATGTGTGCATTTGTGTGTATATATGTATGAGTGTATGTGCGTGTGTATGTATGACCAGCCTCAGATTCCACAGCAAGGCCCAGAAGATTCTCGTTACACCCTTATTGTTCACATTGGCACTTACAGATAAATGCAAAATGCAGTAAATCAATACAGGTCAACTGCACATTAGGAAAGGAATAAAAATCCCCATTGACTAACTCCACGTATAAGAGACCTCCAGCACATTGCATTAGAGATCTCTCTACATGTGGACTTCTCTGCCACACTCGCCGCTCGGAATGTGGTTGTAGCCAGCACAGTGGAACCAACCTTAAAGGGATAGTAACACTTCGTTTTAACTTTATTTTATTTTGTAGGCATTAAAAAAACATGAAGAATGATATAAGTCTTATCTCTCAAACCTTTATGGTTTATGAGATATTCACAAGCAAAGTTCCCCTCCCGCCCCTTTTACCTAGTGTAAGACATCTCTTCTCAGATGTGAGTCTGGTTGTATGACAGTACAGATAACAGAAGGGGACAATTTTCTTTGTATGAGAACAATGAAAGCCCTTCCCCCCTTGACAAGTTTTTCAGGTTTTTCCCTTATCTTAATTGAAGATTGTCCATCTCTGCAGTCTACCTGGGCATCTCCTTTCTGATCTTGTTCAAAAGGGGGGGGGGATACTTTGTTTGTGAATATCTCTTAAACCATAAAGATTTCAGAGATAAGACTTATATCATTCTTCATGTTTTTTTAATGCCTACAAAATAAAATAAAGTTAAAATGAAGTATTACTATCCCTTTAAACCCTTGGCAGTAGATTGCTCTGCTAATAGGAAATCCATCCCTTTCTTTAGGCATGAAAATTGAGACTTTTTGTTGCTTATATTTTTTGTAGTGTGCACTATATACATTGTCAAGCATAGGAGCATAATCTCTTGTTGACACTCAGGATTTTTACATTTTTATTTTATATGAATGGGTACTGTTTCATGCATCTTGGTTATTCTTCCAATAAGCATTTTCAAAAATAAAATAATTGTACTTTGCTCTTTTGACTCATATTTCAGTAAGTACCTGACTCATTTTAAGTGGAATCTTTTGTTACCTGAGGTAATGATAGATTTCCTTTTGGTCACAAATAACTGTTAATGGGATTTGAACAAGACTTGAACATGATTCAGAGTCAGCATCTTAGAATCCAAAGTCAATGACCGGAAATTGTTGTTTTTTAGTCATCACATGTATTTGAATAGCTGTTAGATGATTACATGGTAAACATGGCGATAAGAGGTATTCAAAGGAAATGAGACAAATTATTCCACTGTATAATTGCCTTGGAGCAGGTTAACAAGGTATATATATGTAACATCCTACATAATAGTGCAAATAAATGAAGACGCACATTTAAGCTTTTACAACAAATGTTAAATTAGCATACATCATACCATTTCACTTTAACTAAATAAGGCCACACTATTACATATTTTCACTAGAAATCTTCCCATCCAAGACCAAAATAAGATCAAAATAGCTTAATATATTGACCATCAATTGGTCTTGTCCTGTCTCTTAAAGTAGTGGTAGTCAATCTTTGGAATTTTTGATTGGTTTGCTGTTTTTCGATGATGGAAGTTTTGAGATATGATGATGATGATGATGATGATGATGATGATGGAAGTGATGAGACTAGTGTCCAACAAATAGATGTCCAACGATTGACAACCACTGCCGAAAAGAAAAAAAGAAAACCAGGCAATGCAATATGTAACAATGTAGGGGAGCATAGCTGGTCCTATCACAATAATGCAAGGGTAAAGGACATTTAGGTGCTATAATTTGTAGGTCATAGGGAGAGTATATCTAGGAATCATATGGAGTCATGTATGCAGTGCGGTGCTGTACTGATTTGAATATGGTTCTGTATATAAGAAGAAGGGTCTTATACAAAAAAGAAAGGGGAATACATTTTGGAGAAAATCAACAACATCATAGGAAGAGTTTAGCAAACTATTACATGGAGACAAGTGCAGTTAGGCTACATAAAAGGCAAGAAAACTGGCAGACTTCAGTCTATATATTTCTGTGGTTCTGGCTCCCCTAAGGTGTACCAACTTATACCAGTAGGGTACCATTTTACGCGAGAGGCCTCTAGCTATCTAACCTAATATGGTATTCCATGGTGTTCAGCAAGTTCAGCATATCTCATAGAGTGTAACGAAAAAAAAAAAACCTTTTTTTGGCTAAATCACAATTTGCTGGCAGTTATGTGTCTGAAATACAGAATGGAGCAAAATGGAAAAAAGAAGATTTTTACATTTTTTCAAGTGATAATTTATATAGGAAGACATATGCGTAAAAACATACCACAGGGGATGAAATGGCTTAGTAGTATATTCGTTAATACATGGAATTAACCCTGTGAGATACAGAGGGGTATCCAATGAATTGCAAAGCAATGCATTGGTTATCCCTCTGGCAGTCAGATGGTTAAACCTTTAAAGGGATAGTAATGTTTATAATAAAAGCAGCTCCAATTAATCTTCATAGTATTTGAGCCGTGGAGAGTGTTATTTCCATACTGTCAGAGCTGTAGTTCAAGAGTAATTGAATGATAAAGTATCTTCTCCTGCCCCTTTTTTCTTATGTAACACTGCTCACCTCAGAGCAGCAAGACTGTCCGGATGGATGGCAGGGAGGGACAATCTTCAGTGAGCATAAGGCGAAAACCTGAAAAACCTGTCAAGGGGGGCAGGGCTTTCATTGTTTTCACAGTAAGAAGATTGTCTCCTGTTGTGAGCTGTCTGCTCATATTCCACATCTGAGGGGAGGTGTCTTACACTAGGTAAAAGGGGTGGGAGGGGGATACTTTATCATTCAATTACTCTTGAACTACAACTCTGACAGTAATGAAATAACACCCTCTATGGCTCAAATACTATGAAGATTAATTGGAGCTGCTGTTTTTGTGAAACATTACTATCCCTTTAAGGACCTGAGGTGTACATATCCATACACTGTTCCATGGCCCTCCCTTTGTGCTGTTGGATTTAATGGGATACATTTTTACCATTAGTAGCTCAGTAAATTGGCATTAGGCAGACGCAGAGCTACAAAATCAGTTCCAGAGGATGATATAGCATAGAACTGTATTAGTACATTATCCCTATCGTATCCAAGTGCATAACATTTTTAGAAACTGTGTTTTGAATTGCTTACACTATTAATTTAAATGCCTCATTTTTTTTTTTAAATAAATGCAATAAATGGTATTTTCGGAGAATCTTTTTACTGAACTTTCAAGGAAACCGACATGTGTGCTCTTCATTCCAAAGCATATCTTATTTAAACTAGCAATCTTCCGCTTAGCCTGTGATTTCTGTCTCAAGACGCCTTGGTTAATTTACATTGCAGAGACCTATGCATTCCCCCAGCTGTGCAGCAAATATGATTAGTTTCTTAAGTACTCCGGCACTTTACAGGAGATGCAAGAAAATAACCTGCCAATCAGCTTGGTACTGTTAGAATGGAATTTTAATTCAAACCTTCGGAGGCTAGTGAGGTCTATAACACACTGTAAAGCGATGAGTTGAAGATCTCTCGAAAATCCAACGGGTTAAGGGACAAACAAGTCAGATTTCCCAGTAGGTAGAATAGGTAACTGCCTAGCACTCCATATTTTGAGCTCTGCTGGCCACATTGTAGGTGTGGCCAGAACAATCTCAGTGTCTATGCAGCAGATTATTATTTAAACCCTTTAAAGACCAGGAAAATCTGGGGTGGATTGCATTTAAAGGGATAGTAATACTTCATTCTAACTTTATTTTATTTTGTAGGCATTAAAAAAACATGAAGAACGATATAAGTCTTATCTCTCAAACCTTTATGGTTTGAGAGATATTCACAAGCAAAGTTTCCCCTCCCACCCCTTTTACCTAGTGTAAGTCATCTCTTCTCGGATGTGAATCTGGTTGTAAGATCAGACAGATAACAGCAGCGGACAATCTTCTTCCTATGAAAACAATGAAAGCCCTGCCCCCCTTGACAAGCTTTTCAGGTTTTTCCCTTATCTTAATTGAAGACTGTCCCTCTCTGCAGTCTACCTGGGCATCTCCCTTCTGCTCTGGCTGAGCAGTGTTACATCAGTAAAAGGGGCGGGAGGGGGACACTTTTTCATTGAATTACTCTTGAACTACAACTCTGACAGAACTGATATAACACTCTCCATGGCCCAAATACTATGATGATTAATTAGAGCTTCTTTTATTATGAAACATTACTATCCCTTTAAGGACCGGAGCAATTCTGACCTTTTTGACTATGTCTTTGTTCAACAGTGTGTTCATTCTAAGGCTTTTACTTCAGCAAACAAAATTATATACCATTTTTTTTCACACGCAATTAGGGCTTTCTTTTGATACCACTCTTATCCACCATATGGATAACCCACCATTTATTTTATGAAAATTAAAGAAACTGTAAAAAAAAAAAAATGGAAAACAATACAATTTTTATTTTTTCGCGTTATCATTTTGGCACAATGGGGTACATAACAGTCAGTGTTATGTGTCTGTGGTCACTGGACATTTGAAAAATGGAAACAATGTCCTGTTAATGGTTACATGAAATTCTATCGTAATAATTTGTCTGAAGATGCCATTTACACTTGCTAAAGATACTATGATAACTAACCCCTTGGTCACTCGATAGATCTCTAATACATTGAGAAGCAGCAGATTAGAGACATCCCTATCATTTATGGGGTTAACACTTTGAGGGCCAGAGGAGTGTGCAAAGCATTGCTTTGCAATGTGTTGCGTACCCCTCTGGCACTCAAAGGGTGAAAGGGTTCGGTTCTTAGTGTTCCACTGATACTGTATGAAACCAAAGGGTTCCAACACTTCCAACATTCTGAGAGCCACTGCTTCACAGATACCGCCTTTCCCACTGAGCAAATATGAATGCGTTACGAGCACATACATACTCTTACATAATTACACAACAAATTAGGTTAAAAGAAGACACAAGTCCATCATGTTCAACCTGTGTCACAGCAGAACCCAAAAAATGAGAATTACATCATCCTTTCCATCTACAAGATGGGCGTCAGTCTATTTACCAGAACTTTCTGCTTAACCCATTTATACATTGCATAATCTTTCATCTGTATACTTTATGTATAATTATATTATATCAATAAACAATGTCAAAGAGTGTTTGCATAAAATATGCTTTCACTCCTATTTACCATATGCATGAAATGTACACACAAAGCCCCCATGATGCATGCTGTGCACTTAGAATTGGTGTAACAGACTTGTAGTGGAGATTTTTCCCACAACTACAGAAAACAAAAGGCCTGCATCCTGCTAAGTGCATTCAGATAACTCTTTTGTATCAATTCATTGAATTGTTCTTTGTTCAGTCGACATGCCTGCATAGTATAGAAAAGAAGCTCGGAGGGCTGGGGAACCATATGTTGCTACTTCACCGCAGGGTGGCTAGACATGCTGAATAGATTGGTGCTTGAAGAAAACTAAAGAATACTTGTAGCTGCCACTTTGCTGTGTAAACATCACTAAACCCATCTACATTATAACCCCCCCTTGAATGGAGTGCTACAGAGTTCTGGGGCAAACCACAGACACTATAACATACCTCCCAAGTGTCCCTCTTTAGGAGATATTAGGGTTGCATACCTTCCAAATATCCCTCTTTAGGAGATATTAGGGGTTCATACCTCCCAAATGTTCCTCTTTAGGAGATATTAGGGGTCCATACCTCCCAAGTATCCCTCTTTAGAAGATATTAGAGGTCCATACCTCCCAAGTGTTACTCTTTAGGAGATATTAGGGGTCCATACCTCCCAAGTGTCCCTCTTTAGGAGATATTAGGGGTCCATACCTCCCAAGTATCCCTCTTTAGAAGATATTAGAGGTCCATACCTCCCAAGTGTTACTCTTTAGGAGATATTAGGGGTCCATACCTCCCAAGTATCCCTCTTTAGGAGATATTAGAGGTCCATACCTCCCAAGTGTTACTCTTTAGGAGATATTAGGGGTCCATACCTCCCAAATGTCCCTCTTTAGGAGATATTAGAGGTCCATACCTCCCAAGTGTCCCTCTTTAGGAGATATTAGTGTTCATACCTCCCAAGTGTCCCTCTTTGGGAGATATTAGAGGTCCATACCTCCCAAGTGTTCCTCTTTAGGAGATATTAGGGGTCCATACCACCCAAGTGTCCCTTTTTAGAAGATATTAGAGGTCTATACCTCCCATGTGTCCATCATTAGGAGGCACAATTTGAGACCCAAATCCCTCTGCCCCTCCATAAAGTAGCACACTGGGGAAGTCATCAGGGCACATGCACTAATGCTTCATAGAGAGTTGATAAAGCGGAGATGACTTCTCCAATGATATCACTTCTCCAGTTCTTATGTTATTCTATGGAGCCAATGCACTGATATTTCTCCCATTTTGGAGATCTTAGTGTATAGGCTCTATAGAATAGCATAGGAACTGGAGAAGTGATATCACTGGAGACATAATCTCTGTTTTATCACCTCTTTATCACACCTTAGCGCATAACCCCATCTTGTCTTTATCAAATCAAAGTGCATCAGCCACCATTGAGAGGCTACCATGCCTATGACAAGGCACTTTATCTTGTTCGCTCTTGATGGGTGCTCCTCACAATTGTTTGTCTCCCAAAGTATAAGGGCATCTCAGGCATGGGACCTTGCTTCCATGTGCCTGGAGGGATTCAGCTGCACCACACCGACGAGGCCGATAGAGGCCGAAACGTACATCTGTGGTTATGCTGTTTCTCTCGTGCGGAGAGGTTTTGCCTGACATTTTGGACTGGACTGTCTGTGGGCGGGACCAGTCTGATATGAATATGGAAATTTCCTCTCTGCAATGGCACATGGGAGTGAAAAACGTGAGTTGTAGCACCATTGAGAGGCTACCATGTATAGAACAAGATACTTTATCTTGTTCATGCTTGATGGGTACTCCTCACAATTGTTTGCATCACCCCTCCTCCCCATGCAGAATTAATTTTAATAAATATCCCCGACAACAGCTATGTATTTCAAAAACATTATTTTATTAAGTTTAATCTTTATTAGTGCACTTTCTATATGAATTGCATAAAGAATGATTGTTGTTCTTCAAGTACTTCAGCACAAAAAGTATGAACAATTTGCCTATCTATATAAAATGAATGCACAGTTCCGTGAAATTTATTGTACAGTAAGCACTTTGATACAATCAGCTTTATTGACAAATGTCTGGGAGAAACAAAACTCAAAGAGAAGTATTGATGATTCTGAAGAAAACGAATGAGCACAAATCTAAATGAGTGTGTTTTGTGATTTTGGTCAAGTTACAATGTATATTTGTGCCTCAGGCAGTACAGGATCAGTAAAGCTAACAAGTTATTTGTCTGTCTATCTATCTACTAGCAGGTGCATGGTAAACCTTTTATTTAATTGTATTAAAGTCAGACCTCATGGTGGGGCATCAGGAACCCTCATCTGCTATTTTTCAGCAGCGTGGGGGAAGAATTTGGCCTTTGTACTTCTCACTTACTGTTGTTGCACTCTACAAAAGACAAAAGGGGATATGGGAAGTGCAATAAAAATGGCTTCCCCCTACTTGCTTGAAAATAGCACATGGAGGAGAGAAGAGAGAGAGGGGATATGATAGAAACATTCAAATACATGAAGGGATTCAACAAAGTACAGGATGGAAGTATATTTCAAAAGAGTAAAAACGTTAGGACAAGAGGCCATAGTCTAAAACTAGAGGGACACAGGTTTAGATGTAATGGAAGAAAGTTTTACTTCACTGAGAGGGTAGTAGACAAGTGGAATAACCTACCAGAAGAAGTGATAGATGTCAATACAGTGACAGAATTTAAGCATGCATGGGATAGGCATAAGGCGGTCCTTAACATAAGAAAAGACCAAGGACCAAATAAGGTTTGAGGTTGTGTGTTTTTTACACAGTAGGAAATTGGGCAGACTAGATGGGCCGAATGGTTCTTATCTGCCGTCAAATTCTATGTTTCTATGTTTCTATGAATATCTACATGGAATATATCAAGTTTTAACGAGGTATGGAAAGAACTCTATAGGGAGCGGTTTGTTCAATAACTAACCAAAAAACAAAGGGGCACCATTATCCCTTTGAATGCCAGAGGGGTACAGAATGCATTGTTTGAAATGCGTTGCGTACCCCTCTGGCACTCAAACAGTTAAGACTGGAGGAAAGCGGGATATAAGTAGAGTAAAATTGGCACCTTTATTGGCTAACCGAATAGGTTTCGAATGCAAGCTTACAAGACAACTTAGGTCTCTTCATTATGCACGAATCTGAGAGGGACCTCCAGGGCAATGTGTTGGAGACCTTTCCGGTATTCAGTGGGTTAAAAAGCCCCTTTGAAATCAATGGGAATTAAGGATTATATTTATTGGTCTCCTACAGTGTAGTTCGTTTGCTACAGAAATGTTCCCGTTCTTCTTAGTAAATCAACATGTCTACATCAGCTGGTATATTCATTCTGCATCTGTATGTACGGCCAGAAGTATCTTCACTATATCTAAAAGTACTTTGCCTCCCTGCTGTGATCAAAGCAAAGACAGGATCAGAATGTGTGGCTGTCTCATAGATTTAGTGCATTCTGCTTCTGGTAGCTAAGATGGGAACCTGCTGTGTAGGCTGTGTGTTGGGCATACAGGTAATACTATGTATGCCTCTCAGTTTGATTAGCCAATCCATATCGACAGTAATGATTAAATAAATTAACTAAAGTAGCTGTTACTTTGTAACAAATATGTTATTTTAAAATATGTTTCAAAATCCCCTATATTTACATTAGCAATTTTTATTTAAAATAATAGTTTATGAGATTCAGCTTTATTTGTCAGAGTATGAACATTAGGTGGTTCAGGCTGGCATGCCTGCAAGATACTAACATTTCACACTGCTGTTCCTGCCACTCCCTACCTGCCAGATGCTAACAATCCACAGTGCACTCCCTCGCACCTGCCACTCCCTGCCAGATACTAACATTCCACACTAAACTCCGTCCTACCTGCCATTCCTTGCCTGCCAAATGCTAACATTGCATAGTATACTGCATAGTATACTCCCTCCCTGATGACACTCTCTGCCAAATAGATACTAACATTCCACACTAAACTCCAACTCCCTCCTGCCACTCCCTACCTGCCAGACACTAACATTCCACAGTGCATTCCCTCCCACCTGTCAGTCCCTGCTAGATTCTAACATTCCACACTATGCTCCCTCCTGCCTGCCACTCCTTAACATTTCACAGTACACTCGCTCCCATCTGCCACTCCCTGTCAGATAGATACTAACATTCCTCACTCCCCTCCCACCTGTCATTCTCTTCCAGACATAACTGACAAATAAATAAAGCTACATATCTTATACATAATGCTAAAAAACAATAATAATAAAATGTATATATATATATATATATATATATAGGAGATTTTGAAAATTATTTCCAAATCGATTATTTGAAAGTTAAAGTAGAACTTCACTTGTTTTTGGCCTGTGAAGGGAGAGCGGCAGGTACAAAGAGAGGTAGGGGAGAAGAGCATTTAAAAAGGAGACAGAGTCTTGGTGCTATGTCTTTAAGACTACATCACTTGAATACAATAAGCACATGGTAGGACTCATGTAGCATCGCAATGAATGTATCTCTAAGCAAATCCTTTTTTTTTTACACATTAATCAAAAGGCAGACTTGTCCGCATTAATCATAAAGATGCATCTAAAGATTTTTCCTATGATCACTAGCTTTGAACAAAATGCATTTGAGACTATTTCACAAAATATTTGATTAATGAATTATTTACCAGAAGATATAAAGGTAATATTATGTATAAAATTAATCCATTTTCATACTCCTGAAATAGAAAGATGCTTAATGCTTTGAATGGGAAAACAATGCATTACAGAGCAACGTGTTGCACACCCCTGTGGCATTCAAAGGGTTAAACATTTATTTAGATCACACAAATACCTGTTTTAACTTGTTTCTTGAGATTTTTAACCATTTAGATACTAGAGATGTATTTTAAAGTGATAGTAATACTTAAAATTAATTTTATTTTATATTGTAGCCATGAAAAAAACATTAAAGACGATATAAGTCTTATCTCTCAATCCTTTATGGTTTGAGAGATATTAATTTTATTTTATATTGTAGCCATGAAAAAAACATTAAAAACGATATAAGTCTTATCTCTCAAGCCTTTGTGGTTTGAGAGATATTCGCAAGTAAAGTTTCCCCTCACTGGCTGTTTCAGCCAAGTCTGCCATCTAGCTGACAGATTTGGAATCCGGTCCGCAGACAGGCCGGCGGCTCTTCAGCAGAGCAGAGATTGCAACATATAAAAATAACTACTTAACTGGAATAGTCTACAAAGTGTGCCTGGTTTGCAAGCACACTTCGTAGACCCTTCCAATGAAATAGTTATTTTTATATCTTGCAATCTCTACTGTATGTAGCTCATTTCAGCTGTAAGTTATGTGGTATGACTTACCTTACTTCACAACATTAATGACAATTTTAAAATGAACAAAAATGATGGGCTGGGACAGTGGGCAGGAACGATAGTGGAAATGGGCCATTTCATTGTATTTGCCCCCCCAGGCCACATGTTGCCAGCCCTCCCCTGACCTCAGCACAGGAAAAGTGTTCCTCTTCCAGTTATAGCACAGATTCACATTTGAAAAATCCTCCAGTTATTTTTTTTCACAATCATTTGACCACTCCCACTTGTAAGATCATTTCAAAGTTTAACCCTTTGAGTGCTAGATGGATGCCTGACGACACCCCTCTGGCACTCCAAGGGTTCAAATAATCTTCGATTGCACTAAAATTCCATAAAAATGTTCATCTTTTCTCAAAAAATATAAAAATAGTTTTATATTACTAATGATATTTTAACCCATTAACGACCCTTGACGGTCATAGTACATCATGGGTCGATCCAACTGAACGACCCATGACGTACATGACCGTCATGGAGTTCCGGGCTCCCCCCCCCCACGGCTGCATGCTGTTTGGGGAGTCCGGAACCGGAAAAAAAAAAAAAAATGCTCCACGGTCCTTAACTCAAGTCGCCGCGCCGATCATCCGGTCGTTAAGGGGTTAAGGTTATTTTTTTTATTTTGAACATACAGCTATAGTGGCAGATAGATACACAATATATATTAAAATAATGTGGAGTGAAAATGATTAAAATGACGATTGCTATAAATATTGTAACCCAGTAAATGCATTTCATATCGAACATTATGTACTAGCTTTTAGATCGTTCCCAAAGTACCAATTACATGCTGTGTACTTTAGAGTCATTTTAATATTTTAAAGTGCCCTTATTTCCTAGCATTTGAGTCTTTTCAAATCTGAAGGGTTGCTGATTGGTACAAAAAAACTGATTAGATTAATAATGAACAAGACAAAATTAGATCACTTTAAAAAGTTTTTCTTTCCAAAAAGTGAACTTATTTGAGTAAAGAATGACAATTAAAGGGGGAATAAACAGGATGCTGTCATCTGACAGCTGATGGCTGGCCAAGGATGATGGGAACTGAAGTCCTGAACAGTCGGTGGACCTCAGATTACCCATCCCTGCTTTAGATTTTAAGCTCTTTTGGACAGGGACCTCATTACCTCTTGTTTTTTTCTGTCATAATAATTATTCCTAGTATTACTGCCAAGATTGTTTGTGTCTTGAATAATGGGTGAGATAGACATGCACTTCCATACGCAATACAAGACCCATCAGTAAAATCAACATGACTGTGTACCTTCTGGTCTCAAAGTAGATCCGTCTCAGATCATGAGTAAGCCTGTTACACGCAAAATGCGGACACGCAAAACGCGTTGATCTATGGGATGCCAATTTGTGACTTCTGCTGGTTTGTGTGTGCCGTAGTAAGTCTCTTCATTCAACTACTTTGAGGTCAGAAGATTGTGTGAAGGTACACATATGTATTTTAATCATTGTGCTACAATAAAGTTGTGTTGGGTTTACTTAAGGATCTTGTATTGAATATGGAAGTGCGTGTCTCTCTTGCCTTGTTATTTAAGTATTTTGGGAGTCCACAGAGAAGCTCCTGCATTGCACCTATTCTAGAGATCTGATCCAGTCGCCTGTCTGGAATTGCCTGTATAAGTGATGAAGATTTTGCTCCTGTATATGACCAATTTTGTATTAGTTACAACATATTGAGAAGTTTATGTATTGTGTCCAGTTTAAGTAAGAGCTGCTGAACTTTGTCTTGTTTTTTCAAAATTGTTTGTATCCCCACTGTATAGATCTGCAGAATTTGCTGGTGCTCAATATAATGGTAGTAATAATAATAATTATAATAATAATAGAATGTAAAAAGGTCCATATTTGAATAGAACTTTAGTTACGTGTCTGTGTTTCATAAACCAGAAGGATAAGTCTATTGCAGAAGCACATGTGGTTGTTCTGACCACACCCACAACCCAGTATCATGGGTGTGGCCAGCATACTCATCCCTCACAATCTGGAGCAATAGGCAGCTGCCTACTCTGCCTAATATGAAATCCAGTCCTGCCTGTCATTCACCAAGCTGGAATAAAGGAGTGCAGGAGAATTTACTCTCCCCTCCTGTCATTCATCAACCAGGAAGGAGTGCAGGTAAAATTACTTTCCCCTCCACTACCTTTCATCCTACATCCTGTCATTCATCCGGAAGGAAGCAGGTAAAATTATTTTCTCTACCTGCTTAAAAACATCAGAAAAAATCTGAAATACCTCAAGTTCTATCAAGACAACCAAATGTTTGCATAAATATTAAGGAATGTTACAACCTTCCCTTTCATAAAAGAGAAAATATTAAAAAAAAACAAAAAACTGTCTGTTGACACTTACATAGGTTATAGAGGTGAGAATCATGACAATGATACTCTTGCACTCTAATTTGTGCCTTCCTCCACATAACCTTGTATCATACCTCCCAAGTGTCCCTCTATAGGTGGGACAGTCCCTCTTTGAGACCCAAATCCCTCTGTCCCTCTTTCCCATCCTAGTGTCCATCTGTTTAGGAGATCAGACTGTGTGATGTGTATACAAGTGTATCACATTGCTCCACAGTAATACAACTCACATTAATGTTTGCTTAAACTTCAGTATCTGTATTTATAAATGAGTCTGTGTAAATAAAATAGTTTGGACTTTTCTAAATCTTTTATTCAGATACTCAAAGAGACGTCAACCTAAAAATTCTTGTTAATACTCCGCCCACTGGTCATGCCCCCAGCAACACCCCCTAAAACAAGTGTCCCTCTTTGGCCATCTGAAATGTTGGGAGGCATGCTTTGTGTATATAACGCAGCACCAAGCAGATTATATGTGTTCTCTGAGTATCAATTGTTCTTCCTTTTTACATGTTTTAGAACCTCTGCTGTTTAGCTGCAAATGGGTAAATGAAGCCTGATATTGTTAAAGGGATAGTAATACTTAAAATGTAAAAAAATATATGTTGTAGGGTTTATGTCCCCAAATAAAACAAGGGCACTCCCACTGCTGAGAGAGATTTTATTAAAAAATTATAACAGCTCAAACTTGAATTTTTTAGGTGCAATATCACAGTGGCCTGAAAATTTACAGTGGAGCTGTTGCTACACCATCCTATGGAGATTTATGGTCTACAGACCAGAGCAGTCCATAGGATGGAGTAGGAACAGCGCCACTGTAAATTTTCAAGCCACTGTGATATTGCACCTAAAAAATTCAAGTTTGAGAATTTTTTAATAAAATATCTCTCAGCAGTGGGAGTACCCTTGTTTTACTCTGGGCGATAAACCCCACAACATATATTTTTTTACATTTTAAGTATTACTATCCCTTTAAAGTATGATTTCTAAAGCAAGATCAAAGTGTTTTTATTAACATTAGTAGATTTTGGATACAAGAGGAGTACCCAATGAGAAGGTTAAAGCCCCATGTTTTGTTGCCATCTTGAGGCATATGGTGATATCTCCCTCCCTACTAGTAATGGTGCAACAAGGTTGCACAGTGCAACAATAATACATTCAGTCCCCCAAAGCACCAGTTCTATTGGGAGCCTGGAACTCCCCTGAGTTAAAGCCGTGTAATAAAACAAATGTTATCCTAATGTAGCTAAATTCAATTCCTTTATTTTCTGCAGCCCAATCACTTTCTACAGCAAGTGACTTTGACATTGAATTGCATCGTATGTCCTCACACAGTGATGACAAACCTTCCATCATTTTCTCATGGTTTCACTTTTCTCTGATGGCTCCTGTCCATCACGGTTCACTGGAAATTCTCCATCCCCCCAATCATCCCCCGGTCCGCTGCCAAGCAACCCCTAGCCGGAATGGCAATTAGCCAGATGTCACCAGTCTTATTATCTCCGTGGCTCAGTTGTACATTATTTAGTCACTGCACGATAAAAGCAAGAATTCAAAGAATTAAAGAAGCACAGCCCACAAGGGCTCCACTTCAGAAATCTGGATGAGGACAAGAAACCAGACAGAGGAAAAATATATTGGAAAAGGAATCCTGCGTGACCATGTCAGTGCGTGAGGGGACTAATATCCTATGAAGGTGTTAAAGGGAAATAATAGCAAGGAATAAGTGGCTCTAAATTTGTTTAACCCTTAGAGTGACAGAGGGGTACGCAACGCATCGCAGAGCAATGCCTCATATTGCCCCTCATCAGCTCCATATTGCCCCCATCAGCTCCATATTGCCCCCATCAGCTCCATATTGCACCTCACATTGCCCTCCATCAGCTCCAACTTGCCCCATCATCTCTATATTTCCCTCACATTGCCCCCATCATCTCCATATTGCCCCTCACATTGCCCCTATCATGTCCATATTGCCCCTCGCATTGCCCCGTCATCTCTATATTGCCCCTCACATTGCCCCCATCATGTCCATATTGCCCTTCACATTGCCCCTATCATGTCCATATTGCCCCTCGCATTGCCCCGTCATCTCTATATTGCCCCTCACATTGCCCCCATCATGTCCATATTGCCCTTCACATTGCCCCTATCATGTCCATATTGCCCCTCACATTGCCCCATCATCTCCATATTGCCCCTCATATTGCCCCCATCATGTCCATATTGCCCCTCACATTGCCCCATCATCTCAATATTGCCCCTCACATTGCCCCCATCGTATCCATATCCCCTCACATTGCCCCCATCATGTCCATATTGCCCCTCACACTGCCCCATCATCTCAATATTGCCCCTCACATTGCCCCATCATGTCCATATCCCCTCACATTGCCCCCATCATCTCAATATTGCCCCTCACATTGCCCCATCATGTCCATATCTCCTCACATTGCCCCCATCATGTCCATATTGCCCCTCATATTGTCCACATCATCTTAATATTGCCCCCATCATCTCCATATTGACCCCCGTTTCCTCCCTCGCTGTAGAGGAGAGGTATGTGACTCCTCTGGCACACAGCTGTAGCTGCTGGAGTTCCCACGCGGTCTGTAATGCAGAGCGCTGGGAGATGATGTCATCTCCCAGCACTCTGCATTATTGCTAAAGAGCCAATGGCAATGAGGGAGCTCAGTAGCTACAGGTCTTCGGTGCAGACCTCTCCTCTCCATGTTGTTGCGGGCGCCAAGCGGGGGGAGCAGGGGTGACTGGCGAGGCTAAAAAAATTAGGAAGCCAAAAAACTATCCCAATGACAGGCGCCCCTCTGTGGGATGCCTGCTCTTCCTTATTGCAAACCCGGCCCTGGTACTGATATGATTTAAGAGAAGACTGCATCATCCGCTGAACTGATAAACAGAACTGTATAATGGGGGATGCAAAGACAATTCTGTTTTTATAGTACTTTCTTTTCAGGCGTGTCAGCAAATATCTGTGAGTAATAATCTTGGTTGTCATTTTTCCCTGAAACTGTTTTGATGAAACTGCGTTCTGGTAAGAAAGATGCGGTATGTTTGATTTTTATAGGCATCATAGCATCATTTTTAAATATAGACAAACATTATTTGTTCTGCAAAATTCTACTTATTTTCAAATGGGGTATAAAAAATCTGAATAAAAAAATATTTAGTGAATAGCCTCAATTTAAACAAATTTAATGCAAATTTCATTACAGCTGTGAGACTGTGGAGGTTATGCATCAAGATGTGATAAAGAGGTGATAAAGTGGAGATGACTTCTCCAGTGATATCACTTCTCCAGTTCTTATGTTATCCTATAGAGCATATACAAGCTGGAGATATTCTAGTGCATTAGCCACCTAGAATAACATAGGTATTTGAGAGTTTAGAACACTGGAGAAGTCATCTCATCTTTATCACATTTTTATCATCTCTTTATCATACCTTAATGCGTCTCACCCTTACCATTTTAACATGGAAGCTATTCCATGGATTCATCATCTGTTCTGTAAAGGAGTTTGTAAAAAAGAAAGCTCTTCAATTTCTGCTATTTTGTAGTTCAGGAATGGGAAACCTTCAGTATGTCCGTCAGTATGTCATCATAACCAACCAGATGAAAGCTAAAAGCTCCTGTGCATCAATGGAAGATATGGCTATATGTGTCTGTCCCATATAGTACAGTTGATTTGTTCCAGAAGAGGTTTGTAAGCATTTTCAAATTGGAGAAGCCCCCTCCCGTCAAGGTACTACTCAGTCCCTCCCTTGTGCTTGGGAGGGCTGGCAACATGTGGCCTGGGGGGCAAATACAATCCAGTGGACTGTTTCCACTGTCGTTCAAGCCCACTGTCCCAGTCCACCCCCTTTAGTTAATTTTATAATTGGCATTAATGTTTTGAAGTAAGGCAAGTGATGCCACCGAGCTTACAGTTGAAGTGGGACTACACTACTGATACCATAGAGCTTACAATATAAGTAAACCTACACAAGTGAGACCATAGAGCTTACAATGGAAATGGGTTATGTTGCTAGTGTAGCTCCATTTCAGTGGTAAGCTCTTTGGTATCACTAGTGTAGCCCCATTTCAGTGGTAAGCTCTTTGGTATCACTAGTGTAGCTCCATTTCAGTGGTAAGCTCTTTGGTATCACTAGTGTAGCCCCATTTACAGCAGCATGCTGGAGTTTGAGTGAGGCAGTGGCCTGCTGGCCCAGACATTTGACAGGCCCCAGGGGGCAATTGCCCCCCCTTCCCTTGTGTCACTGCAGAGAAGACATGTCCATACTCATACCAGTCTGGTTCTTCAACAGACAGTAAAGCAGAGAAATGTCAACCATGAGTGAAATAGCAAAACTCCAGATGAATGTTTTGGCCTTTAACAGGCCTTGTCTGTGAGGTGCAGCTGAATCTCTCTAGGCACAACTTGAAAAAGATTCCTTGCCCGGGACACCCCTTCTCCTGATCAAGAAACATAGAATTTGACGGCAGATGAGAACCATTCAGCCCATCTAGTCTGCCCATTTTCCCTACTGTAATAACCTCAAACCTTATTTGTTCAGGACAGCCTTATGCTTATCCCATGCATTCTTACATTTACCTCACTAGATTAACTTCTACCACTTCTGCTGGTAGGCTATTCCACTTATCTACCACCCTCTCAGTAGGGTGACCACAGGTCCCGGAACGTCCGGGACTGTCCCTTATTTCAGGGCTGTGTCCCGCGTCCCGGGTCATCTTCAACCGGGACAATGAAGTGTCCCGGAATGAAGCCAAGCCGCCCTGGATGTCAGCCTGCAAGCGGTGTGTCACATCATGGACGCCGCGAGGGAGCGCTTGGTAGCATAAATCAGCACTCCCTCGCGGCGTCCATGATATGACACACCGCATGCAGGCTGACATCCAGGGCGGCAATGCAGCTTACCTGATCTCCTGGAGGCAAGTGCTCTAGTAATACAGAGCGCTGGGAGATGACATCATCTCCCAGCGCTCTGCATTACTGAGCACAGCGCGCGGGAGCTTCAGCTCTGTGCCGGAGGAGGCACAGAGCACTTTCCACGCCGCTAGACCACCAGGGACTCAAGGTAAGGCATGAAGGGGCAAGTTCTAGGGTGACCACGTCCCGGAATGGCAGAAGGGAAATGTGGTCACCCTACCTCTCAGTGAAGTAAAACTTTCTTACATTACATCTAATCCTCTGTCCCTCTAGTTTTAGACTATGGATGCAATCTAACATTTTGACTCCTTTGAACTACCCTAGCCTTCTTTTGAGCATAAGGCCCCACATTTTTCCTATTCCCTTAAAGGGATAGTAATGCTTCGTTTTATCTTTATTTTATGTTGTAGGCATTAAAAAAACATGAAGAACAATATAAGTCTTATCTCTCAAAACCTTTATGGTTTGAGAGATATTCACAAGCAAAGTTTCCCCTCCCGCCCCTTTTACCTAGTGTAAGCCATCTCTTCTCAGATGTGGAATCTGGTCCATAGACCAGACAAATAACAGAAGGGGACAATCTTCTTCCTATGAGAACAATGAAAGCCCTGCCCCCCTTGACAAGTTTTTCAGGTTTTTCCCTTATCTTAACTGAAGATTGTCCCTCTCTGCAATCTACCTGGGCACCTCCCTTCTGATCTGGCTGAACAGTGTTACATCAGTAAAAGGGGCGGGAGGGGGATACTTTGTCATTGAATTACTCTTGAACTACAACTCTGACAGAATTGAAATAACACTCTCCAAAGTCCAAATACTATGATGATTAATTAGAGCTGCTTTTATTATGAAACATTACTATCCCTTTAATGTGATGTTACTTCACCTTTCTGCATGGCACCTTATATGAATAAGCTGTTATGCAAAGAAAATGAGAATTTACATTACCAAAAAGGCTGGAACCTGTATTAAACATTAGTATCTTCAAAATCAAATCTTTTTGACTAGTGTAAGGCATAGGACGTTTTTAATGTGATCAAATATCTCCGAATGTTTTTGTTTTTTTGGGGGGCATATAGGTCACTGTATGCTCCGAGATATTCTCCATTTATCTTGTGGTATAATCCAAAGTTTATATGCTTCATATTGCTCCTGCAACCTTACCTGCACATTTTACATTGGTCTAGCAGTGTTTGATAGAAAATTTCAGCTCATAATTTATTAATACTTAAGCATACTATTGGTAAGAATTTGTGAGATCTGTGAATAGGAGATCAGCAATTCCCTTTGAGATTACAAACTCAACAAAGCAAGGGAAACATGTTTATCTTAGCTTCTCCATCCCTCGTGCTTACCAGTTACTCAACAGATTCAGCGGAAGTCTAACAAAGCCTTGAATTTCCAAGATACCTTTCATTAAATATACATCCTCTGTATCTGTTGTGTAGCCTTTCCATATTTATTCGGAAAATCTCTCAATGGTAAATGCTGAAATAGGAGTGTGATCTGATATTGTCAGATTTTTCAGGCTGCATAAAAAAGCCTCTAAAATATGTCGTAGATGGTTATTTATAATGTACTATCCACATTTCCTATTTTCAGCATTGCTAATTGGTACACTCATGCATTTTCTTATAGGTTTCCACACAAATGTGAAGATATAGGCTAATGAAAACATCTTGCTCATTTGATAAACATCCCTTTCTCTCCGTTATTTCTTAGAGAAAAACAAGCAGAATGTGCCTTTTCAATAGTGGACATTAACCCTTTGAGTGTCAAAGAAGTACATACCTCCCAACATTTTAAATTGACAAAGAGGGACACTTGTGTTTTAGGTGGTGTTGCTGGGAGCGTGGATGGTGGGCAGGGCATTACCGGGGATTTTTAGGCTATTTCATGACCTATTGACACGTCCTTGTGTAACCTAATAAACTACTTATAACAAAACCAAAGCATTTTGTTTACACAGATTAATTTATAAACACATATACTGACTTTTAAACAAACATTAATGTGAGTTTTATTGCTGTAGAGCAATGTGATACATTTATATATACCACACAGTCTGATTTCCTAAAAAGAGGGACATCAGAGTGGGAAAGAGGGACAGAGGGATTAAAGTCTAAAAGAGGGACTGTCCCTCCTAAAGAGGGACACTTGGGAGGTATGGAAGTATCCAACACATGCTGGGACTCAAAGGTTTCAAATGCATTGTAGACACAGGCAGCATAAGAGGGGGTTAATTCAAAATATCAAATGTACCCCTAATACAATACACTTGAATTCTTATGAGACTGATGTTCAATATATAGAGAAACTGCAGGAATCCTAGGGGCCACCAACAGAAGTTCAACACAGGATCAAACATTTTGGTTAAAAATTAACATCAGAGATTGAAAACTGTAAGAAATTTGCCCTAAGTCTCTCTGGCACACAAAGGGTTAAGTTGGAGCTCAGTTGGTTAATGCACCAGCAACAGAATCTGTTCAAACATAAGGTTGAAGGTTCTAGTCCCGGTAAGGTCAGTTCAACCTTTCACCCTTCAATGATATATAAAATGAGTACCCAGGACGAAACTGAAAATGACAGATTATCTTAATGAATGCTTCCTGTTAAAATACTTTCACACACACAAAAAAAATATCTATTTCAGACAGGTGAATTAGGGTGGCATTATTAATGTTTCACTAAATGTACACTTGTGAAACCATTTGCCCCAGTGGTGATCATACCTCCCAAATTGCCAAAGAGGGACACTTGTGCTTTAGGGGGTGTTGCTGGGGGCGTGACTGGTGGGTGGGGCATTCCCGATAATTTTTAGGCTATTTCATGACCTACTGACACCTCCTTGTGTAAACTAATAAATGACTTATAACAAGACCAATGTATTTTAGTTACACAGATTAATTTCTAAACACGTACTGGTGTTTAAACAAGCAATAATGTGAGTTTATTACTGTAGAGCAATGTGATACACCTTTATACACACCACACAATCTGATCTCCTAAAAAGAGGGACATCAGGGTGGGAAAGAGGGACAGAGAGAGATTGTCCCTCCTAAAGAGGGACACTTGGGAGATATGGTGGTGATTTCAACACTGGAGATTCATGTCTCATGTAATGTACCATAATAAAGCATGCTTCAGTTTGGAAATACTTATGTTTTTGGCACATCCAAGACTCAGCATGCCACAGGTGCACTACAGCCTATGTGCTAAAAGGCCAATCATTCACCCTGGAGATATCAGACATTGAACTGCTCACTGCAACCTCCAATAACTTTCCAACCCACTTGGATGTCAGACATTCACATATGGCTGACACCCATGGGGCAGGCCTTCTGAAACACTTCTGCAAAACCCCCGTTCAAGAAAGTGTCTGCAGGAATGTAGAACATTAGAGATAAGATAGCTGGTGAGATAGCTCATTTGGTTAAAGCACCAGCTGTAGAATCTCTTAAAATCTCAGGGTTCCCTCTTCTAGTCCTGGCAAAGTCATCTCTTTCACCCTTCTCAGGTGGACATACTTATAAAATGAGGATTAAGCGCCTAAAGTGTGATAAAGTGGAGATAACTTCTCCAGTGATATATCTTCTCCAATTCATATGTTATTCATTTGAGCCTATGCACTAAGATTTCTCAGACTTTAGGGATCTAGGCACATTGGCTCTATAGAATACAGTAAGAACTGGAGACGTGATATCACTGGAGGAGTTATCTCTGCTTTACCATGCCTTAGTGCATAACCCTCAGAGTATCCTTCCTAGTAAAATAATTTCACAAAAAAAGCACTTGTCAGTTATAGACAAGTCATCAGTGTGAACATAGCCTTAAAAAGAAATTAAGAGGGTATGAGAAAAGGTATGTGTGATGTAGTAGATGGTCATCGGGGGTTAAACACTAAGGTGTAATAAAGAGGTGCTATTCTATGGAAAGCAATATTCTAAGATCTCCAAATCTTAGTGCATTGGCTCCATAGAATAACACAGGAACTTGAGAAGTGATATCACTGGAGAAGTCATCATTACTTTATCACCTCTTTATCACACCTTGGTGCATAACCCCCATTATCTCCACTTTCCACTGTGCCAGAGAACAGACTGGTGGTTGGAGGTGAAGCCACTGAGAGTACATGCAGCCCAGGACCAGTGGTTGCCAAATACCTTTTCACCTCTCCTTTATCCACTATATTGCTGCTTCCTTTTATGTTCACTCATCCTATATAATAATTCGCTAGGATGTTTGTCAGAAGCCGTCATGTGCAGTAGAGATTGCCCGAACGCACAGACTGCTGGGAGCATAGAGTGCTGGGAGCACAGAATGCTGGGTGCACGGAATGTTGGGAGCACAGAATGCTGGGAGCAAGGAATGTTGGGAGTACGGAATGTTGGGAGTACGGAATGCTGGGAGATGTAGGAATGCTGGGAGTTCTGTGCTGGGAGCATTCTGTGCTTTCGCCCAGTCTCTACAGTGCATGACTGCGTCGGGGGCAGAATGCAGTGCAGGACCGGCCTCTTAACCCTTTGCAATGCTTTGCGTACCCTTCTGGCACTCAAAGGGTTAACATAACCCCAGACCTTGGCCCATGTACACGGGCTTTTACTCTAGTTGAAAATAATATGTAAGGAAAATAATGCCACCTGCTCTTTCATTAGATAGCTTTGACTATTAAAATGAAATAATTATAGCCTGCAATGCGTTTCTCATTAAATACTAACTTGAAAAATAACAAGAATTTACAAAATACTCTGGCCAGGCAGGCAAACAAGTGTGGTAATAATACTGCCTGCACAGCAGTATTTTTTTTTATAAATTCCCTGCAGCATAATTTAATATATAGCCTATAATTAATCAGCACTTAAAATGCCCAGGCAGGTAATAAATCAGCTTCCTGATTCACAGTCAGTATACGATAAAAAAAAACAACAAATAACACCCCAGGAATCTGGAAATGTTTTTTATGTCACACATTTCAGCGATGGTGTGAAATGCTCATCCAATTACTTCATGAATATTTTAGACATAAGTAAAAATAATAAATCCTGTAACCAGTAAACTTAATGTAACATTACATTTGAGTTTGATATAGCTGCAGCATCCTTCTTAATGGAAAAAAAAACTGATGTTTGGTGAATAAATGTCAAAGAAGGTTGGCTGTATTTTTTAGTGCTAGAACATGCATTAGGTGACGGTTAACCCTATGAATGCCAGTGGGATATCCAAAGCATTCCCTTACAATGCATTGGAAAACCCACTGGCACTCAGAGTGTTAAAATGGAGCTGTCGTTTTCTTAAAAAAAAATAAGAGATTTTGAAAGGGTTATCAAAATCATCTTTATATATGTTAGGCATGTTTATTTCAAGCAGTGGTATATGAGATGTTTAACCTTATTTATTTGCTAGATTGTAGATGCTAATTAGATAGTATTTGTCAACAGGAAGCGGCAGTTGGGATGGTGGGCAGTGTAGAATACTAGTTTCTAAAAGCTAAAACATTGTTTTAAATAAAAGCATTACTAATAACATAGTAACAGTAATTTAGGTTGAAAAAAGACTTGCGTCCATCTAGTTCAACCCTTTTCCTATTCCTCTTTACAATTGTTGATCCAAAAGAAGGCAAACCCCCCCCCCCCCCCCCTAATACAGCAATTTCAAATTCTGCCTTGAATGGGGGGGAAACATTCCTTCTTGATTCCAAATGGCAATCAGATTTCTCCTTGGATCAACAAGCCCTAACTAAATATTAATCCCAATACTAATGTACATAGCCCTCTATGTTCTGCTTTTTTAAATAAGTATCCAAGGCCCTTTTTAAAGGGATAGTAATGTTTCATAATAAAAGCAGCTCTAATTAATCATCATAGTATTTGGACTTTGGAGAATGTTATTTCAATTCTGTCAGAGTTGTAGTTCAAGAGTAATTCAATGACAGAGTATCCCCCTCCTGCCCCTTTTACTGATGTAACACTGTTCAGCCAGATCAGAAGGGAGGTGCCCAGGTAGACTGCAGAGAGGGACAATCTTCAATTAAGATAAGGGAAAAACCTGAAAAGCTTGTCAAGGGGGGCAGGGCTTTCATTGTTTTCATAGGAAGAATATTGTCCCCTTCTGTTATCTGTCTGGTCTATGGACTGGATTCCGCATCTGAGACGAGATGGCTTACACTAAGTAAAAGGGGCGAGGGGAAACTTTACCTGTGAATATCTCTCAAACCATAAAGACTTATATCGTTCTTCATGTTTTTTTAATGCCAACAAAATAAAACAAAGTTAAAACGAAGTATTACTATCCCTTTAAAGGCATCTTAAAAAAAAGTGCCTTTAAAAAAGAGCCATTTTGTTACTGACTGTTCCACTTTAACCCTTAAGGACCAAATGGGTATGAAAAGCATTGCAAAGCCATGTGCTGGTCTTGTACTCAAAGGGTTAAATACCATTATGTAGTAAAGCTGCCCTGGCTCATCACTTTTATATCCCGTATAAGGGTTTTAAAGGGACTTATCCAGCAAAGAAAAGATTAATAGTTCAGGGACAACCTGACTATACGCCAAGGGAGACATAAATCTCTCATGTAGGAAAGTGATGTTTTTAACCCCTTGAATGCTATTGGAGACTCCAACACATTACTTCACAATACATTGCAGACTGCTCTAGCATTTAAGAGGTTAAAAGCCTCATTTAAAGAAATGGGAATTTGGCATTATATGCTTACTGTTCATCTGTTATACTGAACATTGGTTCTTCATGCCTTCTGTATTTGCTCTTGTTATTTAATGTTGTTATTTGACTTTTTTTCTTCAATAAATTTCTTTGAAAACTTAAAAAAAAGAAAGAAAAAGAAATGGGAGTTTGGAAAATTAGTTTTCTGTCAATGTGCAGACAGTTTACTCCAGAAGTGCTCCTCTTATGTTCGGTGGGTAAGGCCTTAAATACAGTTTCTGTTCTTATAAAAACACCAGTGGGGGAGATGCACTAAGCGCTGATAAAGAGGTGATAATGTGGAGATGAATAGGGTGACCACACGTCCCAGAATGCCTGGGACTGTCCCTTATTGGGGGTCTGTGTCCCACGTCCCGGGTCACCCCCCCACCGGGACAACAAAGAGTCCCGGAATTGAGCAACATGTGCCAGTCCAGCCAGCCAATGAAATGTATTTGCTATATGGTCCTCATTGGCTGGCTGGACTGGTACATGCGAGACAGCTGGGGTGGAGCAGATATGCTGGCGCTGCCAGTGAGACCCGCGGCTGAGGCTCCCGCCGGCTCTGACCATCTTTATGAGGATGACACAGAGTAAGAGTTCCCACTGGGAACTCGTACTATGTCAGCCTCAGAAAAATGGTCAGCGCCAGCGGGAGCCTCATCCGCGGGACTAGGGTGACCACATGTCCCGGAATGGCAGAATGGAAATGTGTTCACCCTAGAGATGAATCTCCAGTGATATCACTTCTCCAGTTCCTATGTTATTCTATAGAGCCTATGCACTAAGATCTCCAAAGTTGGAGACATCTTAGTGCATTGGCTCCATGAAATAACATATGAACTGGAGAAGTGATATCACTGGAGAAGTCATCTCCACTTCATCACCTGTTTATCACTCCTTAGTGGATACCCCCCCACACCCCATTAATCCTGTCGCAAATCTGCTTAGGAAGTAAGAAAGACATTGGTGGGACATGGTATCTAGAACTGATTAAAAATATATTGTGTAGCACAGATAGTTTCAGCCATTTTTGTTATCAAATTGGCTGCATGTGTCCATGCCTGTGCTTATGTTATATCTCATTACATCTTTTACTTATACATTGTCAGATCCTTTGTTGTACTCACTCGCATACTGGAACGACTTTTCGTTTTGGAACTATGCTAATTTGTTCACTTCCTTCTATCTACAATGAAACTTGTTCAAAAAAAAGAACTGCTCACAGCTTCACTGTATATCAAACAGAAATAGATGCATCGCTCTTTTTTCTGATGTCCTGTGGAATTTTGGATGGAATATTGATGATCTGTATATGAAAGCAGCAAATACCTAAACTATTCCCCTTTAGTATAGCCATAAAAGGCAAAAGCAAAATTATAAATTCATATTTGTAATATACTTTTGTGACTGTAAAATCCATCTAATAAAATAAGAAATAAAATATAATGCCTGTCTCTATTTAAATTAAAAAAAAAAAAAAAAAAAAATATATATATATATATATATATATATATATATATGCACTATGCACTAAGGCATTATAAAGAGGTGATAAAGAAGAGATGACTTCTCCAGTGATATCACTTCACCAGTTCCTATGTTATTCTATGGAGCCTATGCACTAAGATCTCCAAAGTTGGAGAAATCCTAGTGCATTGGTTCCATAGAATAACAATAGATGGGAACTCTCTGGATTTGCCCTGGAGATTCCAGATTTGACTCTGCATTATGGGTCTCCAGGGCAGAGGCTGATTATCTGGACGTGGTGAGTTCCTAATGAAGTTCTGCCCATTTCTGCTCCTTCTCAGTGTGTTCCTCCCATTCCCCGCCCACTTCTCCTCCTTCCCCAGCCTATTCATTATACTTTTTCTTCATTTTATAAGCTCCACCCCAGTTGTGATTAAGCCCCACCCATTTTTTTTACACAAATAACGTCATTACTATTCCCCTCAGCGGCACCACAGGACTTCCCTCTCTGGGCAGTCCTTAATGAAAAGTTCCCAGCTATGAAAATAACATAGGAAATGGAGAAGTGATATCACTGGAGAAGTCATCTCTGCTTTATCACCTCTTTATCACGCTTTAGTGCATCTCCTCCATTTTAGAGAATCAATCAAAACAGAAATGATTCACAATGGCCATTATTTGGAGGAGTGCCTTAAAAACTAATCCAACTCCGTATAATATTCCAGATATTTTATGTAAACATAAAATGTACTAAAAGGTAACATCAATATCAAAGTATATGACTTGAAAGTCCTTCTATGCAAACATTATCTGGCATGTTATCAGTAAGTAAATAAAAGCTTCACAAGCTGGATTATCAAAGATTGATGACAGAATAAAATGAACTATAGCTTGCATATTTCTGTATTCTTGGCTTCAGATTTTATGACTATCTACTGCAAAAAAAATTGAAATAAAATCATGATGGGACCTTTGTGGCTGCAAGGAAACGAGCAGCGCAGTCATTGCTTGGGTTTATGGTTTACTCGAATGTACAAATGATATAACTATGAACCCTTTCATTTAAGGTGCCACACAAGGTCTCGTCTGTGTTCCAGCATATAAAAGGAAGATACAAATCATTTACCCCCTTTTGTAGTATGGCTTTATATGCAACATAATAGGCTTCAGATGACATTTTCTCTGTAAAGATTACTAGCCACCTAAAAAGAAAACCCCGTTCAACAATCCTTTATAAAAATATGATATTAAAATTAATTTTAAAGATTGTCTGCCTGGGTTTAGCTTGTCAAAGCTCCTGATGCGTAAGAATAAATAATGAAGATACAGAAACTCATTAAAATGCAGACATTATAAGCAGAAATTTTATATGCACACCTTACTTTTCACTGCCTCCTTAACAGATGCCAATGAATCTGATGAACGTGTTCGGTAAAATAAGGTGTACATATACTGAAAATCAAAAATAAAACAGGTTCAATCTTCAAGTTATAACATTTTATTTTTTGTCAGATAGGGGAAGAGAAGCAGCCATAGGTTTTGAGCTAACATATGGCAACATACATAAAGTGGTATGCACAAAGAAAGTGCAACAATTCTAGAATAAATTAATTGCATTTAGGAGGTCAACTGAAAATTCACACTGAATGAAATGGGGATGTTACGACGTTGAACACTAGATAGGTCTCCAACGAGTTACTGTTCAGCTGTTTTGCCCCACTATTTCTCAAATTCTGTGGGTTGAATTTAAAGGGATAGTAATGTTTCACAATAAAAGCAGCTCCAATTAATCTTCATAGTATTTGGACCATGGAGAGTGTTATTTCAATACTGTCAGAGTTGTAGTTTAAGAGTAATTTAATGATAAATTATCCCCCTCCTGCCCCTTTTACTGATGTAACACTGCTCATCTCAGAGCAACAAGACTGTCCGGATGGATCACAGAGAAGGACAATCTTTAGTGAGCATCAGGATAAACCTGTCAAGGGGGGCAAGGTTTTCGTTATGATCACAGTAATAAGATTGTACCTTGCTGTGAGCTGTCTGGTCCCAGGACTAGATTCCACATCTGAGGGGAGGCGGCTTACACTAGGTAAAAGGGGCGGGAGGGGGATATTTTATCATTCAATTACTCTTGAACTACAACTCTGACAGTATTGTAATAACACTATCCATGGCCAAATACTATGAAGATTAATTGGAGCTGCTTTTTTGGTGAAACATTACTATCCATTTAAACCAGTAGAGAGAATGTATGAATCGAAAAAAATCAGCTCATTTCCCGTGCTACAGCATATAATTGGTCTTACAATCAAGTGGTTGTACTTAGGGGTATAAAAGAGAGAGTATCATTGTTTTACTCCATACCGTCAAAAAACTCCACCAGAGAGGTATCCAACACATTGCAGAGCACCTCTCTGTGAGACATAGGGTTAAGATAAGCCCTATGACATGCTTATGAAAATGTACTCCCCCACTTGATGCATATGGTGTAAATGATAGTACACAGGCAGTCATTATACCAGTAAATCAACTTCAGCTCCCAAGTTACCATGGAATCATATTAGTACATCCCCTGAGTATCCTTTAACGCTTTAATAAATGTACACACCTCTGGTTCTTAAAGGGTTAAAATGTGAAAATAACTAAGTGGCTATATTTCAAAACTGTATTCCATGAAAAGATGGCATAAAAACATCTTATTCACCAAAACATAAATAAATGAACGGGTTTTATTTATTTGTAAATAATGAAAAATTAACGTTAAATAGATAGTAATGTCTAAAATAAAGTCTAAAGTATGGTAAGCATAACACGTTGCTCTGTGTTTAAAGCGGAACTATCATCCACATTATATTGAGCCCCAAATGCTAATAATAATAGCTAAATGTATCTACGTTCTTGTAATTTCAATAATAATTGCAGCATTAGTGAAAAATAACCTTTATAGGCAGACAGGCATTGGTAGGGATCTTGCTGTGGGCGCTCTCTGCACTATTAGTTTTTTCTGGTGTCTTAAAGTGTTAGTAATGTCCACAAAAAAGTTTTTTGCATTTAGAAGAGCTTAAAAAGCTGAGCTAAATGCAAAAAAACGTATCTCTCAAACCGCTATGGTTTAAGAGATAGAGGAGTTTAAAGTTTGATCTCTCCTACTGACAGCTGTAAACCAAGCACTCATTTTAGACCATTCCAATGAAGGGATTTGTGGTAAATAACGAGATCGCTCCTCTGCTCAAGCGCCTCCATGTCAGCTGACACGGATCTCCTGCTGACAGCTTTACAGCTGTCAGTAGGAAACAGCGAACTTTAAACACCTGTATCTCTTAAACCATAGCGGTTTGAGATATACTTTTTTTGCATTCAGCTCAGCTTTTTAAGCTCTTCTAAATGCTAAAAAACTTTTTTGTGGACATTACTAACACTTTAAGGTAACCAGACACTGAACTCTCCAATCGTGAAGGAGAAGGGGACAGACTGCGCAGACGCAGAGATGCCTTCTCTGCAAGATGTCTGCTCTGTTTGCCAATGCCTGTCTCTTCTATAAAGGTCTATTTTTCACTAATGCCGCAATTATTATTGAAATTACAAGAACATAGATGCATATCGCTATTATTATTAGTATTTGGGCTCAATATAATGTGGGTGATAGTTCTGCTTTAAAGGGATAGTATTGCCTGAAAATAATTTTGTTTTATATTGTAGCCCTTAAACATTAAAAATGATATAAGTCTTATCTCTCAAACCTTTATGGTTTGGGAGATATTAGCAAGTAACGTTTCCCTTGGAGTGACGTCACTGCTCAAGCCTTCAGATTTGGAATCCGGTCCCCAGACCTGCCGCGGCTCTTCAGCAGTGCCGAGATCACGATCTTTAAAATTAATTTCTTCTTTGAAATGGTCTACAAAATGTGCCTGCAAGCCAGGCACATTTGTAGACAGTTCCAGTGAAGTAGTTATTTTTAAAGATCCTGATCTTGGCACTGCTAAAGAGCTGCCCGCTGATCTGTGGACCGGATTCCAAATCTGTCCACTAGATGGCAGACTTGGCTAAGGAAAAGGGAACTTTGCTTAACTTTACTTGCTAATATCTCCCAAACCATAAATGTTTGGGAGATAAGACTTATATCATTTTTAATGTTTTTTTAAGAGCTACAATATAAAGTAAAATTATTTTCAGGCAATACTATCCCTTTAATAACTTATATTGCTTTAGTTTTAAAGATAATCCATGTAAAAGGATCCCCCTACTGCCCCTTCTGACCTCCTCCCCTTGGAGCTGCAATCCAGTCGTGCGATCCGAGCGACAAACTTAAGACAGTAAATATAACAAAAACCCTGCCCCCCTTAACGAAGGAGACAGGATTTTCCTTTCCTTACTGTAGTTTGTCCCTCTCTGCTCTCCATCCAGACCGCACAAGGATGAGCGTGACATGGCCAGAAGGGTCAGGAGAGGTATCCTTTTACATGGAATATCCTTAAAACTATAGCAATGTAAATGATTAAACGTAGTGCAACGTGTTATGCTTACCATAACGAAAACTCTGTGATCTACTTTATTTTCGACATTAATATTCCTTTAATGTATTTTTAAATGAAAAAAACTTAATTTATTATATTGAAATTACTATGTTCAGCTTTATTTCTCAGTTGCAAACAAATCTTACATTTAATCTAGGACTGAATTTATAGAAGCTTACAGCATCCAAGGTGATAACAGCCTTAGGAAAGGCGTTAAACACAGAACAATAATGATAACATATTTACAAAGTTGCAGATTAATCACATTTGTTAACAGTTGCTTAATTATCAGCTGCTGAAAACTGGGAGCTTTCTTTTAAAGTGCACTTTTATATCGTGCAATTTGAATTACCATTTCCATTAGAAAAGGGATCAATTTCTGCCTGATGAGCTGGCAATGTAAAGCACAAAGCATTATTCTAAAGTAATCCTAATGGTTCGAAGCAAGAATCAAATCACAGAGTTAACCTCTTCAAGACTAGATGTGTGCTCAACGCATTTCTTTGCTATGTGTCACACACCCTATCTGGTCCTTAAGAAGTTAATGAAAACAGACTCTGATGAGGTCACCCAGAATAAATGAAGACACTCTGGCCGAGTGTCAAGACTTTTCTTTTCATAAGACTGATACATAATCAAGTGCTATTTCTGGGTTTTCAAACAGTCTGATGATGGCTAAAGCCATTCCCTTCCAGCGTCAACCTTTAACATTCAGAGACAAGATTTATCATCGAGTGGGGCGATCAATGTATCTGATAAACTGTTCTCTGCCATCACATGCATGTGCTTATCATGACTGAGTGCATGCTAGTCAGAGGAATAAGCTGGAAATCGATATGTGTAGGACGTTCCAGGATGAAAATATTGATATGGGGTGATTTTCTAAAGGTACCAGCCAGGTCACCTCATTTTATAATGATGTAATGCATGTAATAGTGTATTTATTTGCTTTTCTAATGAAGCACCAGATAAAGAAAGACGACAGTTTATTAACCTGGCTAAATAAGCTCTGGTCTTACTTCCTCTTGAGAACAAAAACACGTATGCTGTATGAATGAATACAGTTGTACACTGGTGGATTTTCAAAATAAGCTGACCCTGAGACTATGAAATACGAACCCTTAGTGATCCCTGTACCATACTGTACCTTATAGGTGATAGGTTCCTGCTTGCTGTAAACCCCACAAACCCGACAAACATGACTTTTTCCTGTGCCTTTCGAATAGAAATAGCACCGGCGATTTAGAGGATAAAGAAGCAATAAATTGGTGGGGAACATGTAGAAGGTAACCCTGGACTCTCTTGTCCTGAAAATTTGGCCCTTCACCTGAGAACCTGAGATCTGAGTCAAAACCCTGAGTGTCAGCGTTAGACCCTGAGCGTTTCCGGGTATGCATACAATCATGACAGGGTCTACTAAGAATAGGAAAGTGGGCGACCACTGGTTGAAGCACCTCCCACACACACACACACACACACCACACACAGACAAGTAAGGAAAAACTTATACAACATAATCTGGAGCCTAGACAATAAAATAAACTCTGTACTGTGTCATGAAATGTGTGAAACCCAGCACTGAGTGAAGCCAAGAGCAAAAACTCAGTATTTTTCAAGCTACTCTGACTTCAAGAACATACCATGGTGTATACTTGGGTGTGAGCACTCAATGTTTATGGATCATATTTAATAATGATGTATAATTATGGAGTATAGTATCTGCCCATAGGGAACAAATAGAAACCCCAGAAATTAGAATTTATATAAAGTAAACATTTACCCCTTTAAACACTACAGAGGCCTCCACCAACAAGACATCCATGACTGACTAAAGATGTTATTGCTTAAAAAAAGGAAAAGGGTAACAATAACAGGGGTCATTAGGATTTTTTGGCCATAATACATTAAGTGGGAGTTTATGATTCAAAGTGGTCACATTTCCTGTAAGACTTTAAAGAGAGCGAGCAGTGGATGTGTTTCCTATAACAGGCCCAAAAGTTCACGCCAAGGTCCCTAGCAGCCTTTTAATATACAGAGAAACAAGCTGTAAAATTATAGACATCCCATACACTCACCCACTGCCCTTACCCTGGTGCAAGATGCAATAAGAAAAGACATTTCAGCATAGTAAATAAGCTTCAGGAACACAAAAACCAATTCTAGTGCTTGTCTTATGGCGTATTTGTATTGATACATCTGCAATTCTATGTAACTGAACAGTGCACTGAGGCTGATGTACTGTCTGTCTGTCTGTCTGTCTGTCTATCTATCTATCTATCTATCTATCTATCTATCTATCTATCTATCTAATGAGGATATATATATATATGTGTGCATGTATGCATGTGTGCATATGTTTGTGTATTTGTGTCTGTGCTGCGTGTGTGTCTGTGCATGCACCCAGAGGAGTAGGAACCCCCACAAATCTGGGAGGATAGCACTTTGCCCCCCCCAACCCCCGTGTGTCACTTTGCACCCCCCAGCCCCCTTGTGTGTCTCTTTACCCCCCAGGCCCCCTGTGTCACTTTGCCCCCCAGCCCTTCTGTACCTTCTATGTAGCGTGGCCGAGCAGACCGCGATAGAGGAGCTTCTGATCCTCTACCCTGGTCTGACAGGAAGCTGCTCATTGAGCTCGGCGAGCAGCTTCCTGTCAGACCGAGGTAGAGGATACAGAAGTTCCTCTACCTGCGGTCCGCTCTGCTCAGCCACACTACAAGGAGGTGACTGACAGAAGGGAGTGCTGTGCAGTGCACTCCCCTCCTGCCGGTCACCCAGAGCCTTCTGCCCCACAAGCTGGTGCACCTAGCGCCTGGGGGGGATTTCTACATTATCTGTCCCCTGCATGATTTCCTGGGGGGGGGTGCGTCACCCCATCCCATCTAGTTCCTACGCCCCTGCACTCACCCCCTCTCCTGCTCTAGGGGTTAAACTAAAATTTTAAAACAAAAAGTATCAATTTGTAAATAGAAAACTTGTACAATTCATTAGTTTTATTACCTCTGTACTGAGCACACAGCTGTAGGATAATTGCAAAAGTAAAAGAAGAAGCCGTTCTATATTTATCTTACAGTATCACATGAAGAGAAAGAAAAGATGCAATGTGCATCGCTAAGCACCTACAATACCACTGACATTAATCTTAACGAGCACTAATACTAAAATACAAGTTGTCCCTAATATGATAGCAAACTGTAAAATTCACAGATGTGTGTAAAATGTTTGGTACCTTATTAGAACTTGACATATATAATATTGAATATGTTTTTTTATAACAGGAGAGGAAAACTATTGCCCGTTGCACTCTCCTGTTCTGTGTTTTCCGTAGCTGAATCATCTTGACCTACGCTTCCATCATACAGATAATTGGGAGCTGCAATGTAACCTGCAGTGAATGGGAGGCCCACACGGACACCAGTCAATCACATATGGCTGACTTCAGAGTGGACCTGACACCAGACACACCCTAAAACCAGGGACATGATCACTCATAAGCATTGTGAATGGCCTGAACAGAGCAACATCTCTACTCCAAGTCAGAGTGTGTGTTTGTGGATGTGTGCATGGCTGTGTGTTTATATATATAGAAAGGGGTTGCAATCGCTGGCACACAATGGGTTAAATTAGTGCAGCAAATCTGCTGTGCCGATCACACACCTCCCAAGTGTCCCTCTTTAGTCATGAGAGTCCCTCGTTGAGACAAAAATCCCTTCATCCCTCTTTACCACCATGGTGTCCCTGTGTATAGGAGATCAAACTGTGTGGTGTGTATATAAGTGTATCACGCTGGTGTCCCTGTGTTTAGGAGATCAGACTGTGTGGTGTGTATATAAGTGTATCACCCTGGTGTCCCTGTGTTTAGGAGATCAGACTGTGTGGTGTGTATATAAGTGTATCACCCTGGTGTCACTGTGTTTAGGAGACCAGACTGTGCGGTGTGTATATAAGTGTATCACCCTGGTGTCCCTGTGTTTAGGAGATCAGACTGTGTGGTGTGTATAGAAGTGTATCACCCTGGTGCCCCTGTGTTTAGGAGATCAGACTGTGTGGTGTGTATATAAGTGTATCACCCTGGTGTCCCTGTGTTTAGGAGATAAGACTGTGTGTGTATAGAAGTGTATCACCCTGGTGTCCCTGTGTTTAGGAGATCAGACTGTGTGGTGTGTACAGAAGTGTATCACCCTGGTGTCCCTGTGTATAGGAGATCAGACTGTGTGGTGTGTATATAAGTGTATCACCCTGGTATCCCTGTGTTTAGGAGATCAGACTGTGTGGTGTGTATATAAGTGTATCACCCTGGTGTCCCTGTGTTTAGGAGATCAGACTGTGTGGTGTGTATAGAAGTGTATCACCCTGGTGTCCCTGTGTATAGGAGATCAGACTGTGTGGTGTGTATATAAGTGTATCACCCTGGTGTCCCTGTGTTTAGGAGATCAGACTGTGTGGTGTGTATAGAAGTGTATCACCCTGGTGTCCCTGTGTTTAGGAGACCAGACTGTGTGGTGTGTATATAAGTATATCACCTTGGTGTCCCTGTGTTTAGGAGATCAGACTGTGTGGTGTGTATATAAGTGTATCACCCTGGTGTCCCTGTGTTCAGGAGATCAGACTGTGTGGTGTGTATAGAAGTGTATCACCCTGCTGTCCCTGTGTTTAGGAGATCAGACTGTGTGGTGTGTATAGAAGTGTATCACCCTGGTGTCCCTGTGTTTAGAGGATCAGACTGTGTGGTGTGTATAGAAGTGTATCACTCTGGTGTCCCTGTGTTTAGGAGATCAGACTGTGTGGTGTGTATATATAAGTGTATCACCCTGGTGTCCCTGTGTTTAGGAGATCAGACTGTGTGGTGTGTGTATATAAGTGTATCACCATGGTGTCCCTGTGTTTAGGAGATCAGACTGTGTGGTGTGTATATAAGTGTATCACCCTGGTGTCCCTGTGTTTAGGAGATCAGACTGTGTGGTGTGTGTATATAAGTGTATCACCCTGGTGTCCCTGTGTTTAGGAGATCAGACTGTGTGGTGTGTATATAAGTGTATCTCCCTGGTGTCCCTGTGTTTAGGAGATCAGACTGTGTGGTGTATATAAGTGTATCTCCCTGGTGTCCCTGTGTTTAGGAGATCAGACTGTGTGGTGTGTATATAAGTGTATCACCCTGGTGTCCCTGTGTTTAGGAGATCAGACTGTGTGGTGGGTATATAAGTGTATCACCCTGGTGTCCCTGTGTTTAGGAGATCAGACTGTGTGGTGTGTATAGAAGTGTATCACCCTGGTGTCCCTGTGTTTAGGAGATTAGACTGTGTGGTGTGTATAGAAGTGTATCACCCTGGTGTCCCTGTGTTTAGGAGATCAGACTGTGTGGTGTGTATAGAAGTGTATCACCCTGGTGTCCCTGTGTTTAGGAGATCAGACTGTGTGGTGTGTGTATATAAGTGTATCACGTTGCTCCACAGCAATAAAACTCACATTAATTTTTGTTTATAGTCAATATATGTGTTTATGAATTAGTCTGTGTACATAAATTACTTTGGTCTTGTTCTAAACCATTTAGTAATTTATACACAGCTTGTGTAAAAGCCCGTGTACATGGGCCAAGGTCTGGGTAATGTTAACCCTTTGAGTGCCAGAGGGGTACACAACGTATTGCTCCCTCTGGCACTCAAAGGGTTAAGCAGCCACTACCTCACTACTCCACGCGATGCAGTCTTGCGCAGTAGAGACTGCCCGAACGCGCACAGTCTTTACTGTGCATGACAGCTTCTGACAAAAATCCTAGCGAATTATTATATAGGATAGGTCATGAAATAACCTAAACATTTTCACTAATGCCCACTCAGCAGCCACATACCCAGTCACACCCCCTTCTTTTTCTATAAAGAGATTCATGTAGAGCTGTATTTCAATATTTTCCATGTTGTAGTTCAAAAGTAATTCACTGCTAAAGTATCACCCTCCCTCCCCTTTTACCTCCTGTAAGACACCTCCCCTTAGATGAGGAATCCGGTCCTGGCATTGGACAGCGTGCAGCGAGGGACAATCTTCATACCCTGAACCGTCTAAAGAAGGAGGGCAGGATTTTCCTTATGCTCAGTGAAGATTGCCCCTCTCTGCGTTCCATCCAGCCGAATGAAAGAGGCAGCATGACGTAAGTAAAATGGGAGGGAGGAAGAATCCTTTAGCATCACCCTCCCTCCCTCTCCTTTTATGTCCTGTAAGACACCTCCCCTTAGATGTTGAATCTGGTTGTGGGACTGGACAGCGCACAGAGAGTGACAATCTTCATATACAGAGTATAAGGAAAACTCTGCGCCACTTGACAAAGGAGGGCAGGATTTTCCTTATGCTCAGTGAAGATTGCCCCTCGCTGCGCTCCATCCAGCCAACTGAAAGAGGCAGCATGACGTGGGTAAAAGGGGAGGAAGGAGGAATCCTTTAGCATCACCCGCCCTCCCTCCCCTTTTTCCTCCTGTAAGACACCTCCCCTTAGATGTTGAATCCGGTCCTGGGATTGGACAGTGCACAGCGAGGGACAATCTTCATATACAGAGTATAATGAAAACTCTGCCCCACTTGACGAAGGAGGGCAGGATTTTCCTTATGCTCAGTGAAGACTGTCCCTCGCTGCGCTCCATCCGGCCGACTGAAAGAGGCAGTGTGATGCGAGTAAAAATGGTAGGGAGATCCTTTAGCATTGAATTCCTTATGAACTACAACATGAAAACTATTGAAATACAGCGCTACATGAACCACTTTATAGCAGGATCAGTCTGAGCTGCATTTTTTTTCAGGTATTACTATCCCTTTAAAAACACTGACTACTGGCTTTTCTATTTTAAATATCCAATGACACATTACTAAGTATTTTATTACTTACATTTATAGTACCAACTAGCAGCGCAGACGAGCGAGGGTACAATTGGTGCATACACTGTTACAACTCATAGGATTTTTTTTTTTTATTATATATATATTGATTTTCTACTGAGGTCCTGCTGCTGCAGCAAAAACAGATCAGAAGCAAGATAAAAGTGCGTTTTGTAAGTATATTTTTTATAACTTGGTTTTCTAAAACATATATTTGCAACTGAACCAGAAGTCACTTGAAAGGGAAATGATTCTTTACTTTGTAATTAGTGAACTAAAGATTTACACAAGAGCTGTCAATCACCTCTGCTTCGTAAAGATGTGCTCTACAATGGACCATAGAAGGTAAGTGAAGCATGGAAGGCACTTGATAAAGGCCATTGTTCTTTACATTGTAATTAGTGGGCTAAAGACTGGAACCAGATATGTCAATCACTGTTGTGCTTCATTAAGACACACCCCATAATGGGGGAGCATCTTCATGAAGCATACCAGTGATTGACAGCAGCACCTGTCAGTTTCCTACAGCATCTGTTAGCTTACTGCCCTGCCCTCCATGATAGGCATGTGATTTATAATGGGGACTCAAATTATCAAAAGGTAATTATACTTTAAGATGTAAGTAGCTCTAAAATTTTAACAGAATTCATTAGGTAGGTGTCATTCGTATAGATGTGTGGTATGTATCAATTTTATACACATACACACATATCTATATATTTTTCTATGTTGTATCTGTGCTGAGTTCACACCTCCTAAGAGATTCAATAGGCTTCAAGAATTTTAATAAGAATTCCTATCAGAGGCATAAATAGAAGGCTCCGGGCCCTGGTACAAGAAGTTGCACGCCCGCCACCCCCCGACCCCCTCCACAATGCCCCCATCTCCTACCTGGAGCTCCTGCGTGGTCCTCTTAGTAATGCAGAGCGCTGGGAAATGATGTCATCTCCCAGCGCTCTGCATTGCTAGAGAGCTGGTTGGAGATTGCGGGCGCCAGGAGGAGAGGTCGCAGGGAGAGGCTGGTCCTCTGGCCCGGTCGCAGGTGTGACCCCTATAGTTACGCCACTGATTCCTGTATCTCAAACCCTCAGCTACGGTTCTTTGGAATCATGTAATCCTTTTCAGATAATGACATTTCTGCCACCTGTATATCCCAAATGATTAGCAGGAAAAAATAAAGTTTAGTTACACCTACCTAGGCAAGTATTTTTTTAAAAGCAATTTATAAGCTGATTATTCATATAAGTATTGATTCTTTATAAAAATCCTACAAGACCAGGAGGTTTTTGTCTTTCCTCCACTCAACTAATCAAAACTTAAAGGGGATCTATATAGGTATTATCATTAGCATATCTGGGAACTCTCTGGATCTGCCCCGGAGACTATGTGGGGCATTACCAAGAATTTATAGATGATTTCATGACCTACTGACACCTCTTTGTGTAACTTAATAAACGATCTAGAGCAATACCAAAGTATTTTATTTACATAGACTAATTTATAAGACATACAATGATGTTTAAACAAACATTAATGTGAGTTTTATGGCTGTGGAGCAATGCACTTATATAAACACTACACAGTCTGATCCCCTAAAAAGAGGGACACCAAGGTGGGAAAGAGGGAGAGAGGGATTTGGGTCTCAAGGAGGGATGTCCCTCCTAAAGAGGTATGATCTCTGCAAACAGCTGAGCTAAGAATCAGATGTCATCCATTAAGACTAGAGGAAAGGCGCTTTCGACTAAAACAAATGCAGGGATTCTTTACAGTAAGGGCGATAAAGCTATGGAATTCTTTGCTTCAGCATGTTGTACTTGCAGATAATGCAACTGCTTTCAAAGAAGCAATGGATGCCTATTTAGCACAGAACAATATTGAAAAATTTGACAGATGGCTTCAATGCAGATAGGATGTTGATCCAGGAAAATATCTGACTGCCATTTGGAGGCAGGAAGGAATTTTTTTTTACCCACTTGGGGCTAAATTAGAAATTGCTCCATAGTTTTTTTTTTTGTCTTCCACTGGATCAACAGGGGTGTTTTTGGCATGGGCTGGACTTGATGGACAGGTGTTTTTTCAGCCTCATCAACTATGTTACTATGGATGTTGTGTATGCATTTTTGTATTGTGTATTTATGCATTTTTATATTGTACCAGTAGTTACCCTTGTCTAATGATCACTGTTGGGTTCTTATTTTACACCACCCTGGAGAAAAAAAGTTTTCAACAGTCCTAAATGGTTCATATAGGGGCCTTGTGTTTATCATATTGTAAATGGACATCAACTAGCAGTAGAGTATAACAGAGGAAAATATATTGTCATAACTGGCTACTGTGTGAAGGACATCAGCCTTGGTAATATCGTCTGTATGACAAATTAGATGCCATTTATTCCCAGGTTAAAGTTCCTCTATAATATTTTGCTGACACAAACGAGCTTTCTACAAGGATAAATGAACCGCACTGTACAGAACCTGAGTGATAAGCAAAGATACATGTTTCCGCAATAACCATTTTACTGTCAAGCAGAGGAGCCCAACCCTGAGGAATAGATCAAGTTCTGCAGCCTTTCATACACACCTCTCTTACAATGTGTTTCTTTCCCTTCTCTGATGTGATTTATAAGTCACTTACCTGTGGCACAGTTATATAACACATGGCTTCAGAGGACATTTCCTGCTACAGATGAACAACACTTTCGTCTATCAATTCCAGCATGCAAGTTAACCCCATGAGAACCAAGTGGGTGTGCCCCAATGTCTGGCTCTGAAATGGTTAAGTAAATACAATATATATGGCTACAGAGTGTTTGTATTTTTACCGAAAAATAGTCATATTTGATGTAGTAGATTATTATTATAAAGCTGATTTAATAAGCAGAAGTGGAACACATTTGGAGTAAACCAATGTTGCCCAAAGGGGCTTTTTTAAATGAATATATATATATATATATATATATATATATATGATATAGAGCTTTTCCTGCTGAATAAAACAGGGGAAGTACGTTTACTTCCTGAAAGTTCTGACAGGAAGTGACTCAGCAATTTCTATCGCATTCTATGAAGAACTGTATGTCACTGACTTTTCTCTCTGTTAGAATGTAACAGAAAAACTATTTGGAGTTTGGCCACTAGAGAGCACTGCTAATTTAAAATAACATGGGTTTAAACTGGAAATATGAATCTCTCGTCATTGGGAATACTCTTACTTTGCTCAAAAGGAAAATCTTTAATGCATTGCTTTGCAGTTTGTTGGTGATCTGTTTATCATTCAAAGGTTAAAATCTCCATTTAAAACAAAGGGAATTGGGGAATTATTATTTGTCCCCTAAGATGCATTTGGTTTGCTCCAGAATTACTCCAGTAAAGCTTAGTAAAACAGCCTCTAGTCCCAGTCCAGAATTTGTAAGCCTTTACCGCCACACATATGTCCCATTTCATTGAATATTTCACTAGCACCCAAAAGGTTACATTTGCCTGTTTATCCTGAAAACATTTTAGGTCTTACTGATCTAGCTAAAGAAGCTAAATTTGGAGCAAACCAACTGCACCATAGAGTCAACTGAAAATCCCTCAAATTAAATTTTTAAACAGGATTCTAGAAAGCATTCGAGGGGTTAAAAACCCAAAGATTTAAATAATTGGAAATGTTCTCCCCTATGGCACAGTTTGGTTTGCTCCAGAACTGTCGCTCTTTAATCTGATAAATAAGACTCTTTGTATACAGAAAATAGCTTTACACCGTGTCATCAAAATCCCCACTGAGTCATCTGTAGGTCGATTTAAGTAAATTATCATATGTGCAATCTCTAAAATCAATAAAGTTCAAATCTCTATAGCACTAAATGGGTAAAAAGCTTCTAACAAGATAGAATGCAAAATCTCCCATAATACACAGCAACATTATTTCACCACCTATATAATTACTTGTCAGCAACAGAGAACTGTATCTGCTTTATTCCAGCCACGCCCACAAAGCATTTAAAGATGCAGTGAACTTTTATTACATAAATAATATGTTATAGGGTTTTCTCCTGTAGAGTACAACAAGGATATTCTCACTGCTGGAAGATTTTTAATTCCCAAATTATTGCAGCTAAAATATTTATTTTAATGAAGAGCACCAACTAGACAAAAGGCATTTTTTTCCATAATGAGCTCTATAGAAGACCTTGGCTAGGTCTCCCCATAGAGAGTGATAACAACAGCACCACACTCTGACCAGAATATACAATTGCAGTTTCATTTTAAAACGACGCAATGTACCAATAATAAATTTTGGATTAAAAATCTACCAGCTTCACAAGGCACTGGAGACCTTTCTGGCTTTCAAGGGGTTAAAAGCCCAGTTTAATTTAACAGACATGTTTATCCATCCTCTCTGGTGCAATTGGTTTGCTCCAGAATAACTCTAATTTGTGGGCCATTATGAACACAAAATTAAATTGTTGCTATAACTTTAAACCCTTAAGGACTGACTCCCAGAACGGCGTGCAGCCACACGGGGAGCCCGGAATTCCTTGACGGTCCAGGACCGTCATGGGTCCTTAAGGGTACAACAACCCATGATGGTCCAGGACCGTCATGAGTCCTTAAGGGGTTAAATTTTATGTACTAACTGCTTGCACTCATTATGTATCTTATGTTAGATTCCTAAAATATAATCCTAAATTTGTTTTTTTAATGCACATTTAGGCTGTGCTCTTTTGACACATTTGGTTTAACTAGTTTGTGTTGTTTAAAATTAGAGGTAAGGCACTTAATGTATTGTAATTATTGTAATCTACCACTTTTGTTTTTAACCCGGGTTAAAAAGGCTGGTACAGACAATACGACATTAGAATTTCTCGGACAGCTATGAAAATTGAAATCATGAAGCCCTAAAACAGGCAACAATGGAAGGTCCTATAAAGAATACCTTAGACTAGGTGTTATGCCCCAGAAAAAATACATATGTTTTATCCTGAACTACAGGGTATTTAATTCTATTAAGTTTGTGTTTAAGTAATAGCTGGGGAGATTTTTAAAACTAGTTATGTTAAAAGAAACATTATTTTGTATTTAAAAATATGTCTGACATTTATAGAATTAATAACACCAGTTTAGGAAGACTTAATGCTGTGTAGTCAGTCACCTTTCAAACCGGCGTTAGGTTTGGAGAAAAAAGCGGCGCAGCAGATTTATAAAGAAATGTCGCTAATGGCGACAATTTTTTGACAAAGCTTTTGCCAGTATTTTAACGCTAGGTATAATCCCAGGCATTAACATCAGATTTATAACGCCACATTTATAAAGTTACCCTTATTTGTTTATAAATCAGACTTAAAGGGATAGTAATACTTGCATATTACTAATTCCCCACATTGTAGCTTTGTTAAAAAGAAACTTATTGCCCCAAGTGTCATCTCTCAAACCCTTATGGTTTGAGAGATGATAGTGCTCAAAGTTCTCCCTCACACCTCCCAACATTTCAAAAGGCCAAAGAGGGACACTTTTATTTTAGGGGGTATTACTGGGGGTGTGGCTGGTGGGTGGAGCATTACCAAGAATTTTTAGGTGATTTCATGACCTACTGACATCTCTTTGTGTAAATGAATAAATGATCTACAGCAACACCAAAGTATTTTATTTACACAGACTAATTTATAAATATATGTACTGAAATTGAAACAAACATTAATGTGATTTTTATGGCTGTGGAGCAATGTGATACTTATATACACACACCAAACATGTCTGATCTCCTAAAAAGAGGGACACCAGGGTGGGAAAGAGGGACAGAGGGATTTGGGTCTGAAAGAGGGACTGTCCCTCCTAAAGAGGGACACTTGGGAGGTATGCTCCCTTCCCTGACTGAACACTGACTGCAGGAGAAGCTGTCATACGACAGTCTTATGTGCATCAGGCGTCTCTGCAGCTGGCCAAGATCGGGTTTATAAAAAAATAATTATTTCACAGAAACGGTCTTCTACGTGTGCTTGGTTTGCAAGCACACGTAGAGACCATTTTAGTGAAAGATTTATTTTTTATAAACGCGATCTCGCCAATGCTGCAGAGCCGCCTGATGCAAGTAATACCGGATATCCCTGCAGTCAGCGTTCAGCGTTCAATCAGGGAGGGGGAACTTTGAGCGATATCATCTCTCAAACCATAAGGGTCTGAGAGATGACACTGGGGGCAATAAGTTTCTTTTTAACAAAGCTACAATATGGGGATTAGTAATTTGCAAGTATTACTATCCCTTTAAGTCTGATTTATAGACAAATAAGGGTAAGTTTACAATACAATATGGGGATTAGTAATTTGCAAGGATTACTATCCCTTTAATGTTATCGCCAGTTGTCATGATTTAAAGACAAATCTTACAAAAGGACTAAGAAGGTTTTTTATAAATTCCCCCAGTGATCCTTAAAAGCTCTGAGTGTCAGAGGGGTGTACAATGCATTGCAAAGGGTTAATGTAATGTTATGCAAGCCACTAAAATAGTGTAAAAATAGCCATGCGGCAGTTTTTATGGATCTCTCTGTGGAAATCATAAAAGAAAACTAGGAAGCAGTTTTCAATAGTCAGACATGCCTTAGCTTGTCACCCTGCCCCTCTGAGATTTTATCTCAAAAGCCCAATGCTGTTTAGAGCATAAAAATGAATTGCATTGATTTTCATTTTTTTTTTTTTTTTTTTTTTTTTGGAAAAGTGGAGGAAGAGAAAAAAAATTGAACAAGATGAATATATTTGTCATTTTCATAATAAATAATACAATGTCCTGTTCATTTTTTAAATATTGTCAGAGAGATTAAATTTGAACCCCTGTCATATCACTAGGAAGATCGCCGGCGCAATGGTTTTAGGCAGGAGTCAGGATGTGACAGAAGTCAGATCCCACAGTCAGTAACCTTGTCAACAAGCGAGGCACAGTTAATATAATGTCGAGAGGCCATGCAGGCTGCTGTTAAAATTCATTACCATGCCAAGATTGAAGGCCTAAACTGATATTCCTGACAACCCTGAAATCCACAAATTAAAACAAATAAGAAAAAATATGCAGGAAAGATGGGTAATTTTTCAGACACGCAGCGTCTCATATGCTTCAGTTTTAGCAAAGATTAGCTGCATTTTTATGTAAGAATAAAGCAGATTTGTGCAAAGGTCATTTTTATAGGTTTTAAAATATTATCATTTTATTCAACATCTTGGGTGCTAGAGGTCTTCATCTCATGGCTCTGAAGACCTATCTAGCAGATAAGATGCTAATGATTTGGAATATTTCAATTAGTAAAGGTGAATTATAGCTATAAAATAAGTAGCTCTTAACCCCTTAAGGACCAGGTAACGTGCTTTGACTGTCACGGCCCTTAAATACTTAAGGACTGTTGGCGGCCATATTACGTCACATACTTTTTACTTACATCGCTCCACCGGGAATGCTGTAAGTAAAAACAGGACCTAAAATTGATCGCCGCAAGACTGGAGTGGTCTCTCTTAGGCCCCAAAGCGGCCTGTCGGTACGTGTCTCAGGTCACGTGTACCGGTGCGTCGGCAAGGATCAAAGTGGTCCTTAAGGGATTAATTTACTTATCCGGACTTACCTAGGCTGGTGTCCATCAAACAGAAGTCAGACATATCTATATAAATACTGTGTATAACATCATGACTTACCTAAGAAGTTGTCCTTCATACAGCAGTCAGGTGTATCTATATTATTACTGTGTGTAACAGTAAATTAATGGAACATGCAAAACGTGGGGGCTGCACAAGAAAATCGCAGCTTAAAGGAATAGTAACCTTGAAAAAAAGTATAGGCGAATTTATAGGTACAATTAAAACATACTTACTGCCCTCATTCCCATCTCTCAGACCGTTATGGTTTGACAGCTGTAATAAAATAAAGGTCTCCGCTCCCTCGCACTTGTCATGCGTCCGCTGTGTAGCGGACGACATGAGTTCCTGCTTCCGGGACCAGAAGGCGGCTCTTCAGGATCGTTGTCATCGAGATATATAATTATAATTATTTTATCGGTATGGTCTACAACGTGTGCAAGCACACGTTGTAGACCATTCCAGTGAAGTAATTATAGTTAGATATCTCGATGTCAGCACTCCTGAAGAGCCGCCTAAAGTCGGTCGACTGGATTCTGCCTCTGACAGCTTTACAGCTCATCAGGCAGAAAGGGGAGGGAGCGGAGACCTTTATTTTCTTAATTCTCTCAAACCATAACGGTTTGAGAGATGGGAATGAGGGCAGTAAGTATGTTTTAATTGTACCTATAAATTCGCCTGCACTTTTTTTTCGAGGTTACTATCCCTTTAATGTAAAAAAAAAAAAAAAAAAAAAGTTTGAACTGATGTAACATTTGAATGAAAACTCTCTCAGAAATGGGAAAAGCCATATTACGTGGACATCACATGAATATTAAAATAGGGGTAAAGTATGAAAATTAGTCTCTAAAATAGTTTCTGAATAGTTCTTTAGCATTTATTTTTCAAAACTTACATGAAAGTAAGTTAACAAGAATTTGTATTTCAGAGAGATTTGATGAAATAAAATATAATTATACTGGAGCTTAACAAGAAGTACATAATAAGTCTTTGAAAGATTTACCTGATGTCCAACAAAATAAGGACTTGCTCCAGCAAAACCTTGAAATTGTTCTGTGTAATTCTGCATCCAAAAGTTACTACAGGTACCTATGCAAAGAATGGGTTTGGACAACGTGTGGCGCTCTTCCAGCTGTTGTTTGACTAAAATCCCCTTCATCCTCAGCTGGCCAATGGCTGGCTGAATGTGATCGGCGTTGTAGTCCAACATAGCTTGAGCATACTGCCCAAGTGTCCCTCTTTAGGAGGGACAGTCCCTTTTTGAGATCTAAATCCCTCTGTCCCTATTTTTTACCCTTTTGTCCCTTTTTTCTGGATTTCAGAATAAGTAGTGTGTATCACATTGCACCACAGCAATAAAACTCACATAAATGTGTAGTTAATCTTCAATATATGTGTTTCTAAATTAGTCTGTGTCAATAAAATACTTTAGTCTTGCTGTTAATAATTTATTCAGTTACACAAAGACGTGTCAAGAGGTCTTGAAATTACCTACAAATTCTCGGTAATGCCCCGTCCACCGGCCACACCCCATAAACTCCACCTAAAGCACAAGTGTCCCTCTTTGGCCATTTGAAATGTTGGGAGGTACGGCTTGAGGAAGATGTACATTGCCCAACCATAGCCAGAGAAATAATGGAGCTACATGTGTGAAGTCATCAAGATGAATAGACTTGGTATTTTTAAACAAGCATCACTGCACACACTATGTCATGGAGGCAAACACCTTCTTCAGGTATACAGCACAGCGTGTCAACTCAACCATGAAATAAAGTAGACCTAAACATAAGGCTAGCAAATATTTCCCATTATTGGAGCACTAACGCTTTCTCTTTGATATGATATAGGTGAAAAAAAAGCCAAGGCAAGTTTCTGGTGACCTGGAAATCTCTTGGTTTACCCTTGCTAGTGGGCATATTCAATATTGTATAGGGAAATGGGCACTTTAGTCTGAGCATCATTTACAGTAGTTATTATTAAACTGTCCTCAGGGAGCAATAACCGATCAGGACTTAAAGTGGACCATTCACATTGTATATTCACCATCCATCATAATATGCAACAGGCCAGCAGATTTGTATTTTTATTTCTGTATTGTGATCTCTTTCTTTGCCATATAACATATTCTGTGCTGCACTGTGTATTTCATAAATAACACTATTAAAGAAATAGTAATAGTTATATTAGATCTATCTATCTATCTATCTATCTATCTATCTATCTATCTATATCTCAAGCAAAAGTTCTGTGCACTCTCCTGTGATCAAAAAAATCAAGGGCCTGGGTACCAAGTCCCATAATGTATGCATACAGTTTGTGGTTAAGAACTGCACTCATAGGTCTTCCACAGGATGAAGAAGTCGTGCAATTTATTAAGTCAATGTTTTGGCCCTACTTTGATAAAGGCCCTGAAATATCAATTTAATAAATTGCACTATTTCCTGATCTTTGGCAGTCCTGTGAGTGCAGTTCTTGAACTACAAAACTCTTTGTATACCCTATGGGATCTGACACCCAGGCTATTGTCTTACATTCATCAGGATAGCACACAGATTTTCTTCCTTGTTTTATAAATATATAAATAAATATATATATATATATATATATACATATATATATATATTAGTTGAAGAGCCACAGTGCCACTGCCAGCCGGTCGCGGGGCAGTCATGCGCAGTAGAGACTGCCCACACCATGGCTGATACAGTGCCAGCTGGCCGTGGAGCAGTCATGCGCAGTAGAGACTGCCAGTGCCGCAGCTGATCTGTATCAGTTACGGCGCGGGCAGTCTCTACTGCGCATAACTTCATCGTTACACACGTTTTAGCAACTTATTATGTAGGATATATATATATATATATATATATATATATATATATAGCACTCACAGGGTTGAACATTTAGAAGTTTATTGTCAATGTTTCAGCCTCAAGTCTTGAAGAAGGCCAGTTTACTTGCCTGAAACATAGACAATAAACCTCCTAATTTTCAGCTTTCACAAACCCCTATGAGTAGTTCGGCTTTCTTAAATCTGTGCGGTGTGGCTAATGGGCAGCCTATGTCAGCATAAGAAATATATTATTGTCTGATGCCCACATGAGTTACTGCTCATGGTATGTTGCCATGCACATCACAACAGCAAGGTCACTAGTACGAATGGTCTGCATCATGGCCTATAGGTTGCTGTATCACCTCTGCTCAACTCAGTTATGTTCAATGCATGAACACAGTTGAGTTACAACATACTACATTGAACTATGTTAGTGAGTGACCAGATTGTCAGTGTGGAAATCCTTATAGGCAGGAATTCTCTCTAAGACATTGCGCAGAGCTCATCATTGAAATGTCTGAGTTAACATTACAAGTTACAGATTAACCTTTAAGGATGAGAGGGCTGAGCAACACATTGCAGAGGATTAAAAGCTGCATTCACATCAATGGGCATTTTTATTTGTACAATTATGTTGTCCAATAATTGCTACACTTTTTCTCTTTACATCTATCTCAATATTTTCCATCTCCACAAAAGCCTATTCCGCTATTTTACTTCTCTGAGTTAGTCCATCTAGATTGCTATCGGTGCATTAACAAAGCTATAAATACTTCTCAATTTAACTGCCAAAGAACACACCATTCTACTGAGTAATAAATCTAAACCATTGTGTGTTTTTGCATGAATGCTCTGCACCCCTCTGAATTAAGTGCATGGTTGAAGAGTAACTTAAGACTCTTTGATATTTAAGCATTCTAAACAATTAGCTTCTAACACAGTTTCTGTTCTTTTATACAGGCGTGTGTTTTGATTGCCCTATTTTTGTGTGTGCTTCAGTGGATTCATATTGAAGTCAAACCTAAATGACCAGAAATGGAAATCACAAATCTATCAGCTCTTGGATGAATGAAGCCACTTCGGCCAGAAGACCTTGAACAGATGCTGTGTTTGGCAAACATAAAGAAGTCAAAGCTTCCTTAGGTGGCCATTGTTATGTAAAGTTCCCCCAGAGACTGATCTAAAAACCGGGGATTCTGAAAGGCATTATGGGTCTATTGTGTCTTAACAACTGTGCAGAGGACCCTTCTGTGTAAAAATAGGGAAGACATTGACGCACCTGGAGTACTGAATCACTTGCGGTAACAAATTGCAGGAAGGGAATTAGGTGGTCAAAGAAGGAAACAGAGGAAGATATTTGGTGACAGATGTCTATTCCCACCCTGGGAGCACGTAAGCCTAGCAATATTACACAAGGGCAGCAAAGTCCTATGTTGAGACAGTTTATACCTCCCTACAGAGTCCCAAATCCCCAATAAATGATTTCGCCCACTGCTTTGGTTTAGGAAACCTACTGCCTGCGGCAAAGCGAGAAGAAAATATATAAAAAGAGGAGTCTGCTGAGAAAATACATGTAAGGATTTATATAAAACAAATAACATTCTTGTCTAGAGGAATAAATGATCCGTACACAAAACATAATGGAGGTAAGGAGGTCAGTGGAAATAAAACTCACATGCTTATTTGCTTTAGGAAAGTATGATGATCCATGAAAGTCTCTTTACCAATACTGTACAAGCAGCGAGGCTGTCTGCTTTGTTTCAGAAACGCCAACCACTAAATAACAGCAGCACGCTTCAGCAAACGGGCATTACATTTCACAGATAAACTCATCATTCCTCTGCGGATCGCTGTAAAACAAAATCTGGATAATTCTGCAGTAAACTGAATTGAAGCTGATGTACTTACATGAGGAGCAGTCATTTTGGAGTAAACCAACTATGCCAAATGGATAAAAAATGAACTCCTTGAATGCTAGAGAGGTCTTCAACACATTGCTAAGCAATGCGTTGGAAACCTTTGCAGCTTTAAATATAGCGAATATGCTTTAAAGTTTATTCATTTTTTTTAAAACGCTTGTTTGCAGAAATTAGAATTAATACAGCCCGGCTCCTACTTCCGCATAGACTGCTCTTGCCTAAGTTTGTCGCTCTGCCTCTGCTCCCTTCCCACTACTCAGCTTCCTCCAATGACGGAGGCTGTCTGTCTGTAAGCTGGAGAGTCTGATTGGCAGAGATCGATTTCTGGCCAATGAGAGTGCTTCAGCTTCCAAACAGACAGCCTCCGTCATCGGAGGAGTCTGGATAGAGAGAGGCAGAGCGGCAGGTTGCGGCAAGGATCAGGTAACCGCAGCCTGCCCGGAATTAAGAGCGGGGCTGGATTTACTCTTCTAATTCTATATAAGAAAACTATTTAGACAAAGCTGTAAAGGGGTTAACCCATTCAGAGCATGAAGGGTGTGCAGGACATTGGTAAGCAATGCATTGTGCACCCCTGTGGCACTGAGAGGTTTAAAAGACTCCTTCTAAATAACGCACAGTTTTGTTTATCCACTACGATGCAGTAGGTTTGCCCCAGAATAAAGAACGTTCTTAGTACATAGGCCCCAGTATTATACTGCAAACAAATACTACACATGAGTAGGAAGGCCAGTGTGCTGTATTTGCTTGAAAATGGATTGGGGTTCCCATAATTTTAAAGCAACATTAACTAACTAATTATCTAACTAACTAAAATAAAGAAAAGCAACAGTGATTTGCTTGTGTATATCCCACCTCTATAGGCATTTTTTAACCCTTTGAATGCCAGAGGGGTAGTCAATGCATTGCAAAGCAATGCTTTGCATACCCCCTCTTGCACTCCAAGAGTTAAAGGGATAGTAACGTTTCAAAATAAAAGCAGCTCCAATTAATCAACATAGTATTTAGGCCATGGACAGTGTTATTTCAATTCTGTCAGAGTTGTAGTTCAAGAGTAATTGAATGATAAAGTATCCCCCTCCTGTCCCTTTTTACTGATGTAACACTGCTCACCTCAGAACAGAAAGGTGGTGTCTGGATGGATCACAGAGAGGGACAATCTTCAATTAGCATAAGGAAAAACCTGTCAAGGGGGCAGGGTTTTCATTGTTCTCACAGTAAGAAGATTGTCCCTTGCTGAGAGCTGACTGGTCTTAAGACCAAATTCCACATCTGAGGGGAGGGGCTTACACTAGGTAAAAGGGGCGATAGGGGGATACTTTATCATTCAATTACTCTTGAACTACAACTCTGACAGTATTGAAATAACACTCTCCATGGCACAAATGCTATGAAGATTAATTGGAGCTGCTTTTATTTTGAAACATTATAAAGTTATTCCAAAAAGACATAGATGCTTTGGTTTATTTATTTAACACTTACAGTATTATATCCTACATAAATGAAGCATTACTATCCATTTAACAGCCAGCAAAAATGCTGTAAAGGTACTGTGATTTGAGGGCATATACTTTTAAACCAATTTTGCAATTACAGCAGCATGGACCCTCAGATGACAATGCAATTAAGTTTAAAAGATACCGCTCAACTTAAAATACTTTTAGGGAACAAAGAATTCCTAACAGTTATAAAGTTCTCTTTCAGCATTGTATGTTAACTATTCTACAAGTCCTTACAGAAAGTACATTAAAGATTTTATTCATTGTTCCCTGTGGTACCACATGGAGGAGAAAAGAGAACTATTACACATTCCTTGAAATTTATTGGCTAATACAGTTGGAAGGAGCTCTGGGGTAATAACTAACTTCAGTTTTAAGAACAAAATGTCATCAGTCCAAAAGTAAAATAAAATATGAAAAACTGAAGTAAAAATGAGCCATGTTCTCCAAAACTGGCGAATTAACCTTGTGTTACAGATGATATTTTCAAAATATTGTTTAAAGAGCAACTATACTGTTGAAATAACTGGCTCTTAATTTGTTTAACAGAAGGACTGTGTCCTTCATACATTACTGAGGAATATGTTTTTACCCTTGACTTTTTGCATCTCAGCTCCATACCTCCCAACATTTCAAATTGCCAAAGAGGGACACTTGTGTTTTAGTGTGGGGTGTTGCTGGGGGCGTGACTGGTAGGCGGGGCACTACTGAGAATTTTTAGGCTATTTCATGAGCTATTGACACCTTCTTGTGTAACCTAATAAATGACTTATAACAAGACCAAAGTGTGTTATTTACATAGACTAATTTATAAACACATACGCTGATGTTTAAACAAACAATAATATGAGTTTTATTGCTGTAGAGCAGTGTGATACACTTATATATACACCACACCAGTCTGATCTCCTAAAAAGAGGGACATCAGGGTGGGGAAGAGGGACAGAGGGATTTGGGTCTAAAAGAGGGACACTTGGGAGGTATGCAGCTCAGCTGTAGTCTGTATCTGAGCAGGGAGAATGTTTTCATGGCCCTTTAGAATTATGGGAGGAGTTCTCTCTCTCTCTCTGACTAATCTTATTTAAACTGATGGTCTTCTGTTTATTGTATGGAGGTGAAAACTAAAATGGTATGCAACAAATACAGACAACTACATATACTATGCAAAACATTACTGTTGGTATTTATTTTTGTGTAGATATGTAGGTTTTGTGAAAGAACCTATGATCTGTGGGATGTACAACAGTCTTATGCAAATTACCCCCCACGCACCTAGCCATTGTCTAAGCAGGTCTGTGCAGCTGCAGTAAAATCTAGTGTTCATTCAATTAAATGCCTCCTCTTCCATGTCACGCACTACCCTTACTGGCTGTGTCTGTGTATATGTTAATTATACATAGTGTAGTTTACCAAATGACACCTTCCACACAAGCTTTAGAGCAGTTGGGGGAGGGGGGGTTATTGTACAAAAAAATAAATAAAAAGCTAGGAATTAGTAACAAAGTTGATGAGATAACTCTACTAGGTTGCTTACAGATATTGTACAGCAGTGGTTCTCAACCAGGGTGCCATGTGCATGTTAGGGAGTTCCTTGAGCCAAAAAAAGATTGAGAACCACTCTTGTGTAGTGTTGTATTAGAAATCAATATAATATTCCGTTCTCCTTTAATTTTAGAAAATATAGCGACATATATTCAAAGCAAAAAAAAGTCACAATTCCAGGGCAAACCATAAAAATGCATTCTGATTGATTTAAATGTCTCCAATGCATTTCAAAGCAATTTGGGGAATTATTATTTGTTCCTCGTGTTGCAAAGCAATGCTTTAGCATTCAACGGGTTGAAATCAATGGGAATTTGGGGCGTTGTTATCTGTTTGCTACGGTGCGGATAGTTTGCCCCAGACTGCTTTGTGCATTTGACACTTAAGTACCACGGAACATTTTTTTTTTCTGTTTCCGGAATCAGAGGTCTCCGAAAAGATGTGCAGTCACGTGGGAACCCCTGAATTCCAGGACGTACATGTACATCATGGGTCCCCATGATGTATGTGTATGCCCTTGGTCCTTAAAGGGATAGTAATGTTTCATAATAAAAACAGCTCTAATTAATCATCATAATATTTGGACTTTGGAGAGTGTTATTTCAATTCTGTCAGACTTGTAGTTCAAGAGTAATTCAATGACAAAGTATCCCCCTCCCGCCCCTTTAACTGATATAACACTGTTCAGCCAGAGCAGAAGGGAGGTGCCCAGATAGATTGCAGAGAGGGACAATCTTCAATTAAGATAAGGGAAAACCTGAAAAACTTGTCAAGGGGGGCAGGACTTTCATTGTTCTCATAGGAAGAAGATTGTCCCCTGTTGTTATCTGTCTGGTCTATGGACCGCATTCCACATCTGAGAAGAGATGGCTTACACTAGGTAAAAGGGGCAGAAGGGGAAACTTTGCTTGTGAATATCTCTCAAACCATAAAGGTTTGAGAGACAAGACTTATATCATTCTTCATGTTTTTTAATGCCTACAAAATAAAATAAAGATAAAACGTAGTATTACTATCCCTTTAAGGGGTTAATGTATCCCATTGAACTACAATGGAAATGTGCAATTAGTTATAATACCTGTTTCTGCATCTCTTTTCATAATATCAACTTTTAATTAGAAATTTGACCTACTTTTATCTTTGAAGTGTTTAAGCATGACTTAATGAATTATTTTTTTTTGCTAAATTTATGGAAAAGATGTAAGTGCCCTTGATGCTCGGAAATGTGGGTTTCTCTTTGCATACAATATAGTGGGCATCCAAATAATGTGCCAGAAGAAAAGGACATTAACCCTTTGAGTGCCAGAGGGGTACGCAACACATTGCAAAGAACAAACTCCTCTCAATAACAACCTCCATTTACTATACTATGGGCAGAAAAAATGGTAACGGCCCCTATGAATTTTGGCATTCTGCCTTTTGTCTGAGAATTGACATTTTCAGCCGCATCCATGGAGGGGACCAAAACAGTTGTTAGTAGGAGTACAGGACATAAATGCCCACTGCACAACGTAACCTAAACTTATTAACCCTTGGAATGCCAGAAAGGTATTGATTGTAGATTGTAATCTCCTTGGGGCAGGGTCCCTTTCCCAGTGTATGATTCCATTCCTGCACTTTCCCCCACAAATAATGCAATGATCGCAATTTAGCTCAATGCTATTGCTCTTTACCTTTTGAGTGCCAGAGGGGTACGCAAAGCATTGCAAAGCAATGCATTGCGTACCCCTCTGGCACTCAAAGGGTTAACCCAGTTCTGTATTTTTGTATTGTACTATTTCAACTTCTGTTAAGCACTGTGTACATGTATGGCGCTATATACTGTACATAAATTACCTAATTCTGATTGATTGGTTGGTTGTGTAGCTGTCTGCTCATTTAAATTAGACTTTTAACCCTTTGAATGCTAAAGAGGTCCCCATTGCATTACTTGCTTAAAGAGATAGTAATACTTCGTTTTATCTTTATTTTATTTTGTAGGCATTAAAAAAAAAACATGAAGAACGATATAAGTCTTATCTCTCAAACCTTTATGGTTTGAGAGATATTCACAAGCAAAGTCCCCCCCCCCCTTTTACCTAGTGTAAGCCATCTCTTCTCAGATGTGGAATGCAGTCCATAGACCAGACAGATAACAGCAGGGACAATCTTCTTCCTATGAGAACAATAAAAACCCTGCCCCCCTTGACAAGTTTTTCAGGTTTTTCCCTTATCTTAATTGAAGATTGTCCCTCTCTGCAGTCTACCTGAACACCTCCCTTCTGCTCTGGCTGAGCAGTGTTACATCAGTAAAAGGGGCGGGAGGGGGATACTTTGTCATTGAATTACTCTTGAACTACAACTCTGACAGAATTGAAATAACACTCTCCAAAGTCCAAATACTATGATGATTAATTAGAGCTGCTTTTATTATGAAACATTACTATCCCTTTAAAACAGGTCTGCTGGGCATATACCAGTTCCCACTGGAAATAATAATAATGTTAGAATTTGACCGCCAAAAATGTGGCGTATTGTGCTGCATTTAGCACAAAGCATTATGCTTCCGATTGGTGCTGGCAAGAGAAAAAGATGGCAACCCTAATTTTATCAGAGATCCAATATATATTGCTTTGTGGAAATTACTGTGGCAAGCAAAAGTAATATAAATACGTAAGGAAAAAAATATATTAATTTCAATAAAAAAGAGCAGGGTGTGGTGAAAACCAAAAAGGGGTGCGTCATATTAAATCGTATGGCAATCACAGTTGTACAAAATAAAATAAATACTAAATAAAATTTAAAAAAAAAGCATTCGTTAGAAAATGAAGACACACACATACACTCCCCTCCCAAAAAATGAACACACAATACAAACTTCTTCTCCCAAAGAAGTTCAGACATAAATTATTTATTGATGATTTAGGTAACAAAAAGAAAAATATGCAGAAAGGGTTCTACTTCTATAAAATATGTTGTTAAGATAATATGATTCTCTCATTATTCTTTAATGAGAAATTCCCTTCTGTGCTATAGTTTTTTTTGTACATTTTGAGCCGGAAAAAAAAAAAATCACAGAAAATACTTAATTTAAGTACTTTTTTGGGGGGGATTTAATTTATATGGAGCATCTCATTGAGGCTAATGTGCAAAGAAAATATATTAATTCTAGTTTAAGAGCTATTTAGTATTTATTCTACTACCCTTTATCTGATTCAAGTGTGTTCACAAATAAGGGGGTTGACCCATGCTATCTACCAGTTGCCATGGCAACCCACCTGGTTTACACTCACAAAAAAAAGTGCTTGTGTGAGTAGATTTAGTGCGTCCTGTGCACTAACTCAGTTGACAGACTGAATGAAATCTAGAGTTGTCATGATAACTGATCAAGTGACCATTCAGTGGGTTTCTGGAGAACGGGTTGGTGTCAAGGAAAGGGGTGGAATGGGGGATATTAAACGCTGAATAACTCAAAGTAGAGAGTATTAAGGAGCTGGACTGACACACTCTTTAACCCTTTAAGTGCCAGAGGGGTATCCAGCACATATGCCTCTGGCAGTCAAATGGTTAATATTTTACAGGGTAATGCAGAAAAACTAATTCAACCATTACCAATTCCAGTGCAAAACAAACATACGGATATGACAGACTGCCACCTACCCACTTCTTAAAATATATTAAGAGTCAGTTCTATATGTATTTCCTGTTTAAATGAACCAACACATAGTCATAACTGCCTTATCAGTCCTTCACCCCATGCTACACAGACTACATAACCAGTTCCAATGTTGACATTATACAGGAAGAACGTCATGCACATTGAATTACGTATTATTTCTACTATGTTTTAAGCTAAATTCTCAATTGACATTTTACTGCCTTACAGTTTGATTCTACAGTGTGAAGGATTCATTAAGTCTAAAGTGAATCCAGGACTGCCTTACACCCATGCAGTATTTTTTGGCCATCTTTAGTGACTTATCAAGTTACTCTAATTGGTACAGAGGCCGAAAAAAGGTTTGCCAGTTCGGAAAACCTGCCAAAAATAGGCTTCACTTATGATAAGTTTCTGCTCATACCATTCGCTTCTTGAACGATTTGCTCATTTCTCATCTCCTCTTTCAGTGAAGGTTTTAATAAAGATAACTGAGGCTGATGTACTCAGGAAAGTGGTACAATTTTGGGGCAAACCTAGTGCACCACAGAGATCAAACAAAAAGGATTTTTTAACCCCTTGAATGTCTCCAGTGTACTGCTCAGTAATGTGTTGGGTTTAAATCCACAGTATATACCATACATTTCGAGAATTCCCATTGCCTGTATTTCAAATGATGGAATCGATGGCATTGGAGAAGAAGCAAGCCAGGGAAAGTGCACACTGTTAACTCTTTGAGTGCCAGGGGGTACGCGACACATTGGCACCCTCTGACACTCAAAGGGTTAATACCATTTCATATAGAAGAGACAGCACTCAGCAGAATATCAATCTTAGACGTGCATTCAATCATTTGCTTCCATACACTGAACATTTTCAACCCTGATGAAGGTCCGTTAGGGACTGAAAGCATTCAGTGTATGGAAGCAAATGATTGAATAAACGTCTAAGACTGATATTCTGCTGAGTGCTGTCTCTTCTACGAAAGCCCAGGTTGAGTACTATTTCTGTGTATACTGTATGGGACGTGAACCTTGAAAAATTTCATATTATTACTTTAAAATGAGTGCCACTGCCAATTGCTGTTGCTAATATATATATATATATATATATATATATATATATATATATATATAGAGAGAGAGAGAGAGAGAGAGAGAGAGAGAGAGAAAGAAAGATACAACTTGAAGAAATGACGGCACTCACAGGTCTCAGTTAAAGGGGAACACTCACCTCTTAAAACATTTTTAATATATATTTAGTTATTAAACGGTTAGTAATGTCTTGTATTATTAAAAAGGTATAATGCTAACCGGAGCTTGCTGTAACAATAGAATGATTCACACCACACTGAAGGGAACAGTGGATGCTGTCCCTGGGGCAGCTGGGAGATAGGTGGGAGGAGAATTAAGCACTGGGAAGTCATGAAGAGCTGTGCCAAAGATTCAGCGTTCTGCATTATGCTGGAAGTTCACAGCTTGAATATTAAATATCTTTAAAAGTACATAAATTAAAAAAAAAACACATTTCCTAACACTACATTAATAACTAAACAAATGGTAAAAATGTTTTAAGAGGTGAATGTTCCCTTTTAATGATCATGATAATGCTCTTTATAAACCATCGTTTCGACCTATGTTGGGGACTTTGTCAAAGACCCAACGTGGGTCGAAACGTTGGTTAATAAAGAGCACTATCATGATCATTAACTGAGACCTGTGAGTGCCCTCTTGACTTCAACTTGTCTATCTACATTGTATTACCAAGTGACTGTTTATGTTAGAGAGTGCCCAATATTTGGATTGTATGTATATTATATATATATATATATATATATATATATATATATATATTTATATATAATCTTTTTTTTTCCATATTTAATTTTGGTCAGTGGAATTTTTGTGTCTTTTAGTGTTTTTTTTAATATTTTTATTGACTTTTAAGTTTTGCATTTACTGCTGTCATTTGTATCCTACTAAAATGTATATGTATATATTTAATTGGTTAGTAGTTTCCTCTCCAATGCCATAGATTATAACATTTGAAATGTGAACGCTCCTGATTTGTAGTATATTTGTGACAGATGTCTCTTTAAGGTGAATGAGAGTTTTTGCTGTAGTTGCTTAGTTGCTTGTTTTATTGATTGTATTTTTCAGCGGTTTCTGGAGAAATTTTATATTAAATTAAATCCACAGTACTAAAGTGTATTAGTACATCTAAGCCTTTCTTTAGATTGCTAATTTAAACACACCATACAATAACGTGTAACAGAGTTATCCAAGTAAAACTAATGAATGAGTATGTAATAGAAATTTAGCTAGTGTTATTGAGTAACATATATACAGGTGATTTACATTAGTAAAGAGTTAAAGAAAAAAAGGGGGAGAGATGCACTAAGGCAGAGCTTTCCAGACGTTTCATGTTGGTGACACCCTTTTTAGACATGCATCATTTTGTGACACAGTAATTCAGTTTTGCTAGCAAACCAGAGGTTAAACTAATAATCCCTTTTAAGAGATATGGACACATACATAAATTGTAATAAGAAGATGTATGGGGACACAACATATCTAATGAAAACCTTTCATTCATACTGCGGAAGGCATTAAGCATGTTATGTGGTTTTTAAAAGGGCTACATGAGAATGTTGCGCTACATATAAGCGCAAGATTCTCATGTTGCATTATTAAATAGATAGCATATAACTGATTTTAGAAGTACTGTCCATCTTTCCTGTCTCATCGGCGCCAAAAGCACCAGCCTCGGCGCACAGGGACACTCCGGCCTGGCAGCCCACAGAGAGGGCAGAGGTATAGACGAGGTGGCATCTCAAAAGATTTTAACAGCTGAAGCGCCAAAAGATTTGTAACAGCTGGAGTTCCTCTGTGTGCTGCAAAGGAAACATACACTGGGAAAGGGACCCTGCCCCAAGGAGCTCTAATTAGAGTTCATGATGATATACAGAGACAGTAGGAGGATGATTATAAGTGCAAGTACAAGGTGTGGTGAAGGAAGTGCAGAAAGATTCTGATGTCACTATCGTTGTGCAAGGATGAGGATATTGCTATTCAGATGCCTCCTTGAATGTGTGAGAGTGTGACATCATGCTCCTTTATATAAGAGTAATTTATATTTTAGTACATTATTGTTTAATTATTATTGTTATTTCTGCTCTTTGGTTGAGTTGCAAAAAAACTGCTCCAGTTATAAAGAAATACAAATGTTGACTTAATTAACTGAACATGTAAAACATGTTTCGAGCCGTGTTGATAGCTCCATGCATCTAGTTTACATAAGCTCGAGAAACTCTTAACAGATCCTTTGAGAAATGTGTTGTGCTCTAAAACAGTTTTTTTCCAAAATAATTTCAATTACTTTTACACTTGTGATTGTATTGAATGGCTACTGAGGGCTTCAACAGAGAAATTTCAGCTAGTAAACAAATTCTGTTTTTCTTTCTCCACCCAACAGAGATTTACATTACAAAAGTGTTAAGAATACCTGATTGACTTCATGAAAAGATGCTTTTTATCATGCCCCAGCTACCTTCTTTTTATGATGGATGCATACAGTTTATGAAGCAGATCTCATTTGAAGGCAGCAAGAGAAAATTTCACTTCACAGACTGAATTCTGATGAAGCTCTGAGATTCTTTATTAGCGTCTACTCTCATTAGAGGAAAAGGGAAATGGGAAAAGGATGATTCGTATACTGACCACTAATCTATTTGCCTCATAGCATAAAGGCAAATTTCCTGTGAAAGATTGGGCTCCATTTTGAACAATTGTTTCCTATCAAGAGAAAGACTCATATGATTTCAAGGCTTGTAATGATGCTTGGAAATACAGTGTGCTTTTCTGAAATGGAGCAATACACTGAGGCTCTGAGTAGGAATGGGTGAAAACTGTTCCCTCAAAAAAAATAAGTGCAAAACAAGGCATTTTTTGTCTTTAGTGAGGATGCCCATAAAAAGTTCAGCTCTTCATATTTTTTCCATTACACATATACTGACCCCAGCCTTATCCCAGTGCACTGATAGCCATAGAACTACACATAATGAACCCCAGCCTTGTCCCACAACACTGGTAAATATATTGCCACACATAATGATCCCCAACGTTGTTCAACTGTACTGTATTGGTAGCCATAGTATCACATATACTTACCCTAAGCCTTGTACCACTGCACTGGTAGCCATAGACCCACACACACTGACCCCCAGACTTGTGCAACTAAACTATTAGCCATATAACCACATGATCCTCAACCTTGTCCAACTGCACTGGTAGCCATGTAACCACACATACTGAGCCAAAGCCTTGTGCAACTGTACTAGTAGACATATAACCACATATAATGATCCCCAACCTTGTCCTACTTCATTGGTAGCCATGGAACAACACATACTGACCCCCCAGCCTTGTCACACAGTAGCCATGGAACCACACATGCTGATCCACCATGCTTGTCCTGCTGCAGTGGTGGCCATAGAACAACACAAACTGATTCCCAGCCATGTCCCACTTTATCAAAATCCACACATATTGACCTTCCCCCCAGCCTTTCCCTAAAGTAGCCACAGAACCACACTTACTGATCCCCAGGCCTATCCTACAATAGCCATAGGACCACACATACTGACCTTCCCCCAACCTTGCCGCACAGTAGCCATAGAAAATCATATACTGGTTCCCCCAGCCTTGTCCAACTGCATTGGTAGCTATAGGAATGGGCAACGCGAGACCCTCCAACTGCTGGCCGATGACAAGTTACCATCATTCCCTGGGAGTTGTAGGCTAGCAGAAGCCTGGAGGCCTCACGTTACCAACCACTGCCTAGACACCACAAAAACTTAACCCTGACTTGTACCACAGCCCTGGTAACCATAGAATCATACACACTGACCCCCAGTATTGTCCTGCTGTAGACAAAGAACCATACGTACTTACTCTCCAGCTTTGCCCCACTGGTATCCAAAGAACCACACATACTGAGTGCCTGCATTGTTCCTCTATACAGGAAGCCTTGGAACTACACATTCTGAGTGTAGGAAAAGAAAAAGGGAGGGTGTGGCTAGCACAGCTGAAGCACCGCCCCTCAAAATTTGCAGCTCCAGGCAGCTGTCTACTCTGCCTATTAGGAAATCCGGCTCTTGGAATTTTTGTGCATCAATTATTTCTATGGTGCATTAGGAAAACTCCAGCATTATCACCTGTCAAAAGCAAAGGATAGATTGTCCTCCCCAAACATTAATATGATTTCAGTCAACAACTGAAAATGTTGAGAACACACACAATAAGGTAAAATAATACTGAAAAACTGAATACGTGAAATAAAGAGCTGCACTTCGAAGTGGCAGGACAGGACCATTTTTGCGATGAGATGCAAAGAAAACAATAATCACTGACATTTGCAAAGACAATTCAATGCTGGAGAGCTCTTCTTTGCAAGACCAATTTTATCATAGTGAATAAAATTACAAGACTGAAGACAGAAAGGCAAACATTGCTCTGTGCAGTGAGATGGAAGGCATGAAAATATGACAAATCCATTGTAAGTGGACAGAGCTGTTCTGTTATGGTTTTGATTTCCAAAAATTGCAAACAAACAAAGAACATTTTTAGTGCTTGGATAAGCTCAGTGGATGTTCGCCAAGGAATGAAGCCAAGTATGCTCAGGCGTTCTTCTCAGAATATGCTTTTGTTGTAAGGATTTGTTTAAATTAATAGTAGACCGGGCTAAGCAATGTTTTTCTTTTGTTGTAAGGAATCATATACAGTAGTAATAACCTAGGGTAATGTTTCACACTCCAGATGTTGAAGCCTACACCTCCCATGATCCCCAACCAGCATAGCTGGGAATTCTCCAGGTTTGCTCCAGAGACTATGGTTTGGACACTACCAGGGGAGGGCTGGCCTGGGGGGCAGGGGGGGGGGGCAATTGCCCCCTGGGCTGGTCATATGTCTTGGCTGGCAGGCCAAAGCACCTCACTAAATCTCTCGACTGATGCTGTAAATGGACCTACACTAGTGATACCACAGAGCTTACAATTGAAATGGTGCTACACTAGTGATACCACAGAGGTTCAATCCAAATGGAGCTAAACTAGTAGCATAAATCATTTCCCTTGTAAGCTCTATAGTATCACTTAAATTGTAAATTGTAAACATTAATGCCAGTTTTAAAATTAACAAAAGGGTATGGGCTGGAACAGTGGGCTCAAATTATAATAGAAATGGGTAACAATGTATTTGCCCCCTGGGCTACAAGTTGCCAGCCCTCCCCTGGACACTACATTACCGGGTCTCTGGAGAAGAGGCTGATTCTCTGAAAGTGGGGAGTTTCTAATAAAACTCTGCACCCTTCAGTTCCTTCCCAGTCTGCTCCTCCCACTCCCGCCCACTTCTACTCCTTCCTCAGCCTATTCTTCCTGCTTTTTTATGTTTCTTAAGCCACACCCCTACTCAGATTAAGCCCCACCCCTTTTTTGACACAAATCACTTCATTTATCTCCCCCAGCAGCACCACAGGACTCCCCTCCAGGGAGTCAACAAGATATATTTCACAGGTATGCCAACCGGTCAGTATCTAGACACCTCTATCAAATAAATGGTTAAAGCCCCCTTTAAGTTCATGGGAATTCAGGGAATTTCTATTTGTCACCTATGGTGCAGTAGGTATGCTACAGGATCTCTCTATTTCTTAATAGTCATTTCCCTGCTGCTTATTATAAAGGATTTTTGGTTTGCCCACAGCAGGATTACAAGATCAGTTATTAACCATTATTAACCATTACAATTTTTTCTCAGCACTTATAATAACACTCTTAACCCTTTGAGTGCCAGAGGGACATCCAACACAAGCAATGCGTTGGTTACCCTTCTAGCACTTAAAGAGTTCAAATGAGATACAAGTGGTAATGCATTCCAGCCCTGGATCTGCAAAATGCAGTGATAAATCCATGACCACTAGTAAATTACCATAGCTGGGAACTCTCTGTATTTGCCCCGGAGTAACAATTAAACCACACCCCTTTTTGACACAAATTATGTCACTTTTCTCCCCCAGCAGCACCACAGGACTCCTCTCTGGGATGCCCACAAGACAAAGTTCCCAGGTATGTAAATTACTTAAGGTGTTCCTGCCTCCCTAAAACAGGCTATGGGATTTAGCGTGCAAGGCTTGCTGGTATTTAAGTCATACATAGGAACATTCACAATTAGGTGACTATGAGATCTTTGAAATATTAAACCCTAATGTTCCCAAAAATGTAAATTCTTGCCTATAACTTAACCCTCTGAGTGCCGGGGGGGATGCAATGCATTTACAAGGTTATAGATCTCACTGCTTGAACACACACACTAGATGAGCAGGACTTCTACCTCTGCCTTTCTGGTAAAAATGGCTCTAATTCAGAGACTAAATATGCAGTTAATTGATGTAGATCATGCAGTAGACAACACAGGGCTCTCTCACACTGAGATGTAGGTCAAAACCCAGATTCTCAAGGTCAATTCCTGAGAACTTCCAGGTATGATTTAAGTCCAGCACTGCTGGAGTGTATCTGCCAGAATGCATAACATTGAGCATACTTTGCAGTGCAGATCATTAACCATTTGAGTGCCAGAGGGGTTCACAACACAATACTCTGCAATGCGTTGGATACCTCTCTGATACTCAAAGGGTTAAGTTCAGCCTCTGGTGTTACAGGTTAACATCAGTGGGGTTGCACCGCAGAATCATACACCTAAAAATGTACATGGGTTACTCATGTTTAACTCTTTCAGTGTCAGAGAGGTATCCAATGCATTGCGTTGCAATGCGTTGGATATCTCTCTGGCACTCAAAGGGTTAAATACCCCATACTCCATGTTACCATCTGCCATTATCCTATATTTTATTTTGGCATACCTCCCAACATTTCAAGTGACCAAAGAGGGACACTTGTGTTTTAGGTGGTATTTTTAGGGGTGTGGCTGGTGGGCGGGGAATTTTTAGGTTACTTTGTCACCTATTGACACCTCTTTGTGTAACTGAATAAATGATTTAGAGCAAAACCAAAGTATTTTATTTACACAGATTCAATTACAAACAAATATACTGAAGATTAACTAAACATTTATGTGAATTTCATTGCTGTGGCGCAATGTGATAGACTAATATATACACCACTCACTCTGATGTCCTAAAAAGAGGGACAACAGGGTAGAAAAGAGGGACAGGGGGATTTGGGTCTCAAAGAGGGACTGTCCCTCCTAAAGAGGGACACTTGGGAGGTATGTTTTGGAGGCCTAAAATCTAGTCTTATAACTGCTCTGTGGCCTGGGATTAGATACCAGCCTTCTGTAATTCATGAACAGTGGGTAGTAATATCAGTAAATTCAGGGCCGGACCAGGCAAGGTGCTTTAATATACCCTTAGCTCACCCCACGGTCACACCCCAACACCTCACATGACCCCACCCCCAATCCCATCCACTGTTTCCTGGCACAGAAAATTATTTTGGCCTGTAACAATCAATGACAAAAAAAAAAATGAAAGCTTTAACCACTTGGTTTCTAAAGAGATTTCTGTGTCATCCAACAGTTTAAATAATATCCTGAAAAGCTGGAGATTGCTTTGGCCGCGCCCACTATTCAAAATAAGGGTGTATCTGGCACAGCTGGGGCATTCTTCAAAATCTGAAGCTTTAGACTGTTGCCTATTCTAGCTATTGGGAAATCCAGCACTGAATAAATTAACTGTGGTAGCTCTTATCTCTAATTAAAAACAGCACACGCAAAAGCAGTCTACACATGCATTGTGAAAAGCAATTTTAGCCTTATATTTTAGGTATATAACACAGAATAATGTTCGCTGTTAGTACAGGATATTTAAAGGTATATCAACTAATTTAATTTTAAGGTGTTAGCATTCCATTAAGCCTGTAAATTAAATTGCTTCTCCTTTAGTGGCAGACGTACTAGCAAGCTCCTGTAGTTGTGATTCTGGCTGTGAGTTCCATGCAGATGGAATATCAGATAAACATACGTTCTCTCCCGGGGTAGAATCAGTTCTCCTGATGCCATTTGTTGCCTTACAGGGAAAGGATTCTCAAAAGATAAAGACATTTGGATGGTGACTAGTCAGTGCCAGAACCATTTGCGGCACTGTAAGATTTTAAGATTTCAAAAGAGAATATGTTAACCCCTTAAAGCAGATATGGTCTAGTACTCCAAATCATTCTGTAGCAATACATTGGAGACATTTGTATGAACCGAGGCATTAATGCTTTGAGTGGCAGAGGGTATCCAATGCATTGCACTGAAAGGGTTAAAGAAATACTAACGCCCAATAATAATAAACTTACCTTAACCTTTTGGGTGACAGAGAGGAAATCCAATGCATTGCGGTAGATAGATAACTGGCACTCAAAGGGTTAATCCAAGGTTCAGAGTGGATTGGTTCTCCAAAATGTGTCTTTAATTACTACATGTCCATGAAATCTCCCTTCCTAAAAATGCTGCAGTGGGAGGTATTTGGGGTCCTGGGGACCCAAAAAAAGAATCATGTCTACATCCATCTATTTAGGTAGGTATTTTTCTGGTTATATACGGAAAACTAGACCAGAAGACCTGACCAAACGACCAAACAAATTTTGGAATGGATTCCACTCGACACTAAACGCTAAAGTCCAAAAACAAGATGGGTAGATGAAATTACCAAATTTAGTGGCACATAGCGGAAAAGAAAAGCACAAGACGGAAGTTGTTGGATTCTTGCTGAGGAGTCCTTCTTCCTGCAGTGGATCGACAATGGCTGAAGATGATAATGATAGTTTAAGCCAAATGTTTTTGGTCCAGGAATGGATCTTAATCGGGGCAAAAGGTCCATCCCTAGACCGAAAATGTTTGGCTCCATATAGCAATGATGTTAGAATAAACTTCAACATCCAATGTAATAATTCGCTAAAACGTGTGTAACATTGCAGTAATGTGCAGTAGATACTGCTGCGACTCCTGCAGTCATGCTCGGTAGAGACTGCCCGCGCCACGGCTGATACAGAGCTGGACACTCAGAAGAAGCGTCCAGCTCTGTGTCAGCTGCGGCGCGGGCAGTCACTACTATATATATCTACTAGTTTTAAAGCCTGTGTACACGGGCCAACACTGGCGGCGCTGAAGTCATGAGCAGTACTGGCTGCCTGCACCGTGGCTGATACAGAGCGGGGAGCTCCAAATTCAGACCGTAGTCCTCTCTGCGCATCTTTGTGGTCTGAATTCGGAGCGCCCCTCTCCGTATCAGCCACGGTGCAGGCAGCCAGTACTGCTCATGACTTCAGCGCCGCCAGTGATGGCCCGTGGTGCAGCTGCGGATCGGGCAGTCTGTACTGCGCATGACTGCAGTGCGTGCAGCCGTCTCTCTACTGTGCATGATGGTTTCTGACAAACATCCTTAGCGAATTATATTATTCAGTTTTATGGACTTTATGGCCTTCGAGTTGCTGGTACCCTCCTCCACTCACTGACATGTTCCTTAGAAGCAGTCCGTGTGAGGAGTATGGGAAATGGAGTTCTTCCACACCACACAGGGAGGGACCCACTGAGCAGACACCGCTGTGGGTAAAACAAAGCTTTGGAGAGCTCTTCTAGCATTCAGTGTGTTAAAAAAAAACCTCCATTTAACTCTTTGAGTGGCAGAGGGATGTGCAACACATTGCTTTGCCATGCTTTGCACACTCCTCTGGCACAAGAAAGGTTAAACCAATCAGAAGTCTGGGGAATTTCTATTTGGCTACCATGGTACAGTCGGTATGTGGAGGAATTGCTCCTCTCTCTTTGCGCGTGCAGCCATTAACCCTTTGAGTGCCAGAGGGGGTGCCCAACGTGTCGCAAAGCAATGCGTTGCGACCCTTCTGGCACCCAGAGGGTTATTACTGACTCAATTGAGCACCCGATTGCTACTCACTACTACAACAGGGCCAAAAATCTTTAAACTGACCAAAAATCTATGAGAGGAAACTTGGATTTGGTTGTAGGAGAGATGCAATGAATCACTCTTGTTTTGTTGTCTGCTTATAGTATACAAAGATTAATGGCGCAATCCCAAGTGTTTAACACAGCTGCTTGTAAGTGCTGGTTTGTTACTGCAGTAAAAAAAGGGAATCCGTCCCAATCAGCCTTTTGCTGTGTCTTTTTTTTTTCACTGAACAAGAAAGCAGGTGCTATTTTTACTCCTTCTCTCTTTCCCAACAACGGTTTTTGTGGTTGTGCTAATTGGATAAGATTAACAGAGGCTGATTTACTAAGAAAGTGATACAATTCTCATGCAAACCAACAAGGCTGGATTTACATCCCACGCACTCCCTACGCAAGGCACTCTAGGTGCTCTTAGCTCCACCCATGACACCCCTGTTTCTAACATGGCCAGTGCCACAGACCCATCCACTATTTCCTGGCACAAAAAATACCCTTGGCCTATTAGAATAAAAGCCAAAAAAAAAAAAAAAAAGACTTGGCAATGCGTTGGAGATCTCTCTTGCTGCCAAGGGGTTAAACAATTGTGTGTATACACTAGTGAAGGGGCACTGAGCTTGCACTGGCCACACCCATAATATAGAATGTGGGTGTGGCCAGATGAAGCAATGCGTTGGAGACCTTGAAGGGGTTAAAAGCCCTGTTTAAATCAATGGACATTATTATTTGTTCCGCATGCCCTAAATTTACACCAATTTGTTTAGTACACAAGCCTCATTACACATTCTCTTAACTCTTTGAGTGACAGAAGGCTGTGAAACACACACACCAATGCTTTGCACACTCCTCTGGGACTCAAAGGGTTAATAGAGAAACATTTACAAATTAACACAGCACCTTGTGCATCTATCTGTCACTCAGAGGGTTAAAGTGACAGTCATCTTTTTTTTTACTGTACCTATTTGCAAGTGTGTTATACGTAAAGTCACACTGCCTATACTTTATTCTTCCCTTCACAGAAAAGCCGGCCTCTTGTCTATTAAATACATCACACAAAGCACTGGATGCTGCAGGGATAGCGTTACATTTCATCACTATCTGTGTTTTCCCAGTCCCTGATAGAAAGCTCTCTGGAAATAGAGGTCCAGGAAGCTCACTGTCAGGGACAAAGAAGTGAAGATGAAAAAATAAAATATGAAAAACATTGGTAACTTGACTTTACTTATTATGTATTTGGAGACTATGTAAAGTAAAAAATTAGGTTGACTTGACTATCAGTAAAGGCAAGGCATTTCCAAAATAACCTGGTATGTTGTACATCTCTCAGGCACTTAAAGTGTTACATCCATAAAAAAAACTGTTGTAATCAAGTTTTACATGCCACAACAATTTTTTTTTATTATTATTTCTAAACACACATGAAAAAACAAATGCTAAATCCCAGTCTTCTGCTAGTTAATTGTACAGGTCCACCTTCTGAAGGAACTCTATTGGCTATGCAGGCGAGTGTGACCTTTCAGTAGCTGAAACACATCATCAGCTGCAGGGCAGTCATGCACAGCAGAGACTGCCCACGCCGCGGCTGATACAGTGCCAGCCGGTCGCGGTGCAGTCATGCTCAGTAGAGACTGCCAGAGCCGCGGCTGATACAGAGCTAGATGCTCCTTCAGAACTCCCTATTCTGCCTCAGTCTCATCACAGGCAGTCTCTACTGAGCATGACTGCGTCGTTACACGCTTTTTAGCGAATTATTATGAAGGATAAGCAGCACACAATTAAGCTGCATGTTTATTTTTTATTGATTCCTTCTGCAAGTATCTATTCAAGTCATGTTTTGGGTGTATATAGCCTTTAATCAAGCCTTCTTTAATACTGTGTCTCAGAAGGTTCCAAACTATGTTATAGTGATTCTCCCTGACTGGGGTGGGGCCCTTCCACTAGTGAACCATGGCCCCTGGGCCTTGCTTCCTCAACCACCTTGCTGCCCTCCTCTAGACTGCAACATGGATCTGCATAGAAACTATAAAGAGTTACAACTAATATTTACTGCAACGGAATTATACGACTGGTGTTTTATTCGAGCCACTTAAAATTCTGCACAGCAGTAGGTAAGGAATTGACTGAGCATATATTGGAAAGTAACATACAGGGACATTTTATAAAATAAATCCCCAGAGGCAAGCAGGGCCAATCTAACTCATATTTTACCCATTCAGATGCATTTTGCAGCCTGCAGTAAAATTAACCCTGTAGGGGAATTAAAAAAAAACAAAAAGGAAGAAATACATTAGGTAAGAAATTATGGGTAATAAAGATGTTGGCTTAACCCCTTAGGCACATCTAAAGTACCTGGAACATTAAGTTGCAATTGGTTAGACACATTAATGGTTTTGAAACTTTTTTCACATTTTGGTTTCTGGAAGAGTGCAACTGATTCCGATGGCACTGAAAGGGTAAATCCTACATTTCTAGCCTACATTAATATATATTTTAGGGTAGGGGTAGTCATTTGTAGATGCTGGGGACTTTAACGGTTAATTCCCATTAGCCATTGGCTTGTTTTGAATGATGGGAGCTTCAGTCTGAAACACCTAGGGGTCTGACAATTGATTACCCTGTTTTAGGGAGTTATTCAACCCTTTGAGTCCCAGAGAAGTATCCAACGCAGTAGAAGTATCCTTTTTGGAACTCAAAGGGTTAAAGTGATGTATTCATTTTATGATGCTGTATATGAATGGCAATGCAAGAAATACAGGCTGGATCTTTCACTCTGATCTCTGGATTTTGCTATCCTCCTATATTATAATTCACTAAGGATGTTTGTCAGAAGCCGTCATGAGCAGTAGAGACGGCTGAGTGTGCTGCAGTCACGCGCAGTAGAGAGCCACGGCTGATACAAAGCAGGGTGCTCCGATTTGAGACTGGAGTCCTCTCTGTGCACCTTGTTGTCATGCTGAGTATATAGGCATCCTCTCTAGCTGCACTATTTAAAATTGTACCCATGTAAATCCTTCTGTTAACCTTTTAGATGCCAAGATGTTATATAACACATTGCAATGTGATGCATTGTATGCTGCAAAGGATTAAACTTATTCCTAAAGGTACAGTTCCCAGATAACCAAACCTCCCCCTTAAAGGTAAGGTAAGCAAACCTCCTCTTTAACCCTGTGAGTGCCAGAGAGGTATCAAACGCATCGAGTTGCAATGCCTTGAACACCTGTCTGGCACTCAAAGGGTCAGTGCAAGATAGCTTTGAACATTCTATTCTGAACATTCCATTCAGGACTGCGCAGGAATCACTGCAACCCTGTACTGTGTGTTTTTCATAATCTTCCTGCATGGAGAGGGCAGCCTGGTCTCATTCATTTATGGTGTGATCTGACAGTCATGTGACACATTTCTTTGATAAGACACTTCAACTTAAAAAAAAAAAAAAAACCTTCATTTTTGTTAATAAAATAATGAATAACTCTAATAAGCAATGTGTCATATATAAAGCGAGACTATGCTCTTGAAATAGGTAGCTCTTAATTTGTTTAACAGAAGGATTTGCTTAGCAACCTGTCCTTCATACAGAATTCAGTTATATCTATTTACTGTTCTTTAGTATGTGACCTCTGCTGTAGTCTATAGCGGATCAGACATATTACTTACTGCCTTGGGAAGGGTTTCCTGCCACATGGAAATCATGAGTGGGTTTCTCTATATATGGTTATAGCTAACACTGCCCATGATTCTAATGGGTGGGTCTCTCTGTCTCTTTATGGGTATTCTCATTCTGTCTCATAAAATTTATTATTGACTAGTATGAAAGCCCATATACACGGGCTAAAGTGCACCCAGCGGCCCCGGCTGCTGCCCCAGAGCCGGAAGCAGAGACAGGAGGTGAGCCGTCCGGAGCTCCTCATTTCAGATCAGCACATTAGGCCAGTCTCTACTGCACATGACTGCATTGTTCCATCAGTCTCTACTGCACATGACTGCATTGTTCCATCAGTCTCTACTGCACATGACTGCATTGTTCCATCAGTCTCTACTGCGCATGTGCGGTTACGCACGCAGGGAGCTTTGCAGGCTAGTGCTTTATATTATTTATTGAGTGATCAAAGTATAGACCAAATATGGTGCACAACAACTATAGACTATTGCAGATACTATTCAAATAATATATATATAAAACAGATTCAATTGACAGAGGTATAATGAGCACCTAGCTAGGTAAGTGCTTCTGTTACACACAGTAATTATATAGATACGCCCGACTGCTGTATAATGGACTCCTACCTAGGTAAGTGTTTCTGTTACACACAGTAATTATTTAGATACACTTGACTGCTGTATGTTGGACTCCTACCTAGGTAAGTGCTTCTGTTACACACAGTAATTATATACATACACCTGACTGCTGTATGTTGGACTCCTACCTAGGTAAGTGCTTCTGTTACACACAGTAATTGTATAGATACACCTGACTGCTGTATGATGGACTTCTACCTAGGTAAGTGTTTCTGTTACACACAGTAATTATATACATACACCTGACTGCTGTATGATGGACTCCTACCTAGGTAAGCCCTTCTGTTACACTCAGTAATTGTATAGATACACCTGACTGCTGTATGATGGACTTCTACCTAGGTAAGCCCTTCTGTTACACTCAGTAATTATATATATCTGACTACTGTATGATGGACTCCTATCTAGGTAAGTGCTTCTGTTACACACAGTAATTGTATAGATACACCTGACTGCTGTATGATGGACTCCTACCTAGGTAAGTGCTTCTGTTACACACAGTAATTATATGGATACACCTGACTGCTGTGTGATGGACTCCTACTTAGGTAAGTGCATCTGTTACATACAATAATTATATAGATATACCTGACTGTTTTATGATAGACTCCTACCTAGGTAAGTGCTTCTGTTACACACATTAAGAGACACTTATACCTATAGCTATTGTTACCCTTTAAAGTACCTTTCACATGAGAGGATAAAGCACAGAGATTGCTTCCTAAAGGAGAAAAATTCTTAATAATAACCGCACGTAATTTAATAGGGCCAAACAATCCTAGTGGCCCCTATGAATTTTTCATTAGAGCTTTGTTCAATAGAGAACATCTTCAATCAGTCCCGAAAGTCATGTTTATTGCTGGTAGGTTTTCTACTCTTTATAGAGTTAAAATTACAAGTGCAGTGGCCAGGGTTTGAGATCGTTTGGTCGTTTAAGCAACTGTCATATCCACCACTATGGACATGACATCCAACACTGAACACGGTACCTCTCAAACAAAAGGCAATATTCATAGATGCCATAAGGGTGTTATAGCCATTGTAAGGTAAGTAAGAGGCTATTAAGTGGTTAATTCTCCTTTAACCTTTAAAGTGGGATCAACGATGGTAAACAGGAATAAGAAAAGGGTTGGACTGGATGGACGCAAGTCTTTTTTTCAACCTAAATTACTATGTTACTATTTAAGTGCCAAAAGATACCCAACGCATTTCAAAACAAGGGTAATATCCCTCGGGTAGGGTAGTTGCCAGTGCATTGCAAATCAATGTGTTGTGACCTCTCTGTCATTCACAAGATTAATAAGCGTTCAGAGTGCAAAAAATATCCTGAATAAATGTGTGTGTGTTTCTCCCTTCCATGGAAATTAGACAACTAATAAATATTCTGCAAGCTGTTCCCAGTTCTAGCAAAAAGGAGATCTCGAACAGAGGATGAAAAGATAACGGCAAGGCAAAAAGAAAACGACGTATATTGTAGATAACATTGGGAATGCAAGGCCAGAGGAGTGAAGATGTGTGCCAAGGCACTAAGCAAGACAACCGAGTGTTATAGACGTGACCAGACTGAAGAACGCCCAGATTTGTACTCGCTTTTTTCCTCCTATTTCCAGATCAGTAGTGTGAAAGATTACTCTGTTCAACTCATAAAATGCAGTGGGGGGAGAGGCTTCAGCCGGCTACACTTGGAAAGAAATTTTCATTGATGAGAAAAAAATAGGAAAAAAATTGTAAGACTACAAAACTCATAACAGTAAGAGAAAAGGGGGAAAGATGTAAAGGAAAAGTAGGGCATGAATTAATATCATTCTATGTTAAAATAGGTACTGATTTTTTTAATGCTGCATCTACCTGATGCCAATTACCCAAAGGGGAAGATAATTGTCGGACTGTGAGGGAGTTATACAAACACCTAAACACCTCCACTCCTTATTCAATGTACTAAGAAGACACAAAGTCTTAAAGGGATAGTAATACTTAAAATGTAAAAAAAAATATGTTGTATCGTTTATCCCCCTGAGTAAAACAAGAGTACTCCCACTGCTGAAAGGTGTTTTATTCAAAAGTTATTACAGCTCAAAGTTGAATTTTTTAGGTGCAATAACACAGTGACCTTAAACTGTACAGTGGCGCTGTTGCTACACCATCCTATGGACAGCTCTGGTCCCGGGACCATAAATCTCCATAGAATGGTGTAGCAACAGCGCCACTGTACAATTTCAGGTCACTGTGATATTGCACCTAAAAATTCAACTTTGAGCTGCAGTAAATTTGGAATAAAACACCTTTCTGCAGTGGGAGTACTCTTGTTTTACTCAGGGGGATAAACACTACAAAGTATTTTTTTTTACATTTTAAGTATTACTATATCTTTAACCCGTTCATTAATGCGTTGCGTACCCCTCTGGCACTGAAAAGGTTAATGGATTAATGGTATTGTGCTGACAAACACATCAGAGGAAAGAGACTTGGAAGTTATTATCTGAGATAATATGAAGGTAGGCAAACAATGCAGTAAGGAAATCGGAAAAGCATACCGGTGTATATAGGAAGAGGCATTAGCAGCAGGAAGAGAATTACTTATGTCCCTCTATAGATCTCTGGTAAGACCTCACTTAGAGTACTGTGTACAGTTACAGAGACCTCATCTCCAGAAGAATAGTAATAAATTACATGCCGCCAGAAAGGTAATACACCATTACATGCCACCAGAAATATAATACACCATTACATGTCCCCAGCAAGGCAATACAATATTACATGCCACCAGCAGGGCAATGCACCATTAGCAAATGAGGTGACCTGCTACCTTTCTGTTCAGAAATGCACCCTTGATTGAGCACAACTCACTATTCACATTATGACCCTGAATGAATGAATTTATATAAACTAACTGGATTCATGCACAATATTTATGTCTGAAATGGAACTTTTATTACAAGCATCTTGTTCAGATTATATTTTATGTAGCAAAGAAATGCACGTCCATTATATTTGCTATCAATGTTACAAAGTGTCTTATTATTCAAGGCGTTGTGCTTGGCTCCAATCATGACATGAATTATAATACTACAAACCACAGGCAAGACAACCGATGCATAACATCCAGGATTATGACACAGAATATAATATTCTCTTTATCTGAGCAAAGCATCTGCACCAATAGAATTCTCTGTTACGGAACTACGTGTCTCTACCCTACAAGCACAAACCCAAGGACTCAAAGCAAAATAAACTATGTTATTACTCGCAGATATAAACACACTAAGGGCCCTTATGCCGAAAGCAAATATTCAGCAACTGCACCATGGGAAACAAATACAGATTCCCCAAATCCCTAATGATTTCAATTTTTTTAACCCCTTGAATATTATCGTGAACAGCAATGTATTGGAGACCGCTGTAGCGTTCAAGGGATTAAAAAGCCCATGTAACCCTCTGATTGCCAGAGGGGTACGCAACAAATTTCAATGTACCGCTCTGGCACTCAAAGGGTTAAATCAACCGCCATATTTTTTTTCTTCGTCCTCTATGTGACAGAACTGGGCACCTTTTCCTTTCCACAGAAGGCCCAAAAAACATTGTTATTCCCGATTTACAGAAACATGTTTATGCATACCTGGGAACCTCCATTTCTAGAGTCCACGGTGATATAATTGCCATGAATTGAGGCAAAAAGGGGGTGTGGTTTACCCATGAGTGGGGACGTGGCTTTCTGGTGGCATCACAAAAGTAGGAGGAACTGGGAGGGGAAGGAGGAAAAGTGGGAGGAACTGGGAGGGGAAGGAGGAAAAGTAGGAGGAACTGGAGGGGAAGGAGGAAAAGTGGGAGGAACTGGGAGGGGAAGGAGGAAAAGTGGGAGAAACTGGGAGGGGAAGGAGGAAACGTAGGAGGAAATGGATGGGAAGGAGGAAAAGTAGGAGGAAATGGGAGGGGAAGGAGGAAACGTAGGAGGAACTGGGTGGGGAAGAGCAGAAGTGGGCAAAGTTTAAAAGCAAACTCTTTACAGCTGGAGAATCAGCCTCTGCCCCGGATGAGAAGTGGGAGGAAAATGGGAGGAACAGGTTGGGAAGGAGGAGAAGTGGATGGGAAATGGGAGGAACAGACTGAAAAGGAGGAGAAGTGGGTGGGAAATGGGAGGAACAGGCTGAGAAGGAGGAGAAGTGGATGGGATATGGGAGAAACAGGATGGGAAGGAGGAGAAGCAGGAGGGAAATGGAAGGAATAGGCTGGGAAGGAGGAGAAGCGGGAGGGAAATGCAAGAAACAGGCTGGGAAGGAGGAGAAATGGGAGGGAAATGGGAGGAACAGGCTGGGAAGGAGGAGAAGTGGGAGGGAAATGCGCGAAACAGACTGGGAAGGAGGAGAAGCGGGAGGGAAATGGGAGGAACAGACAGGGAAGGAGGAGAAGTGGGAGGGAAATGAGAGAAACAGACTGGGAAGGAGGAGAAGCAGGAGGGAAATAGGAGGAACAGACAGGGAAAGAGGAGAAGCGGGAGGGAAATGGGAGGAACAGACAAGGGAGGAGGAGAAGCGGGAGGGAAATGCGAGAAACAGGCTGGGAAGGAGGAGAAGTGGGAAGGAAATGGGAGGAACAGACAGGGAAGGAGGAGAAATGGGAGGGAAATGGGAAGAACAGGCTGGGAAGGAGGAGAAGTGGGAGGGAAATGGGAAGAACAGAATGGGAAGGAGGAGAAGTGGGAGGGAAATGGGAGGAACAGACAGGGAAGGAGGAGAAGCGGGAGGGAAATGGGAGGAACAGACAGGGAAGGAGGAGAAGCGGGAGGGAAATGGGAGGAACAGACAAGGGAGGAGGAGAAGCGGGAGGGAAATGCGAGAAACAGGCTGGGAAGGAGGAGAAGCGGGAGGGAAATGGGAGGAACAGACAGGGAAGGAGGAGAAGCGGGAGGGAAATGCGAGAAACAGGCTGGGAAGGAGGAGAAGCGGGAGGGAAATGGGAGGAACAGACAGGGAAGGAGGAGAAGCGGGAGGGAAATGGGAGGAACAGACAGGGAAGGAGGAGAAGCGGGAGGGAAATGGGAGGAACAGACAGGGAAGTAGCACAAGTGGGCAGAGTTTTGGTAGAAACACCCCAAATCTGGAGAGTCCGTTTCTGTACTGTCATAACCAGAGTCTCTGGGGCAAATCCGCAGAGTTCCCAGTTATGGGTGTGTATCATTAACCCTTTGAATGCCAGGGGGTATCCAACGCATTGCAAATCACTCAAAGTAAGCTGACCAGACCTTCCCCTTATCCGGGGACACATAGGAAATAGGTATACTTCAGGACGGCACTGAATTCAAAGCAGCCCTGCAGTATGAATTATTCATATGTGTCCTCGGTTACAGATGAGGTTTGGTCACCCTAACTGAAAGGGTTAAAAGATCAACATTAATCCACTGGTTCCCTCTCTGTAACTCTTAAATGTGAAGTAATGCATTGGAGACCTTTCTAGCATCCGAGTGTTTAAAGAAAGACTAACACCCTCCTAACAATCACCCGCACTCACTTTACTATCATATGAAAATCCATATAGCCCCCATGAACTGTCTCTTTGTGCCTTAGTTCAAGAGATAATGCCTTCAATCAGTCCTGGGTGCCATAATGCACGGAGGAGGACATGATTGCTGCTGAGTTTTTTCATACATTAGACTGCAAAGGGCATGAGTCTACGTGACACATTACTTCATTGTTAAGATTACCATGCGCATTGAGCAGAGGCTGATATCCTATGGCTTCACTTTAATATGAATAACAATATATGGTATATTTTAATATTTAAAGAGTTGTTAGAAGATTTGTGAAAGTCTGATGAGCTGTACACCCAAAGCTGCATCTGAACATTGCCAAGAGGTCCAACCGAAGCAGCAGCGGTACTTAACCTCTTGATGTGCTCATTAAGACAGACACACCATAAAGAATACAACCCTTGAGATCTAATTAATGTTTCTGTGAGTCTTGAGATCAGATAACAAACTAACACTAAGAATCTACAAGGTATAAGCTGAAGAAAATAGCCAGAGTCTAAGACAGATGTATTAACCATTTGAGTGCCAAAGGGGTAAGATCTCCACAATGTTCATATGCGTGCTAGTTTCTGCGTTCAGAAGCCGTCTCCCCTTAGATCTGAAGTCCGGTCGATCGACCGGACAGATCACAACGAGGGGCAATATTCATTAGTTCAGTATAAGGAAAAACATGTAATCCTTGACGAAGGAGGGCAGGTTATTTTCTTAATACTGCGTGAAGACCAGCAAGGTAATACAATATTACATGCCGCCAGAAAGGTAATACACCATTACATGCCGCCAGCAAGATAATACACCATTACATGCCGCCAGAAAGGTAATACACCATTACATGTCACCAGCAAGATAATACACCATTACATGTCACCAGAAAGGTAATACACCATTACATGTAACCAGCAAGGTAATACACCATTACATGCCACCAGAAAGGTAATACACCATTACATGCCACCAGAAAGGTAATGCACCATTACATGCCACCAGAAAGGTAATGCACCATTACATGCCACCAGAAAGGTAATACACCATTACATGCCACCAGAAAGGTAATGCACCATTACATGTCACCAGAAAGGTAATACACCATTACATGTCACCAGCAAGATAATACACCATTACATGTCACCAGAAAGGTAATACACCATTACATGTTACCAGCAAGGTAATGCACCATTACATGCCACCAGAAAGGTAATACACCATTACATGTAACCAGCAAGGTAATGCACCATTACATGCCACCAGAAAGGTAATACACCATTACATGTTACCAGCAAGGTAATGCACCATTACATGCCACCAGAAAGGTAATGCACCATTACATGCCACCAGCAAGGTAATACACCATTACATGCCACCAGCAAGGTAATACACCATTACATGCCACCAGAAAGGTAATACACCATTACATGCCACCAGAAAGGTAATGCACCATTACATGCCACCAGCAAGGTAATGCACCATTACATGCCACCAGCGTGACCTGCTACCTTTCTATTCAGAAATGCACCATTGATTGAGCACCACTCATTATTCACATTATGACCCTGAATGAATGAATTTATATAAACTGCAAATGAACCACTAACTGGATTCATAAACAATATTTATGTCTGAAATGGAACTTTTATTACAAGCATCTTGCTCAGATTATATTTTATGTAGCAATGAAATGCGCGTCCATTATATTTGCTATCAATGTTACAAAGTGTCTTATTATGCTAGGTATTGTGTTTGAGTGTTTTACATTCTTCAGTTGTTATTGGAATACAGATCATCTTCAGTATGCACTAATCATCCCCATTGAAGGCAAAAATCATAGCACCCAACAGCTGACGGCTATATGGGCAACAAAACAATGCATTGAATAGCTCTTTAGAACTCAAGGGGTTGATCATTTTTGGGGGATTCTTATTTGCCTCCTATGATACAGTTGTTTGCTGATAACCCTAATACCTGAAAATTATAGCACATTATGCAATAAATTGAAGCAAATTGTACCATAAAGTATAGTTAATTGCTCCACAAATGTACACCATGTCACACTCATACCCAGGCAACCTGTTTTGCAAATTTCTTTGGAATATTTTATACATCTCCCCAAAAATTCAAAACTCCTCCCATCTCTGTTAATTATATTTTAGTTCACGGGTCTTGCAACAAACCATCCTGTCCGCCTGTGTGGACTGATATCCATTTAATCCAATTAAAAATACATTTGCTTGAACCAATCCACACAGTTAATTCTCAATGAAGAAGACAAGAAGGGTTAATTTGAATCACTGTTAATGATTGTACTTACAAGAATACTCCTTGTAAAGAAGACCCAACTATGCTGGATATGGTAGACCACCCTTAGCCAGGAGAACAAAGTGACCGGACCTCTTGGTTTAGATTGTTGTTGTTCCAAGATAACTTGGCCTGCTGTGATCCTCTTTGTGAGTAATCCTTAGTGGAGAAAACTGTGAAATAACAGTGCCCAAATGAAGGCCCCCAATGGATACTACCAATATCTATAGTGCTCTATATGTAGCATTGTTGGTCTTCTTTACAAGAAGTGTTCTTGCAAAGTCCTGTGTTTAGGTGAAGCAGCTGATCGGCAGATAGTCCACTCAGCTGGTTCAGTCAATACAGAATGGCAAAGAAGCGGTTGTATGTTACACCTTTCTGGTTCTCTCATTGTATAAAACAAATGTGGCAACGGGTTATACTGTTGTAACCATTTCAGTCCCACAGGGGTATGAAATACACATCCCTATTACACTGAAAGGGTTAGAGAGCAATGCTACTTGAGGTGGTGAAGTCTGAGCTCATCCTTTCCACTCCCCTATGGGGCATGAGGGATATCAGAGAGGAGAAGTGCTGACTTTAGGGTTGCTGTAATGCTGGTGATGTGCAACTGAGAGCATCCCTTACACAGGGGAAGCATGATAAAGGGATAGTAATACTTCGTTTTAACTTTATTTTATTTTGTAGGCATTAAAAAAATATGAAGAATGATATAAGTCTTATCTCTCAAACCTTTATGGTTTAAGAGATATTCAGAAGCAAAGTTTCTCCTCCCGCCCTTTTTTCCTAGTGTAAGCCATCTCTTCTCAGATGTGAATCTGGTTGTAAGACCAGACAGATAACAGCAGGGGACAATCTTCTTACTGTGAGAACAATGAAAGCCCTGCCCCCCTTGACAAGCTTTTCAGCTTTTTCCCTTATCTTAATTGAAGATTGTCCCTCTCTGCAGTCTACCTGGGCACCTCCCTTCTGCTCTGGCTGAACAGTGTTACATCAGTAAAAGGGGCAGGAGTGGGACATTTTGTCATTGAATTACTCTTGAAGTACAACTCTGACAGAATTGAAATAACACTCTCCGAAGTCCAAATACTATGATGATTAATTAGAGCTGCTTTTATTATGAAACAATACTATCCCTATAATGATTAAAACTTCCCCCTCCCCCTGCACACTTAATTCTTGGTGCATATGGGGAATTGTGTAGAATTCTCCATGATGAATTGATCAACACACATTGCCACACACCTTTCGCCACAGCATCTCACCTTAGTACATCTCCCCCTGCTCTACTAAGGAATACTAAAGATCAGACTTGAAAACCGCTGGCTTAATCACACAAATGCGAGTTTTCTTGAAGGCTAAGCAAGAACCCATTTATTGGATCAGCAACATACTGGTGACAGATTCAATTTCCTGAGCAGGTCCCTCTTCTATTAAACATCGCTGAAGGTAAACGATATTTCTATTTATTTAGTAAAGTTACTGCATGCTTTCTGCAATTTATTCCAACCTGAGCTACTTGTGCTATTTCTAAAGACCTGTGTGTTCAGGGACTGTCCAATATTAAGGATAATATTTGTTACTTTACCTTCCCAGGCAGAATTAAAAAAGATCAGTGCAATTCACTTGACAGCATGAAACACACACATATGCTCACATACCAGGGGCGGACTGACCATACGGGCATTCGGTCACGGACCGAGGGCCCGTGACTGAAGGGGGCCCGCCACCGCTTCCAGCAATGCCACTGCCGCCTGCCACTTATTGGGCCCGTTTGCAGCGCTGCTCAGCTTCTCTCAACTTCTCTCAAACTACTGCCGCCGGCGCACCGTTCTAGTAATACAGAGCGCTGGGAGATGACATCATCTCCCAGCCTCTGCATTACTAGAGGTGCGCGGGACTTCGCACAGTGTTAAGCCACACTGCTAGACCATCAGGGACTGCAGGTAAGGGCAGTGTGGAGATGAAGGGGGCATTGTGGAAGGGGCATTGTGGAGATGAAGGGGGCATTGTGGAAGGGGGCATTGTGGAGATGAAGGGGCATTGTGGAAGGGGCATTGTGGAAGGGCCATTGTGGAGATGAAGGGGGCATTGTGAAGATGAAGGGGGCATTGTGGAGATGAAGGGGCAATGTGGAGATGGGGGCATTGTGGAAGGGGCATTGTGGAGATGAAGGGGCAATGTGGAGATGGGGGCATTGTGGCGATGAATGGGGCATTGTGGAGGGGGCATTGTGGAGATGAAGGGGGCAATGTGAAGATGAAGGGGGCATTGTGGAGATGAAGGGGCAATGTGGAGATGGGGGCATTGTGGAAGGGGCATTGTGGAGATGAAAGGGGCATTGTGGAGATGAAGGGGTATTGTGGAGATGAAGGGCCAATGTGGAGATGGGGGCATTGTGGCGATGAATGGGGCATTGTGGAGGGGGCATTGTGGAGATGAAGGGGGCATTGTGGAGATGAAGGGGCAATGTGGAGATGGGGGCATTGTGGAAGGGGCATTGTGGAGATGAAAGGGGCATTGTGGAGATGAAGGGGCATTGTGGAGATGAAGGGCCAATGTGGAGATGGGGGCATTGTGGCGATGAATGGGGCATTGTGGAGGGGGCATTGTGGAGATGAAGGGGGCATTGTGGAAGGGGCATTGTGGAGATGAAGGGGCAATGTGGAGATTTCTGCAGGGGGCTCAGACCTCTATTTGGACCAGGGGCCCTGGGTCCTGTCAGTCCTCCCCTGCATACCACACATATTCCTCAGCCTGAAGCTGGCAGACAGAATTGACGGAGCTACTTGGCAATTTCTTACTGATGAATGAGTGAGGATCAGAATGATACAGAGAATAGATATGTGTAAGAAAATCCTCTAAGGGGTTAAAATGTTAATTCAGAGTATGCATATACACTGTAAGTATGATGTCACTACCCACATCTGTTCATTTCTATTGGCTAGTTGAGGGTGATGGGCTTTGTAGTGTAAAACAGCTGGAGCACAAAAGATTGGCTACCCCATACATAGCATACCTGGTAACTCTCAGGATCTCCCCTGGAAATACCGATTTTCAGAGTTAATTACTAGCTTGACAGAGGTTGGTTCTCCAGCTCAGTGAGTTTCCAGTTAAAGGGATAGTAATGTTTCATAATAAAAGCAGCTCTAATTAATCATCATAGTATTTGGACTTTGGAGAGTGTTATTTCAATTCTGTCAGAGTTGTAGTTCAAGAGTAATTCTATGACAAAGTATCCCCCTCCCCTTTTACTGATGTAACACTGCTCAGCCAGATCAGAAGGGAGGTGCCCAGGTAGATTGCAGAGAGGGACAATCTTCAATTAAGATAAGGGAAAAACCTGAAAAACCTGTCAAGGGGGGCAGGGCTTTCATTGTCCTCATAGGAAGAAGACTGTCCCTTTCTGTTATCTGTCTGGTCTATGGACTGCATTCCACATCTGAGAAGAGATGGCTTACACTAGGTAAAAGGGGCGGGAGGGGAAACTTTGCTTGTGAATATCTCTCAAACTATAAAGGTTTGAGAGATAAGACTTATATCGTTCTTCATGTTTTTTTAATGCCTACAAAATAAAATAAAGATAAATTGAAGAATTACTATCCCTTTAAGCCCCATTCGCATAATGGCATGAAGCACACCATTTGGACACACCCACGCCAGCCCTTTTTGTATTTCAGGGGCTGTTCCCAAGAAGGTTCCCAGATATAGTCACTGGGTACACAGCATTTTACATAATTAGACAGGTGACCAATACAGAGAGCCAATACAAGTACATTACTGAAACCTCAATGTAACTGTCCTGGGTAAACAAAAGGGGGAGTTCCCTGCCAGCATGAAGCTTTTAACCAATTGAATTCCCTAGCATTACCTAATCTCTCTAAAATGCAAGGGGTTAAACACTGAAGACCCAGTTTAAGTCAGTGGGATGTGGGGAATGTTTTTTGTGACCTTTGGTGCAGTCGAATTTCCCCAGAACTACTCCACTTTGTGTCCATGGCCGGTTAGACAGTAAAATAAATAATGTAAGTGCAATATCTCTGTTTCCATCATCAAGTACAAATCGTTCATTCAGTCCAATTTCCACTCTTTCACTAACAGCACTTGCTTATATTCCATCCCCTGCTTGCTCAGAAGATGCGATCATCAATCACTGAGTGACAGTGGTGGAGATTACAACTGAGAGAGCTTGCAAAAATGGGGTCTAGAGGCCTTCTGAGATCAAAGAGATTGTATTTCATAAATGCCTGTATATATCTGTGTACATAGCAATATTAAAAGAGATGTAACACCTCCTAATTCCAGCCCCCATTTATCTTAGTATGCATACCTCTCAAGATCTACCCCCGGATACTCAGATTTTTAGAGTTCATTACAAGGTCTCTAGGGACTGATGTTGGTTCTCTGTTTTTGTTGCATTCTCCTCCTTCCCACCCTGTTCCACTCACTTCCAGCCTACATCTCCTCCTTTCCACCCTCTTCTAACAACTTCCCGCCCACTTCTCCTCCTTCCCACCCTGTTCCACTCACTTCCAGCCTACATCTCCTCCTTCCCACCCTCTTCTAACAACTTCCCGCCCACTTCTCCTCCTTCCTACCCTGTTCCACTCACTTCCAGCCTACATCTCCTCCTTCCCACCCTCTTCTAACAACTTCCCGCCCACTTCTCCTCCTTCCCACTCTGTTCCACTCACTTCCAGCCTACATCTCCTCCTTCCCACCCTCTTCTAACAACTTTCCACCCACTTCTCCTCCTTCCTACCCTGTTCCAATCACTTCCAGCCCACTTCTCCTCCTTCATACCCTGTTCCAATCACTTCCAGCCCACTTCTCCTCCTTCCCACCCTCTTCCACTCACTTCCAGCCCACTTCTCCTCCTTCCCACCCTGTTTCACTCACTTCCATCCTACATCTCCTCCTTCCCACCCTGTTCTACCAACTTCCCACCCACTTCTCCTCCTTCAGCTCCCCTGGTTCTACCCACTTCCCGCCCACGTCTCTTCTTTTCCAGCCGCTTCCACCCATTTACTGCCCACTTCTCCTCCTTCTCACCTTGTCCTAATTTACACAAGCCTAGTCGCAGCCAAGGAACTCTCTCCAGGGGCTCCATAAAAGAATGTTCCCAGGTACATTTCTATGGCTAGAAAGTCTTAATGGCCCCTATGAATTTTACCCTTGTGCTTTCGTTCATCTTCATTCACTTCTGGGTTTCATGTCATGAAGGTGGACATGACAGTTACCAGCATTACAACAGGAATCAAACTCCACCTTCTCCACATGGTAAAATTAAAGTTCAGGTTCAAATTTTAGACCATTCCAATGAAGGGATTCCGTGTAAGTAACGAGATCTCAGCACTTCTCAAGCGCCACCGTGTCGACCGACACGAATCTCCTGCTGACAGCTTTACAGCTGTCAGTAGGAAACAGTGAACTTTAAACGCCCGTATCTCTTAAACCATAGCGGTTTGAGAGATACGTGTTTTTTGCATTTAGATCAGCTTTTTAAGCTCTTCTAAATGCAAAAAAAACTTTTTTTTAGACATTACTAACACTTTAACTCTTTAAGCAATGCATTGCGCACCCCTTGGTGCTTGATGGGTTATGTAGACTCATGCACTCTATCTGTTCCAGTTTAAAAAAAAATGTAATTGACTATCATGTCCACCACCATGGACAAAACATCCAGGACTGATTGAAGATGATATCTCTTGAACGAAAGCGCAAGGTCAAAAATGATAGGGACCATTAGGATTTTCTAGCCATAGAAAGGTAAGGGCGTTATTATAAGGCGGTATTATTAGCCAAACTTTGTTTGTTTACATTAGAGAAGAGACGTCTAAGGGGTTGATATGATTACCATTTACACATATATTCAAGGTCAATACAATGAACTATCCAATGAATTATTTAAGCAAAGAGCTGAGCAAAGAATGAGATGTCATCCATTAAGACTAGAGTAAAAGGTGCTTTCGACTAAGACAAAGGCAGGTATTTTTTTTAAGTAAGGTTGGTAAAGCTATGGAATTCATTGCTTCGGAATGTTGTTCTTGCATATACTGTAACTGCTTTAAAAAAAGCAATGGATGCCTAGCTAGCACAGCTCTATACTGAGAATTATGACAGCAGGCTTCGATGCAGATAGGTTGTTGATCCAAGGAACTAACGGACTGCCATTTGGAGTCAGGAAGGAATTTGTTGTACCCACTTGGAGCTGAACTGCAAATGGCTTCCATGGGATTGTGTTTTTGCAATCCTCTGGATCAACAGGGGTGATGGCATGGGCTGGACTTGATGGATGCAAGTCTTTTTTTCTGCCTCATCAACTATGTTACCTCTGGGTCAGACAAACAAGTACATATTGCATAAAATCTACATTATGGGAAGCTTTAAGGGTTAATATTTGAAAGATCTCAGGGTCAGGTGTGTGTGTCCATTCGTGCATATGTGCATGTGTATGTATGTCTGTCTGTCTGTCCGCACTATATAACCCTCTGAGTGCCAAAGAGATAGCCAACATATTGCAATGTGTTCATACTTTTTTTTTTAAATCAGCCTTGAGAATTTGTTACAAGGGAAATACCGGACAGAATGGTTATTCATTTGTAACCGTATACAGTCTCATGTTTTTATTTACTGTGTTTGTGTGCAAGGCAGCAGAGAACTATAAAATCACTGATAGCCTTGATCAGATAGGCCGTAAATAATTTCTAAGCTTTATGCGTAATCATGCATTTTTAAGAGGAAGGCTAGCAGGGACTTAAATCTTATTTCATAATGCAAATCTAATAAAAAAAAACCTGTCTCTTTTTTTAGCGCCCCCCCAGAGATCAAAAGGGTGAACAACACATTGCAAAGCAATGTATTCAGCAACCCTCTGGTACTCAACGGGTTACAGTGCTCAGGCCTTCAATGCCTCTCTCTCTCTCTCTCTCTCTCTCTCTGTGCTTGCTTGTCCTTATTATAAAAGTGTCATCTGCAGCAGTCAATTATGACCCACTGAAGATGTAGCCAACATTACAAATGTGCTGTTACAATAACACTTGCCTTCAGAGATTTTTTGGTTCATTATTGCTTATGAACTTGGATGAAGAAATGTGGTTTTGTGTTCATGAATATGTAATATAAAAATGTTATCACTTGGCCCAGTCCCTTAGAAGGTGATACTACAAGTGAAAATTCCTTGACACATAATGACTTTGGCAAAGAAGACCAACTGTATGGTCATGCTGACAAAGACATTGAATGCCGCAAGAATGCAAAATTGTTGACCACTTAAAGGGACAGTAATACCTTGAAACGAATGCAGCTTCAATTGATCCTCCTACAAAGAGGCTCATGTAACGTGTTATTTCAATATGCACTGCATTGTAGTTCAAAAGGAAGTAAATGATAAAGGATCACCCTTCCTCCCCTTTTACATCCTGCAAGCTGCCTCCCCTCAGATGTGGAATCCGGTCCTGGGACTGGACAGTGCGCATCAAGGTACAGAAGCAAGGGGTGATAATATTATCTTACCTCTGTATAAATCCTTGGTTAGGCCTCATCTAGAATATGGAGTATAATTTTGGCCGCCTGTTCTTAAAAAAGACATTACTGAACTGGAGACGTGCAACAAAACTGATAAAGGGATTGGAAGATCTGAGTTATAAAGAGAGACTAGCAAATCTGGGTTTGTTTACATTAGAGAAGAGACGTCTAAGGGGTGATATGATTACCATTTACACATACATTCAAGGTCAATACAAAGAACTATCCAGTTAATTATTTACTCAGAGTTGAGCTAAGATTGAGAGGTCCTCCATTAAGACTTGAGCAAAGGTGTTTTCGACTAAAACAAAGGCAGGGTCAGCCATTTTACTGTTAATGCAACTCATCAGCATGATGTTGGTTTATTGGCTCATTATTGAGGCTTTGTGTACTTGTGGAGCACAAACTGAAAAGCTTATAGTGGGGAAAAAAGTGAATGAAAAACCCTTCCACCTGAATTCGGTGGGTGGTAGATACAATGTTAAACAAAAATCTGCCTACACCAGTCAAGCCATAAGACTTGTTTTTCCCACAGAAATCTCACATTTGCAGCTTTGTCACTACTGCAAGGGATTCTGGGTAGGCGTATGCAAATGAGTTCGCCAATGAATCACCTTTTTGCCTCAGATTCCACTTTGATAGAATACCATGTGAATGAAATCACACAGCGCAGTCTGTTAAAGTATGTATCATCTTAAAGTGCTATCCCTGTTAATATTTAATCCATTTTCTTTTAATATAATGCAATATAGCCCGAGATTTTACCTTTTAAAAATAAGCTGGTTGCGTCAGTTAAGGACAGGCTTATTTTTTTAAAAGGTAAAATCTCAGGCTATACTGCATTATATTCATAAAAAAAACATACATACATAAAAAAAAGCAGATTAAAGATTAACTGGAATAGTACTTTAAGATGATAAGTACTTTAACAGAGGTGAAAGTTCACCTTTCACTTGGCTCATGCTTGCTTTTGTAACACAGATTACACAGAAAACCTCATTTTAAAAAATGTAAAGGCCAATCAAGCTACAGGCAGCCATTTTGACTACTATATGCTCTCGTTTGCGTGTTGTTGCACAGAATTCTGGAATGCAATGGAAACAATGTAAACTTTAGATTCTTTCTTTCAAATCTGTTTCTATCATGTAAATACACACTCAGATGTATTATATAGGTTCTACCTAGATTAAAGCAAACAATTCCACCAACAAAAAAAATGCCTTATAAGGCAAATAGAGAAATTGATTTCTCAATCCAATGATGACTATCAATTTTCACTCAGGATCCACAACATCTAAGTAATTATTACTTTTGCTCTTGGCAAAGATAATTTTAAAGAATCGATCAATCAATAAATAGCTGTATATTTCTGTACATTATATTGGATCTATGAATGTTTTAATTGATTTCCTGTCTGTATGATTGTATCTGAGTCCCCTTCGCATGTTCACTTGTGTAGCCCCCACAAGGTTGGAAATCTATATTCTCATTGATGTTGTCTCTTTCTGTTGTAAATTGGAACAGGAAATTCATTTTTATAATTAGAACAGTTACAACATTTTCCGTCCATTACCAAACACTGAATTTTCAAGCTTCATTCTTAAAGGGGAACTACCACACCACACAATGTTTACCTGTTTACAATGTTTAGAGACTGCCCGAAAGCACAGAATGCTCCCAGCACAGAACTCCCAGGATTCTGTGCGTTCAGGCAGTCTCTACTGTGCATGACGGCTTCTGACAAACATCCTAGTGAATTATTATATAGGATGTGATTATATGCACACCCTTCTTGTGCTTAATTGGTTTAAATATTTTCAAAGATATCCGTTTATTATATATGTGAAACTAAATCGAGACATTAAGCCAGTAGCTTCTCATGTAATCTTCGGATTCTTTCTAGCAATTTTGAATGCAACATTTCATTCTAAAGATGACACCACAAAGATACGCTGGTCTCATCAGTGTCAAAAAGAAGTCATGCCCCAGACAGAGGCTACAGGCTGAATCCAGAGATCACAGTGTGTCACTCAGGTGACAGCAGCTAATAATATGTTATCAGAAAATGATCTATTCCCCAAAGAATATTTGACATTATATTCATATTTATAAGATGTTTAAAGGTTAGGAAAGTAGCAGTATTGATTCCTTTTCTAAAGCTCTAATCTTCATTTGTTCTGAAAGGCTATGCATTATCTTTATTTATTACAAAAAGTTAGTTCCTTTGTGGTTCTTCATATAGATCAGTGGTTCTTTTAGGGAAAGTATTATTGAAACACAAATATATGACTTTTCCTGAGTAAAACATGGGTCTCCATCAGCTGGTAGATGTTTTGTCCCATGTTTAAGCCCTATAATATGTGTTGTCTGTTTTTTTGTTTGTTTTATAATAAAGGGTCACTACTCCTTTAAATGTGGTTCACTGGAGTGAAGTGCAAGGTGTTCCACAGTACTGGCAGATGAAGAAATAAGGCTGAAAGTGTATATGTCTGTTTCTACATCTCCCAAGGAATAATAGACCCAGACTGGGTTGTCAGACAGAGTATGTGTGCTGCTGTGGTCAGCAGAGGACAGTGGAACAAGGCTGGGATGTTAGACAGTATATGAAACAGAACAGGTCAACCCAAATCTAAGTGCAGTCGAACCAGTTCTGAATATATGGTGTATTGCACGGCTGTCCACATTCAGTTATCACTCCAACTCACATGCTGGATTCATGGGCGTCCGGAGGGGGGGCAAGGGGGGCACTTGCCCCCCCTACAATAACCCCCCTCCATATAAATAAAAGGGCTAGATGGGCTGGCCTGGGGGTCATATTTTGGCTTTGCCCCCCCCCCCCCTGGAAAAATGTCTACGGACACCACTGGCTGGATTCCACCGTCATCGGAGGAAGTGATAATGGGGAACAACTGAGGAGGAGAAGAGGTGACAATTGACAGGCAGCGGGGCAGAGCCACAGCCTGTCCTGAACTGACATCACAGGTTTAATTTCAAAAGCTTATATCTCTGTCTATGCAAAATAAATAAAAATGGACTGAAGATTTCTTGAGGTGGGACATTCAGATAAGAAGAACTTTGATGGAAGGGAGAGTTCCCCTTTAACCAGGGAAATCCTTAAAGGGATAGTAATGTTTCACAATAAAAGCAGCTCCTATTAATCTTCACAGTATTTGGGCCATGGAGAGTGTTATTTTGGATACAATACACCAGGGCTGTCCAAGTTCAGTCCTCAAGGGCCACCAACAAGCAAGTATTTAAAGGGATTGTAATGTTTCAAAATAAAAGCAGCTCCAATTAATCTTCATAGTATTTGAGCCATTTAGAGTGTTATTTCAATCGTTGAATCGTTGACTGCCTGCTGCCAGCTTCCTGCGACCCGATTTCTTATGCTGTCAGGCGGCGACGTGGACTCCATCTTCTCCTTCCTGTGGTTCCAGTGACTATTTGACTCGAGCTTACAGCATGTTTGAATCCGCTCAGCATCTTGTTCCTGCAACACTTTTCCAGTTATCCTTCGACCAGGAGTAAAGGCCTCACTCTCTACGGCACCTGGTACTAGTGTGCGACCCAACTCCAGCTGTGAGTCCGTTCGACTCTCTTCCTGCTCGGCTGGCTTTCTTCCGACTCCGACACAAAGTCGACACCGCCACCACTTCCAGTCGACTTCGACATGGAGTTTGCGACACCGCGGTGTTCGAACAAGCTGGTTAATGCTCAACCGGTAGAGACCAGGCTGTGCAATCCGATTTCAAGAAGGAGAGACCCGGGAATGACGGCTGAGGGCAACGTGGTCCCCTCCAGCTTCCGTTACATGTCCTTACTAAAGAGAGACATTTGGAACTTATGGAGTGTCAGACAGTGTATGACTATTTATGTGGAAGATTGAAATATTCCATACTGTGCAAATCAGTTAGATTTATCTTGTAATGAATGCTCTATCCACCGATTTCAGTGGGTTCAACCTTCCAGCACACACATGTACATGCATGTCCGCACACATATTCATTCACCTCACTGCAATGCAGGGAGAAACAGCCTGTGTATGGAAATTCCATGCCATGTTCTGCTATTTCTTCCATCAGTGAACATTATGTCCCGGTAGTACTCCAGATCTGGACAACCTGTGTCTATACACCTGTTACTAGACGAAAACTCCCATCATACTCCACCACAAAATATCTGCCCACATCTGCACTCCTATTTGCTAGTACAGGAAATGAACCACAGATGTCACTCCACTTTCCATGTGAACATACAAACCTACGGTGTTAAACTGGCCCCACCACCTCATTCCCTAGTGTAATATACACAGAGAAATAGACATAAATGTATGTGATACATCCACGGTGCTGTATGAGTTATGCAATGCTGCCTGACTGCATTTACTGATTCTCCCCATATTTCTGGAAGCAGACACATGCTAAGTGCCATATTTTTACACAGGCGTAAATCAGCTGGGAATCCTCTGAACTCCCAAGTGAGGTGAAGCACATCTGGTAGGCGACCACTGGCACCTCATCTGTTTGGGACTACAATTCCCATCATCCTTTACCTACCAACTAGTTATTTCACAGAATAAATAAGCAATCTCAGTTAACGTGTAAAAAAAAAAAATTATAAAAAAAAAAATATATATATATATATATATATATATATATATCGCCAGGTATGTTCATAAGTGTTTACTATCCCAGCTATAACCACATATATTATAAGTGTTCACTAGCCCAGCTATAACCAGGTATATTATAAGTGTTTACTATCCCAGCTATAACCACATATATTATAAGTGTTCACTAGCCCAGCTATAACCAGGTCAATTATAAGTGTTCACTAGCCCAACTATAACCAGGTATGTTCATAAGTGTTCACTATCCAAACCATAACTGTATTTTAGAAGATTTGGTAATTACACCAATAATAATTTGATTATGAGGCAAAGGTTGAACTTGATAGACTTGTGTATTTTTTCAACCTACTTTACTATGTTACTATGCTTTTACATTTTAAACAGAGGGACATTCCCAGATAGATCAGTTAGGTATATCTAGAAACATTGTCGCTCAATGGAACTCTGCTGTAGTCAGCAAATTCAGAATTCACTTTTATAGCCTGATCCTCGTTTTACAATGTTCTGCTGAATATGAATGAAGCCAAGGAGTTCCTTTAATCCTGTGGGTTTTTTAATCGGAATGTAAACAGTGTTTATTGTAAGGGGGAATAAGCTAAATGCAGACTTCAGATGGAAATATATAAATATAATTAATTACAGATACAAAGCACAGAAACATTCAAATACCAAACTACTAAATAAAGGATACCAATTTAGTTAAAGTGTATTTAGCAAATTTCAGATTGAATGCATCTTGAAAGATTTGTGCTGCATTTCATCTGAACTGAAATATAATGGAATGTATCAAAGAATCGGATTGATTATTTCATAAATATGGCAATGAACTCAAAGAAAGCGAATATTAGAATGTTGCAGCCACCAACACTTCTGTGACTTATTGGTCTTTGGGGGATTGCATATTCATTTTTATTAACTTTAATTATAAGAGCACCATAAAATCTTCCCATTCTGCGTTACATGAAAAATGCAGAAGTTAATTGCTCTTGACATTTAATTGGTTTATGCTTTTCTTAAACGCAATCTTACATGCACTACAAAAGATTGAGATACCAGTGGGCCTGTCTTAAGATATTGTCATATATTATTCAACTATAAATTTTCTTTATACTCTGTCTAACAGAAAGTGATAAATATGATTTATCTATTTACAAAACTTTACAAGTCATTGTCTATAGAGTCATGCAGACTGATTTTAAAACTCACAAGGGATACTTTTATTTTCCAGCTGAAATACTAATTTACATCTGTGCTGAGTTTCAAGACATTTAAGTTCATACCTGTCTTTTGTCTTGTTTCAAATGTCAGTTCTTGTGGCATGTAGACAGGCAGCCCTTCTCAGTATTACCAATTCTAATGTACAATTACCAGGTAATAGCAGAGTTCAAAATGGCCGCATTAATGCTAGCAGACAATCTGAAATGCATCCATTAAACATGACATCTTTGAAATTGAAAGACACAGAATGAATTATGTGAAAAAGAAAATAATTAATGTTTGGAGAGGTTTGATGCAAGAATTTCATTGAATAAAAAAATAAGTAGGACAAAGAATTATATCGAATAAAAAAATAAGTTGGGTAGCTAAACTAAAAGCACTTACAGCAATGTCACATAATTCTCTTCAAAATTCATTATTAATAGAAGATAGTCTGCTAGATTACTGACTACAGGAATGAGAGGCAATGAGACAACAGCAAATACTGTATTGATAGAGCATGCGTAAGGACCACTAATACTACCTACTTATCTTAAAGGGGCACTATCACCTAAAAACATCTTAAAGGATTTTGAAAGCATTTTCAGAAATCCATTCTATTACCCATATGTAGCTTAGAAAAACAGCTTTTGATTTAGAGTGATAGCATCGTCTGCTAATGGAGATATTTAGACTTTAAAATCAGGCCCTTCCGTGTTCTGTATGTCCCGCATGACGCCATATTATGTGGTACTGGAAATCATGTCCACTGAGCCAGACATTATTTTGTGTATTTCAGTGGGATATGGTTACGGTCCTGATATACTTATATACACACCACACAGTCTGATCTCTTAAAAAGAAGGACACCAGGGTGGGAAAGAAGGACAGAGGGATTTGGGTCTCAAAGAGGGACTGTTCCTCCTAAAGAGGGACACTTGGGAGGTATGGAGTGGGGAATAACCATAGTTGGGATCTCTTCGTGTTTGCCCCGGAGACTCCGGTTTTGACTCTGCATTACTGGGTCTCCAGGACAGAGTCTGATTCTTCTGGGTGTGGGCAGTTTCTTAAGAAACTGTGCCCATTGGTGTGCCTTCCCTATTGTACCACCCACTCCCTGCCCACTGCTTCTCCTCCCCCAGCCCATTCCCCAATACGTTTACACTTATCTGAAGCCCCGCCCCCTTTTTTGAAGCAAATTGTGTCATTTGTCTTCCTTAACGGCACCACAGGCCTCCCCCTCCAGGGAGGCCAGAAGAAAAAGTTCCCAGGGATAGGAACAGCGCATTGCAAAGCAACCCGTTCCACGTTTCTCCTATCCTTAAGGAGTTAAGAAACGTTATGGAAAGCTGAAGCTGCAGTTGGATGTGGGCATTTCCATCAGTGTTGCATGTTTGACATTCTAAGAGTGACCCCGGCATTCTAATTCACTTCAATGAATATTATCGGCTGACAGTGAGAGATGTGCATGTAGAATACTAACATCTCAAAGCGCTATGCAAGATTACGATCTGAAAGTGTGACTGAATGTGCTCTGCCTGTGAAAATGAGCAGTCACTGATCTAAGATTGTAGGCCAGGTTACCTAATGCGTGGCTGTACTGGTGACTGGCATGGCTTATGCCCATTTCACATCACAGGGAGGCTGATGTACCAAGTACTAAGAAGAACTGAAATTCTGAAAAAAAAAAATCTGCCATCACATAAAAATTGATTTAACCCACTCAATGTCAGAGAGATATCCAACGTATTGTGTTGTAATGTGTTGGATACCTCGTTGGTACTCAGAGGGTTAAATGATATTTTAACCCCTTGAATATTAGAAAGAAAAAACTCCAATGCATAAATATAGGTTGATTTTAGGCTTTTTTTGATTATTATTAAGACTAACTTAATTGGTAGCAGGAAAGCTATATAATTCTCAGTTACTGGGGTATGAGGAGAAGGTTGAACTTGATGGACTTGTGTCTTTATTCAACCTAATTTACTATGTTACTATGTTAGGTAATGATAATGTGTTTGATAGGAGAACAATGAAGACCAGGGAATGCTTAGTCTCAACAAATGAAACAGCCACAGCATCGGATTGTAGTGTTAGTAGTCATCCTATATAAGACTATTAGCATTAGCCTCCTCAAACACAAAAGTCATCCTGCTCTCATGATCAGATTTATTTTATTTTTTTATGCTGTGGGTGAAAAGCTTACACTTTACCATTTTTTCTTTATTGTTTACAGAGTCTTTTTTTATCATCATAGTACACTTGTGCCTAAATACACAGTCACATCTGTCTAATATCTAAACTAAGTTGGAGGTTAAACAAAAGCTTGGGGTGTGGGATGATATCTGTCCAATGACGGCATTAAAGGAAAGCATTAGACACATGCTTTGGGTTTGTGATTTGACAATTGTTCAGTGACTGCACTGAAGGAGGGGGTTTGGCGCATACTTGTGGGTGTGGTTTGACATCTGTCCAATGACAGCACTGAAGGAGGGGCTTAGACACATGCTTGGGGGAGGGTGTGATATCTGTTCAAGGATGGCACTGAAGGAGGGGTCAGACACATACTTGGGGGTGTAGTGTGACATCTGTCCAATTATACCACTGAAGCAGGGATTAGACACATGCTTGGGGGTGTGGTGTGACATCTGTCCAATGATGGCACTGAATGAGAGGTGAGACACATACTTGGAGGTGTGGTGTGATATCTGTCCAATGATACCACTGAAGCAGGGGGTTAGACACATGCTTGGGGGTGTGGTGTGCCATCTGTCTAATAACGGCACTGAAGGAGGGGTTAGACACATACTTGGGGGTGTGGTGTGACATCTGTCCAATGATACCACTGAAGAAGGGGGTTAGTCACATGCTTAGGGGTGTGGTGTGCTATCTATCCAATAATGGCACTGAAGGAGGGGGATAGACACATGTTTGGAGGTGTGGTGTGGTGTGACATCTGTCCAATGATACCACTGAAGCAGGGGTTTGACACATGCTTGTGGGTGTGGAGTGATATCTGTCCAATAACGGCACTGAAGGAGGAGTTAGACACATACTTGGGGGTGTGGTGTGACATCTATCCAATGATACCACTGAAGCAGGGGGTTAGACACATGCTTCTGGGTGTGGTGTGACATCTGTCCAATGACGGCACTGAAGGAGGGTGTTAGACACATACTTGGGGATGTTGCTGTATGAATGTATGCCTATACAAACCAATCAACGTGTTAGAGACCTCTAACATTCAAATGGTTAAACCCCCTTTAAATCATTGTGAAATTTGAGAATTTTTATTTGTTCCTTATAGTGCAGTTGGTTGTCTCCATGACACCAGTATTTTTAGTATATCCATGTCTTTAGCTTTCTCAGTTTAGCTGTTTGCATGCTAGATACAGTCAAGGCATTGGGAGTGTCTCTGGTATCCAAGAGGTTAACCCCTTAAGGACCATTGACGTGGCAGGACAGTCACGCTGGTCCGGCACTTAAGGACCAGTGACGGTCCTGGCACATCACGTAATACCGGGGACTGAAGTTGATCGCTCCAAGACCGGAGAGATCTCTTTCAGTCCCCCGTTCGGCGTGCTGCCCCACGTGATCAGTCACGTGAGACGTCACGTCAGAGTTTCCTATGTGGTCCTTAACCCCTTAACGACCAGCGGTCGTGGGGTATGTGGTCCTTTAAGGACCCGATAGAGAATTTCGGCGTGCCGCCCCACGTGACTGATCACGTGAGGCGGCACGCCGAACTGAGGGACTGAAAAAGATCACTCCGGTCTTGGAGCGATCAAATTCAGTTCCCGGTATTACTCACCGCGCTCCTGCAGGAGCGAGGTGAGTAATAGTACGTGACGTACTAGGACCGTCACTGGTCCTTAAGTGCCGGACTAGCGTGACGGTCCGGGTACGTCACCGGACGCTAAGGGGTTAAAGGACCGCACACCCCAGGACTGCTGGTCCTTAAGGGGTTAAAGAAGGTTGCAGTTCATTTTACTACAATGTTCTAATCAGTGTTGCTCTTTAGCAGCTATTGGTGTTGATGACAATTACCAAGCATCAAGGCAATGCACTTTCATTAGTGTTCCCCTTACGAGAGCAAAAAACCTTTCAGCACCTCTGGGGATAATAGCCTCGCTAAAAAGTAAAACTTCCTTCCTAGATTAACCCTTGAGCACTAGAAATATAGAAAAATGCAATGCAAAGCATTGTGTTGGCTGTCCCTCTGGCACTCAAAGGGTTAAAGTTCCTAAGAAATCAGTAGGATTCACGGTTCATGCCAAGTACTAAAAAGCTGTCAGTTGCACATTCAGGTCAATCTAAGAACATAGGGCGGATTGGAAGAAAATTAGCTATTTTTGAAAGCCATAAATGTACATATTATTTGTCACTGCTCACATTTTGCTCACATTCTTAGTACATCTCCCCTGTAGTCTATAAATAAATATCTCCCATAGGATAAAATAGAACTATAGAGTTTATCACTCTGTAGAAGTTATCTCCTCTTTATCACACCTTAGTACATCTCCCCTGTAGTCTAAAACTAAATCTCTCCCATAGGATAAAATAGGAACTGGAGAGTTTATCACTCTGTAGAAGTTATCTCCTCTTTATCACACCTTAGTACATCTCCCCTGTAGTCTAAAACTAAATCTCTCCCATAGGATAAAATAGGAACTGGAGAGTTTATCACTCTGTAGAAGTTATCTCCTCTTTATCACACCTTAGTACATCTCCCCTGTAGTCTATAACTAAATCTCTTCCATAGTATAACATAGGAACTGGAGAGTTTATCACTCTGTAGAAGTTATCGCCTCTTTATCACACCTTAGTGCATCTCTCCTGTAGTCTAAAACTAAACTTTCCTATAGAATAATATAGGTACTGGATAGTTTATCACACTGGAGAAGTTATCTCCTCCTTATCACATCGTTGTACATCTCACCCAATTGGTTTATACCTAAAGCTCTGCCATAGAATAACATAGGAATTGGAGCGTTTATCATACTATTGAAATTATGTCCTCTTTATCACACCTTAGTACATCTCTCCCAGTAGTCTATAACTAAAGCTGTCACATAGAATAACCTAGGAAGTGGAGAGTTTATCAGACTGGTGAAGTTATTTCCTCTTTTTCACACCTTATTGCATCTCCTCTGTAGTCTATATATCTAAAGTTCCCCCATAGAATAATATAGGAACTGGAAAGTTTATCACACTGGAGAAGTGATCACCTCTTTATCACACGCTAGTGAATAACCCTCCTTGACTCCAGACTCCTCCCAATGAACTCTTCTTAGAAAAGTTATATAGGAGGGATTTGGAGTCCAGGAATTCAGCCTCCATTAACATGATATCCATTACCTACTAAAATGTAATTCTGGAGAACCATTCCACACAGAATTGATTTAGTGACGATTAGGATTTTCTGCCCAGATGAAGACGAGTGTTGTTTTATTAATAGGAGTAGCGTTCATTTAAATAATTCAACTTGCTCTTAACCTCTGAGTGCCAGAAAGGTACCTCTCTGGCACTCAAAGGGTTAAAATACTTGGTCTGTAATCAGTATATCGCCCTTAATCACATTTAGCACTGAGCTGAAAAATACAGCAAAGACAATTACACTTGTATGTATTGATACATTGGCTAACAAATGGAACATTAAAGCCATTAAAAGAGTTACTCCTTATCTCTCTATTGCATGTACAGAATTAATGTCTTGCTCTACATCAGCTCCTGTATTGTTACGCTTGGCTCTGTAATAAAAGATAGCCGTTGAATGTTTTAAATACACTGGGAGAACAGACGCATTTGCTTAATGCAATAAAAAAGTAAGCCATCTTTTGCACGTGTGTCTAATGTATGTTTTGACTTGTTTAATTATGTGTCAGAAAAGTAATTTATACTGTGCAGGTAAAACATATCTAGATAGAATTCAGCATTGTAAGGAATATAAGATTTCATCACAGGCAGGATAAAGGAGTGAGCCACCAATCTTGCAAATTGTGATTGGTTAATCAAACAGCCTCGGAAATACAGGAACAGAATGGAACCACTTGGAAAGGGAGGGAATAGAGTAGGGTTAGACAACTAGACATGAGATAAAACAGCACTGATAACTTTTTGTAGATCAATACGGAGGATCTGGAAAAAATCCAGATATGGGGGTAGGACGGGGTAGCATGGGAAAAGGAGCTGGAGACAACAAAAGGAGGTACCATGAAGAAGAGGACAAGGAGCAGGCTGAGAGTAGCAAAGAGGACCAGGAAAGGAGATCGAGATGGAAGTAAAGGGAAGCAGGCCAGCTGAAGCAATGGAGAACACCCCAAGCAAAGCAAACAGGTATGGGCCAAGAAGAGGGAAGGGGTGAAATGTGGGCAGAGGGAAGAGGGAGCAGGCCAAGGAGAGGGAAAAGAGATGGGCCTAGGGAACTTTGGAAGACACTGCTAATTGCATGTGAAAAAGAAGCGGTGTATGGGTGTGTGTGGGGGGGAGGGGGAGAAGTTCCCTAACTTGTTCAGATGGTTGCCCTGGACAGGAACATACTGTCTAAACTTCAGTGAAATCCAATGCACACCAAGCAAGGAACTCTAAACACCTTAATTCCTCCCATTACAACATCCCTACTCTGCACATGGCCCAACCCCTAGTCCCATCTAATGTTTACTGGCACAGAAAATACCCTTGGCCTATAATAAGCACCCAAGAGATCTCTCTCTAGGATCCAAGGGGTTAAATAATAGCCTGTTAATGGGTTTAAAACTGGTACAGATTGTTTTGGCCACACCCATAACTCAGAACATACGTGTGGCCAGCATAGCTGAGACACCCCTAAAAAATTTGGAACTCTAGGCAGTTGCCTTCTCTGCCTACTGGAAAATCTTGCACTGCTTATAGGCAAAGTTTGGTACTAAAGCTATTTGAGATTACAACTTCCGATGGCTGGTTGGGGATGAGAGATCCAGACATTGCCTGTCCCTGTCTTATTTCAATGCAACCCTTCATAAATAATACCCTTTAACTCTATCAGTGCTGGGTTGCTCACATTTGCACACCTTGAAGCACTCCAACTGTTGATGACTACAATCCCCACCATCTTGATGGGAACTGGAGTCCTCAACAGCTAGAGAGCCTCAGGTTTCCCAAGTCTACCTTAGATGGACCACAGAATGTTACACTCATCAGCATGTACATTGCAAGTTACAGAACAGCACATAATCTGTCTGCCACCACAACATTGTTCTCCTGTCCACCAATACTTGCAAGAGCTTTCAGAAACCCAGTGTCCTACTTCATGGATTGTGAGGTTCCATGGAACAGAGACTGCAAGTGTAATGTAAGGGATCTCTCAGCCATTTTCCATTCAGTCTGTATAATGACATGTCTGAGTATACAGGAGACTAGTTGAGTAAAAATGTTGCCTTTATTGGCTAGCTCAGTGACTTTAGATGCAAGCTTTCAAGCTCAGCCAATAAAGGTATCATTTTTACTCTACTAGTCTCTTGCATTTTCTATGGCTAACACAATACCACACTTTACCCATGTCTGGGTATATGACTACATTTCTTCTGTTTGCTTTGAAATTTTTTTGCACTTTAGAAAGTAGTCTAAATAATTTGGGGGTTAAATTCCAAGAACAAATGTATGTTTGTTCCAAAACATAAATGTAAATTGTAAACACAAATAACATAAGTATGGAAATCAGCAGCTGATGCACAAAATGAAAAAGGGTTTTGCATTTCCTAGGATTTTTCAATAATACGTCTTGAGCTGTTTATTGCTTTGGCTGATGCTGAATCAGCTTAGTAGAAATTGATTTAGAGCTCTGTTTCTCTCTGTAGTCAGTCGTGTTGTCTATTTCGTATGATTAACATGAACGGCTAAAGATGTCATATAAGTGAAATACCTAATCTCCAGGGAGTGTTTTAGAGTTAGGGACACAGTGAATGAGCAATAAAGCTGTCTTAAAGGGGCAGCAAGGGGTCAGTGTAAATAAAGGCCTTTCCTGAGAGCACATCTTAACCAGGGTGTGTGCAATACATTGTTTTGCTATGTGTTGCATACCCTTCTGGCCCTTAAAGGGATAGTAAACTCAAAAAAAAAACTGTTAGCGAAACGATGGGAATAATAAAAAAAAACTTACTGCCCTCATTCCCATCTCTCAAACCGTTATGGTTTGAGAGATGTAAGAAAATAAAGACCTCCGCTCCCTCCCCTTTCTGCCTGACGAACTGTAAAGCTGTCAGAGGCAGAATCCGGTCGCCCAGCTTTAGGCGGCTCTTCAGGGGTGCTGACATCGGGATATCTAACTATAATTACTTCATCGGTCTGGTCTATAACATGTGCCTGGCTTGAAAGCACACGTTGTAGACCATTCCAATGAAGTAATTATACTTAAATATCTAGATGACAGCGCTCCTGAAGAGCCGCCGTCTGGTCCCGGAAGCAGGATCTCATGACGTCCTCTATACAGCGGACACATGAGAAGGGGGAGGGAGCGGAGACCTTCATTTTATTACATCTCTCAAACCATAACGATTTGAGAGAAGGGAATGAGGGCGTTAAATATGTTTTTATTATTCCTATCATTTCGCTAACATATTTTTTTGGAGTTTACGATCCCTTTAAGGGTTAAAAATCACCCATTCCTTCTGAACGCCCTGCAAATCTCTATGCTCTGCAGGGCTATTTGATGTCATTGCTTCTCTCCCTTCAAGCCCATTCATTGCAAATTTGCCTAAGCAGGACTTCTATGGAGGATATAGCAATGTTAGCCCCTTTAAGCAATGAGTGTATCTCCGATGTCACCCAGCCCAGAAGATCACAGAGACATGAGAGGTAATTGGTGATTTTTCAGTTATGGGAACTTGGATCCCATAGTTGTCAGGGGAATATTTTTAGTTTGAAAGGCTTTTATAATTACCCTTTTACTGTCCCTTTAACATGTTGGATACTAAAAAGGTCTCTGACTCATAACTTTAACTACAAGGCGATACGGAGAAATAAATTAAATATCATCCTCACTCGGTTATAGACACACATGAGTACTTTCTTGTTCCAAACCTCACGGAGATCCATTAATCTGCTGAGGTGGGAGTGTTCACTTGACAACATTTGCATCATAAAGTGAGCAGGGTTGATTGAGGTAGACAGAATTGTGAGAAGGGGAGGTGGGGTTTGCAGGGTTTGCCCTTAAAAAGGGCAGGGAGTGGGAAGATCTGGGCAGAGATTAACAAGAACTGGCAGTGAAGTGGGCGGAGTTACAAAGGAACTCACTGAGCCCTAACAATCAGTCTCTGTCCCCGTAGAGACCCAGTAATTCAATATCAAAACTGAAGTCTCTGGGTCAGATCCAGAGATTTCCCATATAGGGTTATAAACTACAGCACAGTTTAAATACAAACATAGGAAACACAAACAATTAGCCTTAACCCTTTGAGTGCCAGAGGGGTACGGAACGCATTGCTTTGCAGTGCTTTCCGTGCCCCTCTGACACTCAAAGGGTTAAAGAAAAAAGCCCTACAGAACTCTAACCAGTTATTATAGAAATGTATTATAAAATCCCTAAAAATAACTGTTTCTTTGTATCTAAAAACAATATGTAACTGTATATAATTGTCTATAATGTTTTGATATTTTGTGTAAATATGTAACTTCTTACTGTAAAATATCTTCAGGTCGTACTGGAAAATGAGAGAAATCTCAATGGGGAGTTATGCACTAAGGTGTGATAAAGAGATGATAAAGTGGAGATGACTTCTCCAGTGATATCACTTCTCCAATTTCTATGTTATTCTATGGAAGCCAATGCACTAAGATTTCTTCAGATTTGGAGATCTTAGTGCAGTGTTTCTCAACCAGGGTGCTGTGGCACTATGGTGTACCACGGACATCCACTTAGGCTGCCCCATTGCATCTATAATGCTTTGACAAAAATGTGAATGTAGACTTTCAATTGTATATTTAACCCCTTAAGGACCAGCGGTCCCGGGGTGTGCGGTCCTTTAAGGACCAGATAGGCGAGTTCGACGTGCCGTCCCACGTGACTGATCATGTGTTCCGGCACTCTGAACGGGGGACTGAAAGAGATCACTCCGGTCATGGAGCGATCAACTTCAGTCCCCGGTATTACTCACCTCGAGGTGAGTAAAAGTACGTGACGTGCCAGGACCGTCACTGGTCCTTAAGTGCCGGACCAGCGTGACGGTCCTGCCACGTCAATGGGCCTTAAGGGGTTAAGAATAGTACTATGCACAATATGTTTATTTTAGTTGTGAGGTCTAACAATAACTATATATTTATGTACTTGTAACTTTCATTACACCTTTGACAAAAGACATAAAATGATAAAGGTGTCCCAAAAATGCCGGACTGCATGTTAGGTGTGCCTTGATCAAAAAAAGCGTGAGAACCACTGTCTTAGTGAATAGGCTCCACAGAATAACATAGGAACTGGAGAAGTTATATCACTGGAGAGGAGAGATTCACTAAGCAGTGATGAAGAGGTGATAAAATGGAGATGACTTCTCCAGTTTATGACTTCTCCAGTTCCTGTGTTACTCTATGAAGCCTAGGAACTAAGATCTCCAAAGCTCAAGAGATCTTAGTACATAGGCTCCATAAAATAACATAGGAACTGGAGAAGTGATATCACTGGAGAAGTTATTTCCGCTTTATCACCGCTTAGTGAATCTCCCCCAGAAGTTATATCCATTTCATCACCTCTTTATCACCGCTTAGTGAATCTCCCCCAGAAGTTATCTCCACTTCATCACCTCTTTATCACCGCTTAGTGAACCTCCCCCAGAAGTTATCTCCACTCCATCACCTCTTTATCACCACTTAGTGAATCTCCCCCAGAAGTTATCTCCACTCCATCACCTCTTTATCACCGTTTAGTGAATCGCCCCCTAAGACTTCACCAAATTTGGAGATCTTAGTGCGTTGGCTCTCTAGAATAACATAGGAGTTGGAGATGCGATCTCCATGTTATTACGCCTTATTGCATAACCCCCCCATGTATTCTTTGTAGCAAAATATTTTCAAAATGAAATATTATGATGATCCTAACCCTCAATAATGAATGGTGAAGACAAACTACAAAAATGAGCATCAAGCGAGGTATACCCACATTAGGGAAATACTCAGTGATGCCAAATTAACCCTTTGAGTGCCAGTTAGGTATCCAAAGCATTGCAATACAATGTGTTGGCTACAGGATACCTTTCTGGCACTGAAATGGTTAAACCAAATCAATTAAATAGTCACGATGTGGAGGCAGACATGTTTATTAGTCCTAAAAGTACTATGTGTGAAGGACACCCGCCTAGTCTGTTACTTATTCCAAGGAAATAGTTCCCTTTAATAAAACGACTTTAATCTTGCAATATGACCTAGTTAACATAATCAAGGGATCTGCTATTCTAATGGAACAAGAGAATAAACTTGACTTTGATTCTCATGAACACTTCTATATTCTTCCTTGGAAAAAAAGTGCGCAGTCCGCTTAAGAGAACCTATAATTATCTTTTAAGTATCAGTTAGGGCGAAGCAGTACCACTTTTGACAGCAATAAAATGCCATTATAAAAGCAGAAGCAATGTGCTTAATTGCAGAAAGAAAGTCTTTAAAAGGGGAATCATTTTTTCGGTGTCGTACAAATATTTTTCCTAAAGACGTACAATGCTGGGGCACAGCAAATGCATTAGCAAAAATGATTTAACCCCTTCAGGACCGTCAGTCCGGGAAGCTGATTCCCCTTATGGACAGCTTTGAAGATGGTCGGTGCGCTTGCACAAGCGACTGATTATTTGTGCCAGTGCGCCGAATGGGGGTCTGATAGCTACCGCTCCGGTTAGTGGGTCTTTTCCAGGAGTAGATTTTCAATAATGCTGTTATTAGCAATGCTATGGCCAATTACCCAGCTCTTAATAGGGGATTCATCTCTTAAACGAACATTAACACCTAAAAAATTAACTGGGTTTATACACACTTAATTCTCCTGTACTATATGCTAGTATCTGTATAAATTCTCTTACGTGTGTTCTGAGGGAGCAGACATTCCTACCTTTTCTATGGCTTCTATTGATTGTCCAGGGTTATCTGTTTATTGGACAAGGTAAGATAACTACCATCCTAAATACAAAAGCAGTGGCTGCTAATCACAGTCAATGAATCGACTTATCTCTCAATGCACAGAGCACAAACATCATTCTATAGAATAACATAGGAACTGGAGAGTTTATCACACTGGAGAAGTCATCTCCACTTTATCACACCTTAGTGAATCTCTCCCTCAGGTCTAATTGCCAGCTTGGTGCACATAATGGGGTTAATCTCCCTACAAGCAGTGGAACAATTGGGCTGCCCAAGGCTCTAATAATGCATTATGTTGGCATAATCCCAGCGTCTCCTGGGAACCTGATCTTCATATATTTTGCTCTTTTATCTCCACCCTTCTAGTTGCAAATGAAAAATGAACAGACTGTGGGCAGTAATTTACATTGGATCAGTGAGGGATGAGGTGACCTCCAGAGAACTGTAACAGGCAGTCTGGAATACTTTCTTTATGCAGAGTGTTTCATATGGCTCGATATTTCATCAGGGAAAGGACGTTTAAGGCACGACCTAATGAATATGTATAACAATGGGAGGGCTTCATAGGTCAAACTTTTTCTTTGAAAGGATTGTGCAGCTTCACAATCTTAGCCACATTTTTAAAAACTAGATATATTTTTTTGGTTTCAATCTTTATTTTATTTGAATTTGTTTTTAGCTTGAGGAGTTTGGAGGAGGGACAGGGAATGTAATGTCTCATTCTTACACAGCTTGGGGTTAATTGACTCATGTACATACCTGGGACGTTTTTGTAATTAGTTGACTGAGATCTTTGATATATTAGAACATAGTTTCTAGGCAATCTCATACCTCACAACATTTCACATGGCTAGGGTGACCACGTGTCCCGGACTGTCCCTTAATTTCGTGCTGTATTCCGCTTCCCGAATCATACAACACCTGGACAATAAAGAGCCCCGGAATCAACTAAAGCAAAGCCTAAAAATCAGTGTCATCACTATTACGCCTGCCAGTGCATTCTCCACGCACCACCACCAGCCAATGAAGGGAGAGTATTTGCAAAATGTTCCTCTCCTTATTGGCTGGCTGGTGTGTGTGTGTGTGTGTTGAGGTGGTACGTATGCCACCTGGCATTGGTGCATCACATGCCATGTGAGTGAGTCATGAGTTTTATTGCTGTGGAGCAATGTAATACACACTACTCATTCCGTTCTCCTTAAAAGAGGGACAAAACGGTTGAAAGAGGGACAGATGGATATGGATCTCAAAGAGGGACACTTGGGAGGTATGAGTGGCTTCGAAAAAATGGCTTCCAGACAGATCTCTAAACACTAGGGAGAGAACAGAGCTTAATTTTGACAGCATACAGGAGCTGCAGTTCAATTTATATATAGTGTAATGCTAGATTATGCTTTGGGCATGATGCCCATTTTCCAGTAGCCACCACAATCACCTGTTTGAGTCACAACAGTCAATGGGCAGTTCTCCCTCTAGTGTTCAGAACTCTGTGGTGTGCTGAAGAAAGAGCAGGTTACACACTGATGTCCAGTGATGTTTAGTGACCCCTCCCACATAGATGCCGTAGAGCTGAGCACAAGTACTCTGCTGCTCTCGTCTCTGCAGTTTCCTGGATAGCAGAATGGAAATGTGTTCACCTAAAACACACAAACACACGCAGGACTCTATGGTGCAGCTGGTTTGCTCCTAAAAATCCCATCAACCCCAGCTAACCAATAATTACTTAGGCCATAATTATCAAATAGTTGACCAGATCAGATAACTAGACTGCACAAAATGAAAGTGGATCAATCCTAAGGGGAAAAGCTGCATCAATATAAAATTTCCCCAAGTTCCCATTGTTTTACATTCAAGGAGTTAAAAACAAATTTCAGTAAGTATGAATTTGTATTTGTAACTGTTGTTATATATATAACATGAGAGAGAGAGAGAGAGAGAGAGAGAGAGAGAAAGGTATTGGACATCCCACTCAAAGGGTTAAAACTAGATAAAATAAAATGCTCCATTGCACAATATAATGTAGGTGAGCGTCATGCAGTTTTTGCTCATCGGAACAGATGTCTGGTTTTGATAGGCGGAAGGTCCTACAAACTGCCAATATCATCACTGTAATGTTGGATCCATCACATCTCAGGCAATAAATAATGCATACCTGTTTATTGCATCAACATTTTGGTGTAAATAAAAAAAAGCCTTCAGCAGCTAGAGATAATCAGGACCTGGTGAAGACTTTTTTTCAATGCTGAAATGTTGATGAAATACATCAATAAATATGAATCTTTTACATTATTATTGTGACTCTGTGTTTTGCAAGCATTTTATAGTGATGTAAACTTTTGATTTCATACAAAATCACTTGTGTAACTATAGGGGTCGCAGGGGTCGCACCTACAACCGGGCCCGTCACTCCAGGGGCCTGGATGCCACCTACGCCTGGTGCCTGCAATCTCCCTCCAGCGCTGTAGTAATGCAGAGCGCTGGGAGATGACATCATCTCCCAGCGCTCTGCATTACTAAGAGGACCGCGCGGGAGCTCCAGGGAGGTAGAAGATGGGGGCATTGTGAAGATTGAGGGGCACTGTAGAGGGGGTCAGTGTGGTCGAGGGGGGCCAATGTGGTGGGGGGGCTGTGGCACTTTTTGCACCAGGGCACGGAGGCTTCTAGTTACGCCTCTGTACAAAATCTCTGTGGAACAAGCAAACCCTTTATTCCTCTGAATGCCAGGGTTAGCTCCCTGGATACTACAGTGGTCTCAAATGCATTGTTTTGAAAGATGAGGAGACCTGGCTAGTATCCAAAGGGTTAACTCTTTGAGCGCCAGAGGGGAATGCAACTGAGTTCTAACTGAGAACTTGACCAAGAAGTTTCTATCGTATTTGGAGAGCTGTGTCAGTGACTCACCTATCCCAGAAAATGCAACAGAATAAATAATTGGAATCTGACCACTAGAGGGCACTGTAAATGTAAACAAGGAAGCGTTTATCCTGTATTAACTTATAAAATATGCAGCTCTCATCAGTAGGAATATCATTGTTTTACTCAACAGGAAAAGCTCTACAATATATATTTTTTTCATAGATGTTTACTGTTTCTTTAAGTCTGGAAACTGTTGACTCAGAGGAAGATTTGAGGGGTTCCCAGATTCTGGTTCAACTCTCCTGCTGATGTGCCAGGCCCCAGCTCCCCCAGAAGGTCTACTCCTTGAGTAGCAATCCTGCCTAAAGAGATACTTATTCAATAGGTGTATGATTCCTTTAAGATTGTATAAAATGTTACCAAATGATTTAGAAGCCTGCATTCTACTAAAATTGCATTCTTCATAATGGTTGGTCAGGGGAAAAAATGCAGAACACTAAATAATGTAGCACATAAAGGATTAGGATTTAGGTATTTCTAGATATATTAGACACATGAAAGCATAGTGCATAGCAGCCATAAACCACTCAGCAAACAGCAAAACATACAGGTCCCTTGCTGTAAATATCTACTGTGATAAGGAAATGGCAAGCCAACAGCTTACATTTGGCCAGATATTAATCACTTTGTAGTTACATAGATCTTTTCATCCCAAGATCTCATATCATTTTACAAAGGTGATTAATCAAGCCCCATATTTTTTATCCAGATAATATAATTGGTTCTCTTTCACAGAACCCAGAAAGATGAAAGGCAAAATTGATCATGAAATTTTAAGATGAGTCTCTGAGTGTATGAGTGGAAAGTGGGAGATTTAAATTATCAATGATCTAGATGTCTGTGACCTCTTGGGTGCTGGAGAGGTAGTCAATGAATCAAGGAGCTTCAGGTAAAACATTCCCTGGACTGTGTGTGTGTGCTCCCAGCAGGTAATGGATTGTATGAAGCATGTGGACCTTGTTCAGTATACTTCAAGCAAAGCATCCTCTGCTGCTGGTAAAATTTGAACCTCTCCACCCCTGCAATACGTTACTCCACCCATCTCCAGCCAATGGGTCTGGCACATGACTTCATATACTTGCAGGTGTGTGGTGTGTGGCATGGCTTTGCCTGTGTGGTGAACCTTGCTAAAGGTCTGGTGACCGAAACCGTGACCGTTGTTCTTAATCACTGTTGCACAATAAAAGATTCCTTAAAGGGATAGTAATGTTTCACAATAAAAGCAGCTCCAAATAATCTTCATAGTATTTGGGCCATGAAGAGTGTCATTTCAATACTGTCAGAGTTGTAGTTCAAGAGTAATCGAATGATAAAGTATCCCCTCCCGCCCCTTTTACTGATGTAACACTGCTCACTTCCGAGCAACAAGACTGTCCGGATGGACCACAGAGAGGGACAATCTTCAGTGAGCATAAGTAAAAACCTGAAAAACCAGTCAAGGGTTTTCCTAATGTTCACCGTAAGAAGATTGGCCCTTGCTCACCCAGATTCCACATCTGAGGTGAGCAGTAAAAGGAACGGGAGGGGGATACTTTATCATTCAATTACTCTTGAACTACAACTTTGACAGTACTGAAATAACACTCTCTTTGGCTAAAATACCATGAACATTAATTGGAGCTGCTGTTTTTGTGAAACATTACTATCCCTTTAACAAGTCCCACTGGTCCTGCCCTCCTCTTTTCATCTTTATATGCCACATTACTTTGGGATTTTGCACCTGGGCAATTGCATGCCAGTGCTGCCACCATTCTACACTATATATATATATATATATATATATATATATATATATATTCTTTCAGGTGTTTGGTATGGCTTTGCCTGTGAGGCGAATATCATTTGCTTCTTTTTCTTGTATTAAAAGTCCAGCTGATTTGGCCTGGAGATCAACAAAGGAGATGCAGGAGAGCAAGAGAGCTATATAGACATCTTTTAGGATGACCTTGTTTTGTCTAAATATGTCACAAATTATAGCCAATTTACAAAATGTTAATTATGTTAGTAGAGTTAATCTAAATATAAATAAATATATATTTATTTTAGACACAAAGACAATATGCCCAAAATAAGAGGGGAGCAAAGATGAACCAAACCAACCATACCTCCCAAGTGTCCCTCTTTAGGAGGGACAGTCCCTCTTTGAGACTCAAATCCCTCTGTCTCTCTTTCCCACCCTGATGTACCTCTTTTTAGGAGAACAGACTGTGCTTGGTATATATAAGTGTATCACATTGCTACACAGCAATAAAACTCACATTAATGTTTGTTTAAACTTCAGTATATGTGTTTATAAATTAGTCTGTATAAATAAAATAATTTGTTCTTGCTCTAAGTCATTTATTCAGTTATACAAGGAGGTGTCAACAGGTCATGAAATTACCTAAAACTTATCGGCAATGCCCCGCCCACCAGCCACTCCCCCAACACCACCACCTAAAACAAAAGTGTCTCTCTCTGGCCATTTGAAATGTTGGGGGGTATGAACCAACTGCACCACAGGAAACAAACAGTATGTTCCAATGATTTATATGGGGCTTTAACTCACTGAATGCTAGAGAGGTGTAAAATGCGTTGGATATCGTAGATTTTATGTCAGCATAGTATTTTACTTAATGTCAGACAGACATGCAGTCCCACTGACTGACCATCATTATAGAACATTAACCCTTTGAGTGCCAGAGGGGTACGCAACGCATTGCCCTGCAATGCGTTGAGTACCCCTCTGGCACTCAAAGGGTTCAATAGGGGAAGTGGTGATAATGGATGCAAAATACAAAAGAAAACGAACATAAAAGAAGAGGAAAATACCATCATATTAGAACTCAGAATCTGCTAAGGCCTAATACATACCTCCAAACATTTCAAATGGCCAAAGAGGGACACTTCCGATTTAGGTGGCATTTCTGGGGGCGTGGCTGGTAGGCGGGGCATTTCCAAGAATTTTTAGGTTACTTCTTGACCTATTTGCACCTCTTTGTGCAGCTGATTAAGGATTTAGAACACGACCAAAGAATTTTTATTACACAGATTCATTTATAAAAACATATATTGAAGATTAACAACATATTTATGTGCGTTTCATTGCTGTGGAGCTATGTGATACACACCACACAGTCTGATCCCCTAAAAAGAGGGATAAAAGGGTAGAAAGGAGGGACAGAGGGATTTGGGTCTCAAAGAGGGACTGTCCCTCCTAAAGAGGGACACTTGGGAGGTATGATAATATCAGTCCTTTGCTACTAGCCAGACCTGAAAAGTTACTCGCCACTGCAATCCATAACATACCCACCAGGGCTGAATTTCTACTCGCCAGGGCTAAATTTTCGCTCACCATTGGCTAGTGGCGAGTGGAAATTTTGAGCCCTGCTAATATGACAAAACTGTAAAACTGTGTCTCACCACGGAAGAATACTGTTCCTTGACAAGGATCTTATATAAAAGAAAATACAAGTAAGCCTTATTATTATTATTATTATTATATTATATTGTATTTCTTTTTATCAGCAAAAAGTAGAACTGCAATGTCAATTGCACCAAAACAGAAAGCTCTTACCATCTATTTCCAGGAGACTGGCAGAGTGAAAGTGATACCTTTATTTGCTAAATGGTCCTTGATGCAAGCTTTCAAGACAACTTAGGTCTCTCCATCAGGCATATGCCTGAAAACTTGCGTCACAGATCCACTTACTTAGCCAATAATTAGTGATGAGCGAGCGTGCTCGGCCGATGCTCGGATCGGCTCGAGCATCGCTCTGCTCGGCACATGGCGGTACTCGTCGAGTACCGCCATGTGCTCGCCCGCCATGTTCGGGTGGCGGGGATCTGTGCCGGAAGAGGCACAGATCCGAAGAAGCTCCGCTGGACCACCAGGGACTGGAGGTACAGGGGCATTGCGGAGATGAAGGGGGCATTGCGGAGATGAAGGGGGACATTGTGGAAGAGGGGCATAGCGGAGATGAAGGGGCACATTGTGGAAGAGGGGCATAGCGGAGATGAAGGGGCACATTGTGGAAGACGGGCATAGCGGAGCTGAAGGGGGACATTGCGGAGCTGAAGGGGGCATTCTGAGATGAAGGGGGCATAGCGGAGATGAAGGGGGCATTGACCAGGCACCCTCCCCTCATCAGAGCAGGGGGTGCCTGGTGTTGCCCCATTCATTCCAATGGGGCTCGGGTGCTCGGCCGAGCACTCGAGCCTCAGGGGGTGCTCGGTCAGAGCACCCGAGCACCCGAGCATCGTGGTGCTCGCTCAACACTACCAATAATCTCACTTTCATTCTGTCCTGCTTTTTCTATGGCTAAAAATGATACCACCTTTAACATCTATTTCCAATGTCCCACAGAGCTACCCTACTTCTCCCAATCATAATCAGAAAATCAGTGTCCCTAAAACAAGTCCTCCAGCTAATGGTAGCTTGTCAGAACCTTATGTCTTTATATCCCTTTCTATTGCTAGGCTAGGTATATTATAGTTATATTTTATAGATTGTCTTCTATAAATAACTGTGTACATTGTCAAGCTTCACAATGAAGAAAAACCTGTTTCTGTGAAAAAAACCTTGCATTGTTCACTTAAAGCTTTTGTTCAGTAGAAATTGTTCCCATTGAAAATTGTTATTTATTGTAGTTGCAACATATACTTTTCATTCTATGAAGGCTGTCTTTATTTATAATAAAAAACCCTCTTTTCTTTGAATACCTATGTTGTTTGAGGAAGAATCTTATGGTTATGTGAAATGCATTCTGAACACATCCACACACACTGTTTTGTTATTGTAAGATGGTATCACTCTAAATTATTATTATTATTATTATTCTTTATTTATATAGCGCCAACTAATTCCGCAGCGCTGTACAATTGGGGAATAGACATACAGTGGTATTAAATAGTACAATCAGATGTGTAGATGCCACTGTGTCTTGTATTGTGCTTGAGAAATGCATGAATTCCAACTAAATATTGTGAATCAATGTGTCGGGGACCTCTGTAGCACTCATGGGTTAAATGCCTCATTTAATGGGATAGTAATACTTCATTTTATCTTTATTTTATTTTGTAGACATTAAAAAAAACATGAAGAACGATATAAGTCTTGTCTCTCAAACCTATATGGTTTGAGAGATATTCACAAGCAAAGTTTCCCCTCCCGCCCCTTTTGCCTAGTGTAAGCCATCTCTTCTCAGATGTGGAATCCAGTCCATAGACCAGACAGATAACAGCAGGGGACAATCTTCTTCCTATGAGAACAATGAAAGCCCTGCCCCCCTTGACAAGTTTTTCAGGTTTTTACCTTATCTTAATTGAAGATTGTCCCTCTCTGCAGTCTACCTGGGCACCTTCCTTCTGCTCTGGCTGAGCAGTGTTACATCAGTAAAAGGGGCAGGAAGGGGATACTTTGTCATTGAATTACTCTTGAACTACAACTCTGACAGTATTGAAATAACACTCTCCAAAGTCCAAATGCTATGATGATTAATTAGAGCTGCTTTTATTATGAAACATTACTAACCCTTTAAAGCAACAGAAATTGTGGACATTTTTATTCTTCAACCCTTTGTTTTGTTTTGTTTTATGAATATATATTAATGGAAACCTGCCTAGGTGCTAAGCTAAATACATCTCCAAACACACCTCCAAGACGACCACTGCCTTGCTAAATAAGCTGAAGGTAAAGGTGATGGACTGGCCAAGCATGTCTCCAGACCTAAACCTTATTGAGCATCTGTGGGGCATCCTCAAATGGAAGGTGGGGGAGTGCAAGGTCTCTAACATCCACCAGCTCCGTGATGTCCTTATGGAGGCATGAAGAGGATTCCAGTGGCAACCTGTGAAGCTCTGGTGAGCTCCATGCCCAAGAAGGTTAAGGCAGTGCTGGAAAATAATGGTGGCCACACAAAATATTGACACTTTGAGCCCAATTTGGACATTTCCACTTATGGGGTGTACTCACTTTTGTTGCCAAGGTTTAGACATTAATGGCTGTGTGCTGAGTTGTTTTGAGGGGGACAGCAAATGTACACTGCTATACAGGCTGTACACTCACTACTTTACATGGTAGCAGAGTGTCATTTCTTCAGTGTTGTTACATGAAAGAAAAAATAAAAATATTTAGATAAATGTGAGGGGTGTACTCACTTATGTGAGATACTGTATATATGTAACAACCAGAGGCAAGTACTCATGAGACTTCAGAAGTAACTACAAATGTACTGTATTATTCAACGTTTCGGTCCTGTAGGGACCTTTATCAAGAAACATTGATAAATAGTGGTAAAATGGAGATCAGTAGCATTAACTATAAAGAACTATTGTAGCTGTTGTTATGACACAATACTAACCCTTTCAAGTAGAACTCCTCCTAATAATAGCCCATCACTTATCTTTCTATTGTCATAAAATTCTAATGACCTTTCTGAATTTTAATGTTGCCCTTGTGCCTCAGTTCAAGAGGTAATAGCATCTTCAATCAGTATTGGGTTTTGGATGTCATATCCATGGAGGTGGACATGACAGTGGCTAGCAGGACTGAAGGATACAAACATCATCCACTGCACATGGTAATCTTAATCCATTAAGCCCCAGAAGGGTTGTACAGCTCACTACTGCACAATAAGTTGCAGACCCCTCTGGTCCTAAAAGTGCTGAGCAGGTTCATTATCTCCGACAGCTTCAGCTTAAAAAAGCTGTGAGCAACTGTCATGTCTGCCTCATGGTCATGGCATCCAGGACGGAATGGAGATATGGAAGGTTATACACTAAGCGGAGAAGACTTCTACACTGATATGACTTCCTCAGTTCCTGTGTTATTCTATGGAGTCTATGCACTAAGAATGCTAGAACTTTGGAGATCTTAGTGCATTGGTTCCAAAGAATAACATAGGAACTGGAGAAGTGATATCACTGGAGAAGTCATCTGCACTTTATCACCTCTTTATCACCACTTAGTGCATCTCCCCGAAATGAACACTCATGCTTTCTTTCCCAGTTGCCCAGTTCTCTCGGGAACTGCTGCTTGTAAAGATTCCACATAGCGACAAATCTCGACCAGTGAATGACTCACATCATTTGCAGTCTGTTAAGTTCTGTGTGTAATGCTGTTTCACTGATCTTTGAACACTTGTAAATAAAATGAATGCTCCTTATTTTTCTAAATCCAATGGCGGCATTTAAGCGGATGGAAAATGTTATCTTTAATTAGGTTACAAAAGTACTGTTGCAGCATATTGTGTGATGAATATTTGAAATACACATTCAAATAAATTGTAATGGCATTCATAAAGTCGTCTACGGATCTCTCCTCCTGCTGCCTGGAGTGACTAGACTATCCACTGACAGTAAACACAAAGCTGATAGAATGTGGAAAACTGGGGGGAAAAAAAACTAAGGTGTGACAAATGTGTGAAAAAAATGAGATGAACTGTTCAATTTTTATGTTAGTTTACAGGGCTTATATACTGGGATCACTCAAGTTAAAGGGATAGTAATACTTCATTTTAACTTTATTTTATTTTGTAGGCATTAAAAAAACATGAAAAACGATATAAGTCTTATCTCTCAAACCTTTATGGTTTGAGAGATATTCACAAGTAAAGTTTCCCCTCCCGCCCCTTTTACCTAGTGTAATCCATCTCTTCTCAGATGTGGAATCCAGTCCATAGACCAGACAGATAACAGAAGGGGACAATCTTCTTTGTATGAAAACAATGAAAGCATTTCCCCCCTTGACAAGTTTTTCAGCTTTTTCCCTTATCTTAATTGTAGATTGTCCCTCTCTGCAGTCTACCTGGGCACCTCTGGCTGAACAGGGGGGTGATACTTTGCTTGTGAATATCTCTTAAACCATAAAGGTTTGAGAGATAAGACTTATAATATTCTTCATGTTTTTTTAATGCCTACAAAATAAAATAAAGATAAAACGAAGTATTACTATCCCTTTAAAGTGATCTTAGAGTATAGGCTCCATAGAATAACATAGGAACTGGAGAGTTTTTCACACTAGAGAAGTTATCTCCTCATTATCACCTCTTTGGCATTCCTTGTGCATAACCAGCCTGCAGTAATTCTGGAAAAACCAACTGCACCAAGGGGGGACACATAAAAATCTTCACTGGTATAAATGGGGCTCTTAACTCCTCTTGGTTTTCAACAAGACCTCTCTAAAGTTCAAAACAAGACACATTCAGGGGATTTTTGTATGGGGTACTTTGCATACAGTGCTGTACAGAGACTGCAAATGACCTAACCGGTCACCATAAAGGGGTATGAGACAAAGAAAATATCTATAAAATAAAGCATTCCCTAGTATTTTAGCTAGTGTAATATGAGTAAAAGGTGGTCCCATGTTAGACATAGAAAAAGCAGGAGATTGGTTTGAGATTGGAATGAATCATTCTAAATATACCTGAAGAGGAGACCTAAAGTGTCTTGGAAGCGTGCATCCTAGAGCCACTTACTTAGACAATGAAGGTATTACTTTTACTCTACCAGTCTGCAGCTAGTGCAGCCAATAAAGGTATCATTTTTACTCTACCAGTCTCCAGCTAGTGCAGCCAATAAAGGTATAATTTTTACTCTACCAGTCTCCAGCTAGTGCAGCCAATAAAGGTATCATTTTTACTCTACCAGTCTCCAGCTCGTGCAGCCAATAAACGTATCACTTTCACTCTATCAGTCTCCATCTGCTGGAGCCAATAAAGGTATCACTTTTACTCTACCAGCCTCCAGCTAGTGCAGCCAATAAAGGTGTCACTTTCACTCTATCAGTATCCATCTACTGGAGCAAATAAAGGTATCACTTTTACTCTACCAGCCTCCAGCTAGTGCAGCCAATAAAGGTATCACTTTTACTCTACCAGCCTCCAGCTAGTGCAGCCAATAAAGGTGTCACTTTTACTCTACCAGTCTCCAGGTAGGTTAAAGTGCACTTTGAAATGTACAATAGATTAAATAAATGTAAAACATTTCAAGTGGAGGGTGCACTTTAATTCTTCTTAGAAATTACATGTTTCTTCTTCAAGTGCTCCAGGGCAGAAAGGTAATTTTGACAATTTAAAAAACATGTTCCATGAACTGTAATTCAACTTGACATCGTTTATGTTAACGCAAAGTCAACAAACTGTTCAGCAGAATGATTTGTGACTTATGTAACCTCCAACCCAAACATCAGACTTAAACCATTTGAGGGAATGCACAAATTTACCTGCTTAGCTCACTTTCTGCCCTGGCACTGTGGCATCCTACCTTGCACTTCAGATTAAGAACTAGAACGTACAGCAGCTTTAGTGCGTACTAGAGAGCAAATCCCACTTTCTGCTCTGGCACGTTGGCTTTCTACAGTGCACCACAGAGTAAAAACAAGAGCATATGAAGGGTTTAGTGAATACCAGACCACGCTCCAGCATAATAAACACTTTAATGCAAGGAAGCATCCCCCACCACATGCACCTTGTTACTATAACACATGTAACAAGTTATAGAAGAATCGAATGCCTGAAACACCCATGCACTTCCCCACTGCCCCACAAGGAGCAAGTCACATACAGGAGACCATTTTCAGTGTAAGTATTAGTAAGTAGTTTACTAATTAGTGTTCAATGAGAGCATATTTAGAGGGGAATTCATTGAGCCAACAAATATTCAATGACCAAGGAAATCATAGGATGCCCTTGTGTTATAGAGATTTCTCTACTCAGTAATGGTCAGATCATATCTGGCCATTACTTATTCATCAGTGAACAAAGGCCAGATATCTAAAAATTTCACAAAGCTTCAAGCTAGCACCTCCCATTATAGGCAAAAGTGGTGAATACACACATACACTGCGAATTTTTATCAACAAAATTGTGCCATTTACACCATGTATTTATTGTATTTTACTCACATATACAAGTTAGAGAAATACGATCGATCACTGATGAATACCCAAAGGTATCATCAATGATCACAACATTGCTGCATTGGTTCTAAATGCATCACACCCACATCTCTGCCAGTCAGAAGTAAGCATTTAAATGCTCTTCTAATTTCTCCCCATAAATACATTTTTGTTTGCAACAATAGATCGAAATGTACTTTTGAAATATGCTACTTTTTCTAAGAGTTTTTCAGTAGGATATACATAGTTCAGAAAGCATTCAATTATTTCTGACCTTAATTTCCTGTTTAAATTGCATAGCTACGATAATCTAAAAGTGTTTTAAAATTAATTACAGTACTTGGACAGTGCATTTATCAATGACAAGGAGAGAAATGCAACAAGATGGCAGCCATTGAAGAATCTGCTATGTTCAGTGGTGTTTTTGTTCTTGTAATCCAGTATGGGGTCTGTATGCTAATGTGCATACGATACGGTAAAGCAGTTTTTTTTTTTTTAATGTCACTTATTACTAAGAGGTGGAGAAATGTCACATTTAACCCTTTGTACACAGTCAAAAAGAGAAGTAGCTGGCTACACGGAAAGGGTTGCCACCTTTGCCTCAAAAAAATACTGGCCATAGTTGCGGGTTGGTGAGGACGGATCCACAAAAGGGAGGAGCCACAAAAGGGGCAGAACCACTCAATGATGCATGACCTTACAAAATTGAAAATCACAGCAAAGTATTTTTACCTGTATATATTCAAACTAATATCTATAAAGCATTTTGGTGGCCATTTTCTCATAGTCCTATCCTAGATGGCAATTTGCCCTCTATTGTATTCCACTCTGTCACGCCCACAGTGCTGCGGTCCAATGACAGACTTCTATATGCCAGTAGTAGTCATGTGTAGCTGGGTGATGGGAGGAGCCAGGGAGACTAGGTGCACGATCGGGAGACAGCTGACCACATAATTTATATATTCTCTCCCCACTCAGTCACCTCACTTCCCACCCCGGATGCACACAAATAGCGGCTTTTCAATTGCAGGTATAGTATTTATACTGGCACCGGCTCCAGTGCTCTTTACTGCCTTTGCCGGTAATATAACACCCAGGTGGCAACCCTATACACGGATGATCCTTTTATCAAGTTATATAAACAACAGATGCCAGCACATCTTTCACGGGATAGGACCAAGCACAGGTGGATAATAATTATCTTCGTCCATTATCTAGGACTACACCCTGCAGGTCTGGTGCAACACGCCCATATAAACATAACAACAAAACAAGGAGAAAGTAAAGCCTTGGCATGCAGTGTGTGTAAGACCACCATGTTACCCCGACTGGTATGTAGAAGTAAACAGTGGATTTTCAGTGGGTGAGTGCTGGGTCCTTTTCTTTTTACTTGTGCAAATATTCTTGAACACAACTCTGCCGCTCAAAGGTTTAACTCCTTGAGGTTGATTTACTGAGGAACTGGAGCATTCTGGTGCAAACCAACTGCACCATAGTGGATAAATACAATTTCCCATTGATTTAACCCTTTGAGTGCCAGAGAGGTACGGAACGCATTGCAAAGCAATGCGTTCCGCACCCTTCTGGCACTCAAAGGGTTAACCATTTCAGTGCCAGAAGGGAGTTCAATGCATTGCACCAAAAGGGCTAAATGGTGTTTTCGAACCCTTTGACTGCTAGAGAAGTCTCCAAGGAATTGAGAAGAAATGCTGTGGAGTCACCTCTAGTAATCAAGTGGTTGAGAGCCCCCTTTAAATCAGTTGGTTTGCCCCCAGACTCCACCAGTTTTCTTTAGTGCATCAGCCTCAGTAACACGTTATTTTAGTCTCTCGTATATTCATAATTCAGATGGAGGCTGGATACCTTTGTAAGTAGGATATTTGCTGATTGGCTGTTTATTTTAGCTTCAGCAGGTATTTTCAGCTGCTCAGTTCTGCAATCATATTCTATTCATAGGTCAGAATTAGACTGTCAGTTGTTTTTTTAACCCAGTGTCCCATTGGAATCCTTTTGGCGTGCAGAAAATTGTTCCAAAATGACCCAAAATGAGGCTAAGAAGTACAAAGAAAGTGATCGGGTATCTACTGCTTTCCTTGGGCTGGATCAGGCAGGAGAAATCGGGGGGACTATAGTCTGCTTGGTCCCTTGCCTGATACACACCATATCCAAGCAAATCAATATTTCAAAGAATGCAGTTTTTCAGAATGGCAGTAACACAAAATGTATTCATGGAAATGCTCGTAGTCTGGCTGGTAAGATGGGGGAACTAAAAATGATTGCGATGTATGAGCAGTATGAGCTACGGCTGGGTGATACACATGACAGGGCAGTCAATCTAGAGGGTTATTCGGTTTTTAGGAAGGATAGGTTTAATAAAAGAGGTGTGTATGTGTGTGTGTGGGGGGGGTATGCCTATATGTAAAGCATGCCTTAAAACCTAGTATAAGGGAAGATATTAATGAAGGCATACCTCCCAAGTGTCCCTCTTTAGGAGGGACAGTCCCTCTTTGAGGCCCAAATCCCTCTGTCCCTCTTTCCCACCCTGTTGTCCCTCTTTTTAGGAGGTCTGACTGTGGGGTGTGTATTACTTTGCTCTACAGCAATAAAGCTCATATAAATATTTTGTTAAACTTCAGTATATATGTTTATACATTAGTCTGTGCAAATAAAATACTTTGGTCTTGCTCTAAATAATTTATTCAGTTACATAAATAGCCAGTAACAGGTCATGAAATAACCTAAAAAATCTCACTAATGCCCTGCTCACCAGCCACACCCCCAACAATATCACCTAAAACTAAAGTGTCCCTCTTTGGCCATGTGAAATGTTTGGAGGTATGATGAAGGGTCCACGACCCCTCCCCACCCCCGGCCACCCGATGCACAGAAGCGAGACTACAAGAATCTCAGTGTTCTGGCAATGGAGAGGTTAATTAGCAATATTTAACCTTTTGAGTGCCAGAGGGGTAGGCAATGCATTGCAATGCGTTGTCTACCCCTCTGACACTCAGTGGGTTAACAAAATGCCACTGACAGAAGCTGACACCAGTGGTACTACACTCATTCATTCATTCATCTCACTATATTATAACCCTTTGTAAGCCAGAGAGGTATTCAGTACATTGCAATGCAGTGGATACCTCTAGTGTACTCTTAGGGTTAAAGCTTCTTTTTCTCTCAAACACAGGGCCCTAAAGAGCTGACGTTTACCCTCTCAATGGAAAAAAAAAAAGCCCCAGATCTTCACTACCAGATATAATAAGAATTCAAGCAAATAAATCTCTTGTCTAATTATGGAATTATGAATTATCTTGAAAGCCAAGCTTATTATCGTTGCAATGTGTTTCTCTGTGATATTAATCCTTTTCAATACAATCAACAAATGACACTAGAGTATCAAAAGAACAATGGATTTTCCTATTAAAACTTCCAAATATCACTTGAGCAGTTCTGTGTAATATTTCAGACACTTTCTATTTTGGGTAGCTCACCGATTTTCTGCCCTTCATTAATTTTATGGATTTTATTTTACTGCAGTATGATTTAATCTCGCTGATTCCACTTGGTGCTGTTAATGAATGGAGGAGGAGAGACAGAAGCAACTCAAAGGAAATTCGTTCAATCACATCCTTCTTTGTGATAAAGGTTCATTACGACATGTAAATACTATGTAAGTTTTAATGAACACCTCTAGAGGAAAGATCCTTAAAGGGATAGTAATGTTTCAAAATAAAAGCAGCTCCAATTAATCTTCATAGTATTTGGGTCATGGAGCGTGTTATTTCAATACTGTCAGAGTTGTAGTTCAAGAGAAATTCAATGATAAAGTATCCCCCTCCCGCCCCTTTTACTGATGTAACACTGCTCACCTCAGAGCAGCAAGACTGTCCAGGTGAATCGCAGAGAAGGACAATCTTCAGTGAGCATAAGGAAAAACCTGTCAAGGGGGGCAGTGTTTTCTTTATGTATACAGTAAGAAGATTGTCCCTTGCTGTGAGCTGTCTGGTCCCAGGACCAGATTCCACATCTGAGGGGAGGAGGCTTACACTAGGTAAAAGGGGCGGGAGGGGTGATACTTTTAAGTTTAATTGGTGCTGCTTTTATTTTGATACATTACTCTCCTTCTAAAGAAGAATTAAAGGTACTTTATATGTAAAAAAAAAACAGCTCGTACTTGCATATTTTAAGTGCAGTATCTCAATGGGTTGAGATTTTAGTGGTGCTGTTGCTACACCATCCAGTGGAGGTTTATGGTCAACTGGGCAGAGCTGTCCATAGGATGATGTAGCCACAGTACAATTTAAGGTCATTGAGATACTGCACCTAAATACCTAAAAAACTTCAAGTGTGAACTGCAAAAAAAAAAATTGAATAAAACGCCTCTTATTTCATTCAGCAGGATAAACCTACCAATATGCATTTTTTACATATTAAGTGTTCCTATCCCTTTAACACCTAATAATAACTCCCCACTCTCCTTGCTATGGAGAAAAAATTCTAATGACCCCTATGAATGTCGCCCTTGTGTCTTTGTGCAAGAGATCACATTTCCAATTAGTCCTTAGTGTCTTGTCCATGGTGGCAGATATTACTAAAAGGAGGAATTGCTTCTCCATTACGTATGTATGGATAGGTTAAAATCAAAATAAAGAATGTTGGACACACATGGAACGTTCAGTAGTAAATAATGTTGGACACTCATGGACCATTCAATAATAAAGAATGCTGGACACACATGAAACATTCAGTAGTAAAGAATGTTGGACACATGGAACATTCAGTAGTAAAGAATGATGCATACACATGGAACATTCAGTAGTAAAGAATGTTAGACACATGTGGAACATTCAGTAGTAAAGAATGTTAGACACATAGAACATTCAGTAGTAAAGAATGTTGGACACACATGGAACATTCAGTAGTAAAGAATGTTGGACACATGGAACATTCAGTAGTAAAGAATGTTGGACACACATGGAACATTCAGTAGTAAAGAATGTTGGACACACATGAAACATGCAGTAGTAGAGAATATTGGACACACATGGAACATTCAGTAGTAAAGAATGGTGGATATATGTGGAACATTCAGTAGTAAAGAATGGTGGATATATGTGGAACATTCAGTAGTAAAGAATGGTGGATATATGTGGAACATTCAGTACTAAAGAATGTTGGACACACATGGAACATTCAGTACTAAAGAATGTTGGACACACATGAAACATGCAGTAGTAAAGAATGGTGGATATATATGGAACATGCAGTAGTAAAGAATGGTGGATATTTATGGAACATTCAGTAGTACAGAATGGTGGATTTATATAGAACATTCAGTAGTAAAGAATGGTGGATATATGTGGAACATTCAGTAGTAAAGAAAGGTGGATTTATATAGAACATGCAGTAGTAAAGAATGGTGGATATATATGGAACATTCAGTAGTAAAGAATGGTGGATATATGTGGAACATTCAGTAGTACAGAATGGTGGATTTATATAGAACATGCAGTAGTAAAGAATGGTGGATATATATGGAACATTCAGCAGTAATGATTCTTTTAACCCATCAGATGCTACAGTCGGTAGAATGTAATCCACCCAACAGGTAAGCTTGCGTCCTAACAGGAAGGTAGAAGAAAGGGTTGTGTTTATAAATAAATGCACTAGAGATCTATCTTGCATTCAAGGGTTAAACCCTTTGGGTGCTAGAGTGGTATTCAACGCATTGCATTCCTCTCTGGCACTCAAATGGTTTAAAATCCACAGTACACTCATGGTTATACTGAGAATTTGTATTTGTTCCCTAAGGTTGAACTTGGTTTTCTCCATATTTTGTCCATTTTCCTTCTGTGTATATGACTTTTTATTTTAAGGTAATAGTTCCATTTTAAATCTTTGCGTGCCATAGAGGTAGCCAATGCATTGCGTACCTCTCCGAGAACCAAAGGGTTAAGTCCTCATTTAGTTAGCAGCTGTAGATGTAACAGGATACAGTAGTAATCACACTGCTAGAACATACAATTTTTGGAAATGGTATAACCTTGAATTCATCATGTAATACTAGTGATTATGCACACCTTTCCTTTGTCTAATTAGTATCTTATTAGCAGACATCTGGCTGGAGTTACAATAGCAATCTGCTCCTTCTCATTTCTCAATATGTTCATTAGTGGTATTTTTGTCCATCCCATGTAGTTCATTTAATTTTCGCTGCTACTATCAGGAGCTAGAATAGGATTTGTCACATAATTCTCACTGTATAAGAAAGGCCAGAATTAAGTTAATACTGGTCTGAATCATCCTAGACATAAGAGCAATGGGGGGAGATAGATAATTCATTTTAGATAGCTAGACAGACATATAGCTAGACAGATAGATAGATAGATAGATAGATAGATAGATAGATAGATAGATAGATAGATAGATAGATATGAAAGGATGATAGACAGACAGACAGACAGGCAGACAGACAGACATACAGATACTGATAGCAGGGGTATTATAAGAACACTTGAGGCCCCTGGTGAGATTATGAATGGAAGCCCCCAAATATACAAATACATTTAGAATACTTTTAAGTTTCCTGACTGTCTTAACCCTTTGAATGCTAGAGAGGTCTGAAACATGTTGCTTCTCAATGCATTGGACATTTCTCGAGCATTCAGGGTGTTAATATTTGTGGGAACAGCTGTCGGTTTGGTGTAGAAGGTCTGGAACCTTTTGAAACTTTGAAGATGAGGCCCCCCTGAAACTGGAGCCTACATTAAAATCCAGAGAAAGGAAGCATTTAGAGTGTTTCATCCTAGTGTAAGTGGGGAGGAAGTGTAAACTACAGGCAGATTTTAGTGGGGGGTGCTTAACTATTCCGATCCCCTTAAGGTCTCAGATGACTTTGCATATTAAATAGCAATTATCATGTTTTACTTAGTCTGCACCTATGGTGACAGAATTATTAAAAAGCCTTATATCAGTCAATCAGGGGTCCGGTTGATTGATTGGTTCTCAACTTCTCAGCCACAAACTTCTCAAGCTGAGCATGCAGCCTCGATAAACCTTCTGTGCGGGCTTTTCCCAAGCTGAGCATGCAGACTCGATAAACCCTCTGTGCTGGGCTTTTATCAAGCTGAGCATGCAGCCTCGATAAACCCTCTGTGCTGGGCTTTTATCAAGCTGAGCATGCAGACTCGATAAACCCTCTGTGTGGGCTTTTATCAAGCTGAGCATGCAGCCTCAATAAACCCTCTGTGCGGGCTTTTCCCAAGCTGAGCATGCAACCTCGATAAACTCTCTGTGCGGGCTTTTCCCAAGCTGAGCATGCAGTCTCAATAAACCCTCTGTGCGGGCTTTTCTCAAGCTGAGCATGCAGACTCGATAACCCCTCTTTGTGGGCTTTTCTCAAGCTGAGCATGCAGCCTCGATAAACCCTCTGTGCGGGCTTTTCTCAAGCTGAGCATGCAGCCTCGATAAACCCTCTGTGCCGGGCTTTTCTCAAGCTGAGCATGCAGCCTCAATAAACCCTCTGTGCGGGATTTTCCCAAGCTGAGCATACAGCCTCAATAAACCCTCTGTGCGGGCTTTTCCCGAGCTGAGCATGCAGCCTCGATAAACCCTCTGTGCTGGGCTTTTCCCAAGCTGAGCATGCAGCCTCGATAAACCCTCTGTGCGGGCTTTTCTCAAGCTGAGCATGCAGCCTCGATAAACCCTCTGTGCTGGGCTTTTCCCAAGCTGAGCATGCAGCCTCGATAAACCCTCTGTGCGGGCTTTTCTCAAGCTGAGCATGCAGCCTCGATAAACCCTCTGTGCGGGCTTTTCCCAAGCTGAGCATGCAGACTCGATAAACCCTCTGTGCAGGCTTTTCTCGAGCTGAGCATGCAGCCTCAATAAACCCTCTGTGCCAGGCTTTTCTCGAGCTGAGCATGCAGCCTCAATAAACCCTCTGTGTGGGCTTTTCCCAAGCTGAGAATGAAGCCTCAATAAACCCTCTGTGCGTGCTTTTCTCGGGCTGAGCATGCTGCCTCAATAAACCCTCTGTGTGGGCTTTTCCCAAGCTGAGCATGCAGCCTCGATAAACCCTCTGTGCGTGCTTTTCTCGGGCTGAGCATGCTGCCTCAATAAACCCTCTGTGCCGGGCTTTCAAGCCCAAAGTAGAGGGACTATGAGAACCGCATTGTGCAGGACAACAAGACTGAACAGAGAGACTTCAGACTTTTTATCAATCTCTTTTTTCAGACTTCCACCTGCTGTCCCACTGGTCAACCTTGCCTCCACTGCCTGGTCTGCTCCAATTGGAGCAGGTCTGCCAATAAATCACTATCCATGTCATATCTGACAATTAAGGGATGGTCCTTATTCTTCCTTATGGTAGCAGGTTTGCCTTAAAATTGTTCCAAATCTTCATAGTACAACAGTCTCACATCCTCTCTCTAATGCATGCAGGTTATGTGCTACTTATTCTGTAGAATACACACGCACAAGGCCAATCATTGAAGTGAACATTCAGCCTCTTTAGTGCCGATCCCTGCCAAATGCAAACAGTGAAGGCATATAACAGTTTAGATCTCCTGAGCACGATTAATGTCTTCACCTTCAAAACCAAAGATGAGAAGCAATTTTATTCAGGCAAAAATCTGCATTTCACATATCTGTACCTCCTTGATATTCCCCTTATGGAAAAGCCTTTGCACTCAGAACAAATATTTTACTTAAACGTTTACTTCTGCTTGCCTGGAAACAGTTCAGCGAAGCAAATGGCTCTGCCTTGGCAGTGAAAGGGTACTGATCACGCTTTACTTTCCGGAAGGAAACACAGAGGATGATGTCCTGAGATCAACTGGAATTTTCTTAAGGAAAACTAATTGCTCCATGGGGAGAAATAAAACTTCCCATTGAGTTAAATGGGGATTTTAACCCTTTGAACGCTAAAAAAAGTCTGCAATGCATTGCGTTAGATACTTCTGTAGCATTCAATGGGATAAAAGCCTCATTTAACTCAATGACAATTTGGGGACAAGGACAAATTTTGAAGTATGTCCTTGAGGGACGGGGAAACAAATAGAGGAAAAAAAAAATTATATATATATATATAAATATACTTTTTTATTTATATATATACAGTTATGTGTAGTTTTTAAAGGGATAGTAATACTTAAAATGTAAAAAAATATATGTTGTAGGGGTTATCCCTCTGATTAAAACAAGAGTACCCCCACTGCTGAAAGGTGTTTCATTCAAAAGTTATTAATTTTCAAAGTTTAATTTTTTAGGTGCAATATCACAGTGGCCTGAAATTGTACAGTGGCGCTATTACTACACGATCCTATGGACAGCTCTGGTCCCAGGACCATAAATCTCCATAGGATGGTGTAGCAACAGCGCCACTGTACAATTTCAGGCCACTGTGATATTGCACCTAAAAAAATTCAACTTTGAAAATTAATAACTTTTGAATGAAACACCTTTCAGCAGTGGGAGTACTCTTGTTTTACTCAGGGAGATAACCCCTACAATATATTCTTTTTTACATTTTAAGTATTACTATCCCTTTAAATACAAAGAACCAGGTGTGATATTTTTCCTGTATGACTTTTTGCCTAAATCTCCTCCTACAGAAGTCTTCTTAGGAGTCTGGGGTCTTTGAGTTCTGCAACCAAGAATCAGACCTGCATATATGTACATGATATCCTAATTAAAGAGTAATTCTGGAGAGCCACTCCATCCAAAATACATTATCAGCAGCTATTAGGATTTTTTGCCTCGAATTAAAATGACAGTCGACTTTTTTTATGAAAACATTTATGCTTTTCCTGCTGATTAAAATAAGGATACTCTCACCGCTGTCAGTTGTTTTACTCAAATGTAATAACAGTCTAAATAATCAGGAAGTGAATTACAGAGCATTTACTTCCTGAAAGTTCTAGCTGATGGGAAGTGACTCAGCAGTTTCTGTCAAATTCTCTAGAAAAACTGTTTGTCAGTGACTCACCTGTCCTAGAGAAGGCAACAGAATAAGTTACTGTAATCTAACCACTAGAGAACACTGTTAATGTAAAAAAAACATGAGTTTAAGCTGTAATAAGTCTGAAAATATACATCTCTCAGCAGTGGGAGTAATTATTAGGACCTGTTAGTGTTCCTTTAAATCTAAGGTACAATGAAAAAATATATTCCTCACTTATTAGAATAGATATTTTTGTGACCTTATTTTCTCAGTTATTTATCAAGGTCTAGGTAGTGTTAACGCTATTGTTGCTTCCTATTTGTCTAACAAAAGTATTATTTTCAAGATTTGAAATACAGCCAGAAGATATTTAATTTAAAGGCTAAAGGCCATCCAAGAGACATGGAAACACGCAGCTTTGACCTCATGCAGCTTGTAAGAAATATAAAATTAAATTTCTGAGTCAGATCCTAAAAATGAAATTGTGTGCAAAGCATTTAAATGTACCTTTGTGAATAAACAAAGATAATTGGTGTGAACAAGTTAATGCTTTCTGTCTGTCTGCGCTCAGCTTTTATCCAATTTCATTTAAGTGATTAATGCTTGGTAATTCTAGAAACGTGATTCTCAGCTCATCTCAAGGTAGCCAGGTCACAAACAATGTAAGATACATACCAAGCAATATAAGATTTATGTTTTAAGAATATGATCTGTATGAATAAAATTGGATAAAGTTAACTCTTTGAGTATCAGAGCGGTATGGAATGTATCAAAGTGGTAAAGAAGGCCTGCTGTGTTATCCTTTAAAGGGATAGTAATGTTTCATAATAAAAGCATCTCCAATTAATCATCATAGTAGTTGTAGTTGTAGTTCAAGAGTAATTCAATGATAAAGTATCCCCCTCCCACCCCTTTTACTGATGTAACACTGCTCAGCCAGATCAGAAGGGAAGTGCCCAGGTAGACTGCAGAGAGGAACGATCTTCAATTAAGATAAGGGAAAAACCTGAAAAACTGGTCAAGGGGGGCAGGGCTTTCATTGTTCTCAGAGGAAGAAGATTGTCCCCTGCTGTTATCTGTCTGGTCTATGGACTGGATTCCACATCTGAGAAGAGATGGCTTACACTAGGTAAAAGGGGCGGGAGGGGAAACATTGCTTGTGAATATCTCTCACACCATAAAGGTTTGAGAGATAAGACTGATATCGTTCTTCATGTTTTTTTAATGCCTACAAAATAAAATAAAGATAAAACGAAGTATTACTATCCCTTTAACACTAAGCACTGACCTAAACCTTTTTCTCTTTGAGTACTGCAATGCACTGGATTCCTGTCTGTCCTGTCTCAATGGGATAACAGCCAGAGGCATGTGGAACACATTGATTTTCAAGTATTACACACCCCTCTGGTCTTTAAAGGAATAAAATATCTCCGCTCATGATTTATCATGGACACCATGCCCCTAATATTCTCAATCTTGTTTTCACTGCCCTCACCATAACTCCAAGTATTTAGAACCAAAGAGAGAGTCTCAGCCGGCTTCACATCAAACAGCATTTTCCCTTTACTTGTTTTGCTTCCTCTGCCTGTGCTATAAATTCCTTTGAACATATTATCCGTACCTCCTGGCCGTAATCCGTGATCTTCCTCGCCCCTGTGACATATAGTATTCCATAGAATATACTGACAAGTAAAAAAGAAGTCTTATAATGATTCTATCTGCTGGTTAGAGATGAACGCCACCTATAAGGGTCCATTCTACAAGTTAGAAAGCAGAAAATGTGTTTTATTGATTCTCTGCATGTCCCAGAATTGTGGTCTGAACCAGCTGAGGACCAGATGGCTTTGCAAGACACAAAGAATTGCACAACTTCTCTTGTCTTCGCATGGTTAAAAAGAGAGTATCATATACATTTAAGGAAACTTTTCTTTTAAAAGAAAAACAGAGAGACATACATTTTTAGGGTTTCTCCTGCTGGTGGGAGATACTTTTGTATTAAGTTATTATAGCACTACATACACACACACACATTTCTATATATATATATATATCAAAGAGCAAGTGGGCACTCCATAACAATATATATAGAAAAATGTGACAACTTGCCCGGTGCTGCTTGAATAGAAGTTGTATAGCAAATTGTAGATGAAAAAACTCATCAAACAGCAAGCGCACTCCAGGGTCTATGTATAAAATGATGTATTTCATTAAACAGATCAACGTTTCAAGTCTTGAGAAAGGCCCCAAGGGAGTCGAAACGTTGATCTGTTTAAAAAAAAAACATCATTTTATGCTGTTTGATGAGTTTTTTGATCTACAATTTGATATATATAAATTTGCACATTAAACAAAGTCCTGAGTGTGCCGGCCTTTTCTTTACATTGCTATACTGTATGGACTCCCACTTAGCAGTGGCACCCAGGCTATTATCGTAACAGTCAGTGTGCTTCCCAGCTGGACATGTATATATATAAACAGCACCATCTAGTGTCCAGACAGTTATTCTGTTGCACTCTCTAGGAGAGGTGAGCCACTGACTCCAGTTCTCTATAGACGTGAAAGTTAACAGCTCCATTACTTTCTCACAGTTTCAACTGTTGTAACTTTTGAATAAAGAAACTGCCAACAGTTGGTTTTACTCAAGAAGAAAAAACCTTACAATATGTGCTTGCATTCAAGGGTTAAAATCCCTTTTACATCAATGGGAATATGGAAAATGTTTATTTTGTCCTCAATGGTGAATCTGATTTCCACCACAAACTCCACTTTTCTTTTTGTGTTTATGACCCTTAACCGAGTTGGATACCTCTGTGGCACTCAGAGGGTTAAGATGCATTTCAGTAAACTAAAATGGGCCATTCTGGAGCAAACCAAATATAACCCCCCCAATTCTTATTGATTTAAAAGGGTATTTTAACCCCTTGAATACTAGAGAGGTCTCCAACATCCTCTCTGTCATTCAAGGGGTTAAAAGCCCAAGTTAAATCAATAGGGATTTTTATTTCTACCCTGTGGTATGGTTGGTTTGCTCCAAAACTGCACTTCATTTTCTTATTCAATTGTTCCATTCTAATATTGATGTTAGCAGCAAAGATAGTTTAGTTAACAGAATCGACCAATCAGCTACTTCTAAATGAAAGAGATTCCGTTTCAGAATTCTGTTGAGCGCTAAACAAGGATGGTGTTACAGTGTAACCCTACTTGTACAAGTGGTTCCACAGATGAAAAGACTGGAAGAACATACCCTTTAACTCATCTCATGGGGCTGCTTTATTACTAGTTCCAATAAACTGCTCTAATCAGCAGCTGTGACTATGAATGAACCCCATAAAATCACGTACAATTAATTAATGTGGTTTATAATCATTAAATACATGAACTTAGCTTCCATTGTAGTTAGAGGTCACAGACGTCAGTTTTGATCATCAACCAAGATGACATGTAGACGTTTGTATGAAAGAAGTAGACAATTTCTAACTTGAAATAAATAAACTTGTTCATTGATGTGTTCAGCTGAATTGCTGAAGGTGGTACCGCATCAATGATACGGATAGGGAAGCATGATCGGCTCGCCAATGAGAAGTAAGAGCTGGAGGGTGCAGAAAGATACAATGTTTAGAAGTGAAGCTACTGGAAAAAGAGCACAAGAGAAAAAAGAGAAAGGGAGAGTGTGAAAGTTGTGGGAGATCAAACTCAAGTCTAATCCCTTAGCTCAGGGGTAGTTATCTGTTTGACCTCTAGCAGTTGACTATTACAACTTCAATTGAGAAGGAGGCCCAGCAACTGACTACACCCGTGCCTTAGATGCTAGAGTGGTCTTCAACACAATCAAAAGGAAAAAAATTACCAACAGAATTTTATCCACATTTCCTGACTTAAGGCTTTGGGAACTGACAACTTTCATGCACCAACTTGATTCAAGATGTTGCAAAATGGTGCAGTTAGTTTTCCTTCAAATGAAAATGAATGCAGCTGTACCTTACACCAAATAAAACAATGATATAGATATATTCTGTACAAAATAACAAAAGAAGATAAAAGACTCATAACAGCACCGACCCACCCTTAGAATACTGAGAGGGTGCAACTAGTAGGTGAAAGAGACCAAGGGAATCAGGAACCTAACAAAAATAAAAAAAAACATACATCAGTTACCAGAAGGGGCAGTCTTTCTTGTTTTTAATTTTAAATATTTGCAATAAAGGTTATTTTTTATTTTTGTTAGGTCTCTGATTCCATTTCCCTTGGTCTCTTTCACCTACTAGTTGTACCCACTCAGTATTATAAGGGTGGGATGGGTGCTGTTATGCTTCTTTTGTTATTTTGTATCAATTTCACTTTCCCTAAGCACACTCCGTCTGGCTGTAACAAGCACCTTATACACCATAGGAATTGCTGGTACACCGACTAATCATTTCTGTTCTGGATTAATTGTTGCTGCAGTTGAATGTGGACTTTTTTGGAGTATACATTTTTTACTCTAAAGGTGGACTTTTTTTGGAGTATTCATTTTTTTTACTTTTAGTTGAATTTTGAAGGGGAAGTAAATGGTAGTAGGAAGTACCCCTATAACTGATGGTGATTTACTAAAAGCTATGGGCACTGAGTTCTCATAAGCTAAAATGTCCCCTCTTTCTCGCCGATTGCTCTGCAGATCTAAATCAGCTGCATTATATACAGAGCTGAGTGACATTTAAACTCCTCCCTCAGAGCTTCTGAGAACGGCAGGGATGATTTCCCCAGAACTGCATCCCTTTAACTTCCTGAATATGGCCCTTATTTACCCCACCCAAGCTCAGTTGCCTACCCCTCTGGCATTCAAAGGGTTAAACAAGCGAGCTCCAAAGGTAGTGATGATCGTTAAGTCCATATAGCCATCTCCCTTAGCTCTTAAAGAAAAATTTAGCAATTCTGGCACAAACCAAATGCGTCATGAGCGAACAGATAAAAACTCCCATAATTCTCATTGATTTAAATGGATCGTTTAACTCCTTGAATGCAGTGCATGGCAATGAAGACTTCTCTAGCTTTTCAATGGATTAATTGCTCCATTTAAATCAATGGAAATGTTTTCCTCTCCTCTATAGAATGACTCCATTTTTCTTTTGAAAAATACAGTCCTGAGACAAACCAACTGCACCGCAGAGGACAAACGAGAGACAAATTGATTGACATTGAGTTTTATACCCCGTAGGTCCTAGGGAGATCAAGTGAGAGGACACTGGTGACCTCTCAAGCATTCAAGAAGTTAAAAGTTCCCTGTAAATAACAGTAACAGAGAATCTTTTTTGTCCCCATAGTGTACAGTTGGTTTGCTCCAAAACTGCTTCTATCGAGCTTCCTCAGTCCAGCCGTTAGTGCTCCCATTTAACCCCTCCAGTACCAGAGTGCTACGCAATGCATTGCACAGGCCTCAGGTCCTCATGTCATTGTTAACTCTATATATTTATATTTTGCTTATTTTATTGTAGATGCAATCTGTTATGAGAACGTGCAGCTCGTACAATACAGCACATACAATGCACATCTTCACCAAATCACCATTAATTAGAGTACAGGTATGGAGAGATAAAGTGGGCTGACAGC